>VCII01000846.1:3600000-4200000 GCA_006030095.1 Triplophysa siluroides | reverse complement strand
AGCATTGGTCCTTCCTCTTGGCTTTGAACTCTTCCCCAATAGGACACTGTTGAGATGAGTTATTAGACCATTTAAAGGTCATGGTTTTGTGCAACTTTTCTTTTCGACCAGTCACACGCATGAAATAGGACTAGGTGACATTTTATTTATTAAATACTTTGCCTGTGACTCGAGTAAAATCTAAAATGACAAACTGCTTTACACAATGAAAATTTCAAAAGGCAAATGTAAACAATTGGTTTTGTTAGGGTCATGTCAATAGGCTAAAGGTGTTAACTTCATGTAGCTCAAGAGATAAAGCAAAAACGTGGGTTCAATTCCTAGGGAAAAAAAACATATCTGCCAAATAGCCACTACTCTATTTTAAACCTAAATATAACCTTAATGTCAATTTATTTTCATAAAAGTTCATAGTTAATTCTCCTTCATAAAAAATAAGAACATTCTAAAAAAAATAATCAAAACTTAATTTAACTTTCATTAAAGATCAACTTGAAACCTAGGTAAAAAACTGGACATTCTTCTGCAGAACATAAAAGAAGATATTTTGAAGAATGTTGGTAACCGAACAACGGCGGTACACATCGACTTCTATTGTATGGACACAAACCCAAGTCAATGGGCATTGCTGTTGTTCGGTTACCAACATTTTTCAAAAAACCTTTGTGTTATGCAGAAGGAAGTCAAAACCGGTGTGAACTGACAATAGGGTTAGTAAATGTCATTTATCATTTTTGGGTGAACTATACATTTAAATGAGCAAGACAGTGAAAAAAATGCTTAACACAATTTAGTTTAGCATGTTTATTACAATACATACATTTCACATTTGACCTTCTGACCCCAGGTGACCCTGCTTTGACCCTGGTGTAACAGGGCTGGTGATGTCCAGTCCTCAGCTGACCCTCAGTTTCCTGTTTTCCAGTAGCACGTTTCCCCCATTCCGCCAATCAGGGTGCAAAGGAAAATGTGTGATAATAATTTATGAATACAACATATCTGATAGACTAGTAATCACTGCAACTTTTAATAAAACTTTTACTTCATTATTACTTAGCAACTGTACATAGGAATGAACTCTGGTTTTAAAAGCAAGTTGCTGCTCACACCTCGCATTCTTTTTTCCTTACAGTAAAAAAAAAACGAGGGTCTAGAAAAGAAAACGCAGATCATAACCCGGGAAGATTAGGAGAAAGAAAAGTGGATTTGGGTGGACGACCAGTCTTCCTCTCTGGCTGAAAGTGAGAGAGAGGGAGGGAGGGTGGAAAAACCACATGCGGGGGCTTTTAGGGTGAGCTGCAGGAATGGTTCTCTCAGGAATGATCTTTGTTCCTCTTGTCCTTGCTCACATTCAAGCAGGCACTGGTGTTAGCCATGGGCATAGCCGGGCCATCGGGGCAGGTAGGAGACAACTGAACCATTGCGGACAGACATGATGTAAACTCCCTCAAAAGGCATGAGGTGAGGGAATGAAACCATTATAGTGCAACCAGAGAAAGCAAGAGATCAACTACCCAAATAACCATGAAAAGCATTACTACCATTTTTCATATGTAGAGAGAAAATGAACCGGTGGAAGCGTGTGCACGGCTGTGACAGGACAAACAGTGTGTGTGTGTATCTCTTTAATTGTCCCGGTCGATTGCTCCACCTTTTCCATGCAGGTCTGGTACATGCTAAAGGCTCGATGGTTCACCAACCATTCAACTGAAGCGCATTTGTTTTCTATTTAAATCTTATTTAAAATCTGCGGTCAGAGTTCTACATATGGTGGCAATGAGGACGCTCGAGATCCAAGTCTGCCTTGGTGCTGATTAACGTTTGGATGTCAAAAGCTTTGATAGGCATGGCTTCCCATGGCATCATCTACAAAATATATTTACAACATGGAAATAACATCTACAAATAATCTACATTTACAGGGGCGGGGGACGAGGGTGGCTCTCGAAAACCTCTCCACCCCGGTTCACCTATTGCTTTCCACCCCCTGTCCTCCCCCAACCCCACCCACAGTCCAAGAAACACCTTGCTGCAGCTCTTAAAATGTAAGACTGGGCCCAGAGCAGAACGCACAGAACTTCGGTTCCCCGGGGTTCCGCGCGTTAAATGGGTTTCCCCACTCGTTCACCCACCCCTCCTCTCCTCCCGTTTCAAAACCACATCGCAAACCCAGAGTTCCTCAAACCATGAAGGAGTTTTGATTCTTCAACTTTTCAAGTTCTTTAATTTGTTGTCTCAAAAATAGTATCCTACGGAAGACAGAGAGAGAAAGCCAAGTTAGTACATACGTTTAAGATATTGTGTACAAGAGAGACAGGTACAGTGTTTACCTCTGCTCACGCAGCGTGGCCTGGATCTCACACACTCGCACCAGCGAGCGCAAGTTTTTCAGCTCTGTGCAGTTCTCGGACATGTAGATGCTGCCCATTGTGTGGGCTTCCTCACGTAACCGGGAAGCCTGGACAAGAGAACCATAGAAAACATTTTACCAATCAAACAAAACCTTCATTGCTTGCTCTAATGCTTTGTGGCTTTTGTTATTAAAGAGAGTCATTTATTCACCCTCATGTCGTTCAAAGCCTGTATATGACTCTTTCTTCTGTAGAACACAAAAGATATTTCAAGAAATATCTCAGTGTCAGTACAATGGATGTCAATGGGCAGCAATGTTGTTTAGTGGCCAACATTCTTAAATTATATTGTATTTTTTACAGAAGAAAAAAGTGAGGTTGAATAAATGAATTGGGTATACAAATGTTTTCACAGTACAAAGGCATTAAAAAATTCTCATACCTGTTTCTCCACGTGCTCTGCCTGCCAGCCCTGCACATGTTTGATCAGGTTCTCATTGAAGTGTGCGGCCAGCGTGGGTGTGAAGGAACACGTCACTCTGCCTGAAGCGGCTCCGGCGGGTACAGATCCTGGGGGCATCGCTCCGCTGACTACACCCGGCCCCTGACCCCCTCCACCATTATTACTGTTGCTGTTACTACCCACGTGGTTGGGGCCTGGAGACGGACTCCTCTGACTCCTGGATGCAAAACGAACAGTGGATGGGTCAGCACTTAGAAATCTCATTTGTAAAATGCCATAACTATGCACATCATGTTTAACCAGAAAATCTTAAAACAGACAGAGCCTTTGCAATTTATTCACATTTTATTGTAAACCTGGAACATGACAGATGCAAGAATAAGTTTACAAATACAAGACCATGAGTAAAGTTTTATGTGTGGAAGAGAGAGTGCTTTTTATGGTTATAGTGTTATACGGCCAATTATACATTTAGTAGGGATACGAACCCGTGTGAGCTCAAAATACATTTGGGAGCATTTGTGCGAATGCACATTTTGTTGTTGCTCTGTGGTGTGAAGCAAATAACTGCATAATGTATGTGCGTACTGTGAGCTACAGAGACTGGCCATTCGACAACATGATTTTCCTTCCCGCAGCGCTACTTTCCGGTGCTAGACGGACGGGTTTCAACGTTCGCAAGCGTCTGCAAAGCCTCGTGAATTTAAGCCCGAGTGTTTACGGCGGTTCTCTCTGCCTGCAGTCACCACATGACTGTACCACAAGTATAGCAATTGCAAGTTCACATTACGTTATTTTAAATACATTCACAGGCAAACCTCAAAAAACAGATTATCAGTCTCTTACTTATGTGCATTGTAAGCATAAAACATGATGTGTTTATGCAGTTTTAACTGTTTCTCCGATGGCTATGAGGGTTCAGTCTAGGGCTGGGCGATGTGACGATGTTATCGTATATCGCCGATGTCTCGCAAATATCCCGATGTCGATTACAACAGGCAGATACCAGACGATAATTGATAATAATGGAAAATACACATTATAACATTATCATGCGATGTAGGCTTTAGCATGAACGGTAATGTTCATATGCCCAGGCAGTCAGTAACAGTGACAGAATTTTGGAAACGCTGTTTTGTTCGGTCAGTTGAAAGTGCTGCTGTTTACTGCCGGTTGCTGCACAGATAGAGCAAGAGAAAGACGAGCTGCGTCGGCAAAGTAAAACCTCACTCTCGTGGGGCTGTAGCGGTGTTCGAATTGTCCTACCCTGTCAGATTTTCTTACCGCAGGGCAAAACTTTATATAATCTAAACCACATCGACAAAATAAAAAGGTGGGATGATTTTACAATGCAAAATACCCTGTCAGATAGTCCTACCATCTTAAAAGAAACATGTAGGATTAATTTACAGCGCAATCAAATTGCACTATAGGTATCATATACCCGTAGCAGTTTAAAATAAACAGGCAAGATGATTTTATAGCGCAACAAAATTATGTAACATTGATGTGCGCATGCCTGGTAGGATAATCTGACGGTAGGATGAAATATCAGGACACCTGCAACATTTTTCTTCTGCATAAAAGCTATAGTTAATCTACGTGCTTTACCTGGTGAAAGAAGTCACTGCAACACTGGTGTGTGCGTGTGCCGTGCCTATGTGTGTGTGCACGCGTGCGTGTTTGTTTGGCACTTGGCGGGTGCGGAACGAATTCCCTCCCGGGGATTGATCGTCTGCGCAAAGTTGCATGAAGTCAAAAACACCCGATATAATCAGATATCGTGATGATTTTAAAGTCGATTATTGATAATGTTTTTTAAATACATCGCCCAGTCCTAGTTCATTCATTGGAGGAAGGACTGATATTGTGATATTATCACCACCTCTGCTAACACGAGCACTATGCAAAAGCATATAGAGAAAACAAAGCATTTTTTGTGCAATTACTGCCTGTCAGTTGAGTTTGCAACAAAACATTTTGCAGTATTTACATATTGTTTTTTTTCTGCATTAAATAATTCATTAAAATAGAAGTTTAATTTGTTTCATAAAGTACAAGTTGATTTAATAATGACAAAATTTTGGGCATTTTCTGTTTTAAGGTGAATAAAATACTACTTTTTCCTATATATTTCTTCATTGAGGATTTCCTTGAAAAAGTATAATATAATATAATGCAGATATTTTGAAATACTGCTTATCCTAAGTTCTTAGTATGCAGAAATGTCAACAAGACAAGAGAAAAAGAAAATCAAGTGCAATTACTGATTGAAATAATATCTGATAATACATTAATTGATAGAACTTACATTTTATTTACTACATGAAAATAAAACTATTGTTTACATTTTATTATTACATGTTTATTTTGCTATAAATGTTTTTTAAAAAGTCAACCAATTTAGCAGCAAATAATAAAGAATTTGTTCTACAAACAGCCAGTAGATGGCAGTCAAACACCAGAATACAAATCCGATAAAATACATGTCTGCTAAGAAGTTTGATTCCTGAATTGACTATCTGCATCATTTTTAACATCAAGAATCCTATAATCAACTAACGGAGATTAACCGCTCTCTCACCTTTGTCTATGCAGCGTCCGTGGAGAGTTGCCATTGTCATGATGTTTGTCTGTAGGTAGGGATTGCTGAGATGAGGGTGGGGGGAGAGAACCCGACTTTACTGACATAGCGTTCATCTGAGAAACAAAGGAAGATTATGTGAAATAACGTGGCAGGACTCCCTCGTAAGAGTTGAGCGATCCCCTCACAAAAGTTTACAGACCACCCCCATAAAGAAAAATCAATGCTTTGTCAAAACAGCAGTCAAGAAAACATTTAATGCTTAATGATTCACTAGCAGGTATTTTGGTATATTAAAAACGATTAAACAAATATGCCGCTGGAACGAACCTTCATCTCAACTAACCAGCTGACAGTTTTGACAGTGCTTAGTAACAATTTCCTTTTCGATGTTTTATTTGGTGTAGAGCACGGAAGTGTATAATTCAAGCTCTGTCTTTACTTTATACACAAAGACAGGCAAATTTCATATAACAGTTCTTCAACGTCTGAAGGCCCATGCCACAATTCCAACACGACATATGAGCAACATACCTTGGTCTGTGAGGAGACCGGTGTGGTGCTGAGAGGAGGTTTGAGGGAGGCTGTGTTGGTTTGTGGCGTGCTGATTCTGGGAGACACGTACGATCGGGGAGATGAAGCGTCTGACGTCAGGGACATCGGAGACTGGCTGGACTGCTGGGCTGCTTCACAGGACCCAACACAGAAGACATACAGACAAGGACAAAAGAGAAGTCAACCACAGTGTAAAACCGTCTACACCGGAGCGATGAGACACGACACTACACGGCTTGTTTTAATGGGATTGTCGCGTCCTGACGCATCCAGTGTGGGCGAAATGTTAAATTATAATGGGTTATAATGCGTTCTATTGTCATTTGACGCGTCGCATCGTGCCGCGTCGCATCCGGTGTAGACACGGTGTAACAGGCATACTCTGCTTTGTAAACAGATACAGTTTATGTTAGAAGATCTACAGTGGTACGAAAAAGTGTTTCTCTAGCCACACCCAGGCCTGACTACTGCCACACCTGTTCGCAATCAAGAAATCACTTAAATAGGACCTGCCAGAAAAAGTGAAGTAGACCAAAAGATCCTAAAAATCTAGACATCATGCCGAGATCCAAAGAAATTCACAAACAAATGAGAAAGAAAGTAATTGAGATCTATCAGCCTGGAAAAGGTTATAAATCCATTTCTAAAGCTTTGGGACTCCAGCGAACCACAGTGAGAGCCATTATCCACAAATGGCGATTACATGAAACAGTGGAGAACCTTCCCAGGAGTGGCTGGCCAAAATTACCCCAAGGGTGCAACGGCGACTCATCCAAGAGGTCACAAAAGACCCCAGAACAACATCCAAAGAACTGCAGGCCTCTCTTGCCTCAGTTAAGGTCAGTGTTCATGACTCCACCATAAGACTGGGCAAAAATGGTCTGCGTGGCAGAGTTCCAAGACAAAAAACGCTGCTGAGCAAAAAGAACACAAAGGCTCGTCTCAGTTTTGCCAGAAAACATCTTGATGATCCCCAAGACTTTTGGGAAAATACTCGAGGTCAGTTTTGGCGTAATCCCATTATGCTGGCGTAAAAGTAACACCCCATTTCAGAAAAAGAACATAGTACCAACAGTAAAATATTGTGGTTTCAGTGTGATGTTCTGGGGCTGTTTTGCTGCTTCAGGACCTGGAATTCTGCAGTCTACCAAAAAATCGGACCGGACATCTATTTGTGACCTCAAGCTGAAGCTTGATTTTGTTGATCTGAAACTAACTTGATCTGATTAAAGTGTGACAAACATGAAAAAAAATACGAAATCAGGAAGGGGGCCAACACTTTTTCACACCACTGTACATCTATACAAGTGTTGAGTAGTCAAGTAGCAATACACTACTCAGAATTCATACATTTGATAATGTGCTTGTTGTAAAACTCTGAATAAACAATATTCATGCATCAGTCAATACAATAGCATATGCTGCAAAACAAAACTGTACTCAAAGCTACAAGTGTTGACAAAACCTTCTGAGGCTTACTCAGACAAACATGTGTGTGTGTGCGTGTGCGTGTCCCGCAGAGCTACCAGCCCCATCTGTTGAGAACCCCACAGCTGGTATGAGAAACAAGCACAATTTCAGGCCAACAACCAACTCAAACCATAAACTCAAATGATGAAGTTCAAGTTCAGGTCAAGACAAGCAATTTTTATAGCATTGTAGCACAAACGGAGCTCAAGCAACATGTATCATGACAGATTTGGGTGTAAAAGGTAGCCAATGCATTAACATGGGGATGGTAGAAGTGTGTGTGTTTGTACCTTGGCTGGTTAGCTGAGCAGCCTGGGAGAGCAGAGTTGTGATGTTGAAGGCAGACGGACCAGCAGTCAGGATCTTATGGAGCATGGACTGCAGCGAAGCCTGCGTTACTGCAGCCGTGAGAACTGCAGAGATACACAACATACAGAATGAAGCAAGAACGTAAGGATAACAAGAGAGCAATCATTCAGAAAGATTAAAGGGACAATCCAGCCCAAAATTAGAATTTGTACATTAACTGCTTTTGCACATAGCACCGGTGCTACAGAGTTTGAAAGTTTTGTAGTACAGGCCAAACAGGTCTGTTATCATCTTTTAAAAAACACAAGTGTAGGTCACATAAACAGACAGGTAACTGAAAAAAGACATTAACGTTATACAAATGGATAAATTAGGGCCATATCAATTTGAGTTTTTACCAAATATTTCCTTTCAAATTTTTCAGAGTTCTATTTTTTATACAGTTGTAAATTCATTTGTCCATAAAAATACTGTATACTATAGTATTTAGTACATTAAACCTCAGTAAAGTTTTTGTGTACTATAGTATATTTGAACCTTACTATAGTAAATATTAAAGTATACTATAGTGTTTACCACCGTTTATAAATGTACTACAAGTGAATTACTTTATCATCAGGTTCCAATTGAGCGGACTTTTATTTTGGTGGGTGGTCGCGAAGACACTTGAGCTTCAGTGTGTTTAGGTGCGTTCCATTGGGCCGTAAGTGGACTGCGAAGTGGACTTCACAGGGTGTTCCGCAATCTTAAGTGAGATTCTAATCCGAAGGGAGCGAACATGTTCAGTTCGAAGGGCACTGCGAACGGCGTAGGGAATCAGGGAACATCGATACATAAATGAACCGGAAGTGGAAAATCACCCAACTGCCATTGCGCGCCGCGTCACGAGTCAGAAAAACAAAGGACGAGTTTACTTATGCCTTTTGTACATTGGGAAAGTTTATTTAATTATTGTTAATTATATTAAATACAGTGGTTTGCTTCACGTAAATATGCTATTTTACTTTTTGTAGCATTGTTATTATGAAGGCTGCATACTCGAGATCATGAATGTATTTATATTTTATTGTGCAATTAAAAAGTAGTTTTCATATACGTGTAAGGATTCAACAATTTTTCTATTATTATGCAAACTAATGTTTAAGTGGTAAGCAGCAGCGGTTCTTTTTTATAATGTTTAACGTTTTTTTGTCATTGAAGTCCACTTCAACGGATTTCCCGTGCTCAGAGAGTAGGGAGCAGTGAACACTGCGTAGGAACCCTATCAAACGGCACTCAGCTTTTGACAGTAGCTTCACTCAAACAGTGACATGCTTGTAAAATAAACTTAGAATAACTCTGTGGATGAAGTTGTGTTCATGTCCTCGTTTGGTAAGATACAGACAAATCCACGAGTGTCACGCTTGTAACAGGTTAAATTCCAGTCAGTGAAATCTAGCGGCAAGGTTGCGGATTTCAACCAACCGCTCACTCCACCCCTTCCTTTCGAAACACTACGACGACTGACAGAACATTTACAGGTGAATTACATGCAAGAGGACCTGCAGTGTATTTAAATGGAAATAGCTTATTCTAAGGTAATAAAAACATAACGCTTCATGCTGTAAGCTCTTTATACACCTCTGAAGACATGGCTATGCATATTATATTGCATTTCTAAGAATAGATCATCTCAAAAAAGTCCCACTGGACCTTTAAAGTGTTCAACTCATTCACTCATAGACACGCAGAACAAGCAGAGGACATATTTAAATAGCAGAATTCCGCTTTCGTGCTTCCTTCCATGTTTTCCCAAATCGACCGTATCATAGGGCTCTAGATCAATGGACTCGATGCAGCCGGAAAACAAGTTTTAATTGCAAAAACTAAAATAAATGGTGGTGCGCCATTAGTTAACTTCACACACGAACAAGCACAACGACAAACGCACTTCAAAGAACAGTGGTTCTGTCTAATGCACCTGCCAAAGTGCATCGCACGCGTGCTACACTATTACATATATTATTAGCACAGACCATTTTTTCCGTAGCATGTGCGACGTATTTGTCGCACTGTATAGCCCTGACTTTCCTTTAACACACACAGAATTAAAATAGTCAAAGTGAAAAATACACTTGCATGAAACCCATTTACACAAAACAAAAAGCATTTTACCTTACCAAGTGTCTAAGCTTTGGTACCTTTAAAGCAAAAAACAAGGCTTTGAAAAATGAAAATGACCTAAACAGGAATTTGTATACATGAGCCGAAGAGGAACCTGTGAGTTCTGCAGAAAGCAAAGATCGGCTGTAAAGATCATAATGTTACCAATTATCCGTTTTGTATAGACTTGGATACCTCAGGCTGATATTTTTAAAGAATTATATGCTTGTTTGCATATAAATAAGAAGCATTCACAGAACATGCACGCTACAGAACCTGAAACTGGATTATGTGAATTGCTTCACTTCACAGTTTACACACACATCTGCCTCGTGCAGCTGTAAGACAACAAACTGTCCAAAGACTGTTCAGAGACTCTAGATCAGTCAGTAGTTCTGTATTTTAGTTTTCTAATTAGTCCAATGAAAGAAAGCGAGAAGCTATGACAAGCGATGCTTAAAAAGGAACCATTCAGGAAGCGACAAAGCTGAGTCAACCATGAGATGTGAAGTTCAGAAAAGAAAAGCTGACAGTCGAGCAAGCACAAGCATTACATACCTTCTTCAGTGCCACAAAACACCTTTACTTGCAAGAGGTGGAACAGTGTGAATTACACACACAAACCCAATACATTATTATCACATGCATGCGAGCATAGATTTCGTGCTGCGGTGGTTAAAGCCAAGTGCTGGTAACCAGGTTACAGATTTGAGTCTCAGAGCCAGAAATCATCACCTGCTACAGTAATCTTTTTTTCTAATATAGTCCCAATCCAACTCACTCTACAGCCTTCCGACATGTGCATTGAGACAGACTTGTAGTAACTCACCTTCATTGATCTTGGCCATATCTACACTAGCGTTGTTAAGCTGCAGGGCCGTTTGCAGAGCTGGGAGGAGCTGGCGTAAAAGGGAGGGGTCTTGGAGAAGAGTAGGTGGGGCTGGCGACTGCATCACTGGAGAAACGGGGATTGTGGAGCCAGAAGCGCCGCTGGCTGAATTGGCCACATTTACGCCTGACACCGCAGCAGAAGAAGAGGAGGGTGTGAGGGAAGGTTTTTCTGTGGCAACTGTAGACTCTGTTTAAAAGTGAAGAGAGTAAAAAAACAGAAGTTAAAAGCTGAAGTGTACCTGGATGATTTATAGACGGTTTCAAAGCAACCACATAAACAAATGTTTCTGCGCATGTGCGCATTTGTGGACTGCACTTAAAGGGAAACTTCACCCAAAATTGACAATTCTGTCATCATTTACTCACCTTCGAGTTGTTCCAAATCTGTATAAATGTCTTTGTACTGATGAACACGGAGAAAAATATTTGGACGAATGCTTATAACCGGAGAGATTTTGCCCCCCATTGACTCCCATGGTAGAAATACAATGCTAGTCAAAAGTCTCCCAGAATTCTTCAAAATGTCTTCGTTTGTGTTCAACAAAACAGAAAATGTATATAGTAATTTCTCCTACTATGGGAGTCAATGTGGGGCAAAAGCTCTCTGGTTATAAGCATTCTGCCAAATATCTTTCTCTGTGTTCATCAGAACAAATACATTTATACAGATTTGGAACAACTCGAAAGCGAGTTAATGATCACAACTTTTTAGGGTTTCTTTTTAACAATTTAGTATTGTTTGTTTAATAAAAATAAATGCCAGACACACTCCTTGCTGGGTGTGTGTCAGAGAAGTATCTGTAAAACAGGGAAAACCTCTGACAAGTATGCCCGTGTGACAACCACCCGCTGTGAGATAACAAGTTGCAAAGACAGCTGCATTTCTGCATGCATTTCCAAACAATAGTGTAGTTCCTATTGAATGTTGACCAGTGACCTTTTTCAAATACTTTTCGGCTTATAACAATGTTAAAGTAGTTATTTTATATTATCACTTTCTCTGTGATCTTATTTAACAGGCCAAGTTGATAACTGATGCACGAAAGCATGTTTATCTTTCAATTTCAACTCTTTTTTTTGTAATGCAATACACAATACCATGAGAAATGCTTCAGCTTTGATCACATGAGAATTTGACACTGACACATGCAGTCCATTAAAAACAGAAATGTGAGCATGTTCATTCATCAAGAACCCACCCAGTAAAACACACATAAGCATATAAACTAGGGGTGGGAGAAAGAATCGATTCACATATGAATCGCGATTCAGCCTTCTAGCGATTCAAATCGATTCACAATTTTTTTTAAATCTATTTGAAATGATATAAGTAAATATAATAACGTGATGTCATCGGAACTAAAAGGGCAGAAGTCAACCGCAAGAGAGGTGCAGCACCCGGTCCAGTTAGAAAGCGCGCACCTCACGCAAAGATACAGCGGAACATACACGAACAGTAGAGAAAGAGAAAACCATTCAGCCCCGTTGTACTAAACTTCAATATAACTAAATACATTTCAGAATGGTCTATACATCTACTCTGCGCAGCGATCGGCAGGGAGAAACAGCGCCTTCAATTCACCATACCACAGCTGAATTGCCAATGAGTGCAATATACCGTTTCCCGAAACCTGTCACTGTTTAGACATAAGAACATGATCATACTTCTGTAAATATGCAGTTTGTTAGCCAGCCAGCTCACACACACCGCACGAGACAAATAAAGTATATTGCCAAAATCACCTCTCTTATGTAAATTATGATTTTGTCGGAGGATGTGTCAATTCGTGAAAGTGACTGACGTTTAACATGTGACACTAATGAATAGCTTTTATTTATTATTATACATTGGCTTTAATGTCTAACAACATAAAATGGAAATGAGAAAATGGCTTTATTGGGCACTCGGTTGTATTAAAATACAATATGTGACAGTTAAAAGACTGGAAGCGAAAGTGCCTTAACTAGTCTGACTGTAATGACGTTTTCTGAATGTTAATAAGTACGTCAAGAAACGATTCTGAATCGAATCGTGACCCTAAGAAACGATTCTGAATCGATCGTGAGGGAGCAAACGATTCCCACCCCTTATATAAACAGCATGGGCGAACTGGATACCTTTTATATTGTTTAGTAACTGCAGCAGACGTCAGGATCTAAAAATAGTCCATAATTCCCAGGGCTGGCAACGCGGCGAGACGCTTCTGACTATTTCTTAATAGGTTCCCTAAGAACAAGAGCTCAGAGCTGCTAGAAAAACAATTAACAGAGTATGTGTACTCCTCTACAGAAAAACAGACCACATTTTCCAGATGAAAATACATAATACAAACACGAAACATTCTCATTTTAATGAGAAAAATATATCTTAGTTTAACAAAGATTGTTGTTTTACAACTAAACTAAAAGTGTTTAAAAACGCATCTTTTTCTCTCCGTTTTGACCATCCATCCGCATGAGACAGTGTTTCCTTATAAAAGCACTCCAAAGTAGATACATTTGAAAACGCTGTTTTCAACATGTTGGCAAAAAATAACCCAACAGTTGGGTTAAACTTGCAACCCAATGTATTGGGTTAAAATAACCCAACAATGGGTCAGTGCTATAGTAACCCAGCATTGGGTTCTTTGTAGGGTCCATTTTATCAGTTTTTAGTGAGTAGCAACATCTGAACTTGGAACATTTTGCATTCACAACAAATCAGCGAACCTACATCAATTTAAAATCAAAGCAGCTACAAAGTAAAGTTCAAGCATAAAAAGCACAGAACAGTTTTGAGACCAACTTGCATCAGAAAAATAACGTGAAGGAAAAACAACCTTAACCTAATGGGCCCTATCATCCACTTGTGCAAAGCGGCGCCAGGCACGTTAAGTGTTTTTTGCTAGTTTCAGCCCGACGTAGTTTTCATTTTCACGTCCTCCGCCACATTGTTTAAAAAGTAAATGCATTCGCGCATGAACAGATGCGTTTCCTCTTTGGAGAAGCGTTCCGTATTGTCTCTTGCAAATCCGACATGTAAATAGCGAATCCACCATGGACGCGAGTGTAACTGGCTCTAAAAGGGAATGGGAGACATGTTTCGCCCAAAACACACCCATGACTCATTATGAGAATAGGGACAATGCTTTTAGACCACAACCATTTTCCCGTCCTTAAACTTAGCAAAAGTGGATTGGGCCACGCCCTAAATGCACTTGTGCTTCACACCATGCGCTTAGATCGTTAAAATAGTGTCCTAAAGCACAAACGCATGCAGACTACATATTCAAATGCAGCTATATACGGTTGAATAAACCTAGATAGACCTAGGCATGAAGCGCAGAAGAGATCGAAAAGCATCAGTGTGTCGTGCTGCATAAGGTAAAGACCTGCTGCTGCCTCCCACCAGCGTGGACAAGCAGACCCTGACACTGCTTACGTGGGTGGTGAAGATAAACAGAAGTTTACAAACAAAAACATTGCAAAAAGCAATCAGGGATTTGCGATATAACGGCTCCTACTTTGCACCTCATTAATGAGTATTTTAATAATAACCATGCAAAAACAAAGCACATGGAAACCAAGATAAATTTTGATACACTTTTTACCTCTAACTATTACAAACATCTGCTAGCCAAACATCAGACTATCAACTTTCCTAAGTTTAGTATCGATTTTTCTATTGTTTTATCTCCATTGTCTGTATCTCTTTTACGAAAGTACCTGCATTAATTATTCCACCAAAATACACATGATTGGGGAATAAAGCAGTCATATTCAATTACCCGGGCCATAAATTCATTCAAAAGCGCAACAGTTTCAAAGCAGATTTGTGAGGTGACCTAAAGCTGAGGGAGATACCCGAGGGAGCCAATACCAGCAGCTGCCAATGTAATAAGCTTCAGCACAGCAACGCACACCATAAACAGCCTTTACTGTTATATTAAACATCTTAATCCTGTTGGTTTTAGAACACGGATACTTACTTGCGCTGGGGAAGCTAACAGGAGCAGCCTGCATGGCTTCACGCCTGTAGTCCCTGTCCTTAGGGAAACTATTGACCACTGTAGTCGTCCTGGTCGCCTCTTTCTGCCTATGCTCTCTGAAGGAAAAAGAAAAGGACGGTGTTCACAAATCACAGAGGCATTCGAGGATAACAAGGTCAGTTTTACAATGGAACACCAGACACTGAGAGCCACACAAATACGGCAGAAGCTAAAAGCCAGTCAACAGATTAGCGTTCATGTCTAATTTATTTTTATTTGTTTGTTTATTTATTTATGCATTTGTCAGACGCTTTTATCCAAAGCGGCATATATTGCATTCTATGATACATTTTTATCTGAGTTATTAGACATAGAGCTTGTTTTTTCACATCCGTGGTGTGTTAAAGTGATAGTTCACCCAAAAATGTGTATTCTGTCCATGACTTACTTTCTTCTGCAGAACACAAAAGAAGATATTTTGAAGAATGTTGGTAACCGAACAACAGCTGTACCCATTCCCTTCTATTGCACAGCTACAAAACCAATCCAAGCCATTGTTCAGGAACCAACATTCTTCAAAATATCTTTTGTGTTCTGTAGAAGAAAGTGACAAGAGGGTAAGTAAATAAAGACAAAATGATCAAAAGACACCATGCATGTTTAATACCTCTCCAGCCACTCTTTGGGTTTCTCCCACTGAGACACCTCCGTCCTGCAGTTGTAGTAGTACTTCTTCCCTGAAGAACTGATGTGTTCGGACCAATCATCGGCCGGCTCGTGTGGCTGAACAAAAGGAAAACAACAGGAGTGAGCCACTGGGAACATTGAGAACATTTAAAGTGACATAAATGGGTGAACAAGAGAGAAAGATGGATAATGGCTTTTCTAAAAGCAACAAAGTTCCCAGGTGTGTTTTCTACTCTGACATACGGGCAGGTAAACCGACCAACAGTGTGTGGAAGTGTAAAATACATGCGAGGATGAACAACGAGGAAACAGAAATATTAGAGAAAGAGACAGACGCGGTGAGCGAGTAAGGGGTAGAGAGGGAGAGTTGAATCCTGATGCAAGCATGTGTAACTTCGATGAAGCACATCT
The DNA here is from genome assembly GCA_006030095.1 of Triplophysa siluroides. Taxonomy (NCBI): domain Eukaryota; kingdom Metazoa; phylum Chordata; class Actinopteri; order Cypriniformes; family Nemacheilidae; genus Triplophysa; species Triplophysa siluroides. The sequence goes on along the minus strand of VCII01000846.1, from coordinate 4,184,169 downwards.
CCGCACATCGCCCTTTACATGATGTCTCTGTAATGTACCTGAATCCATCCTCCACCTACCGGGGTATGACTGTCAAAGCTTCATGCTAGTTTCAAACGGCTAATAATCATTAACGCAGTGTGTAATTTACAAGTCAACTAATCTATCTTTCCTCCTTAAGAAGGGGACAAAAACACATTTTGCCCTTAAAGGCTTCTTAAGATTCGTTTCTGGGCAGCCTTTGTATGCAGAATCTTTAAACAAATTCACACACAATACAATGATGTTCACTGTGCACCCATTATTAACACTGTTAATTTCATTATGCACTAAACTCATTCTTTGTCCTTGAAAGAAACCACACGTCTATGTATTACATATTTCAAACCACAAAGAAATTCGACTTTGTATGCCAACCAAAGGCAAGGCCTCACCTTCAGCATAATTACAAGGTTTAATGCAAAGCATAAAGTCTTGGGAGAGGTAATTGAGCAGATGAAGTAGGTTTGATGAATGAGTTCATAAAGCAGGTTTAGCGTCTCACCATTACAGTGCAGAAGAGATATTACTCAGCATATCAAAAGTGACCAAATAACATGCAGAACGAAAGACTAATGGTTAGGGTCGGAAATGCCACCGATACCACATACAATTCTGGTATCGGCGAGTACTTGAATCCAAGTACCGATCCGATACCATTTTCTTAAACCGGACCTAGCTATGCCCGCTAGCTTTGCTAATCGCTGCAAATGGGAAATGACGTCTTCGCTGCTCAGAACGCAGGAAGTTGTGCTGCGTCGTCACAAGCAACCACTGTTTAGAGCAACGAAGAAGAAATGAAAGCATGCTAGCAGTATGTCCGCTGTTTAGCAGTATTTCAGAGTAGACCAACCAGCCAGTAAAACTGCGACTTAAGAAGAATAAATAATGTCACTGTCAAATGTCTGTCAGATAATAAAAACACTCTAGTTTACTGCATGTATTTGTTCACGTTTTATTAAGGGATAAGTCTGAAGCACACCATTAAAGAATTCTATCAATTCATACAGGGCTAGTAGTACATACAGCTGTATTTACAGATACACACCCAGGTATCAGATAGTACTCTGTATCGGCCGATAACCTGAGCCCAGGTATCGGAAAAGGGTATCAGAACATCTATGCTAATGGTGGCACAAGGACGAACATAACGGTTCGGTTCTATGTTGTTTCAATTTTAGAGATTCCAATTTGATGTAATCTTTTATTCATAAAGTGGGCTAATGGCACACTGACGTGGTCTATTCGTCAGGTCTGTGCAAATGAGTCATTTTCAACATGTTGGCAAAATGATTCCTCAATATGACTATGGTGTGGTTGAATTCAATCCAATTTGACTTTAATGTCAAAATGGCCTGGTCTTACAAATGACGCTTTCCAATCCTAACAAAATGTGTTAAACATCTAGATTATTTTATTTTTAAACTTTCAGATTCATAGAACTACAATCGGACTCAAAGCTTCTTGTTTTAGATTTACAGGTTTCACTTTTTACAGGTCAAACTTCCCAACCTTTAGGATACTCTGTAAATGCTGAACAGAAGAACAAAATCTCCCTTCTGTACTCTGGTAAAGTTAAGCAGAGCATAGTATCTCCCAGGAGAGTTGATATCTACAGCATAGGGGACAGATGGCCTGCACACAGGACGGTTGCCACATAACCAGACAACACGGTTAACAGTAAAGCAGGAGTTTCTTCCAGGGATCATTTTTGTTAGATCCAAATAAAAGCCTAGAACACTTATTCTATCCTAAAATACTCCAGTAAAACTGGAAAATAAATGTTATCCTCAAAATATATATTGACTTCAGTGGTACTAAATGACTTGTTGCTTCCATGCTGTCACTTATTTTCCAATCATCTCTGTCTGATAAAGTCTATGAATAAAGAGTCATTTTATCATAATTGCTTCCTTTGAAACAATCAGTCTCAGTGATTTATGCACAACTTATCTTACATACAGCACATGAACGGCTATTTTGGTACCATAAAAACATTAATGTTCCCATTTAAACAAATGCTAAATATTTTCTTTGTAATACTAGGAAACCGGCTGCATGTGACAAAAGGGAAACAATGGAGTGACGTGAAGTTTTCTGTCCTTCTGAAACCTTGTATCTCCATATTTTATGTTTTTTTACTTTTTGTCATAAATCATTATTAATATTCACCCTTTATGTTTGTCAAATATCTAATCAATAGAAAGTATTGATACATTTCTTGACAAAAGTATGCAATCATTGGTAAGGTTCAGTATTAGAAAGTTTGGACATACAAGGTTTCAGAAGGAAAACGACGATATGAGACAATATAAAGTACATGTACAGTACCAAACATTGCCTTTATTTTTTGAAATAATAAAACTCAGCAACATCTTTCTTTCTCAAATCTAGACATTCCAAAAACTTGCATGGTCCATTGTTTATACTGTATACTAGATCTGGGTATCATCTGGGTTTTTTCAAATACCGGTGCAAAACGATACTTTTAAAACTGTACACGTGCCTAAATGGTGCCTAAATCAATACTTTTACAAAAACTTGTTACAAAACACCGTGGGATGACATTAAAGAACAAAATGTTTTTCACAATTAAAGTGAATGTGAAATGAGCATGGACACTAACATTGCTAGAAAGATGTTATAGTGTTTACTGTCTACCCTCCAGCTACAACTAAATGCAAGCCATAGTTGTATTAAATATAGGAAGAAAATGCGTTGAATATATCAACAGATTAAGCCCATTTACATAGACCTCTTGGCTACATTATGTGCATTCTTTTAAAAACAGACAGTATGTATAAGTATTTTGTTCACGTGAATGAGGGTAAATGTCTCAATCGACAGCTCAGTCAGCATTTAAGTGTCACCGAAATGAGGCACCGAGATCTGCGTTTTGATTCGGTCTAGTTATACCGTATACATATTGCACTAGGTCTGGTACCCAACCCTACTGTATACTGCAGAGTCTTTCATAACACAATACTATTACATAACAAACATCTCAAACAAATAGAAATCAAAAAGCCACCAATAAAAAAACACCATCATAAAGATTGTTGTTGCAATTATAGCAATCCATAGACTCTTTCTTTCTTTAAGTTGCAGTAAGTAGGAGGGCTTGGACACGTAACAGCACTTACCGTGTCTGATGATTTGTTGGAATTCGAATGAGAGTTGGAACTGTGCAGAGAGCTGTGGTTATGAGAGTTCTCTTGAGGGGATATACTGGTTCCTGAAAAAAGAACAAAATATGAATCACCCAGTAATCAGAAATACGTCTTTAAATGTTCTGGCAGAGATAACACCACATTTGGCTACGTTCTACCAAGAATCTTCACATACCATATTCAATGCATTTCAGTTTAGACTGCCTCCATAAAGCGAATGTTTACAGTAAATAGAGTTTGAGTATAGATCTTCAAGTCTGCAAAAACTGTAAGACTTCTGACGAGTGCAAATTCTGTGTGGATCACATTTTTCGCCGAAGGACACCAAGATTTGAGCCTTCCTCTAAATGAATACTAATAATTTCAGTTTAAACTCTACTAGTGCATCACAATAATACCACGTTTTGTTTCATATTAAAATTTTGCTTAAAAACAAGGCTCGATAATAACTATCCATCACGAAACAAAAAATAACATGAGAATGTTTCAGGCCCGGTTTCACAGACAAGGCTTAAGGCTAGTCCTAGACTAAAATGAATGTGTGACCTGTCTAAACTAAATATAACTTGCCCAGAAATATCTTTAAATATATCAGTGCCATTGTTTCGTCTCAAGATGCACACCAGTAAAGTATTCTTTTAAAGCATTTTAAAAAAAGCGACAGAAATATCTTAATACAACTAAGGCATAGTTCTGGCTAATGCTAAGCCGTGTCTGTGAAACTGGGCCTAAATATCCAATACAGTCAGTTCCTTATGATGGATTCACCACAGCTCAGACTGAAAGGTTGTACTGCAGTATGAAAGAGAAATGAGCGATTCAGACCAATTTCAAGAGCTGGGGAGACATGAAGAACAGTGTAATGATTTTATAATACACCAGAGTCACTCTCTTCATGATACATTTGGCACACCTATTAATCAGATACTACCCACAAAATAAAGATTACCCATGGCAAACAAACATCTACTGGATTTAAACTGATGACCGACTGAATGAGAAGCCCATGCTAATATTCCAGCATCGGAGCAGGACCCACAGACCACTGGCTCTTCAATTACTGTGTCCATGATGACGTATTACAGTTCAAGAACAAGAGATCAGCAAAACAACTTCTTTTTAAATTGACTACCTGGTGGGCTGACTGAATAGCATCATCAAAACGCAACACTCATGATGGAACATGATACAATAGGACCTTCTACAAACACCTTTGCACCAAAGACAAAAAACATAACCCTGCTTTCATCACAAAGAAACACTAAGTTAAGAGAACGCCATAATTATTTAATAGATGCATGTGACCTACATGACGTTTACATTTTCTCTGCTTGTCTGTCACATACTTGATTTCTGAAAATGCACAACAATAGTCTGTCTTTGTACTTAGAACATTCAGAAAAAGCTTTATTAAGAAGGCTTAAAAAATATATCGGTGCGATTTTGAAGCATCTGTGATGGGTGTGGATAAACCAGAAAACCTTGTTTGGGTTCGCTTTAGGGATACATAAAGGCTGAACGTGGTGAGCAAAACCGTGTATTAAAGATAATCTTGCTCACTGAGCAAAGTTCTTCCAGGATTTAGATAACTAGGTAGAATGCAATGACACAAGACATTTAAACACGACGCCCATGTCTGAGTGAGTCAAGTGGTATGATAAATCTGTTCGATAAATGCAGAGATATTTTAAACATCAATTTCATAACAATAACAAAATGTTAAAAAACTTAAAGTGTTAATGATTGCATGTTAATTGTCAGAAGAATTATTTACAGCATCTTTTAGCAGCTGTAAATAGGGTCTAAGTAAGCCAGTATGTTGCTTCCCAAAAAAATGTAAACACTGTGGCACAGCAAACCACCAGATGGGATGAGTGTTCAGGAACATGTTTGAAATTTTTACAATGTTTTTGCACCAGTGGTTTAGACGTTACAAACTAAATATATTTTACTGCGATCTACTGAAATCTTATAAAAACTAAGTTGTATGAGGCAGTTGATATCTCAGCATCCTTATATCCTATTCCTGACTTAACATTCCAAAAAACATTATTGGATTTTAATCTTTTAGATGACATCAAAAACACAATTGCAACTTTTGTTTAAAGGTGAGACCATATGGGCAAACCTGATGATTATTTACAGGTTATCTTCCTCTAGTCACCAATGCAAACAAAAAGCTGATATAAAAACAAAGTGTGATTTTAAGGTATAAGCTACTGACATTATAGATGTGTCTAATTGTTTGCCAATTATTGGGAAAGAATCGGTTGAAACAGTTTTTCAAGGCAATAAAATCGAGGGGTCCGGGCAAAGTCCTTTTTGAAGCATACCACAATACTTTAATGAAATCGACGATGAATACTGCACAAGCAATCAAAAGTGGACAAAACAGTGAACAACTCTCATCTGCTCTCTAAGGTTTAGTTAGTTTGAGACCAAATCCATCAGGCTTGCTTTTAAAAAAAGTGTTTTAGTCTGTGAATTGTGTTGTTCTTTCAGATCTTTGTCAAATGACTCTTCATAACGTCTCTTGCTGAAAACTATGATGCCCAAACCTGACACGATAAAAAAACTCACTGTATAAAGAAAATCTAATGCTGCTCACAAACCTTGAACCGTATCTACACCGGACTCGACCAGCGCGACCACCCAGTGTGGACAAAATGTAAAAGTAGAATGGGTTCTTTTGTCGTGTCACATTGTCCGGAGTAGACATGGTGTTACATTGTAACATGTTCGGAAAAGCATCAAAGATCAGAAGCAGGAATGTATGCAATGCAGAACGCTTGTAAGCTCATGCATGCCATTTAAGACTGTATATTACTGCATTTGATTCAATTATTCTCTTTACCCTAAATCACTAGAAAGATCTTCTCCTAGATATAAAAGGCATACTGTATATGTACATGAATAGCAAGAATTAAAATAAGGCTTTTACTATTCAGACTATAGTTTATTCTCAGCTCTTAGATCTGTACCCCTAATCACGATCAAAATGTCTCTCCCGGTCCGTCTTACCTCCCTCTCGGTCTCTCCCCCGGTGTGGATGGATGGCTTTTGCTTTGCCATGGCTGTCCGTGTGTTTGTTTTCTGGACTGTCTGATCGCCGCAGAATCTTGCACGGTGGGGTTGCGTCGTTGCTGTCACGCATCTTCTCATGCCGGTGGTCGGGGTGGCTCTTGGACGAGTACTTAAGAGCCTGTCAAAATATAACGACCCCTACATTTACCTCTGCAGCACGTTTACTCGCTTACATGCAATTTCAGTTTATTGCGATGTACATAACACAACTGTCACTGCAAAATTTCATAAAATAATTGTTTGTCTTGACGTAGTTGGCACGTCGATGCACGACTAAATCCAATAAATGAAAACCACCCCTTCAAGAATACTTATATAAATATAGCATTTCATGACGTGCTACATAATGATTACATTCGTGTTATTGAGATTTGGTTAATACTATGAACACTCGCTGGATTGTTTATAAACAACCCCTTGCCTTTCCATTTCACTAGCATATTTTATTATTTAACAAAAATAGCTCACACTAATGACAAAGACTGACATTCCATATTTGCATTTTTGTTGCAAATCGCCGTCTCATACAGGCCTGATATAGCCGCTTGCGGGCTAGCGTTAGCCTGGCAAGTCGCTAGCGCCCGAGAGCTAACTTAAAACACTACCATTTCGACGGTCATGGAGGTTTATGTCCAAACAAATCCACGTTTATAATGTAATACAAGTGCGTGTATGTCATTTTTATTCGAACCCGGGTGAACGAGGCACTTTTCCGTGTGTTTTACGCACAGAGGCCTAAACTGCTTCAAAAGCCTTGACTAGATTTACCCCCGTTTTAATCTTATTTATTCCAGATCTACCTGATATGGCTGAGAATCCCTTCGGTCGGTGCACCTACACAATGAAACAAGACAGAGAGATAAATGGTTAAGTTAAAGGTACATAGGAAGTAGCAGAATTGCAACAGCTGAATCGGCTTCCTTAAGTTTCTAATTATTTTGGTTTGGCTAAAAATGGCGGATTGTCAAAGCGGAGAAGGAAAAGGAGGAAAATCGAAGTACAAAATAGAGCTCTTTACCCATCGCCGAGTCTCGGTTGTTTCCTTGCATACATTACCATCAATGCCGTGTTAGTGTGTGTGAAGTAGATGTGAAAGATGGGCGACTTATTTTTGTTTTGGAGTGGGCTATCGACGACCTGATCGCGTATATTATTTCAATAGCTCTGGCTATTGGAGTCGCTCTTCGCCTCTGCTAGTCGGAAGAGCGCCCTCGGTCCATCTCCCACTCTCACGCACCAAAACTCTGCCTCCTATCTACAGAAGAGTGAAGCTCAGTCTGCCTCACACACCTCAATCCGGGACATTGCAGGACTCGATTCTTCGAAACTCGGCTCCTGTCGGGTAGTTTCGGTGGGTGAACTGATGCAGGGAATGTAAATTGATTTGTTTGGATCAAATTTGTGTAAGATAAAGATGTTTTACTACAAGAATACTCTTTCTGAGTAAAATCACAACAATGCGGGATGTATTCACAAAAATGTCAAAGTGGCTAATGAAAGATACACGGCCGTGCTTTTGTGAGAGTTCAATTTTAACCCAATACTGACATCTGGTGGATATGTTAAGCGAGTGCACTTTCTCTGAGATGACCGCAGAAAGGTCTCGATGCAGTATGACTCATTACTGAAGCAAGTGAATCTGGGAAATTATGCGCGAGGATTTTTTTAACGAAGAAGACAATTTTAAGATCAGTCAGTACAATGAGTCCTGTGAACTCTTGGGTTGGGTATCATCACTGTGGATCGTTGTCAAATTTTCGATGCAAATTTTGTGTCATTGGCAAATGAGATGAATAGTGGGTGGGCAGATCATGGGGTTATTCTCGATTTCTAACCCCACCAATGTCTGGTTGTGCTGTGCTTTTAGGCCAACGATCTTAACTTTGGACTCAAACCCAAAATCTGCTTCCAAAAGGTGTTGGGTTTTGTCCCATGGCCACGATTGAGCTTCAGGCATGACTTAATGTTGGCATTTCACAAAAATAACTGAAGTGACTGCTGTTGGCTTATACAGTTCCTCCTGTTTCATCATCAACAACAACAACAACAATTTTCCATTGTGTTATAATGATGTTTGTAGAAAAGGATTAGGCCAAAATTATAGTAACTTGCTTCCTCACTGTGTTCTGCTTACAAGATATCTATGTGTTTGGTTTTGGTTTAAAACCCATCAAGGCTGTTCAACGTAACACTGTTGATAATATTTTTTCCCAGAACTGGAAAAAATCCTATGGTAACTTTGACTAAACAGGTATAATAAGACATTGCTAGAAACAAATGAAGGACTTTCTAAAGCCTCTCAACCTGAAGACTTGTTGTTTTATAAGCCTAATAGAAAAACAAACAGTGAATTAATTATATTATTGTAAGTTACAGCGAAATATCCACTGGCTTCAGGGTCTCTGAACAAACATTTCTCAGCACCTCTGGCTGTTAACATCAGTGTGTTAGCTCTTTTGTTGAACACAGCATAATGTTGTTGCTAACAGTAGCAGGCGCATCAGCACATCGATTGTGTGTGTCCTTTTATTTGAACACAGATGGTGTCTTTTAACACATACATCACTTTCCAGAAACGGTTCTGACTGTACTCATTCATCTGAGCAATAGTGGCATTGCAAAAGTCACATACTCACTGTAGTATAGAAAAGTATTACCAATAGTTTTTGCTCCAAACTGTGGGGTGAATTCAGTATGATCTTTGTGTATGTTAAATGAAAGCACAGTTTACATCACTTTTCTCTGACTACCCTAAGGATTTTTTAAGAATTTCACTGTTAGATATACATTTGCAATCCTAACATGTTATTGTTAATGTGAATGCAAAACAAGTCATGCAAAACATTTTATAACAATATAAAAAGGTTGTTTTACAATTGTTTTTTTACTGTAAATGATTGTCATCAAAAACTTGATTTTGTATTTACATTAATAACCAAAGTTATGGGGATTGTAGTTGTGAATTGATAGGTGGTGTGAAGCTCATAATTTGACCACGAGGGGGTGCTGTAGTCATGTTTCTGTAGTGCTATTGTAATATTTTTTTTATTTAAAGCATTTTGTGTCATTCTTAACCACCACTCGAGTGTTGTTTTGTTGTTGTTTAGCTCATGTTTGACTCTGTACGCATGCCAAAAGGAAGAAATGTTCCGCCTCACTGTTTCAGAAACTTTCTTTCTTTCTTTCTTTCTTCACACAAACAGTCCATTGGGGTACATCTCACTTGTACTTTCTAACTAAAGTTTATTTCAGTTCTTTACCCTAAATCTCAGTTGCAGCCGTGGTGTTGTTCAACTTGTCAAACCAGTCTGCATTGTACGTTTCCTAAATGAACAACTGAGACAACAAGGACTAGCGTGTCGAGACGGATCAAGCCATGTCACTAGAGATAGGCAAGATAAACATGTACTCTAAACAGAAAAGGCAGGTGTTCTATCAGATGATAATAAACCCAGGCACACTACCTCTGTAGACCTCTTATAATAAACCATAATTTCCCTGAGAGGAAGGGCAGGTGGGGCATATGATTTATTATACAATAACCAGTTGGATTTTAGGATTACCCCTTGATCCCGCCCTATTTTAGCCCATCGCCCAATCACGAAAAGGATTACTTCCGGCCGCCTACCTCGTTGAACGCAGATTGTGCGAGGCGTTTCGCCTGGAAAGAAAACCATCTTGGACCCTTTCTAAACCTGGGATATTTCAATCTGAATTATTGTTTGTCTTTAAAATCCAAGTGTGGGCAAGTTTTCCTCGGGAGTGACTGCTCGAGACTCTCATAAGACGTTCAAGGTGTTTCCCAACTGGACTTTCCAAACACACTACACATCCCGAGTAAGTAATAACTTAATTCTCTTCAGGAGTTACAAACGAATCACGTGAGGCATTTTTTATGGCTAAAATATAAATACAACCCCTACATGTTTACGCATTATGGGTAGCGGCTGAAGAAACTCCTTTGAAACTTAAGTATTGACCGGTTAACGTTACGTTGTTTGGTTTCGCTATAGAGTCAACGGTCGGCTGCACTTGACAGCGCGAGCGCCTGTGCCTGTCCCTGTCAACTTCAAGCGCACCAGCCGACCATTGACTAGATCAAAACAATGAAACTCGTCCAGTTGCTTTAGTTGTATTGACTGTAACTGCTCAGCTTTATTTCGGCATAGTGTTGACACGGAGGTTAACACTGACATTACCGGGTGGGTTCACCCTGAGCAACAGGCTAACTCATCATTCAGCTCAGCTGCAGGGTTTGGCTTACCATGCTCCTCCTATTATGTTAATTTGCGGCTGTTTATTTGTTGTTTGTAGTTTATTTGTTATTTGTAGTTCCCAGATTTAAAATAACATGTGCGTTGCCTCTTAAAGTTATACTTTCGTAGGTTGAGCCAGAAATAAATAAAAGATACATACAAATAAAAGTGAATTACACAGCCTCGGTTTTATGTTCTGCATTGCGTGGTTCTGTTTGCATTGGACAGGCTGTGAAAGTCTGCTGTAAGAGATCTTAGCCCTCAGATGATGAAGCAATGTTTTCAGAATTTGCCCTTGATCTTAGACACATTAACCTCTCTCTGTCTTAAAAACATTTTTGAATGATTAAAAAAAAATCATAAAACTGTGATTTCTATTCCATGGCCCACAGCTGTGATCGTAAATTATTAAGCGTATATTATTAATGATTACATGTTCAGGTAGTAACAAGACTGAATGCATAACTTGTGTTTAAATAGAACTAAGTAGGCACTAAGCAGCCTCATAGTGGTTTGTTTGAGACTCGCTATCTGCCGTGTCAGACATCACTACTCTGCCGAAGTGCCCGGTCTGCACTTCCTTTGACTCCGATTCTTCTTGACCTCTTTTCGCACAATCACTCTCACTTGTCATCTTGAAGTGTCAGTTAACAGGTTGACATTGCTTGCAATCCATTGTGATCCTTCCCTCGTCTGACCGCTTTCAGAGTCTAGACGGCAGAAAACTCCCTATACCTGTATACATTTCTTTGTTCTGCTAAACATTAAGGAAGCTCTTTAAAATATATAAGACCTAATATAACACATTCCTATTTGAAGTGGAGAAGAAATCACTCGCGGAGATGAAATGGGTCAGGTCATTTCAGGTTGAACAACAGCGGTATGTAATTCAGTGAGCTTGTCATCCAACCTGCTCTGTGCAAAATAAAACAAGACAAGCAGAAGATAGACTGGACCAGATTGGAACGCAGGGGATGTTGCTGAAATCTAGTAGTAGCAGTCGTCTCAGTTAGTAATCTGGAAACTGTCATTTGTGTGTCTGTGTGTGCACAGGGGTTGTCTAAACTGGCAGTGGCATAACAGGTGTCTCGTGTCTTAGTTTTGCTCCCCCAGTGTGTGGCCCTGCATTACTGACATTCCTGTGTTTTTGTTTCTTTAGTTGTAAGGTCCACAAGAGGGAAAATCGGTCTTGGAATTTGATTTGAGAAATTTAGAGCTGCAGCAAACATTTAGAGCTGACTTTAAACTGCAGATCCTTCAAAATGTTATTTGTTTTATCAGTCAATGTGAGATTAATAGACATTGGCCTACTTATGTTTTTCTTTTTTTTTTTGTCTAGATTTAAACATGTTGCTCACTGTTTGTTTAAACTATACAAAGCAAAACTAAAGTAAGCAACATCACTTACCAAAATGAACAGACTTGTTGCTTAGTACTTTATTAGTGTTAGCTTAAGAATTGGCACTTAGCACAGCAAAAGTGATCTGGAAACTGCAACTCTCATTGAATGGACTTCTTGCACGTAGCCTTGTGACGTACTTCCGACTTGAAATCGTACGGCTCACTAGGTTCCAGTTATACGTATTTACAATGGGGTGTTGCTCCCTGTGAATCCAAAACAGTTGAAAATATGCTTTTTACGCACATACAGTTTCAGCAACATTCTGAACATCACCGTACATAATCTTCAAAAGATCTGCGAAAGCAAAGGCTGGTGAACGATAGCGTTTCACTGTTTCTCCTCACACAGAGCTCCATGCAGACATTTAACCACCGAATGTAAGTCACAGAAGGCTGAAGGAGACTTACAGGGAATCATAGCAGCACTGTTTGGATTAAACAACTACTGACTTCAAATACTACGTGTTTGGATCACTATGTTGTGTCGTTTTTTTATTGACAAATGTAATGCTATCAATGTAAATGCAATTTCTGTCAATATCGTTATCTATATGTAAAAAGTGTAGTTATATCGTTTAAGAATAAATGCCACAAAATATTCCACAGAGGTTTTATTTGGCATTAAATCTGCTCTATCTGCACATTGCTATTTTAAAATACTTGTATGTTTAAATACTTTGCAATGTGAATTAACGTCTAATTAATTTAAAATCCACATAGAACATTTAACAATCATTGTATGGTGTAATTTTATTGTCGTTAAAATGTATGAAATATAACCTATTAATGAGACAAACACCATTTAGGGAAGCGATGGACTGCTACAGGGTGCCCATATTCAGGAGATGAGTATACATCTATAAAATATATTAGGAGATGAACTTCTGCTAATTTAAGATCTGTCATAAAAACCCACATTGAAGCATGTTAACATCACAAACAGGATTTATTGTTTATAATTAAGTGACCGCCCTAAAAATGATCTCCGCATGTAGATATGCTGAACACTATTAACAGAAATGTCTGAGCCGCATCGACATCGAGGAGAACACGGAAGACTCTTTGCAAGTAGTCCATTCATGTGTTGTTTGTGAATGTGATCAGATAAAAATGTAGGAACTTACTGTTTTAAATTAATATAATAGATGCACTAATTTAATAGGCTATTAGACATCAGAAACTGAATGGTGTGTAAAAAGATTTGATATGTTTCTACATTTTTCAAGGTCTATTCTCAATTTAGGTGTAGAGAAAGTTTTAGATACAAGCAGTGTGTTGGCCTTGGTTCCTCATTAAGTGAATAGAAAGTAAGTGAACGATTCTTCATTAGAAAACATTGTTGTGAAGGTCTGTTGTTGTCATCATCATCATCACTATATCTTGCATTGTTGCAATTTGCAAAGCTCAGGTGTGCATTTCATAGAGCTCTGCTTTTTTCTTACATTGCACAGCATCTAAATCAGGACAGTTCCGCTGACACTGACACATGCACCGTTTTACAGATATGCTGCATATTTCCATTCTGGCCAGGTTGTGTCTGTGATGTACTGTACACTATACAATTCTTCAGTTCACACCATTATACTGGGCTTTCATCCGCCATATTGCAGTGACCCTCTTCAAGCTATTTGAAATGAATCTTCGTCAGTTGAAAGTCACATTGAGAGTAAGAAAATCACAGCTTAGAATCTACCCCACAAGATCATCATTACAGCTTCATTCAATATATAATATGCTTCTTTACTGCACACCAGTCACGTCTCTATACCTATTCAGCACTTTGTGAAAGCTGAGCCCCATCAAGCCGGCAGACTGTTTAGGATGGCATTATGGGCATCTTCATTTAAAACTTCTTATAATACACCAGTCTGATTATCGATACAACCAAAATCAGGGTCCGAGATTTGTTTCTGCTGAAAATTATGCTTGTTGGAGAGAATCTCCAGTCTAGTGTTGGGAGAGTTTCCCCATGGATTGTTTTATGCATCATAACCAACTCTCTCCCCAGCCCTGCTGTAGACTGGGGCAACTAAAATAACCCTATGTGTGTTACACTATCAAGTTGCATTTGTGTTTATGGCAATTTTGGCAATATTAAAATATTACAGCAATTTTATTGTTATGGCTGTGTATGACATTTTTCTGAACATCCAATAAATTACAAACACAACAAATAGCACAACTAAGGCTGACAGTGGGTCTGTTTAGACTAAATTAATAGCAAAATATTTGAGGTTTATAATCTGTGCTGCTTTGCCAGCATTGTAATAATACATGCTTTGAAGATCTATTAAGATGAAGTCGATTTTAAAAAGGTGTTTTGCTGTACTCCTGCCTGACCTTTCCCTATCCTCTATCTGCTTCAGTGCAACATTCAGCCTTACTCAGCTAAAGCTTTTTTCGTCGTGTCTCTTACTGGCTGGCACTGCACTGTGTTCTGAATACTGCTGATAGTACTGCCAACATTTTACTGGTGACTTATTCTTCTGTAGTCTGTGGTGTACTGATTGTCTTCATGTTTTGAGTCTGTAGACATGCTTTCAGAGTGTGTGCATCTTCTTTTGTGTATGTGCACGCCCGTATGTATGTGTGTGTAGAAGTAGTGTGTGCTTTAGTTTGCCAATTGGCAATCCTGTCATTATAAGCAGCTGTCTGAAGTGGTTCTTGGCTGTGGCCTCGGCTCTTAAAGATCTCACTCAAAACACTGGGCCCTGCTCCAGACCCCCCACACTAGATCCCAGGGTTAAGTTCAACAGTAGCCAAGCCCCCAAGGTTGAAAGACTGCCATAGACCCAGTACATGCTGTTTGTAAATTTCTGTCTCTTTTTTTCACCTCTACGCCTTGATTGTATCCGTATTTGTTTTGTGAATTTATTATCATTAGTATGTGTTACCGGATTTATTAAGCTTTAGGAAGGTGGTCTTGGCATTCAGAGTCAATCATGCGAACGTACCATGTGCATGCCAGTGTTTTAGGCACTTAGGCCATGAAACGATTAATGTATGTAACTCACATTACCATGTATTGAAAGTCATTGTACAAAAATATAATCCCACAAATACTATGCATCAGTACTGTAGTTGTTCATCATTTTGCCATATTTTCACACGCTTTTACACTACAGTCTTAGGGCAACAAGCAGTATAACAAAATGCCCAAAAGGAAAAGGTATGAAGAGTTTGAACCAAAAGAGTAACCAAAAGGTTAATAAGAGACTAAATATGTTGTGATGAGAAATTTATATTTTCCAGATTCTTTGAGTACGATGTAATTTTGTCTGAACCATTTTCCACCTTCTCTTTCAAAAACTTATGACCAATGCTTAATTTATGTGATATTTGAGCTTCCTTCAGGAATAGGAACACAAATGCCTTCTCTTTGCAAAGAGAGTAGGCTGAAAATGTCGAACCACAGTGTAATTTGAAACTAGCTTTATCCCACCAACCTGTTTTTAGATAGGGTTTATGACTTGTTGGCTGAAAACTTCCTGAAATCCATAATGTCTATCCAGACTCTCTGGGGAACACATGTGCTATATTAATGACGGATATGCCCAGTTTCACAGACAAGGATTAAGGCTAGTCCCAGACTAAAATGAAAGTTTCAGCTGTCTGAAAATAACATGCCCTGAAATATCTTAAAATATGTAATTGCCATTGTTTTGTCTCTAGATGCACACTAGTAATGGTTTTTACGTAAACATTTAAAAAAAAGCTCCTTGAATATCATAATTTAACTGAGGGTTAGTCCTGTTTTAAACTAAGCCCTGTCTGTTAAACCGGGCCATAGACTTCCACTTGCCAGCTTACAGTTTGAGATATGCTGCTAATAGTACTTACTCTAGATATTTTCTAGAACTACTTATCGCTTTAATACGACACAATAGAGGGATGTGAGTAGGACATATGCTGTATGAGTCTTAGGCAGTTTTAGTCACCATAGGGCCCTATGAAATCCGCTTTATTTTTTCCCAAATTCCGTTATCAATTTTTCTGTTTTCCATTTATTTACAATACAATTGTAATATTTTTGCCCACGTGAAAAAATACTAAAGTATACTATAGCATTTACTCATTACTATAGTAAGGCACCCATTACTACAGTGTTTTTGCGCCAAAAAAAGAATGGTGTAATGCACAACGTTGTTAATACAAACCGGCATCTCTCTAGTGCATTTTTGTTTTTTGTTTTTTACACCTACTTTTATTTAAGATTTTTTTTTTTACTAGTACACTATCTTTAATAAAGGAAATAATATAATATACTATAGTTTATCATGTGGATGTGTCATAGTTCATTTAAGTTAACCGGACATTTATTTTGACAGGTTGTTGCAATGACCTTTTTAGTGCATGTTTGATAGTAGCTTTACTCAAATGAAGCGGTGAAATGCTCATGAAGTAAACTCTTTGAGCAACTCTGGAGTGAAATGCTCATGAAGTAGACTCTCAGAGCAGCTCCGGAGTAAAGAGTGTACGGTGAACTGTGCAGCAAACAAGCAAGAAGCACACTGACTGTAATAGAAAAGTAGCCTACCAAAAGCAAACTTGTATGGGATGCTTTTTAGATTAAGTTTTTAAACAAAGTCTAACGACTCGTTCACGCATGCTCTCATTCGGCTACTATGTGACATTTTCTCTGCAGTCTGATGTTGTTTTATGTAAGGCTTACATTTAAATGTGTCGTTGTTTTGTTTTGAGTGTATGGTCAATAAATAAAGGAGTTACGCTTTGAGACACACTGCCATATAGTGAGATGCTGTATAAAGAAGTGTCTTGCGTCCAGTACAGGAAACAGCTTGAATTATTCATTCAGAGACAAGCAGAACAGAAGAGTATATATTTAAACCTGAATCACTAATGATGTTAAAACACACGTTTAATTTTATTAGCTGTTAAGTGCTATTTTCTGATTAAGGTCTAAGTTTGCAAGATTCCGTGCCATTCTGCATTATAGCCGACATCAATTTCCATTTTAATGACTGGATTCTGCGATTCCGTCCGCGTTGTCCGTATCGCTGAAATCATATAGCCCAATAAAATTGCTTCTTTGTAGTAAGTGTGCATTCTGTGCACTGGGGTTGAATATTCCGGACTACATGTTAGCATATTGGAGTAAAGCATGACTGATATTTACATATATCACGTCTACAGAGCAGGAGTCCTTTACAGATAAGTAGACCTTGTGGGCTATTGAAAATGCAGGTTTGTTTTCTTTGTGTTATTTGGACAGGATTAGAAAATAGCATGCACATGTTCATGAGAGTATGGCTATGCATTTGAATACAGTTTAGGATTTGAATGAGCTAAATTGTTCAGGTGCTGAATGAATTGTCTACTCAAGATTTATGCATTTTACAAGATTTTTCAATGTGTGTAGCTACACTTTAATCTGCTTTCATACGATCAATGATTTTTTATAATGTCATACATTCTCACTTGTTTGACTAAGCAGAATCTTTAAAAGTTCTTTTAGCCATCTCTGTGCAAAAATATGTTCTACCTTCCTGTATTACTTGCATTATATAATGAAGGGGGATCAGAAGTAATGTGTATGGTGAACAATGAATGTGCTTCTGCTCTCTATCTAAAGTTCTCTTCAAGCCACCTCGTTTACAAATATCTGCTCTTGGGAAAGGCTTAAGAGGGAAGCTATTTCTGTTTTTGCAGTGAAACCTGTATGCAAAACTATAGATGCCAAGACAATCGAGTCCGGAAAACTACTTCATTTCGCATTGCATTTTGGGAAGATTCCACCGTGTTGTATTCGATTCATTGCAGGGTATTAAGACCGGGGGAAACATTACAAGTATTCGCATTTCTCGCTATTGGATCTTAACCAGGTTATAAGTTCTGCTTCAAAATGCCAAAACAAGAAACAGGAGCAAGAGACAGAGAGAGTAGGCAATTTATTGAAAACTTTATTTAAGTTTAAATGGAGAAGCAAATAGTCAGCAGAAGTCTGCAGTAGTGCGTAAGTCTGCTATTTACCCTGTTACCTTGTTTTTTACAATGGGACTATCCTGGTAAAATAAAGGATAAATAAATACAAATAAAACTGTTGACTAGACTGTTGCTAGTTAAGTTTATTTGAGCTTGTTGATTTAAGCTACTCGTTGACTGAGTGCTAAGGTGCCGTTAGCCACTTGTTACGGATAGGCATTATAGTTTTGTAGATGAAAGCAACTTGTATCCAGCCAACTCGTACTAAACACCCGAGCACAAATTTGTTTTTGTTTTACTATGTTATGATACACGAATGCAGAGATGGTAAATCGGAGTGCTTTTGTCATTTTTGTTATATTTGCTTGTATGCATAATGAACAACGCTGATAATGCAGGATATGCCGTTCATTCATTAACATGTTTTATTTCATTGTTTACAGTGTTGTTGTAGTAGCAGCAGGTGACATTTGTCCATCCTTTACTAATATTTCCTATGTTAGGAAGAGTTCCAATATGAGTTGTTTCCAAACAAGAAAGATAAAAATTGTGCTCTGTTGAGACACGTTTCCAGCAGCGATTGCAAGTTCGGTTGTGGTAGTTTATGACACAGCAAGTGTTTTAGCCGTATCATACCAACTTTAATGTCTACTTCCAGTACTACACAGCATCCACCACATAAATATCTATGGTCCACCGTAACTTCCTTAGCATACGCTCCCAGAATGGATTGCGTTGTAAACGTCACATTCCCAAACTCTATATCCCTCTTACCCTTGTCCCTCTTATTAAGCAATAGGGCTTTATTTTGAGGGAGAAGTATAATTTAAACATTCCTATATACCATTCTTATCAAAACTATCCCTTATCTCTAATCAGATCAGTGATCCGTGTCCAGCCACTCATGCTGTCTGAAAACTGTGGCACTATATCCCTAAAAAAGCCTAAGATTATGATTTTAGCAGTTGATTTTGTCAGCTTGAGAAGAACATTTAGCTGCTTATCCCTTCTTGTTTCTAATCCTTCTCACTCCACTTCTGCTCTGAACAGTGCACAGAGATGATTGGATCTGTCTTGGATAAGTCTTTGGCAGCTATTTAAGGGTCTTTTCAGGAATCTTCCAGGATAATTCCAGACCGCAGTATCTTTATCCATTGAGTAGTTCGGTACCATTGTTACATACTGCAGCGCACGATCTGTTAACCTTGTAAACTGATCTTAGATACTGAATTATATGGATGTCATCTTAAAACTTCTCATCAGCTCTGTTCAGGGTTGTGATTGTTGGGCTTGTGACCTGCGGAGTTAATGTGCCAAACAGCTATCTACCTTATCTTGAAGTACAATATATTTAAGCCCACCCTCCGCTGTCTTTACCTGCATTGCGGAAAGGTTTTTTTTCAGCTGACATTGTAACCCTGGTTGTGGAGAGGACAAGACAAAGACCTGGCAGGGTTTCCCCAGTCGGATATCCGTTTGCAGAGTTAAATCTCATCACGGCTCTTCACAGAGCAGACTGGAGGGTAACGCTACAGTCATTAATATAGGCGTCTACTCAAACACAGGAAATCTATCTCTAAAGGTGCCTCTTGGGGATTGAGGTAATTTCAGGACATTCTAGTGGTTTAGTCTCAGGTAACAACAGCACAGTCAACAGTTGCAAGTCCAGTTGCAAGTTTTACACATCTTTGTCTCTTGTGATCAAAATTAAAGTGATTTAAAAGGTTATGTGACCACCACTGTTTTCATTAAAACGTGGCATAATTTTTAGTGCTGATAGCACATTCCAGTCTTTTGGATGTTATGTGAGGAGGACCTGCTCAAAATTTGTGCAGTTACACACTTACATACACCAGCTTATTATGAAAAAAAAAGTTGATTTCCTATGTTAACCAAGTATGCAAGGGAGTTTGATTCCCATTGAATTTGTAGTGGAACAGTTTCCTTAAGTCAGTTAATCACAGCTTTCATAATAAACCTGACAAGATAGAGAATGGATAGGTTTTGAGTAGATTGCAATGTACCAAGCACAGCAGATGTTTATTGTAATCTAGATAAAAGTTACGAACTATCAACCATTGATGACAAATGAGCTTTGAGTAAACTATAAGGTTAATTTGACAAAGTGTTTTCATTGATGTATGAAATCTGGAGTCGTGGAGAGTGCTGAGTACTGTAACTGTCTACACAGTAACAGGATTAGTGAAAACAAGCAAAGACAGTAAGAAGAAAACTATGTAAAAGCATCACTCTTACAATAGCATATGGTGATGTTGAGCCCTTGCAAAAGACATTGCAATGACAAAGCAGCCTAATATGAATGATTTTCTGATTAACATGAAATTATGATTTTCAGACAGATTGATCTGTCTGCAGAACACAGGCTGTTCTATAATAACAACATTTTGTACAACCAGAAAGGCCGTAGTCTGCTATTTGGATTTGTGTCTAATGAAATTTACAGCAAATTTGGTTGTCCTCGGTATATCCGCTTGTTAGGTCTGACCAATTTAAAATATTGCTGTTGGGGACATTGTGAGACTATTGCCTCTTATTTGCATAAAGGTAAAATGATCTACTTTTGTTTTGATTCTAACTTCTTGCCGTGCTGCACATCTAACAATCCCCCAAAACCGTGTCGTTCAACGTTTATCTCCACTTAGTCCTTTGGTTGAATAGGATGCAAGAATTGAGTAAATCTGTGAAACAATCTAGTGGTTTATTGGCACCAAAGACTTGAATTGCATATAAGACAATGTTATACTTCCACAAACCTCAAAACAATTTAAAGTCAATAAAAGTAATGCAGAAGTAACAATAGGAAAGGATGGCAAGCTTGAAACTGTGGTTTTCTCAGTTCACTGGTCAGATATGGTTGGTCAGCTCTGATTCCAGAAGAGCAAGCAGCCCTAAAACTCCACTAGCAGCTAGTGCTTGTTTTGTTTAAGCAGCCCTGAAACAAAGGAGTCCATTATAGATAGAAGAGCTTACATTCTCTCACACTTGCACATATCTCTCCCTTTCTGTGTTTCTCATAGTTTAGACAATGAGGCCCTCAAAACAGTCACCTCATAAGTGAGCACTACTGTAGACCGCTGTCCCGCTTTGGAATGTTAGAGAGATTGTGCAGCGGCTCATGTTTTGACCTCATTTATGTTCTCTAAACTATTATGGGCTTTTCCCATAGCACATGAGCAAAGAGTGCCAGTTAAACCTCTAAAGACCTGAAACTAAACTATGTCCTGTTAAGATGAGTATTGAGGAATTTTATGTATGCGTTTATGTTTTTGTATTTGTCATAATTTTTATTCTTTTGTCATTGGCAGCTTCTCTTTTTGTTCCACATGGGTTTTATTTTTTATAGTTTGAAAGTAAAGAGAAGCTTCTTTTGGAGCTGAGTGTGGTATCGTCTTATTCACACATACTTTCATCCAGACAGTTTTGATGATCTGTTTCTAAAAACAGACGCTGGCTTTAATTCAGATGTGCTAATGTTTGTTTCATAAGACGTGCTGGAATGGCCAGTGCAAGAACTAAATAACCCGCTGCTTCCTAAAAAAGGTAGAGATCAATGTGTGATGGCGCCTCGTAGAGGTGGGTGGAATGGCAGAAAATCTATTTCGCGGAATGAGTCATTTTATTTCACGGTAACGATATATTTCATGAAACAATCTCCCATTATAATTCTATATCTTATACCAAATTTTTCTTAGATTGATTTAACTATTTTATTTATAACAGTTCATTCAAATGCTCACCATAGTTAAAACGTAGGCAAGTTATGAAAATGTACTAAAGATATCAAATTAAGTTGTGATAATCTTATGTATTATTTATTTATATTTATCTTCTGGCCATATCATATGTATACAGTAGGAAGATAGACAACATATATAACAAAGAAGTATGAATATGCACAAACAATGCGAGTACAGTATATGACTAGTGTTATAAACTGGTGTTCATGGGGTCTGTACTGTAGGTCTTTATCGCTCTTCACTCTATATTAGATGAGCAATTTTAGTGTGTTGCGACTCTCTGTCTTTAGGTTTGTTTATTCTCTGGCTTGTTTTTGCACTGCAAGTCTCTGGTGACTCCTCACGCGTCTCCCAAAACTGGAGGTAGAAGCGCGTCACATCAAAGCAATTATCGTGCATTTCAACCTAAGTTTCACCTTGGCTCGCCTGAAGTTAAAAACTTTATTAAAACTATTAACGACAAGAAGGTCAAAAGAATGATTAGTAATTTATTTGTTTTTGTCAGAATAGCGGCCAATTTGCAGAGGGCCGAGTTAACCACGCCTACTTATTTACATTCTGCAGAATACACGGAATAGAATAATCTCTTATGGTTGAAATTTTATTCCGCGGTAACGGAATATTCCGTCATTCCGCCCAGTTATATTCCGTAACCATTTGTTAGCTGATCAAATGTAATGAGCCTGTTCAGTGGCAGGTTCACTGCCATCTGTGTAAAAGGACAGAATATTGAAAATATAATAATTATTAGCTGTGGAAAAGCATAGAATAAGCATTTGGAAGCCTTTATGGACTGTCTGTTGAAACCAGTGACGCATACAGTATATCTGAAGATTTGTTTGCCATCGTAAGCGTTGTAGATTTACTTGCACGATATGGCTGGACTCAGTATAACCTAATAACATTTTTGCTTCTATGCTCAATATGAGTTCAGTTAAAGGATCAAGGTGGAGATTTTGGCGGCATCTAGTGGTAAGGTTGCAAATTGCAACCAACGGCTCAATCCACCAATTCCTTTTGAAGCACTATACGGCAACTTTAAAAGATGTGGCCATGTTTTAATGCTTCATTATGTAAGATCTTTATTAGGGATGCACCGATACCACTTTTTCATTTGCCGATCCGATTCCGATACTTGAAATCTGAGTATTGGCCGATACCGATCCGCTAATAGCACTGTTTTTCTTGATCAATGTAGAATTGCATATATTATTTTTTATCTTTATTGCCAGATGTGGATAATACTTAAAGCTTTTTTCTTTCAAGTACATTTTAAATGATCTGTTGTTTATCAGAGTGTTTTTACTTTGGACAAGAAACACTTCCCTACACTAAAAAACACATCCTACTTTTTACTCCACTACATTTCATAAATGGATGTTGTTTTTAACCTTTTAATCCTTGAGTATATTCAAATCTAACACTTTCTTTTACTGAATTACTTTTAAAAAATCCTATTTTTAAAAATACTGAAGTACTGTGTTGAAGGTAAAAATTAATTACAAATCTATTTATAAATTGTACTGGAGTATGATATCTGCTTTACAATGTAGTCTCATTAAGTACAGATACTTAAAAAATGTTCTTGAATAAAATACTACTATCTCTGTTTATTGCACTAAACCATCACTGTATAAAAGTCTCCAATGCAGAGTATTACAGACTCCATCATGTCATTGCGGACACAAATGATGCGCTTAATGCACCCGCTTCACTCACGAGCATCCTGGACGAATGATGGTGTGTCCTGATGATGATCCTTCTGGTGTCGCGGGGATCTTTGCTCCCCAAGTTCAAAACAGTTATAACACAAAGAGAAGAGATATGTTACGTGTTTAAGTGCATTGCATCCAGTTAAAAAAAAGAGTTAATGTGTATGAATGACGCACAACACAGACCGCTTCCAGTGCTTTAATCTAATACACTCAGCGAGTACCGTCTCTGGCAAAATGCATTTTAAACAAAACCAGAGACTATTATTATGAAGAATAATGAAAACATTGGAACGAGTTACGTCCAGACTGTTACCCGATGCTGGATGGAGATTGACAGATGACGGCACCAGTGGAGGTCAGAGTTTCTGAATGATGCTATATTGGTTTATTCCTCGCATTAAAGCTATCCTGGTACCGATACCCTATACTGGTATCGGTATCGGTGCATCCCTACTACAAATGTGTATTAAATTCAAATGCGACTCAATTGGGCACAGAGAAAAATGTTCAGCCTCGACATCCTTTTGTACTCCTAGATGTTTGTTTTAGGGTGCTCGGTTATGTGGAATCCTGTGTGACAGGCCTGATGAATGCCTGTTGCATTAAGCTGTCTTTATTGGCTAATATAGATCTTCCCCTGTGCAAACTGGCATTATTTGCCATTGGAAAGGAGGCCCATGGTGGTAGAAATAATTACCCATTTGAATGTCTGTGGTCTATGAGTAATACAGTGTATGGCTGTCTCTTGCGTATGCAGCGTTGTGAAAGATAACTTCCAAAGCAAGTTTTTTTTTAAATATTCATTGAGGATAATTCTTGATACCTGTAAGCACTGTTAAGTTACTTAAGTATTCTGAAAGTGTGGATTGTATTTATTCCATTCCATTTTCTACCGCTTGTCCGAACTACCTCGGGTCACGGGGAGCCTGCGCCTATCTCAGGAGTCATCGGGCATCAAGGCAGGATACACCCTGGATGGAGTGCCAACCCATCGCAGGGCACACACACTCACTCATTCACTCACTCACGCACTCACACCCTACGGACAATTTTTCCAGAGATGCCAATCAACCTACCATGCATGTCTTTGGACCAGGGGAGGAAACCGGAGTACCCGGAGGAAACCCCCGAGGCACGGGGAGAACATGCAAACTCCACACACACAAGTCGGAAGCGGGAATCGAACCCCCAACCCTGGAGGTGTGAGGCGAACGTGCTAACCACTAAGCCACCGTGCCCCCCGGATTGTATTTATAAAGTATTTAATTCCACTAAACTGTTCTAATTTAGTGTCTGCAGATAGTTGACTTGGCATTTATTTTACACCATTGGATCAATGAAAGCGCCCTATACATAGTTCCCCAGAAAGTGCTTCACACGCCTGCTGCTTTTGTTTGTTTTCATGCTAAGAAGCTTAGCATGTGGATTAGCCTGAGGGCTCTTGTGTGTGTGAACAGAATGAACTCTAGGGCGGGCAACAGTAAAATGAGGGTAAGAGTAAATGAAAAATCCCGAATGCAGGGCTTTTCTCTGTTTATACATCATTAGACTTTACAACTGTTTTTGGATTATTGCCAATTTTTATTATTAAAATTTTTATTTTTTCCAAAATTATTACCTACAAAAAAAAAAGATTCTGTGACAGATTACAGTAGTAACACAACAGCAGTAGAAACCCATTCATTCCTATCCGTGCTGCGGCTCTCTTGCGTTACGCACACGGCCATCTGCGAGCCTGCTATCAAAATCTGGTGTTAAACACTGATGTATGTGGAAAACATGGCCCAGGTCAGACCTGGTGATCTGACCTCAACTGGTCAGGTGAATCACGTTAGCATTTACACCTGACCGTGTGACCACCTGTGTTTTGATTTTGAAGTGCATCTCTTTCTTCATGACTGCATACATCAGTATATTGACCAATTGTTTTAATTTAAAGTTGCGAGTAACCGAGTTTGAAATGCTTGTTCTACACAGATTTAATTGACATGAGACATCCAATGTTGTCTTCCAGGATAGCATTTATGTTACAAATATAATGACTGCCCTTGTATATGGTTTTTGTGATCCAGTTACAAAACGTCTAGTAACAGTCACGTAGAAACGCATGCAGTTATGCATAGTATTGACCAGTGTGACATCTTTTTTTGTTTGTTTATAGATGTTTTAATATTTATTCCATTAAGTAAAAGGCGGGTTTTCATTCATCATTAACGGTGAACGCTATTGTTATCCCAACAATTCACTATCCATAGTTGATTTGTGATTCAAGTGTGTTAATGTGCATTACATCCCCTTGCGTGTCATTCTGTGCCCATGCTGCTGATTCATAGATGAATATAGAGAGAGTATTGATGTATGGTTGTATGCCAGAAAGCCTCTGAATGCTCAATGCTGTCCTCCATGAGGAACCCTAAATACATCATTCATCTCCTAATGACTACACACAGCCTCTGAGGGCCCATTGAGATCATCACATACAATACTCACCCAAAGTCAGACTAAAGGAACGGGCTATTCTCTCATAAGTGCCCCAAATCACCACTTTAATGACTCTTACAATGTTTCAAACTTCAAACACATCTTACAATGGACTGTTGGCTTTTGTGGCACTAATGGAAACACACACCTAACAGTGAACACAATAAGCCTCAGGGAACAACACATTCTGCTTATAGGAAGTTAGAAATTAACTTAAAGGAAACTATTTAACAGTGTGTTAATGTGTTCATTTATTATTTACTTAATACTGAAGGTTTTCTATATATATTTGTTCATACTTCTTCTAGAATGAGGTTATAATTTTTTGTGGCAGAGGTTTTGTGTTGACTGAAATTCAATATCACTTCTTTTTAGGCATACTTGGCCCTTGAATGTTTGAGTGGATGAATGGTTAATGTAGCTTTATCTCCATCTAGTGGTTACAACGTGCAAATGGCCGCTTTTTTCTATCCCTCTTTCATTTAGAATAATTGTTAAATTCAAAAATGTCAATATTCTGTTGTTTGTTCAGATTTTCTTTGTTTTGACCTCATCTTTACTCTGCCTTTGTTGTCTCTTTGTCGTTCATTCAAGTCTATCCGCTTGTGTAACAACTGGTGAAACTGACAAATGGAACTCGCCAATCCTGTTGGTCCAGTATGTGGTTGTGTATGCATGACTGGATGTGGCTGGGGTTTTCTTTAAGTGTTTGGGTGTAAGGTTATTTGTACGTGTGCAGTAATTTTAGAGAGTATACCGCTTGTTCACATTAAAGTGAAAGCGTGTAATCTGTTAATAGTTCATCCAAAACAAAGATTCTGTCGTTTATGCCACGTTGTGCCAAACCCACATTATTTTTAGTCTTTGAAACACAATAAGGAGCTTGTTTTGTCATTATCTGGTTGGGTGGATTCAATACAATGGCAGGCACTTTGTGGTTGACACTTTTAAATGCTTCATTAAGTTTCAAGTAAGTCATTATGTACTGCTCTTCCTTTACAATATTTAATTTTATCCTGCCTAAAATACAAAGTCAACTATAAATAAGCTATAAGTTAGTTGATATCCAACCGGTGTGTAAACATTGTGGTTCAGTGATGCTTGCATAATATTTCTCTATTTGTTTGGTAGACCGACGTAGCAGCACTGGCATAACCAATGGTATGAGTTTGGGGTTGAACTACATGTTTGTCCAACTAATGCAGATTAATAGATAAATATTGAATATTTTGTTAACACTTTATAATAACTTGCATTGATAAATCATTAACCAACATTATAATGCTTAACAGATCATTAGTTACTATATATTCAAATAGAAAGTAAGATTGTGTGTTTGTTAATATTTACTAATAAACTTATGCAAAACACGTATTTTACAACTAAACAAATTATTAATAAATTATTTTTAAAGATGTGTAAATAGGGTAAATTCAGGTCATTTGGGACACATATTTACAATCATGACTCCTCATAAAGTTATTAATGATTAGTAAATGCTTATAAACATTTACTAATTATTAATAGTTTCTACTTTAGATTAAGTGCTTCAAAACATGAACAAATAATTACTAAATTATTTGATGTAATGTCAAAATAGAAGATGTACAGTCGTGGCCAAAAGTTTTGAGAATTACATAAATATTGGAAATTGGAAAAGTTGCTGCTTAAGTTTTTATAATAGCAATTTGCATATACTCCAGAATGTTATGAAGAGTGATCATATGAATTGCATAGTCCTTCTTTGCCATGAAAATTAACTTAATCCCAAAAAAACCTTTCCACTGCATTTCATTGCTGTCATTAAAGGACCTACTGAGATCATTTCAGTAATCATCTTGTTAACTCAGGTAAGAATGTTGACAAGCACAAGGCTGGAGATCATTATGTCAGGCTGATTGGGTTAGAATGGCAGACTTGACATGTTAAAAGGAGGGTGATGCTTGAAATCATTGTTCTTCCATTGTTAACCATGGTGACCTGCAAAGAAACGCGTGCAGCCATCATTGCGTTGCATAAAAATGGCTTCACAGGCAAGGATCATGTGGCTACTAAGATTGCACCTAAATCACTTTTAAAAAAAGAGGGAAAGAATTCAAGAAGGCTTCAGGGCGTCCAAGAAAGTCCAGCAAGCGCCAGGATCGTCTCCTAAAGAGGATTCAGCTGCGGGATCGGAGAGTGCCACCAGTGCAGAGCTTGCTCAGGAATGGCAGCAGGCAGGTGTGAGCGCATCTGCACGCACAGTGAGGCGAAGACTTTGGAAGATGGCCTGGTGTCAAGAAGGGCAGCAAAGAAGCCACTTCTCTCCAAAAAAAACATCAGGGACAGATTGATCTTCTGCAGAAAGTATAGTGAATGGACTGCTGAGGACTGGGGCAAAGTCATATTCTCCGATGAAGCCCCTTTCCGATTGTTTGGGGCATCTGGAAAAAGGCTTGTCCGGAGAAGAAAAGGTGAGCGCTACCATCAGTCCTGTGTCATGCCAACAGTAAAGCATCCTAACACCATTCATGTGTGGGGTTGCTTCTCATCCAAGGGAGTGGGCTCACTCACAATTCTGCCCAAAAGACAGCCATGAATAAAGAATGGTACCAAAACACCCTCCAACAGCAACTTCTTCCAACAATCCAACAACAGTTTGGTGAAGAACAATGCATTTTCCAGCACGATGGAGCACCGTGCCTAAGGCAAAAGTGATAACTAAGTGGCTCGGGGACCAGAATGTTGAAATTTTGGGTCCATGGCCTGGAAACTCCCCAGATCTTAATCCATTGAGAACTTGTGGTCAATCCTCAAGAGGCGGGGTGGACAAACAAAAACCCACTAATTCTGACAAACTCCAAGAAGTTATTATGAAAGAATGGGTTGCTATCAGTCAGGATTTGGCCCAGAAGTTGATTGAGAGCATGCCCAGTCGAATTGCAGAGATCCTGAAAAAGAAGGGCCAACACTGCAAATACTGACTCTTTGCATAAATGTCATGTAATTGTCGATAAAAGCCTTTGAAACGTATGAAGTGCTTGTAATTATATTTCAGTACATCACAGAAACAACTGAAACAAAGATCTAAAAGCAGCAAACTTTTTGAAAACGAATATTTATGTAATTCTCAAAACTTTTTGCCACGACTGTATACACAACAAACAAAGAACAAATACAGTTGAAAGAAAAAGTATGTGAACCCTTTGGGCTTACTTGGATTTCTTCATAAATTGGTCATAAAATGTGTTCTGATCTTCATCTAAGTCACAACAATAGAGAAACACAGTCTGCTTAAACTAATACCGCACAAACATTATACGTTTTCATGTTTTTATTGAACACAACATGTAAACATTCATAGTGCAGGGTGGAAAAAGTATGTGAACCTTTGGGTTTAATAACTGGTTGACCCTCCTTTGGCAGCAATAACCTCAACCAAACGTTTCCTATAGTTGCAGATCAGACCTGCACAACGGTCAGGAGAAATTTTGGACCATTCCTCTTTACAAAAGTGTTTCAGTTCAGCAATATTCTTGGGATGTCTGGTGTGAACCATGCCTCGCACAAAAGAGCTCTCAGAAGACCTACGATCAAGAATTGTTGACTTACATAAAGCTGGAAAGGGCTACAAAAGTATATCTAAAAGCCTTGATGTCCATGTGTCCACGGTAAGACAGATTGTCTACAAATGGAGAAAGTTCAGCACTGTTGCTACACTCCCTAGGCGTGGTCGTCCTGTAAAGATGACTGCAAGAGCACAGCGCAGAAATCAATGAGGTGAAGAAGAATCCTAGAGTGTCAGCTAAACACTTACAGAAATCTCTGGCACATGCTAACATTTTTTGACAAATCTACAATAAGGAAAACATTAAACAAGAATGGACTTCATGGGAGAACACCACGGAGGAAGCCACTGCTGTCCAAAAAAAACATTGCAGCACGTTTGAAGTTTGCAAAAGAGCACCTGGATGTTCCACAGCACTACTGGCAAAACATTCTGTGGACAGATGAAACCAAAATTGAGTTGTTTGGAAAGAACACACAACGCTATGTGTGGAGAACAAAAGGCACAGCACACCACATCAAAACCTCATCCCAACTGTGAAATATGGTGGAGGGGGCATCATGGTTTGGGGCTGCTTTGCTGCCTCAGGCCCTGGACGGATTACTGTCATAGATGGAAAAATGAATTCCAAAGTTTATCAAGACATTTTGCAGGAAAACTTAAGACCATCTGTCCGCCAACTGAAGCTTAACAGAGGATGGATGATGCAACAGGACAACGACCCAAAGCATAGAAGTAAATCAACAACAGAATGGCTTCAACAGAAGAAAATACGCCTTCTGGAGTGGCCCAGTCAGAGTCCTGACCTCAACCCGATTGAGATGCTGTGGCATGACCTCAAGAGAGCGATTCACACCAGACATCCCAAGAATATTGCTGAACTGAAACACTTTTGTAAAGAGGAATGGTCCAAAATTTCTCCTGACCGTTGTGCAGGTCTGATCTGCAACTATAGGAAACGTTTGGTTGAGGTTATTGCTGCCAAAGGAGGGTCAACCAGTTATTAAACCCAAAGGTTCACATACTTTTTCCACCCTGCACTATGAATGTTTACATGTTGTGTTCAATAAAAACATGAAAACGTATAATGTTTGTGCGGTATTAATTTAAGCAGACTGTGTTTCTCTATTGTTGTGACTTAGATGAAGATCAGAACACATTTTATGACCAATTTATGAAGAAATCCAAGTAAGCCCAAAGGGTTCACATACTTTTTCTTTCAACTGTATATGACATTTACAGACTGCGATTAAGAATGAATGAATAATAGGTTAAATTAATAGTTTGTGAAGTACTTATAATTACCAAGCAAGTGTTTAACAACATTTGTAAACTTTTTTTCAAATCTTTTGTAGATTTTTTAAAAGTGCATGATCACATGAATTAAAAGTTTAATGACTTATGTAGACATTAACTAATGATCTGTTAAGCATTAGATGATGCTTAGTAAAACTACATTAGTAAACATTAACAAGCACATTATCTCAAATTTCTAGCTATGTGAACATACTTTACTAATGATCTGTTAAGCGTTATATAATGTTTGTTGATTTATTAATGAAAGTTATCATAAAGTGTTACCAATGTTTCAAATATTTTTTACATTGTACTTGAATTTCATGACCTTAAAAATTTTGGATTTACACCATATGGTTTGGATGTATTTCTCTTTTGTCCGAGTGACTTCATTTTATAGGTGCATACACATGTGGGTCGGCCTGTTTTATGATTGGTTACTTGCACGTGCCATTTTTGTGTTTCCTGCTGTTCCATTGTATGAAGTCAAGCAAGCATTTTGTAGTTTTCCATATAAATGTAGGTATGTGTGTTTTATTGAAGTCCTTGCAAACCTTCATGACCTTCATGAGGGCCGGCGTATGTGAGCGAAACAGGCTTACTTGTAGAAATGTTTTAAATGCATTAAAAGACAAGCTTTAAATTGATAGTTAACCCCAAAATAAAAATTCTTAAATTGTTCCAAACCTGTATGACTTTCTTTGTTGTATTCTAATATTGCTGTTGATATTTATAATCAACACCCCATCTAAATCAAATAACTTCCTTCATTGTTCTACCCTCAATATAACGCTTGCTCTTTTTTCCATCATCATCATATGGCCCTCCTATTGCTGATTGGTTTATGGATTTGTGTAGAGAATATCTGACAAATATTCAAAATTGTTTCTTTGGTTGTTGATTTGAATTTGCAACTGTGTTTCTCAGAAATCGCATGCTCCTCTTTCAAGGCACCACCTGCCTTTATGTCTACTGTAGCTCTTTGTCTTGATTCACTATCCCAACACACCAGTTTAAGGTTCACTGATTTTCAAGACTCCCAGCAAATCTGCTTTTCAGAGGCTCATTCAGTGTCCTGCAGATTCAGAAAGTCTCATAAGACTCATAAATCCTGTGCAGGTGATTCAGTGATGTACAGGTCTCCTGGTGCTGGTTAAACCCTGCTATTTGTCTTATGGTCTATGTGTATCCTATACTGTACTAATTTGACAGATACAACAAGAAAAAATATTCCAATCTTTATATCCAACCAGAGCCTCAACATATTTTTAAAGTACAGTAAGGTACCGACAAAATGCTAACACTGATATAACTTGTTAGTGTTTACTGATAGTAACAGTGAATAGTTTTCCCATGAGTTTCCTTAAAAATGAAATGGTGTCTATTAAGGGTGACGAGATCTCTTGCCACAAGATTTCACAAGATTTTCTCATCAAGGTCTTGTGATATCAGCATGATGGAGTTTGATGGAGAAATTAGTATTGAAGATGCCCTGCCACTTTTAAATTATAATATAATTAAAAATAGATGTAAAATTACATTTCAAAATGCACCTATTTTGCAATTTGTGATTTTCAGTTGAATAAAATACTATTTTTTCATATATTTCATCATTGAGATTACTTAAAAATAGTGTAAAAATCTTGTCTTGTTCTCCTGAACCCAATCTTTTGTCTCGTCTCATCTCGTGGGATAATGTGTCTCGTCTTACCCCCTAGCTTTCCTGTGGCTCAGTAGTAAGAGCATTGCGCTAACAACGCAAGGTTGTGGGTTCGATCCCAGGGGATTGCAAATACCTATGTAAAATGTATAGGATAAAGCAATGTAAGTCGCTTTGGATAAAAGCGTCTGCCAAATGCATAAATGTAAATGTAGTGTCTATACATCCAGCCATCAAATGCTGAGTGCCGTTCCCTCTCTGCTGGAAAAAACTTGAAGAATCATAAACATATATAAGAGACATATAAACATATATATATTACTATATTATTATAAAAAAATTGTAAATAAAAAAAAAAATATATGGAAAATCACTGAACTCTAAACAATTTACTGCCATTCTGTGAATAATATGTAATCCATAAAAAAGTAACTGTAGTCTGATTACGAGTATTTTAAAATGTAGTTTACTCAAATACAAGTACTTGATTTTTGGAATCTGATTAGGTAATCCAGATTACATGTAATCCGTTACTACCCATCACTGCATATAATATATAACAGTGGTTCTCAAACTGTTGTAAGTGTACCTCTGGTGGTACGCATAGTGCCCCCTGGTGGTTTGTGGCTTGACAGGAAATAGAAAATTGCATTTAAATACTATTTCAAATAGTATATGTAAATAAATAGTACATAATAGTTTATGAATGTAAATTCCTTTTGGAAATTTTATGTGTAACAATATCTATAAAATAATTATAAAGTATATTACAAGTTTTATTTTATTGTGATTAATTTGATCATTTAATGTGATTTTTTTTTTTTTATGGCTGTGAGTGGGTGGTACAAGGAATGTTTAATTTGATCAAAGTTTGTACTTAATTACAAATTATTTAATTCTTAAAAATGATTTCATTCTTAACTTTAGTACTTCAGTAGTATTTAATAGTAGGAAATTAAATAGTTAAACATGTAAACAGCAGTATATAAAAGCACCTTCGAAAAATATTATAAAGGATTTTAAATTTTTGCGCCTTATGACTGCGCACACATATTAGTAACGGCATGAACTCCTTGCCTATGAAGTTGTGTGTGTGTATGTGGGTGTGTATCTTTATGTGTGGAGGCCTCATTCTTCCAGAAGCAGCGCCACGGTGCTCATATTTAGCCAAGTGTTTTATTGACTGTAGTACTGTTTTTTTTCTCACAGTATAAAGTTTACAGACACGTAAACACACTTGAGCACATAGGAATACTGTGATGTTCATACTCTTAAAACAGCATGCACACGCCAATAACACGCCATGCATTTAATAACATCACAACTGCCACGAGTACTGCACAGAATTACACAACTAGAAAAAATGAAAATTAGAGCAGCAGTGTGCAGGGTCAGTCCAGAGAGAAAATGGGGACCCATGTCAAGGAAAACATTGCAGTACCATGATCATTTTGGAACTTTTCCGTAAGTGTTTGGATAATGTAATAAAATATATCTCAAATTAAGAGATCTATAAAACTGACCTGAAACTTTTGTTTTGTGTAAGATTGTGTCTGCATTTGACCTCTCTTTGATCTTGCGGGGGTGTGTAATGTGTGTTAAACCCGATCACCACAGTGGTCTTGCCAGTTATCTGGGGAAGTGAACATGTGTCTGTGTATTTTGTTAAGCAAGTATGTGAAATCGTTTTACTTAGAACTGGGACATCGGTCTAACCTGCTCTGTTCCTCTTTCCCACATCTCACCTTCAATCTTTTCTCCTCCCTTCTTCTCGCTTCAGTTCTCCCATCAATCTGATGACTGCTGTAAATTGTTATTGGCTGTAATGACACCACTAGATGGCAGCAGCGTGCTTTATGTATATCACAGCGGCGCATGATTAAATCTCCAGCATACCTTTCATTGCGATCATGTTTTTTCTTCTCATCTCTTCTCCATACGGATTCTGGTTCGACAAACCTGATACTGTGTGATCTGTAAAAGAGGCAGTTCGAATAATGTTTCCCCCACCGTCCTCTTTCCATCTCTTAGTTTTTCATGTGTACTTTCAAGCCGCTGGTTACAAGTCTTTAGGGTGACATAAAGGTTTGAGGTGCTTTCGATGCCGCGGCACGCATCCGGGCAGACTTAGGGCCCCGGATGGAAAAGGACAAAATTGATTTTGGGGCTGATGTATCTCTATCTCTCTCTTTAGTTTTTACTCATTCCCCTCTCTCTAATGTTTCACATCACCTTCAACTGTTCTAGAAAAAATGCTTAAATGAACCTTATAATTATAATTTCAATGACAATCAATTCAACCTGGGGTCAGGTCATCTCACTCAGAAGTTTTGAAGTCATGGTCTGGAAAAAGTGACCAATCTTCTTCCGTCACCAATATAGAGACAATATATCTAAAAGTAACACCTTACAATAAGGTTGTGTTTGTATTATTAAATACCTTAGCTAATGTGAACAATGAGCAATAAAAGTAAAAGCTAGTATGGATAACTGTTATTATTACTTTTTTAGCATTGAATCGGTTTCTAAAGTACCTGTAAGGTTGAAGCACCTGTATGTCTTCAGGCATGGATATCAAACATTATTTCCCCTGTGATGGAAGAGCAATGTGATGTGATGAAGATGTGTTTTACAGATTTACAGCTTTTCCTAAATAGCAGTCATGTTACTCATCGGATGTTGGAACTTCAATAGACAAAGTGGAAACTTAGACCATCAGTTACTAATATGGTCATTTCACACAATTACTGACTCTTGGGATCCAAATTCAACTTGAACTTGGCTTTCTCACGCAAGATTCAACTTAGGGATGTAATTGTCCTCTTTAACTCATTAGCTCAAATGTTTAGGGGTAACAGTATCGAAATTTGTGCGTTTGGAGAGCTAAACCACACACACAGCTAAACATTGTTCTGTGGGCCAGACACACAGTGCGTTCCCTTCTTCCTTTATTTCTGGCACATATCACTCTTGGCCTCGTTTTCTTTATAAAGGAGGGATTACTATGTAAATCTAATCTATTTGAAAATAATGCCTAGTTGGGGTATAAAAGCCTGATGGACGACTGTAAGGTTGCCGGGAGACATGTGGTATGGTTAGGTTACGTCCGCTGAGGTGCATAATCCTGCCTTACCCAACAGACTTTTAATGAACGCTTTGAAGCCCAGCAAGCCACTGTGGATCTAATAGATTGGGCCCATTATATAACTTATGTCGAGATATATGCCCTAAACCTTCTGCCACTTATTAGAGGCGCTCTTGATGTGTTATTGGCTGCTCAAACCCTCTCTCACATGCACACTCATGAGGCAGGAAATTGAGATTTAATTGCCAAAACCCACATTAAAATTGATCAAGGAGGACTGCCACTGAAATATTAGCTTATGTCTGGCTCACTTTTCCTTTTCTTCTGTTTCTTTCTCATTGGACCACTTCATCTTGCACTGTCTGTTCTGTTCTCATTTGATCTCCATTCCTCTGTATGAGAGAGCGCTATGGACATTAGAATGCTGTTCCTTTACTACATGTATCCTGTTTTTTGTGTGGGAGTTTTGCTTCCTGGTGGCATTTGATTTCACGGCCCTTGGGTGTCCTTGGACACACGGACTCATCCACCCACTACCTGTAAAAAGTGTTTGTGCGAGAGAGAGTTTGGTGTTGATGTCGGGTGATAAATTACTGTAATTCTTTTTACATCAACTGCATACTCAATCTTTTAATGCACGTCTCACATTTACACAGTCACACAGTTTTCTTGTATTTTCATAAAGCAGCCTTTGCTCTCATGTTATTAATAGAAAGATTAATACTTTTTAATAGGAAAGATTCGTCATCGCTCTGAACGAAGTCTGCGAGTAAACCAAGTTAAAGATTGCAATCCATTGAAGATTTGAACTGTACAATATGCATAAGGCATCACTTTATTATATCATGACCCTGATATTGACATAATGTGATATCAGCTGTCTCATCCCTCATTTTCAAGATCCCATTTCATCTCACTTCTGATCCTGTACAGCTGTGCATTTGTCTTCTAGCAGTGGACATCATATCAGTTTAATCTTATTTTACATACAAATCTATTGAGAAGCAGATGAAGTTATTTGTTCTTGAGTGCGGTCTGTTAGCCAGATCACTTTGAATCTGCCCGCTTTAGCACCCTACAACGCATTTATGTGCCTTATGATGAAGTTTTACTGTGTTATTCTAGGCCGGTCTGCTCGTCCAATTACTATCTCTCCCAAAAGTGTCACAAAAAAGATAAGAGCTCCAGGTCTGCTCAAAAGAAAGAGCGACAAAGACACGGACCGAAGGGACCATACGGGAAACTCTTAGGGCGAAAGTTCTTTACCAGATAATGAAGACGTCTGTACGTGTGACAGTTTAATGCGTGTACAGGTATTACACATAAAACTCCCTGTGCAGGTATTCTACTTGAAGCTGAGTGATATTGTCCTTAAATGTGCATAGTTGTTCTTTTGATTTAGGGCGTACGTCTGTGTGTGTGGACACGCATATTTCCATCCATTCTGTTGAGAAACAAGTGTGTGGTGTAATGATGTCGTCGTCTGTAACGAGATCCACATTCAGCTCCATATTGTTTATCGTTCAGGTGCTGAGTCTCGCCTTATGGCTTCAGCAGAGCGCCGGCTGAATATGGCTGCAATGAGGGATATGACAGGAATGGCCATATTAAATTTCTTCTCGGCTAACAGTAAATTTTTCCGTTCCGATGTCAAGAATGCCGAGCATTTGGGACCAGAGGACGAGCGAAGGAGAGAGAGCAGAACGTTAGGAGCGGCAACAGCATGCGCTTTGGGAGCACTTTATCGATTTCCAGCTATTTATCCTCTGCTTTTCCATCTCTCTCTCTTCTGCCATAGGGATACAGAAGTGAAACACGAGGATTTGTTGCCACTGGAAAAGCTCCCTGTTTCCAATTACATCAGAATGAAAATTTCCACTTCATTTTACCAAATGCAAGCGAAAGGAGATTGAGAAACGTGGAGGGAGAAGGAATTTCATTTATTTGTGTATTTTATGTCCCCTTTTTCAGAGGATAAAGAAGTCTGCCACTGTCAATGAGCAGAATGCATTCAGCTTTAAAAAGGTGGATCCTGGAACAATGGATTCTGTGCTAACATTCTTAGAATTATTAGGCGATTTCACAAGACTCCAAAATTCACAAGTGACGCTCTGGGCACCATAATGAGCGCTAGTTTGTCTTCGGCTTCTGTGCACCAAGAGTACGATAAGAAAGGTTTTAACGTTGCAAATCTGTGGAGACCCATAACATGAGGATATCAAACACATTTAGGTCCAATGATGGAGTTTATTGTTAAAAGCCTTTAGCAGAAGGAGTTGAATGCACCGTTCAGTGGGTGGCTGTATTGGTGCATGATTGAAGTAGATGGTCTAGAACGTGCAAGTAGATCTGGGCAGGAGGTCTGATGTGGTGTGGTTTAGGAGCCTGAAGCTGAGGACCGAGAGTACAGTGATGAATCCCTGCTATGGGCTCAGACTGCTAAAAGAGCTTTTTTAAGGCTTGTGTGCTTCACATGTATCGTCAGTTGAGAATAGATACAGCTTAAAAAGAACAGTCGAGACTTGAACAATTCCATTATTAGGAAAAAAAGGCCATGTAAGCAGTTGGAGACCAAACGGATACCCCACATTTGTTGGAATGAGTCTGATCAGAGCATCACTAGCACACATGCATTCCCTGTCTTTTCTCTTGTTCTTTGCTTGTCTCTCTCTTTTCTTT
Source organism: Triplophysa siluroides (assembly GCA_006030095.1). Classification (NCBI taxonomy): domain Eukaryota; kingdom Metazoa; phylum Chordata; class Actinopteri; order Cypriniformes; family Nemacheilidae; genus Triplophysa; species Triplophysa siluroides. The sequence goes on along the minus strand of VCII01000846.1, from coordinate 4,146,076 downwards.
TAGAATTTGTCAGCTCTCCTGAGCGTCTCTCTTTCTCTCTCTCTATGGATGTAGTATTTCTATTTAAGGAGGTAAATCATGAGCACAATGAATAAAAGTACGGGGAGTGCAGCTGTTCTTGTTTTTATTTCTCCATTCACATGCTCGGGGTTTCTCGCACGAACCGTGTTTTTCTGAGCAGCACCTGAAATACTGACCCCAGAGGTGGTCTCGCACACACGTTTGCATATGACAGATATACTGCATCACAGAGACTGTCTCCCAGCACCTGAAAGAGAGAAACTCTCTCCAACGGTCATTTCCTGCCGAGTTGAGCGTGTGTGAATCTTTTTGCACTATTGACTTTTGAACCCATCCAAACAAGACATTTACAGAAAGCGTTTTACTGTCCTTTAGAAATGCGGTCTTGCGCTGTAAATCTATCTGGTCCTGTTTTCCACAAGTTGTCCTCCTGTTGGCTAGTGCGTCAGGGGCCTGAGGCCAGCAGGGGCCAGACTGCGAGCCAGCGGGGCATATTTCCCATGCGGACAGCCTCTCTTGTGGCGTACGGTTGTGTATATTTGCATGTGCTATCCTTTTTCTGTCTCATGCCTGTGTGTGTGTGTGTCTAAGAATATCACGTCGTTCCAGAAAACCGTCTTCATCCACACGGTCCGCATGCATGCACGTAAGTGCTGTTGCGTGCCTGTGTGTGTTGTCCAGACAGTATGAATGACCCCGTTGCCTTCCATACAGGCTGTGTAATTAAAGGCGCTCTTCATTCCCGCCGCTGTTGACCAGTAATGTTGTGAATGTGAGAAGCAGGGCCTTCCGATGGCAGCTCCTCCCTGCCATCCTCCAGTGCCGCCATTGATGTTTGAGGAACGCTGTTATTTTCTGGAGGCCACTGGGAAGTGTAGGCGTGTGAAAGGGAAACGATGTTTGGCACAGCATTCTTTCACATCCCATCCGGAAAACTTGCCAGCCTGTGATGGTCAGTTTACGCGGCTCTTTTTATAGGATTCAGACACATTAGGTTAGTCGTTGACTGTAAAACTCAGTATAGGCAGTAGTTCACAAGAACTTTAAAAAGGCCACTGAGGGCTTCTTGCAAGGATCTGTCCTTTCTATCATGGCTATTGTCCTGTTCAGTTTTTGTTTTTAGGCGTGTTAAATATATAGGAAGTGTAAGTGTTAGAAGAGTATGTTTTATGTTTATGCTTATTTAAAGTGCTTTCGTATGAAACTTTAGGGATTTCATTCACAGTTCTAGTTGTGATTCCTAGAATAACAGGACGTTGCCAGACAAAGGGAGGAAATGAGGTGCAGCCTGGGAGAAGCCATTTTTTCTAGTCTTAGTCTGACCCAGTGAGCATGCTAAGTTAAACTGATGTTTTTCTTTTTTTGTTGTTATTGTTGGACGTGTGGATGTACCGACGTTTCACCGCAAACAATGTGTCACACCATGTCATAAGTTGTCAATAGAAAACATTTGTGAATTTGACGTGTCTATGTTAATGATTACGAGTCTTTTTTTATGTGGGTTTATAATTTCTCTTTGGCCATTGGCTGTGTGTGTGTGTAATGTGTTTCCTGTATTTCCTCTACAGGTCTGTATGAGCTGCTGTCTGTACTACCGTCTCAGCTGCAGCCTCATGTTGAGAGCGCAGATGACCGCTCCTTTCTACAGGCTATGTTCGGAGAGAGGAGTCTACACTCATTGGTCAAGGTGAGTGTGTGTGTGAAATGTCACACTTCAGCTATTCAAAAAGACACGTGGGGTGACACACTAGATCTAACCGTTACAACGTTTCTTTATCTGCATTTTTGTGATACAAAGTTTCGGAACAATGAAGCGCCCTTTTGCCTGTTGGTTGTGGAAGTTCAAGTCTTTATTGAATGTGAACGGTTTAAGATTTGAATGAGCATTTATGCCATGTTGACGCTGAATGTTAATCTGCGGTAAACCCCCCCACCATTCATGCTGTTTGCTTTCTCTTTCCGAGTGGTATTTATGTAGGTATTTATTCCCATCCTTAACACTTATAATCCACTGGTCATACGATCAACTTCTGACTCCGGCAAGCCAAACTCATTTAGCATTGTTTTAAGACTGGACAGGTAGAATAATTCGTAAATCTAGTTTTTTAGTGCTGTGGACTGAGCTAGCCTGTGCTCAATACGTTTTTTTAACCATCTGACCACAGAGGCAACAGAGGTCTAAAAGACCTCTGCTGTCTTCTCTCCATGCAATTAAAGCAGGGTTTCACACATGTTCCAGTCCACTCTGTTCATCTGCCAAACTGCCACTCCAGAGAGCCTTACAGGAAATCTGACACAACCGACAATTTCCACCTGGGTTAGGTACACGATTCCAAACCGATACTCTGTCGTCTGCATGTGTGTGTCCGTATATAAGATGAAAAGGAGAGCGACAGGAGGGGAAAGATATAGTAATTGGAAACTTTCCTTCATCCGAAGTCTAGCGGGAAATAAATGAATCTTTTCCAAGGTTTTGCTTTAAAGTTTGATCTGATTTTCCACTTTAGGTTTATTATAGTCTGTATGGCTGCATTTACACTGTCAATCATTTCTGATTTAGGAAAAATACTATTTTCGCTTTTGATTTGATTTGTGCAACATTCATATTTGGTTCTGAATGATATTGCACTATTTTACCCGTCACACTTCTTTGTCTATGCTTCTTTTACATATTCTGTTTTTCTCACAAGTGCTAAGATCACAATAGTGTGTTTGGACTTGCAAGCTCACTCTCTACGAGTTCTCCCACACCTTTTATATTTGAATCCTTCTGTGCAGCCCAGCTGTGAGATCAGCTGGTAATGCCTGGGACTTTCACCTCTGGGCCTTTCTCTATTTGTTGTTACAAGAATTAACCAGGTTCAGCACAGACTCTTGTATGGGCCCTTCATAATGAACAGGGCATGCGACTGGGGTGCTGGAGAGAGGTGATGGTAACAGTTTATTTTGAGGGTCCCACAACAGACATTCTACCGAGTACAACTAATTTTGCAACTAGTAACTGTATTCTCCTAACCCTTACCTAACAGCCTACTAATACTATGGATGAAAAGTGGACATGCACAGATGTTGCAAATTACTTGTAAACAGGAGTCAGGAGAATGTAAAAAATGAACTGTTGAAGTTGACCAGCATATGTTCAGCCCTCAGGTTTAGGAATCTAAAGATCTGTAATGCTGCACTGAAATTTCAGACTTGCTAAAAATGCTCCTGGCAAATGGAACACTGTTGGTTTTTCTTACCCTTTTCCACTGACACGGTGCCTGAGTCTGTGCCCATTCTGGCCCTGTTTGGGCATTTCCACCGAAGAAATGGCAGTTCTGAGCTCGGAAAATTTGCTCTTTAAACCTGCTGGTCTCTACCCAGAGGCCGGGAGGCAGAATGATGTCCTCACCATGCAAAATTTTCAGAACAACAACAACTCCGATTGAGTACACTAATGTGTCGACAAGCATTATTTGTCACGATTTATGAATTTCAAATTTTATATATTTGCATCACGGCAAGAACCTGATCACATAAAGATGCTTATAAATGACTTATGAATGATGTTCCCAAATTTGGAGCCAGCTTGAAATCAAAGACTGCAATGTGACGCATTAACTTACTGCATATTTTTAGCATTTTTGGCTTTATTTATACAGTTTTAGTGAGAGAGAGGACAGGAAGCAAAGCGGGAGAGAGAAGGTGGTGGGATCGGGAAAGGACCAGGAGACGGGAATCGAACCCGGGTCGCCCAATGCGCAACCGTGCCAGGTGCCGGCCCTGACTTGTTTGTTACATTTATTAGAAATGGAAACAAATGCAGGTACTCAGAAAGGTTTGAGGTCGCAAATGAATGAGGAATGTGTAGGTACAGTATGGTGTAAAGGTTCTGCTACTTGCTTTTATAATGTCAACGTATGAACATGGCAAGAACAGTCATGGAGTCACATCTATTCTTACCTTATTAAAGCTTATACAGCCAGTCAATTCAAATCCCGCAGACTGCTTTATCAGATTATTGCCCAGACAGAGGGAGCTGGGTTCGAACTGAACTTGAGAACGTCTACTCGTCAGTTGGACACGAGATCCCGAAAAAATCTATTTGTCGGAGTTCCAGTCACTGGCAGTTGGCTATACATTTTCCTACTCAACACTGAGTTACCATATTAATGTTTGTGAAGTCTCTTAAAGAGCAGCTGGTGTGTGATTCCGATTCTTTATAATCCATACTCTGCATCCAAAATAAATTCCCAAAGTAATACAAGCCTCCTCCTGCATCCAGTGTCTGGACTAAGCATGCTCCAGAGTCAATAAATGCATATCTCTGTGCACACACACACACACAAGTGTGTTTTTACGTGCGTGTAGAATGTGCACATGTGTCAGGGAAACTGAATGTGGTTAAGATGGAATGCAGACATACGCTGACTGTATACATTCAATCCATAAAGTCACTGACGTATTACATTATACTCACGAATACAGTACTAGTTTCTGATTAAACACAAGCGAGGGCATGACCTTCTGCCCATCCAAAGCAATCTGAGATCATTTACATGACAGGAACCTTTTATCCCTGGTCTCATCTTCTTTACAAATAAAGTAGGGTGGTCTAGTCGTTTTGGCTTTCTGTATTCTCGCCGTGCTTACGATCGAGTAGCATGCATAAATTTGATGAATTATTGTGTTTCATAAGTGCCACACATGCAGTAAATCAGTGGGATTTCTCCTGCTTTACGAGTCGTGAAAACTGGATCTCAGAAATGGAGAATACCACACATCACTGGAACGATGTTTGCCGTGCATCTCTTGAGTTTGGATGTACAGTATGAGTGCGAGTTGGAAGAAGAACAGTAAATGTAATATAGGATAATAAAGACAAAAGGCAATGCAGTTTATTTGTCGGGTCATGAAGCAGTATTTGAGTCCAGCGGTCATACTGTACATGGTGGTTTAATAGTTTTTTGTTCAGACGAATGCTTTTTGCCTTGAACATTAAGCAGCATATCTGGAATACTTAGTCATAAAAAACAGCACTTTAAAATGACGAGTGCGTGTGTGTGTGCTGCATCCATCCTGTATGGTGGGGTTTATGTCAACATCCTTCTCTGACAGGCATCTCACCATCAAGCCTGTCTGTCTGCAGGCCCTTCCTGTCCTGTTCTGTGATCAGTTTGAGCGTGAGGTGATGAGGTGCAGTAGAACTGGTTCTGTTCTGGTCCACACGGACCTCGGTCCGTAAGGGGTTATTCGATCCAGCTGCTCGTGTCACTGAGAGACAGGCGGAAGAGAAAAGGTCAATATCACTCCAACAGTGCGGATGTTAACAGGAGCCCAGAGCAGAAATACTACACCCCGAATACACACCGTTGTCCAACTGCTCTGTCTTGGTTTATACCACATGCCTACACGATCTCGCATGTCTTACTAGAGGTGTTGCTGTCGATCGCCTGATGTAATTTCTTACATCCTTTTCCTGCATACTTGCATAATGTCGACCTTTAATGTTTACACCTGGTATTAATAATCCTTTTAGGGAATTCAGGGATAGTTCACCCAAAAATGAAAATTCTGTCATCGTTTACTCGCCCTCTTGTCATTTCAAACCTTTATGACTTCTGCAGAACACAAAAGAAGATATTTTGGTAAAAAAGAAGAATGTTGGTAACTGAACATCAACGATACCCATGTGACTTGCCTTGGTTTTTTGTACGTACGTACAATAGAAGTGAATGAGTTCTGCCATTTTTGTTTGTTTTTGAGAATTCAGGTTTAAACGCCATCCTCATTGTTCTTCAGCTCATCTCTCTAGTCTTCCTCCGACATATTTCACATCCAGTTTCTTCTCCTTTTTGTCTGTCAGCGTTCAGTGTGATTGCGTTTAAAGCTGTGTTTGTTTGGCTGCAGAATGCACTTGGAGGACCGGTAGGCCTGACTGGCTGCCGTTTTTCTCACCTGCTTATGTTCTCAGCTCATATGTTTTGTCAAAGGCCTCTGGGTATTAAACGTCTGGTCCGAGAGGGTTTAGACAGTGGTCCATTGTAGCATCTGACCTGGACACTGACCGCAAAACATTTTTCACACCTAGCGTGTTTGCCGGAGCATAGCTTTGCTTAGTCATATGTTTAAAGACTTTGAACTATAAATTCTGGCCGAATTAGGTAAAAAAGAGCTATTCCAGCGTTATGGATGTGACATTTTGCGTTATGGATGTGACATAAAAACATTCAGAGAATGTATTTGTGACCAATATACTGAACCATCTGTTACATTTGACTGAACCCTTGTTGATAGATTTTTAACATCAGAATAATATCAGTCTATGCACACGTTTTCTATTTAAAAAAAAAAGGGGAATACATAGGCCTATACGTTATGGATGTGACAAAAAAGGACACGACAAACTTTGTAGGATTTTTTTTAATCAAGATATGCAAAGCAGAAGCAATAATACCCAACAAATCTCTTCATAGAACATAAAATAGTTACTTTATTTTAATTGTCATGTGCCCATTCATGAGGAATATGTACTGTTATGGATGTGACACTCATGAAAATAGAACTTTCCTGACTATGAAAAATCAGGCATTAAAAATAAAACAAATGCTTTAGAAACTTGAACCACCAAATGTTGAAATCTGTGCTATTAAAAACCTTTGGAGAAAAAATTTTCACCGAATTGCCCAAAAGTTTATAATCTAGTATGAGATCAGCAAAGGAGTTAAAAGCCATGACGGATTCTCATTGTTCTCCATCGTACTGTGAAATTTAGAGCTGGAAAAATGAAATGATTGTCTGAGAAATGTTTATCAGTTTGCAAGGCCTGTGTGATGTAGTGGAATAACGTGCACTAGTGCTTGATGGTATTACTCTGATTCATTGCTTCAACTCATCGCGCTCTGAAATCTCGTGTCTTCTCTCCTGGACGGATCTCTCTCTAACGCTCTCTCTCTCTTTCCTGTGTGGAGAGGCAGGTATCTGGAAAACAGCCCGAGCTGTGAACAAAGGCATTGAATCTTGCACAAACTCTGAAATCTAAACTGTACAGAGCTGAACCACTCTGCCACGGCTCAGACGGCCTACACAGATGTCTTAGGACACGGGAGCAACCGCAGAGTTACGTTCCATTATTAACCGGATTCCACATTACATTCCTCCTTCAACGAGTGTGTATGTGTCCATGTGTGTTTGAGTGGATAAGAAATATTTACGTCTCTTTCCCTCACCCGTGAGCGTGTTCACAGGTGTGCGAGAAATTCCACCTTTACATCGCTGTAGTTACAGACTGTCTTTACAGTAGCTTTCAAGCGTTGCGAGCAGAGTGGCAAAAAACGATGTCTGTTCTTCTCGGCCCCGGGCTGTGTTTTTCAACAGAGCCACGCTTCACCACATCACAGACGTCTCCGAGCACACGGATCCAGAAAAAATGCAGTTTTTGGCTCTCTCGGCACCTGGCTTTGAAGGCCCAGGCTCATAGTGTTCCCTTTAGTTTCTGCTTCATCAAATTGCCATGACAACCAGCCAAAGTCATCTATCTTCTCCTGGATAGACACAGATAAATATTTAGTCCCCTTGGTAGCGGTGGGATTCTCATTTACCGCTGTGTGCTATTACATAATATTTCACAGGGCAAAATTCAGTCTGGACATGCTGGTAGCTTCTGCATGTTTTAAAGGCTCGAGACTATGATGTTGTCCTGGTAACACAATTTCAGGGGGAATAAAAAAAGAGGTCAATAGATATTTCAAATCCAAGATAACTCGCAGTTGGTCAAACCCTTTCCTTGTTATTTTCAGTGTAAATATGCTTTACGTTTTTTACTTTATTTTGTACCGGTTTATTGTTTAGGCTCATGGAGTTATTTTTTTAGGCCAATGATCTCTTGTGGATAGACAACTGGCGGCAAAGACATTGTGACCTATTGTTTAAGAGTGTTGCATTTTAAGCCTGGCTCATAATAAAATGCTTTAATGTTTTTTAAATACTGTACCTGTTTTGTCTTTGTTGTGTATTAAATACACTTTTTAACAATGAAACTTTTTTGATGAACTTTGTCTTCCTAAAGGTTTTAATATTGTCAAATTATATTTGACATGACTTGGTATTGTATCTTAGTCAACACACTTTTTTATTTGTTTTTCTCTCCTTCAAGATCCATGAGAAGTTACAGTGTTATGAAGACCGCTCCCCAACTCCAGTACTGGACAGCGCCGGCTCACTGGCCCAAGACGTAAGTGAGCCACATGCACCCACTTCCTGTTAACCGTCAAAACACCTTTATGCTCGTAAACTTTACACACTTCTGCACGGGTAACCGCGCACACACGTTCAGAGAAAAACTCGACGTGCGCCTGCAAAAACACACACGCAGACGTCTCGCAGCACGTTTAGCTCAAGACCGACTCCAGGAGCAACTTGTCATTAAAGAAAAGAGAAAGATAGATGGATGTCTGGGGCAGAGAACACAAGTAGATGGGCTGCAGATGAGAGCGTGAGATGAGGCGTGGAGTATTGTGCGCGTCTGCATAAGACATTAGTCATCAGTATTATAAAACACTCAACGTTTAAACTCTCAACGGTTTGCATAATGTAAACTGACTACTATATCAACACGGCCACATAGACTTACACACACACACAAACCTATGTAAACTTTGAAGAGTTTACTCTGGATATGATCAGAGAGGGGAAAGACAGAGGAAAAGAACACAAAGACGAATCGGAGAAGAGCAGCCCGGGTCAGCATTGACGTTCAGATGAGCAGAAATTATTTTGCTATCCAGACTTCAGATTGCGAAAGTGTTGTTGCATAATAAAATGGCACATCTGGTAAAACAAAGTAATGTTTTGTCCTCATGTCTACCTCCTCCTCTCACTGCTAAGTACGAGGACCCAAGAAAAGCTGATCGGCTTTGATGACCGGCTTGCGTTTCCATGAATCTCAGCTTCCGTCGCTGAACTTTGTCAAACCACAGCTCAGATCCAACCCTCAGATTTTACACTTTCCTTCGGCATCCCTAAAGGACCCTCCGATATCTGCCCATGTGCATGCACGCCGCCCATCAAAGGTTAAACAGCCAAAGCGACCAAATTACTCAGAGCGCTGCTGTGTTTCTTCAGACGGATCATTTTCATCCGTTGCTCTGAGGAATATACGCCTTGCTGCTGTTTTAAACGGTGTAGTGGGTTTGCCGCCGCAGCTCATTTGAGTGTTAAGTTTCGCTAATGGAGCTTTAATTTATAGTTTAACATAAAACGCCAGTTTAACCTCCGCCTGGCCCGGGATGCTGTCTAGCATCGGCGCAGCAGGCGAGCTCCTTTCATGCATACACACAATTCCACGGAAAGCTTTTGCAGAGATGACACACACACAAACACACATTTTATAGTGTCTCAGTTGAGAAGCAGGTGTGCCGTTCTCATTCTGCCCACAGGTAGGCGGTAAAGAGTCTTAGTTCCACAAACACTTCTCAATGCCCGGAGACTGAATAAAAACAGTTGCCAAAGTACAGTCTTCTTCATGTCCCGGGTGTCTTCTATTAGACAGTGGAAAAATGGACTGCTCCAGAGCCTGCTGGATGATCCTCCACGCATCTCATTCCTCTCAGAAAGAGTCTGTTCTGGAGACGTCAGTCAGACAAATGCATAACAAGTATGTCAGATTACACCAGAGCAGCATAAAACTATATCACTGAAAGATTAATAGAAACCTCTTGTAGGGTTATTTTAGATGATCATTCTGTTGCCAGGCACAAAACAGATGTCCTAAGCCAGATGTACACTGCGATTTTTGCCAGAATTTTGCTGTCCAAAACAAAATTCGCAGATTGTAAAAGATTACTTACATTGCGAGGCAAATATTGGAAGTCTTAGGTCACTTAATGTGATATTTTGCGTGTTTTTAGTTTTTGGGCAGCGCTCGTGCACTGTGACTGGTTTTGTGATGTGTGTTTATGGGCAACCAATTGGAGCGCAGGAATTGAAGGCACAATTAACATACCAACCCATCTCAGCCAAACGATATCCCAGACGCAACAGATTCCAGACACTTGCTTTTTTCTTTCCCTTTTGCAGACAAGATATTGCCAAATTGTTTGCATGTTACCATTTAAGTTTCGTGCGAATGTCTAAACGCGACGAGGACTGCTGATGTAAAACAGCTAGTCTGTGCTGGTGGTTGTGACCAAAGTATTATCGATTGATCTTTCGCTTGGTATATTGTGTAATTTTGACATGGAAAGCATTGATGTCCACCGTAGGCTTACCCAAGATAGCAGAAATAGCACAATGAAACAACAGGGCTCTAGGTTGAATTACCGCACACTGCAACTCGCTCAAAAACGCGTAAATTGTTTCCTGGAGCTTGACGGTGATTTGATTTTTCAAAGATTGATTCAGTTGTGTCGCAATATTTCTTTAAGAAAAGAGACGTTTATATTAATATCAATATGTAATATGATATCAATAGGAAGAAATAATCTTGACATGAGATGTAATGGTAGTACGACTTGTATGTAAACAATGCTAAAATCATGATTTAAAATGTTCCAAAGATCTTATTTGATTTAATAAAAGTAAGAAAGTCTTACCTGATTTGAGTTAACATTGTCTGTGTCACACGTTTACATTGGATTGGTGTACTAAAAGGTGTGGAATATTAAAGGTTTAGTTCTCCCAAAAATCAAAATTCTGTCATCATTTACTCACCTAAGAAGAGTTGTTCCAAATCTGTATACATTCTGTTGTCCCTCTGAACACCACATAAGATATTTTTAAGAATGTTTGTAACCGAACAGTTTTGGGGCACCATTGACTTCCATAGAAGGAAACTAAACTCCTACTATGGTAGTCAATGGTGCCTCAGACCGGTTTGGCTTCCTACATTATTCTAAATATCTTCTTTTGTGTTCAACAAAACAAAGACATTTATACAGATTTGAACAACTCTAATGTTTTGTTTGGAAATCCTAAAACTTTGTTTACTCCAGGTTTCAGTGCAAGTAAAATCCCAGATTTAAAGGGATACTTCCCCCAAAAAAGAAAATTCTGTCAGTGTTACTCACATTACAATTGTTCCAAATCTGTACACATTTCTTTGCACTGATGAACACGGAGAAAGATATTTGGAAGAATGCTTATAACCAAACAGATTTAGCCCCCCATTGACTACCATATTAGGAAAAATACAATGGTTGTCAAAAGTGCCCCAGAACGGTTTGCTGTCCTACATTCTTCAAAATATCTTTTGTGTTATAAATAATATGATAAAGTATTTTTTCCTACTATGGGAGTCAATGGGGAGCAAAATCTGTCTGGTTATAAGCATTCTTCCAAACATCTTTCTCTGTGTTCATCAGATTTGGAACAACTCGAAGGTGAGTAAATTATGAGAGGATTTTCATTTTTGGGTAGTGGATCCCTTTAAATGAGGTGTTGCACTATTTAACCCACTGTCCACTAACGCACATAACACACAAAAAAGATACTCATGTAAGACTCAAAGAACAGCGTGCACTCTTTACCTCCATATGTGACCCGTTTATTAACATGACATCAGCAACGATGCATGGTATTCCTTGTACACGCTTGTGTGTGCGTGTGTGCGCACATGTGAAACTATGGGTCACTGTCACCATTACTCAATTGAACTTCACCTCCCATTTGGCTGGTTGCTACCGGTGGAAAAGTCTACTGGTATCCTAAGGGGGTGATTTCTTAAATCCTGATTACGGCATTTCAACACGTTCACTCCACACATACACACACGATTCCAGAGCAAGTGGGGTCAGTATTAAGGTTGTGGCCCAGGAGTAACACTTCAAATGAGTCTGGGGAACATGCACATCTCTCTTCATCTCTCTCTCCCTGCTCAGAAAAGTCTATGTGCCTCATTTAGCCTGCAATGCCTGCATCTGTGCTGCTTGGCTACTTATAAATCTCTCAATCTCTTAAACACACACACATACTCTCCACCTGCTACCTGCCTCAAGGGAGACATTTATACTCCAATTATTCATAATATATGTGTGCTCATGGCTGTATGACCAATGCATGTGTTTGTGGATGTTATCAGTGCTTGTTTTCTCTTGCTGTCTGGTTTTTATTTCTCATTCTTGTTCTCTTGTTGTCTTATTTTATCAGCTGACAGAGGAACTTCAGGAACGAGGTGCAAGTGGCGAGATCAGGGAGCTTGTCAGACTACTGTCCAAACCACATGTAAAGGTGAGAGGTCACACACACCCGCACACACACACCAAGTTGTTGACATAAAATGCCACCAGTTTGTCAATATATGTAACCATGGGTCACTGTGGAGATGGTGGTCTAGTGGGTTAAACCACTGAACTGGTAAATCAAAAAAAGGTTGCTGGTTCGATCCCAGCAGCCACCACCAGTGTATCCTTGAGCAAGACACTTTACTCCACGTTGCTCCAGGGGGATTGTCCCTGTAATAAGTGCACTGTAAGTCGCTTTGGATAAAAGCGTCTGCCAAATGCCTAAAATGTAAATGTAAAATGTAACCAGCCACCAGCTATGTCATATCATCTACACTTCATTACAGTCTATGATATCAGTGAAAAGTTTGGACACATTCGCTGTGTTTTCCAAATTATGGACACATTATTTCTTTTCCAAATGGGGATGCAGGGAATTTGTAGTGACCCTAAAAATATCTTATACTGTTTTATAAAACTGTCTTATATTTTAGGTTTTTCAGCCTCCCTTTATGTAGATGGTTCTTCTCAGATGGTTCTTCTCATGTTTTTATAAATACAAAATAATATGCACAGTCATATATTTTGCAATCGCAAACTTTTATTTTGGATTAATCTTGTATAATTGCTTGACATTTCTTGTTTTGTCATTTTGACAAAAAGTTTCTTCTTAACAACAACAACAACAGCAAAAAAATACTTCGTTTTTAAGAGCATTTTAGAAACATTCGTCTAAACTTTTACTAGTATATTGGTATATTTGTCGATGTGTATATCACTTTTCATCCGAATTTGTCTGAGACGCCATCGTAATTCTCTGTCCTTCTTTCTTTTGCCCTCTCTTGCTCTCCTTTCTGTCCTTAACTCGATGTGTATTGGCAGAATAAGTAAAGCACTAGCAGATGGCTTGCGGGGACTAGAATGGTGTCTCTGTACGACAGTAACTGTATCACTCTCAATTAGTGTTGAAATGATCCATTCCCTGCGACCAGACATAAATCAGAACCTATTAAACGATCTCCTTTCTCCTCCCCCCTTTATGATTCACACATGAAACAACACATTTTACTCATATTAGGCCGCTTACAGACTTATATTGACATTGATGAAAGCGGCAATTACGACGACCACGTTGTTGAAAAAAAAAACTACTTTGGTCTCTGTAAGAAAAAAAGAGAGAAAGAGAAAAAGCAGATGAGTGCCTCACCCGTTTGTGTAGACAATTGAAGTCCATTGGCTTTTGTAGAATGTGTGCAGGTATGGGTAGTTAGTTCAACAGGTTGACTAATGACTTTTCGGATGACAAACTCTTTCCTAATGAGAGCTGTACGGCCAGTTACATTTCCCAGACTTTATTTGTACAAGTTCAGCAATTTGTTATTGCAGGAGGCCCAGTATAGCTAATTAACATGCGCTCACTCATGGCAAGAGTACCCGAAGAGAGGGGTGACTACTTTTGTCTCAGAGTTCACCGGTTCACGGTTTTGCTACCTGGCCTGATACTGACCCCGCTGCTCCAACCCCAAGAGAGGGTTTACCTCCACAAAACTCCCTTTGTACCTGCGTGCGTCTCAGCGTGTGGAGCTGGTGTTCAGATTTAGTTTAGTTGTTAGACTCCAGACAGACATGGTGGAAACAGAGAGAAGGGATTACGGCTCCTCATCAGTCGAACCCAGAGACGAGTGTTTTTTTGGGATGGAGCTAATCAAAGTTAAGAGGCAGAGAATTGATAGAATTTTCCTGTTATAATTCTTGCCGTAAACGCATAGTAGTAAAGTCAGATTCCCCTACGCAGCCCTATTTCAAAGCTTTATGGGATGCCAGTCCTAAATTTATTAGGGATGGAGATATTGATATTTTATGGCAGGGAAAGGGGGTGGTTGGGGGTCTAACATTTGTCATCATCGGGCCCATATGTCTTTCAAATGGCTGCTTATTCACTTAATTTTTTTTTTTTTGAATATTACTCAAATGCAAATGCCATGTTCCCGGAAACTGTTTGAATTGAAGTCTTTTAAACAAGGGTGTAAATGTGTTTTTTCTTGAATAAAAGAAAAACGAGGGTGGTTGAAGTAATTTAATGCTCTGGTGCTGTAATCATTTATGCTGGCATGTGTGTTTAGTTGTTAGTGTAACATTGTTTTCTGCAAAGTGTTTTTAGTTGTTCCGATATGTCTGTAAGTTAGCAGAATGAATCCAGATCGATGTGTTAAGCCTCAAGTATAGTTCCCTTATTACTTGTCGCGAGGGACATCGTACAGTGTGCGTGATGCAAATTTCGTCATCAGAATAGTAAGCGCACCGCTGGAATTTTGTTACCTTGCGTACATTTCATTTCTTGCAGTAATTCGTTTAACCACCGGGTGGCAACCGTGTCCTGGGAGCATCGATTCAAGGTAGTAGAAGAAAAGCTAAGCCCTAATGCATTGCAATATGCCGTAATGCGCATGCATCAAAACCGGTGTGTACGCGTATCATTTGAAGGAAGTATACTTTGCAAGGCTGTGCGTTCGGCTGTACACGTACGCTCGCGCACACGTAAAAAAAGCATATGGGCTTTAGTGTGTTGGTCTTTTAGAGGGGCACTTGGACAGCAGAAATGAATGGCAACTCAGCAATTAAAAATCTTCCATTTCGGGTTCCCTCAAAACAAATGCACCATTCACTGTAATCTGAAGAACTGTGTTTAGTGTAAAGGCAAACCACATTGTTCCCTACAGGGGAAGTGTACGCTCTGCTCTTCATTTTCATCTTGCAATCTACAACACACAAACACTGAGTTGTAAATGGATTTTTCAGGCCTCTAGTTGTTTTTGGTTGTTTACATCCCATAATGTATTCCCTATTTCTAGAAATAGAAAGCGGGTTTGGGTTATTGGCAGGTGTGTACACCAATCGCACTTGGGTTTTAGCTTTTTTCATCACGGTGGTCTGCGTTTCATTTATTGAATAAGCAGCATTTGTAAACCAAATCAGATTCCAGATGCTTTTGAAGACCCACCGAACATTCATTTGGATAAAATAACTTAAAATAACACTACCGGTCAAAAGTTTTGGGACACTTTTTTGGACTGAAATGTTTCTCATTCTTTAAAAAAATATATATATATTTTGATCTGAAGGTGTTTGCCTAAATGTCTGAAATTAGTGAAGTAGACAAAATATAATTGACAAAATCATGTCATATAATCATGACAAAACTTTTATTCAATAAAAAATGTTTTGACTAAATAATGAAGAAAGAACAGCCAATAAGAGGACAGAATATTTTATATATTAGTTAAAAAGCATCTCAGGGTGAGACCTCAAGAAGCTGCTTGATAAAATGACAAGAAACATATCTGCAAATTCTAGTCAAAAGTTGACTACACTAAAGATTATAAAATATAGTTTTTTTAGTTGCAACATAATTCCCATAGTTCCCTTTGTTTTAATTATTAATATAAAATGTGGGAAAATTATGAATTCATAAGAGAGTAAGTGTCCCAAAACTTTTGACCGGTAGTGTACATGCTTGAAGCTGGATTCATTTGGCAGTGGAGATCCAGATTTTTTTGCATTTATGACTTATATTATACTAAATATTATTCAACATTTTGTCACAAAAAACTTGCAGGTTGTACTGTGGGCGAAAAAAGACTCAAGTAACACATATTCTACATTGTACTATACTATACTACAATAGTCATTCTCACAATGTATGAAACTTTCACACATCATTATTATTATACGTTGATGTTTTTATGAAGTCTTAATCTTTGTTTAAAGGTTAACCAAACCAAAAGTAAAAGTATTTCCAGGTACACCAGATACCTGCTTAAATACGCTGTTGTTGTATAGACACATGCTTCTCTTTCACTCTCTCTCCTCTTTGTTTGTTTCTCTCTCTCACTCTCCCCATCTGTTCTGCTTTAGCCACATGTTGAGTGTTGTTCTGGAGCTTGATCCCATGTCATAAAACAGACACTTTTCTCCTCCACTCTGTCTTGTCTCTTCTCCTCTTTTTCTCCTCCACTCTCATTTTTTATCTGTGGCACAAAACTGGAAGGTGGTTTTATTCTGGAAATGTGAGGGAGAAAAGAGCAAAAGACAGAATAAAAAAGTGCTTCCAGCTGCATGCGACACACGGCGTCCTTAAAACGTGAATCTCTGAATGCCGTCATTCTTTCGCTAGAGCGGTCTTCTCTCGCCTCTTTTTCCAGAGGAAGAGGTGCGAAATATCTGAAACAACTGAGAACTTCATTGATTTTCGCACGTCCGAGCAACCTCGCTCCACTATAGCGTCCTCAAAGCTCTCGTGTGTGCGCACAAGCGTTCCTATCATCCCCGCGGGACGCAGAAATCCTGGTCGATCGTCCGCGTAACACTGATATAATCAAACAACAATTTGAAAATGGTCTTTGACTTGGTTGTGATTCAAGTCTTTTTCCCTGCTGGCGACGCTGTAACAAACAACATTGCCAAAGAAGGTTGTAGTGAAATAGTAGGAGTAATCAATTCTAAAGCAGCTTTATTTGTCAGTAGGAGGTAGTAATCTAAAGCAGACCTCTAAAGCTCTGTGATTTATACTATAGGATTCAAGCAGATGCACGGAGTATCAAGACTGAAATGATTAGCCAACACGAGCAGCTACACGGAATCAGTCAAATGACTCTGTCACTACTGTTTGTTTCGCTGCATGTGTCTGTTTCTGTGGATTTTTATGTGTACGACTTCTTTATCTCTTTCCGCAGAGTTTGTTGTCAGTTCATGATATTGTGGCCAGGAAGAGTTACGATCCAGAACTTCCTCCTTTGCCAGATGACATCGATGATGAAGAAGATTCTGTCAAGATCATTAGACTGGTCAAGAATAAAGAGCCTTTGGTGAGAGCTCCCTAACTTAACCTTCTTCCCCCCACACGCACGATGACACATGCACAGATCCACATGCCGTCATGTACGCAAGGCCAGACACATGCGCTGCTATAATTCAGCCACACATTGAAAAGCACCCTTGTGAACATGAACACGAAATGTTTGGCACGCGCTCACTGCGGACCCTTATTCTACTGTTCCTGTGTGACCACATACAGTATCCTCCAGCTAACATGACACAATCCACATTACCTGACAGACACTTACACACTCACCTCTTGGCTGACTAGCGGTCAGCATTTCTCCGGCTGCCTTACAGATGTATGTGACTGGTTCTCTTTCCCTGTCATCACAACTTAGTAGCATGTTCAATTCATTGTGATAACTGGCTGGATGGTTTTGTGGACAACACTGTGCTTGTTGGTTGTCTGATTTAGGACAGATTTTGCTCATCACCAACCTTTGCTTTCTTTCTTGTGCCTTATTGTGACAGTGAATGAGCACAGGTGTGTTTCGACACTGTAGAGTGTCGGACTAAAATAGAAGTTCTGTAAAATGTCAGGGTGTTTTTCTATATAGTGAACGCTGCAATCTGTAACTTTTCAAAAGTGAGTTAATGAGCAAGTACAAAAAAAATGTTTGAATCTGTCTCCTTTTAAAACATTAGTATGTAAAGGACGCACGCGCCTGGCCCGAAGTTAACTTCCGGTCTTTGTTTGGTTATCGCTTATCGGTCAAGCTAGTGGCTAGTCAAATTAAAATTAATTTTATATGTAATTTAAAATAATTTTCATTTATATTCATATATATTGTATATTAAACTACTCAACAGTTATAGATTCTTTGTGGAGGTCTACCGGAAGTTAAGTTAGGGCCACATGATGTTTAGTTGTTGATGCCGCTGAAACCATCTGGTTGGTTGGGGAAATACTGAATTCATAACGTATTCTACAGCGGATACTACGGAATTCATAGTTAACCGCAGTGAATGTACTTTTCATATGGGTTTGTAGTGAGATTTTTCAGTGAATACATACTTTCTCCTAGGCAAAATGAAGTGCAAAATAAACCTTTCATTTCCTTTTAATAACTGAAACTATAGGGCATGGGTTAGGTACAGTCCAACCTATGGCTCAAGCCCTCAGCAATTTTAGATGCTGGCTGCTTTTACAACATCTCAATTTACCTTTTAAATATAGAAAACCTCTCACAGAAAAATTCCAAGCCATTTATCTCACCAGTTTTCAGTAGAACCTGTCAGCTCTCTGCCTTTGCTTTGTGGATTTTTAGCCACTTTTTTTTTCTCATTTGAACGTTCAATTTTATACAGTCAAGTGCAGACAGCCAATACAGCTCTTATAACAAAAGTGAAGAACTGCAAAGATTTACTTGAATATCTCTTTCTTTCTCTCCCTCTCTCTCTCTGGTGTACAGCAGTTAGCACACGTCTGCGTCCGAGGTTGATTCATCCGTTTGTGTAATTGTGATTAGTGGAATGGGTAGGATTCAGTAGCTCTGATTAATTGCTATCATTTTTCAGACGATGACATCATGCAGTATTTTAGTGAGGGGAGTAATGAGGAGAGAGAAGAGAGAGGGGGCTCAAGCCCTTAGACTTTAGGGATGGAACCCAAATGCTCACATGCTCTCCCCTCTGTTTGGTAACCTCAGCCTGCTGATTTATTAGCAGCAATGGCAGGACGATGAAATAATTGGGTTTGGAACTGCGTGCATGTGGGGCGGCAGCAGCAGAAGCTGAAGTGAGCCCAGTGGTGGAGTTTATTGAAAGAATGTGTTGTTTTGGATAAGGTTACTGAAAGGACTGTAGAGAAGTCGAAAGGCTCTGTGTGTTGGAGAGATAAAGTGTGTATGTTCTACTTAGAGTTTCAGACTGAGTTATAGAAGTATTGTAGACAAAGCAGACGTTTGCCAACAGGGCGATTTGGCAGTAACGTGTGTGTGTGTGTGTGTCATTTCATCGCACGACTTGTGTTGTTTGGCGAGCAACTGTTCATCTAGGTGATTATTGCACATTTTATTTGGAGTCTGGCCAACACAGTCTTTCATCTTAGAAGCCTTAGGTATACAGTTTGTATTGTGATAAAGTGGCCTTTTTCAAAGAGTCATTTTGTAAGTCACTCATCTTATTTTACCTGTTTACCCTATCACCTATTATTTGTACTTATTCCCAGAGTAGTTTTCTTTTTAATGTATTCAGTAATAATCATATTGTCTCGTACAAACATAGCAAATTACTTTTTGTTAAAATGTTTTATTCAGTTCTAGATTTAATAAATAATGTACATATGTAAATGTATATATACAGTTTGTATATATATATTTTAGGGATGCACCAATATGTACATTTTGGTCGATAACCGATATACTGGCTGATATACTGTATCTAAATATTAATATAAAAAGTCCCTGACACTGAAACAAAAGGCAAAAAGTGGACAGCTGCTTTTATTAGAAAACATTCACTGTAGAAAAACATACGAAGCCTACTTTACACGTAAGCGATTCTTTAACCTTCAAACTTTTCTGGTATATATTTTTTTTAATAAACAAATTATAGATGTTCTTCCAGATACCCCAGTAAAATGTTATCATAAATCTTAATAGCCACAAGTCTAACATGTCTCAAGACAGAAAGCATTCAGACAGCAGTCTGATTCAAGACATATGCTTTTTTTCCTATAATTTACAGATTTATAAATACTGTATCTACACACTGTACCTACATCATCAATGTTTTGCTAATATCAGTAAGATAATGATCACCAAGGAAATATAGTACTGTACTGTATTTTATCTGTGAGCAGCGTGCAGCTGAAGAAGTTTAACCAGAGGAAATTATTGATAATTTATCGGCTATAATATATCGGCCTAAATTTTATTATGGGCTGATACCGATAACATTAAAAATGACATTGGGCCAATACTGATATGGCCGATAATTCATGTATATATATATATATATATACATATAAAGGATTAATAAATAGATACATACATTAAGGAGTGGTTTTCCATACAGGGCTTAAGACTGGTCCTGGACTAAAATAAAGTACATCTCAAAGTACGGTTCCATCTTAAAATGCACAGTAAGTACAGTAAGGTAAATTTGTAAGCAGGTTTGTAAAAAACACTTAGATGCCCTGATTTAACTAAGCTTTAGTCCTGCTTTAAACTAATCCCTAGTAAATGTTGATCATTTACAGAATTGTTTGATCAGATAGGCATGTAAATGTAATGAAAATTACACCAATTTCGACACCAATACAATAGCCAATTATTCAGAGTAATGTCTGCTGATATCTTCTTTTGAGTGACAAGATATATCGGCCATGATCATCACCTTTTTTAAACTATCGGCCAAAATTGTGAGAAATTGCATTTATCGACCGATACCGATTATTGGCCGATATATCGGCGCATCTCCACTTTTTTGTTGAGTCTCATTCCAGCATCTGTGAATAGAATTCAGCATTGTAAATATGATGTATCGGTCTATATAATCACTCTTCTATATTCTTATCTCTTTGGCAAGAAATAAAGTAAAAAAAAATTGCAACAATTGTTTTGGTGCATATGGAATTTCCTTAACCACTGAGGTCTTAAAGAAAACAAACTTAAAGGAGTAGTTCACTTCAAAATCTGCCACCATTGACTTTCCATAGTAGGAATAAAAAAGTGAATGGGGGCAAATTTTTAACTACTCCTTTAACACTTCTCTGCTGTTGGATAGAACCTGCAAATTTGAGAACTTCCGTGGTTCCAGAAGAGAGCTGGTCAGACGCTAGAGAGTTTTTGCAAGACACATGACCTGAGTTTTTCATGTTTCAAGATTCTCCTCAAACACGTTCAATGTCAAGGAAACCTGTGGAACGTTCTAGAACGCTTGTTTCCTGGCTTATTGCTGTTGACTGTTCATGGCAGTGAAATCCACACAATGGTAGAGGACCAAGTCTTCGAGACTAAGCAGCCAAAACAAGACTTATTACTTCAAGGAAAAAAATGTTTTTGAATGGCTGTGCTTAGATTTGTCATGTTGAGCTCTGGAAACCAATTGTAGCCAGCAGACATTCTGTACTGTAATAGTTCACACTGTTCTTATTTCCTCAGTGACCTCTCATTGGTTGGTGACACAAGGTTTCATTAATGTTTCCTCTCAAGCGGTTTTGGAATTAGCCTTATTAAAGACGCCATTGTAGGTTTTGACATATGTCTTGATGGAGGCTATTTTTCTATATTGTGTAATTGATATGTTGCCATGTTTGCGGTTCTTGATATTAATAGGACTCCTGTGTGTGATAATGAGGAGAAACATTTTTTCTACAATGAAATGTGGACTGAATGGATTTATGCAGGGAACCAAAATGATGAATTACCAAAAAGAATAACATGGCTTCTCTTTCTGCCTTAATTTTAAGCTCACGATTTTGAATTTGAGCTCAACTGAGCATGGGTTTGATGCCCAGGGAGTGTCCAAATGCATGAATGTAAATGTAACTATCTCATTTTCTTTTCTTTTGAAGCAAAGGACAGATTACAAATTAATCTGTTTGCGTTAACTGTAAAATACTGAGCTTACTTAATGTTACTTTCTAAAAATACAAAGGCACAAATTTCTTTGGGTTGAAAGACAGGAGCACACATGTTAGTGGTTTTCACATACATCCTTGTGCTAGGGAGAAAATGGATCATGACCCTAAAGGCTCGGTCATGAGGCTCTAAATGGAAGAGAACGTTCTCTCCGGTGAACAGGACTGATGTGTACTGGCCGTGGATAAGAGGCTAAGTTTGACCTGAGACATACTGTGTCACTTAGTTTTTTAAGATTAGTGACAGATCGATATCTTTTAGCCAAACTGAGATAACAATCACTGACTGATAATTGGCCAATTAAAGGTTCCTCCTTAATACAACGTTCCTGTTTTCAGAGTTTGATGATTTTTATAGAAGAAGATTTGTATAGAATGTTTTTAATAATGTAAATATTGATATGAAGACATGTTGGATTTTAGCAGTTGTGCGTACACCCTATATGTCCTCATTTTGGCTTTGTAGCTTCTTCTGTCAGTCACCCTGTGCTACCGCTTACAGCAGCTGTCCCACAACTTCTTGAAATACAGCCACAGAAAAAAAAATAGACAATTTGAAAATGTTTTTCTGAATTTTAAGGTTTGTGTTTAGGTAAAATGGTCATGGTTCATTCTGTTAACTACTAACAATATTTCTCCCAAATTTCACATATTGTTTCAATTTCCTTTTATTTGCAGAAAATTAAAACTGGAGAAACAGGTCACAATAGCAGAAAAGATGCTCTGTATTTTTTTTGATCTGGAATACTGCAAAGAAAACAAGTTCATATTCACTTTTAAGTAATACAACAGTATGTGTCTTGTCATGCTGTCAGTCTTTCACATTGCTGTTGGATGACTTTGTCCCTCATGAGGTTTGATTTTGTTGAATCCAACAGACACTGGACTGGCCACAAGACATCTAGAAATGCTGATGAAACGAAAATTTGGAATGCACTCTTAATTTTTTAAGAATTTATTCTTTTGCTCCCAGATAACTAATTTCTCAGAAAACACCAAATGTTGCTTTTATTTTGTGTAAAAGTGTTTATATAATGTACATTGTGAATGGTTTAAACCATACACGTACGCATACACACACGCATTTAAACATATTTATTACTACCGACATGTGCTTTATGACTTTATCACTGGTCATCATGTAAGTGTGGGGTTTAAGTCTCTCTCCTCACCTCATGCTGTTTTTCCAATATTTAGTTCCTTCCTCCTTATAATGTGCTCTGATTTTCCCTAAGATCCATGTTTCTGTCTCTGTATCCTGTTACGGAGAGCACAGGAGGTGCACAAGCCCAAGCATTATCACACACACTGCACCCTTTGTTTAGGGAGCTCTCTGCTTGTCTTGTAAAGGCATTTCCTCATGTAGCTGAAGGAATCAGATCTGACTGGTGAAAGTGCTGTTTTCTTGGTGGGATAATTACAAGCAACACTTTAAACGCAGACTAGAGCCGGTTCGGTGTGTGAAACCGCAGGCAATGTATTCCCCCAAACACATGGATGGCTTTGATACTTATGTTATGCTTAAACATATATTTCCCTCTATGTACGTCATACATGCAGTAAAGAGCAATAAACACCCAACATCTAAATCCCATATGCATTAAGAACGTTTGTTGCTTGATTTCTATTTTTGCTGTGTCAACACCACCCAAAATGAAATTTTATTGCGGCAAAATCCCATTCAAGATATGGTCAAAGTGGCTGCAGTTTTGTGCTTTCAGTTGTATTACTTTACACGGGATACTTTGGGACATGTGTAGGTGTGTTTCCCGTAGTATAATGTCTAGCCTTAAAGGATAAAAGGCATGAAAGATTGTATCCAGCATTCTGTCCCAGCCCTCATGACTTATTTACCTCCAGCCATTTCCATTTTGCTTCCTGTCATTCTTATTTATTTCCATTGGTGTACGGCCTGTTTCATTTTCACCACACATCCTGGAATTCCTCAACCATTATTATCTTAATGAGATCCAATTTTCCTTTTTAAACATAATACCTGTTAATGATGGAAAGGTGTGGCAGCAGGGTTAAAACAACATTTGGACTCGGTAGTGTATGCATGTAATTTACATTACCTGGGAGGTCATTAAGGGGTCAGTATAATACATTTGAAACACTTTACGTTGCACAACTAATCAGAATCAGAAAGAGCTTTATTGCCAAGCGTGCTTGGAATTTGTCTTAGTGACTGAAGCTTCCAGTGCACATACAGGTTAAAAAAGTGACAAGGTACAGGTAATAAAAAGTAAAAATGAATATGTGAGAGACGACACACATTTGACAAAATGGACGATAGTAGACAAAAGGACAATAGGCAGAATATTGTATGTACAGATGTGCTTTAGGTGTGCAAGTTATGCAGGGGAATGTGGATAGCTGAATACTATATTAATAACATATGTATAATAAATATGAGTATATATAGTTGTATATTGCACATGTTTTTATTGCACAGTAGAAGAACATTGTATCATGAGGTAGATTGCCTGATGGAAGAAACTTTTCATATTTCTGGCTGTTTTGGTGCTCCGTGCTCTGTAGCGCCGACCAGACAGCTGCAGTTCAAAGAGAAAGTGTGCTGGGTGTGAGGGGTCCAGGGTGATTTTGCGAGCTCTTTGACTCACTCTGGATGAGTAGAGTTCTTGGAGAATGGAGAAACAGCAGTCCGACCTATCCGTTGTGGTCTTCGGAGGTCATTTTTTGCAGCTGAGCCAAACCAGACAGCTGCCGAGGCCTTTTCGACAACAGAGTCGATGTGAATGTCCCACTTCAGGTCCTGTGAGATGGTGGTGCCCAATGAGTGTGTTTTGAGTGTGAAAGTACGTTTGCATGTGTTTTTATGATCCGAAGTTCTAATATCACCTTTTAATGTGGTGTACTCACAGGTGGCATGAATCGCAACAATGAAAACTGCAGTTATTGACCTCTACATTAATGTTTAAATGACCTCGTTGGGATCCATCGTTGTTCTTTTTGCTGGCTGTTCTTTCCCAGTTTTCCACATAAGTGTATAGATAAATGATCTTTGTGTGTGTTTGTGTCACACATGCACTGTAAACACACACACTTCACATTAACTTTTTTAAATCCTCATCTAATCCTTTTACTGTGAAAACTATGCACGTTTCATAACTCAGTTAAAATCAGGAGTGAGGTTTGCCTGATACTTCAGCATCTGTCAGTCATTCAGATGAAGTGTCTCATAAGACCACTGCCCTGGCTCTCTTGAGCTCTGTACAGACTTTTGGCCTGCCTAGTAATAACAGTCATAAGCATTTATGTTCCTCAGGCTCCAGAAAAGCAGCTGATCACCTTCACGACTGGCAGCTGTGGGTCACATTACTGATGAGTAATTTAGAAAGCTATGGCCTCTGGTTTTAGCTTGCTTCATTTTCTTCCCTCTCTGCTTTTTCTTGGACTCCTCTCTCTCTTTGTCTCTCTGCAGTCATTTTTCAGGCGATCGTGGTCTGATCAATGAAGTCTATTTATAGAATCTGTTTTAACGGGCAGACGGACCTCAGCAACAAAGGAAGTAAAAAAAGGTTGAAAATGCTAATTTCCTCTGGCTGCCTGTTGCGGTGACCTTACTGTGAGAATGAAGGCTGATCGTGCAAGTGTGATTGTGCGTGGATGACTAAGAGAGGTGGAGTTCCTGATGGTTAAATTGTTTCTGCGTGATGAGTTTGGTCAGTCAGCCTAGCGTAGCGTGGTCTCCGCTCATCAGTAGGTGTGATTGGCGGACGTCTATCGTGTCTGAGGAAGAGAGGGCAAAAACTAAAATCATTGACATATTCATGAGCACCAGTCACTTAACTGAATACTTGCCTACTAAGTTAAAAATAATTATTACCTTATGGTCCATCTGTTTTCAAACCACATCATTTGAATATAATGATATTATTGTCTGTCAAAAAAAAATAGAAAATTGCATGCACAATATATGGAAGTATTTACGAGAAGCGGTATTTTCCAGCATTTCCAGAAAAACTATTTTGATAACTGATCTTCTCAGTTGTTTGAAAGATTAAGACAATTACCAAAGTTTCATAACACGTTGCTTAATTTTGATGATTTGTTCGTAAAAAAAATCATGATTTTATTACCCCATTGCAGATTTTGACTTTTGTTCTTATTGCTGCTGTCCTTTTGAAACTTTGTATCTCCATATTTCTTGATTTGTATTTTTTGGTCATAAATCATTATTAGTCACCCTTCATGTTTGTCACTGGGTTTGGCTGAGTATTAAAAAGTGCTTGTCGACTTTGACAACATCGTTTGAAAAGTACTGTTTTTTTTTTTCATTTTCTGAAAAACGTTTCAGAAGGACAGTGACGATATGTGGCCCTAGACCACAAAACTAAACTTTTAAATGGGTGATTTAACGGTGTTTCATGCATTCTGACTTCACAATATCAAACTTGCTGTCTTCACATGCTTAACATGGTCAACTTGTCAAAAAACTAGTTGGATGTATAACTTAGTATTTCTGTGCTCGATACACTCCCCCAAGGTTTGTATAGGTTTCTGAATTTTTTATTCGAACATGATAAACCGTTACGTATCTTTTCTTAGTCCCTTATTGGGCAATTCTCCCAGAAAAGCACTCCCATGGCAATGCGAAAAAATAGCCTGCCCAGTAGTCAAACAATGAGCGATAGGAAGACACGCTTGCCATCAAGATTGGCTGCGCTGTGTCAAGATTGGCTGTGCTGTTCGCCTGCAGCTGCAGCACCTTACTCTTGCGATGGTGAGAGAAGTTGAGGTGTGTTTGTTAGTTCACGGCGTTTCAGTGACGGATGTTATATAAATGGTAAATATAATGATGTATTTGCACATCGTTTGAAACTGATAGATGGAGCGGTCCCAGCGCTAAAAGATGTAGTCATGAACTGCACGCAGTGAGTGAAACCGAGTCATATGTCTGTGTTTTGTTAGCATTCGGCACTAACGTGCAACATGAACTTATAGTGAATCAACAGTTATGTTGGGATAATGCGATGATGTATTGTGTGCTCGTGATTTAGTTCCCCCCCGCACACCCCCAGGAGGTCGTCTGTTTTCGGAAATAATCGTACAGCTGTATTTATCTTTTATAAATGTGATCGCATCTTCAAAGAGTATTTAGTTTGAAGTATGCAATACTACTGTATAGGTACTCAAGATTAATATGAGATTGGTTGAAACTGCGCTTTCAACCGGACCTTTAAGTAGCATACTTACTTTAATTGTTTAGAAACAGTACATGGCTTTTATATGTTCATGTTACATTACTTTACAGATTAACAATATCAACAGCTTTCTACCAGCTCACTGATATGGAGGGTTGGATATTGTTTAAATTTGATCAATTCCGATTCTGCTTATTGATTCTAATTCTTAGCGATTCCCAGTTTCGATTATAAAGTTGAACAAAATTAAGTAAAACATTTAAAAGTCAACCTGTGTGCTTATTTAGCCTGTCTATTGCCTGGTTTGCAAAATATATATTTATGAGCACCTTTTTGTTCATATATTATACACACATAGAAACCATATTTTGTAAAATAGTAAAAATATGGTTAATGTCTTTTATTGAGATTTCAGCAAAACTAAAATAGTTAAAATATGGTTCATGTCTTTTATTGAGATTTCAGCAAAACAGAAACTGTGCATACAAGAATTGATAGGAGGAATTGAAATTGTATATCAAGTATCCGATTCCTAACCTTTCGATTCAAGAATTGGAATTCCGATTCCCAACCCTACTGAAATGGCCACAGATGGATTTGTAGGAGAGTTTTAAAAGAGGCTTGAAGGAGATTGTTTGTAGTGGATTTTGCTCTGGCTGCATGATACTAGTCATTATAAATTCACTGGCGGTCAAGACGTAAGCAGAGAAACAAAAATCCTTTTCTTGGTTTTGTTCTGTGCTATTGTGTTCAAGAAAGTTGTATTTGCTTCCAAGATGCTTTACGCACTCAACACTCAGCTTGACTGGCTCAATGTGCAATGCTGTATTGATGTAATAACCATGTTGAAAAATGTCTACACTCTTAGATAAACTGGCCAGACTTAAGTTCAGTCTATAAAAAATTCTCTGGCTGATGTTCCTTTTAATGTTTCTTCTAACTCCACTGGTAGAGCATAAAGTTTGCAATGCCAAGTCTGTGGGTTCGATCTTAGCAAACACATATTGTTACAGTTCCTTGGATATCTTGAATGTGCTGAAAGTCGCTTGGAATTAAAGTGTCGATCAAATGCATAATTGTAAATGTGTGTTATTCAGGTTATTAAGGGTCATACATCTACCTTATTCTCTTTCTTTATCTCTCTGACATGTGTGTGATAAAAAGCGCTGCTTCATCTCATGTTGAGCCAAACCAGTTAAGTTAATGGCTGGTTTCTGTCTCCACCTAAAGCTTTGGGCCAGTCGCCTTCTTGTCCTTCCAGGTCAGCAAATTACACCAATTATATGATCACCAGGTAATATTCGAAGACTTCTGAAGGAAACGGCAACGAAGGGCTGCACTTCCCATCACACTGCCAGTGTTTAACACATCAGAGAAGACCTTGAGCTGATATATTAGCCATGATGATGACATCCCAAAAGCATTACAGGTGACCGAGTCATCAAAATGTCTTTGAGAGCATCATTCATCATACTGAGGCAGTACAGATAAAAGACTGTGTGTATGTGTGGGTGCTGCGTGTCTGTGAGTTTGCAAATTCAGAGAAGCCCATTTACGTGCCAATGGAACAGCTTTAATGGAAGGTCAGTTTTTCACCACATCAGACGTCAGAATGGAGAAGCTCTCTGAATGTGCACGCAAGCACGAGAAGTTTTCACTGAGCTGGAAGATCTAATACACACCTTCGTCCAGTTTCATGGATGCTTTAGAAGTAATAACAACCTCAGAGACACTGATGCAGAAAACAGAGAAACAGATTTGGCTGCCTGACATGTTTGTGTGCGGGAATGGATCTGCGCCCTGCTAGGAATCTCGCCATCTTTGTCTCACTGTCTAATTTCGCCATGTGTTTGTGCGTGTGCTGACGGCCCATGCTGGAAGCGTCTGGCCATGCACGTCTGTGTTACGGCAGCGCATGAGAATGTATGGCGGTGGGATGACACTCGGCGGGCATTTTGTTGGCACGCTAGTGGCACATATAGTTAATGCTTTAGCATTTCTGTCTGTGTAGCAATTTAAGTGTCATGTGTGGACAGTCCACAGTCACAGAGAAGTTACTTTCACGTGTTCACAGACATACAGAAAGTCCCAGGCACATTATACAGTATATGTCTACGTTACACATTAATATTCCGATAATTTGTATGCTTCATATGTACAAAAAAAATATAAGGATTGAGAAACACAGGTAGGCTACATTGTCCTGATGATAAAGTGAATATTACAATGTAATCAGAAAAGTGAATTGTTACTGTTAATGTGTGTCACAGGGTGCCACCATAAAGAGGGACGAGCACACAGGAGCGATCATAGTGGCGCGCATCATGAGGGGCGGAGCAGCAGACAGGAGTGGTGAGCAATGACACGCTCTTTCTCTGAAAGTACTGTTGTGTCAATCTAGTGTGAGTTTACATTGAATATCTTTCTTCTTTTCTCTCCGTGTGCAGGTCTGATACATGTCGGGGATGAGCTAAAGGAGGTCAACGGCATCCCCATAGATGACAAAAAACCTGAGGAAATAATCCGCATCCTGGTATGTACAATATACACGTGACTGTGTGTGAGAAACCTTTAAACATTAGGATCAATTACAAGCATGATAAATTACACACATTTATTACATAATGGAATAGGTTCAGTTTTCTTTTTCGTTTTTTCTTTAACTATACAATTGTGTCTTTTTGGTTCTGTCTGCAGGCACAGTCGCAAGGTGCCATCACATTTAAAGTGGTCCCAGGCATCAAAGAGGAGGAGCCAAACAAACAGCCCAAGGTACCATTGGATTAACTCCGGTATGGGATGTTTTACTCAGACCGGGGGAGTTTTTCTCTGAACGTGTACCACTGCCTGCTGATTTGATGGATGAGCTTTCGTTCCCACTCATCTTCAAAACAAATCACTTGCACTTAATCTCTCACCTTCTGTCCAGCTCACACACAGCCTCTCTCACGCTTCTAAACACTTTTAGGCTGCCTTGCAGCCCACTGTCTTCATAGGCAACAGCTTTTTAAGGCAGCGTCTTACATGAAATAGAACATCTTTAATTATAGATATAAAACACTCTATCATGGTGGTTTAAATTGTGTAGCACATGATACATTAAAAAGCACTAAACACACATGGAATGCACAAATAAAATGTTACCCTTTATCACTAAATAACGGTTCATTTTTGAGTTTAACACAAAACATAGGACAGTATAATTGTGCAAGTAAACAGTAGCTTGAGGATCATACCCATGATGCCTTGAAAATGTTGCCTTAGTAGACGGCCTGCTAAATTTTCGGACATAGCTTTTATGTCTGTGTGTGAGCGTTATACACACTGTACGGGTCTGTTTTACTCCTTTGCTGTTGTAATGGTTTAAATATGTTTCAGTTTTGAATTCAGTCATAAGCTGCATGTGTGTGTGTTAAGCGGTGACCATAGTTTACCGTTTTCCGCACATGTAATGAATATGTTGAAGTGCTTCTAATTGGCTGCACATGTGTAAGAGGGATAAAAAATGATGGAGTGCGAGACAGAGAGATGAAAAATTCCCTCAGGATGTATTGGTGTGTTTGTGGGGAATGTTCTCCTCTCTAACATCATTTTTCTATATGGCACACACAGCTCTCTAAATCAACACAAGCCACAGCTCTACGCTTTTGAGAGCAGCTTTTGTTTCCTCTCGGCCATTTTTTTACAATAGCCATTTACCTTTTTATTTATGTTGTTTGTTTTATTTGTCTGCTTCATCACACCAATCCTGCGAGCACTTATGTTAGAGAAACACTAATGAGAATTGCACAACTTTTCCAAGCAGAATGTCCTGTAAGTGTGTGTGTGGAAAGTATAAGAAGAGCAGACTCCGGCACTGATTAACCTGACCTTTCTGACCAATTAGGGAGAGCCACAGTGCCGTTTGCCAGGTCTCTGTCTGCTACCCAGAATGCACCTTGAGTTGGTCATGCTTTAGGGATAAAGCAGATGTGATTCGAATTAAATTGCTTTGTGTTTTTCGCCCTCTCCCTCTCTCTCTCTCTCATCCGTCTCTCATTTCATTTTATGCCTTTAATCCACTCAATCTCATTTTCTCGCTCTTGCTTTTTTCATGTTGAATTTCGCTTTACTTACTCATTCTCTCTCGCTTTCTTTCTAGATGTTTGTGAAGGCGCTTTTTGACTTCAGCCCAGAAGAGGATAATGCGATCCCTTGCAAAGAGGCAGGCTTGGCGTTCAAGAAGGGAGATATCCTGCAGATTATGAGTCAGGAAGATGCCACCTGGTGGCAGGCCAAAAACGAAGGCAACGGGAACCCACGCGCTGGTCTTGTCCCTTCCAAACAACTTCAGGAAAGGTTCGCAGATGCTGTTCATCTCTCTTTAACTGTTCTCTTTCCTCACACTATCACCAGGTTTAAAATCAACACCACTCCACGACTCCGTTATCCTGTCCGTCTACTGTCCTGTCTACTCGTATATCTTATTCTCCTGTCATCCATATATCACTCTTTCTCCATCTCTCTCTCTGTCCAGAATTCTTTCACTTCATTACAACCTGACTGTTTCACTCCCTACTATAAAGGAATTACTTTTTTTGCCCTTCCTCTTTGTTTTTCATCTTTCTCGTCATTTTTTTCCCATTTTTGTGCAAAAGGGCTCGGCCATTCTGCCAAAATACTTTGGATTTCCGTGGCTGTCTGGCCTGGAATGAGTAATGATAGCACTGGTTCACATCCACTTTGGACGTTCACGCATGGAAAATTGCACATCAGTGGTGCTCTGTGTAAAGTGGACCCTGACGTGTGCGTGTGCGTGCATGTGTGTTGCGTTAGGAAGCAGGACAGTTTTGGTCCATTTCTCTTGAAATAAGCAACCTGCAGGAGTCAAACCGTTTCTGAACCTGTCAAATGTACAGTAGCACATACTTTGCTTCTCCCTGACTGTTTGTCTATTTCCGTCTGTATTTAAGCAGGTAGCTCTGCGCCATTATTAAGTGTTAAGTATTCCCTGTATGATCATGAAATCTGATGCGTTTCTCTCTCTCATCCACTTCCTTTAGGAGGTTTGCAGTATGGAGACCATTGACCGTCGCACTGCCGCAGAGGACCCCCAGCAAACGATTTAGTAAGGATCATACTGAAAAACCCACACACAAGCAGTCTCCAATATTAGAGACCCACAGATACTTGCGTCAATCGCAGCATCTTATAGTAACCACTTCGAAAGAAATTAACAAAGCTGGTCCCATGCTGGTCCAGAAGTACTTCCTGTTTAAGGTTTTTAACACTACACAAACGTTTGAACAGAATACAACAGACATGACATCGTTAAGATTCAATTATATATGTAAGATTAAAAAAAATACATAAAAAAATACAACCAGAAGTGCTGCTGGACCAGTATATACATCTTGCAGAGCAATGCACATGATTTTGTTACTACAACATGAAGTCGATGAAACGTCCTTTGTCATACCCTCCAGATGAGCACTCATTCACACAGAAACTACCTACCATTTAAACTAGCTCTAAGGCAAAAGTGACCTTTGACCTGCCGTATGCAAGAGGGGTCGAGACCCTTAGAATAAAGCACAGGCTAAAGAAAAAAGAAATGGATGAAACTGCCTGTCACATGTGTAAACATGTTCTGTACATGTACATTAATGCAAACCCAGACAAAAGCTTCCTCTTCTGGTTTCCATTAATCTGCCTTGTCTGATAGTTGTGAGCGTATGTGTGTTTGTACACCACAGCTCTAATCCCTCCCAGCAACTGACAGCAGGGTCTTTATGAAGCTGTGCTGGGTTACTCGCTACACAGGCAGTCAAACACATGGGCGCACTTAAGTCTTACCACGAGACAGACGCACAGCAACACTCTCAACATGTTAGTGTCATCCATACAGCTACACACACACACACACACATACGTGAACTTGATTGAATAACACAGTCACTCTGGTTTCTTCTCCCCAATGCCACATGCTTGGCCTCCCACCTTTCCATTTTTCCCCATCACTCCGTCAGCCGGTCCAAACAAAGAGAAGATGGAAAAGTTGATGTGCGTGTCACTGAGGTATTGGTATTGATGAGTTTTCCAGGACCACCCCTGGAGTTGCGAAACTGCCCACCCCTCTCGCATACTCTTTGCATTTTATGTAACGAACAAGCGTAAATATGATCAGAATCAAAGGGCCGCTTCTATGCGACGTTTCAGTTGGACGCATTGGATTTTCCAGCATCGCATCAAGTGTGGGAACTCTTGAATGCTAATGAAACAGAGAATGCTAATAGAGTCCATGTCTTGCCTGACCAGAACCAGACCGTAAACAAGACCGATCCAACCAGAAATGCAGGACACTAATCTCCGTTAGCCGCAGTCATCTGGAAACTTCTAAAGGTTTGAGTTAAGGAGGGGACAAGGTGTGGGCGTGGTTAGTGCCAGTTAGAATGTGTTTGTGTGTGTATGATCAAGTGCTTTTGGGCATTTGCAGGTGCATAAAGGTGTACTTGGAGATAAGCCTGTGTTTTTGTGTGTGTGTGTGTGTGTGTGCGCGTGCGTGTTTTTGTGTGTGTGTGCACGCTTTAAGAGTGAGACCATCTGTCCACTGGCCTGCAAAGCGGTGACATCAGCCCATATTTCAAAGAGCATCGATGAGGGGCTCTCTGGATGACTGAACACACGCTAGTGCTTTATGCTACAGATATGTGCACTCATACAGAGCTTGCTTATCAGAACAGCATGATCATGAGCCGAGGCTATATGTCATGTCCATTACAGAGTCCATGCTGCTAGACAGTTACAGTATGGAGAATAAACTGTACACTGGGTTCCCATGGTCATGGAAAGCCTAAAAAGTCATTTCCATGCCTAGAAATGTTATGGAAATCTTGTCATGCAAACACTAGAATTTCTATAGCAAGTATACATTCATTTTATGGTACATAGGTATGCTTAGCTCTAAATATTTAAGTGCTCTATTGAGTTCATTCTCTATTCATTTTTTTTATTAAATTCAAAGCGACTTTCATGATTAGCAAACTTTGACTGATCTCCTTCACAATATGAATGAAAAAACCTTGCATGAGGTTTGTAGAACAACAGTCTGTGCAAAGATGTCTGGGATTGATCTTGAGACTAATTTGGGGATGTTAATTCTAATACTGATTTAGATTCTGATCAATAAATTCTTCATTTTGATCTGATCAAGTTGGCAACATAAGAAGAACGTGTTTGATATTTAAGAATCAATAGAAATCCAGACATGGCATTTTTGCATTATGCTGTATAGTCCACTTTTTCCAACACAGCCAGTGACAGGACTCTGACAACAGCATCTTGTTGTTTTCTGTACATGAGACGCACATGTCAAGTGATATTTTAATTGGACCGGGTACATATAAACAGTACATGTGGAACTGCCACCCCCACCATTCCCACATATTTGTAATAATCATCTATTCATTCTCTCTGTTTTTGATTCAGTTTTTATATTGTGGAGGGCAAACTGCATATGTTATCTTATGGAATTATTCATTGTGTAAATGTTGCATCATTTTCGACCCTTTTCGATTTATTCAAATATTTCTGTGTTTTTGTATAGGGCTCCACAATGTAGAAAGAAAAATGTGATAACTTGCTAAATAATGCAGTATTCAGTATGCAAAATGATAATGCTTTAAGTATGTAAAATTAGTTTACATTTTTTTTTTTTAAATAAGATATGCATACTGCAGTACTCACATTTTGTTATCATTTTGATAGTCTGTTAGTTCTTCCCTCACATACCAATATTATTTCCATAAAATAAAATATAACCTTTCACTGTGGTCTGAGACACAGGGATTTGAATTACATACCTCTTGAACTACAGATCAAAAGTGATTCGAATTACAGACCTTGAAACAGATTTTGTTGATAACTGCTGGGAAAAGGCCCTAGGTTGTGTTAACCGAGAACATTTCGTCCTGTCAAAACTCATTATCAGCATTAATGACGTCTATAACAGGTGTCTGTTTTTTACTTGTGAATCATACACATTTGCTTTGTATTTATTTTCTTTGCTTAACCGTTGTGGTTCCCAGCCTTTAATATGCCCATGCTTCCCTGCTCATTAATTCATTGTTGACTTCATTTCATTATTCATTTTCTCTTTCGGTCCTCCGGGTCACAGTAACAAGAAGGCAGATGCCTAGGATTCGCTTCACTGATAGCACACGAAAGAATTTTACTGCCCTCCAACCTTCTTCTTCATGGGTTTTCTGCATGTGTGTGGATGACAAGCTGTTTTGCTGGTAGATGTTGCCTTTTACACATGTGTGTTTTGATTTAAGCTTGTTTAGTGGAATTAAGACCACATGAATGGGAGGAAGCTTTTAAAGTGACTCCAAATGTTCCCGTGTCTTCAGGCCTACATGTACAGGCACATGCGCGTGTCGCTCTTATTTACCATGTTAGTTACAGTTCTCTAAGAAGGGATGTTTACCACAGTTTACTATCTTTTTTGTTTGTTAATGTTTTATTCCAATCACATGACTATATCTTTGTTTGTTCTTTTCTTCTCTTCGTAAGATGATGAGGCTGTTGAATGGGGTAGGTTTCTCTCTTCTTTTCTTTTGCTCGTTTCACTCTCTTGATCTGTTTTGATCCTTTTTTGTTTTCTTGTTTCTCTTCTTTGCCTTCCCAGTGGAGGACATTGAAGGTACAGCTTTCAGACTAACTATTAGATGTCATAGCCATTAGATCATTGGCTTGGGACCCATGTATGTGGTAACAAAGTACCCAAACAATGAAGACACGCTTGATTAGTCTTCATCGGACCACAACCGTCTAATGGAGCGTAGCCGAGCGTGTCAACGGGGCCGAGAGTTCACTGCCCTACTGTATCTCTCTTTCAGACACGCACGCACGCACACACTCATTTATTTTTTATAGATTTGGCAAACAATATGTTGTGACCGAACAGGCAAGAGTTCAACATCCTTATCCTTATACCGCAAAGATTACGTATTTTTGTAGGCCAACCGGGAAGTTAGCGGCATACTGGTTCCCTCGAGTGAAGGCCATGCATTTTCCCCATAGATTTATGGAAGATCGCAAAAAATAAGATCTGTGATTAACAAAAGTTTATGATGTTTACTCGTTTTTCTATCAAGATAATCTTTACAAATGAACACAACATTTGTTTCTTTTGAACCCTAAATACAATCGCTAGAAGTAATAAGCTTACATGAGTCTATAAACGGACTACAGTCGCTCGATACCAACGTCACCACCACCAAGCCTTTTTTAAACTTATTAAAAACATGTTCCCTGGTCAGTAATTCATCTCCATCCACGTTTTTAGAAATGTGTGTCTGTTGCATTTTTTTTTAGATTTGTATGGGCGATGATGAGTAACATCCCCAGGGTTTTAGTAACTTCATAGGAATAAAGCTCACGAGCGGGTTATAACAGATTTTTTTTGTCATAGATTGAGACGTAAAAATAGTTTGAGGTTTTGATAAACACTGATCTTATTTTAGGCAGTTTACCAAAAGCCCACCCGGAGGTGCTAAAATGCTAGTGCTCGGATTAATCCTGCTCATCGTTTACCAGATTATACTTTATGATCGGTCCATTGTTGCATTCTTTCATACCATTTGAAAAATAATCATTGGATGTTTTATGTGATGTCTAATAAACAAAGGCAAGCTAACGTTTGTGACCCAATTGGAAAAATGAACTCTGCCAGTATATCCATCCACCTGGTTCATCTCCTGAGGATCAAATGATAATGAAATTTGTAAAATATGCATTGTTAATTTTGTTTATAGACGTATGGTTTTAAACGAAATTGACAGTCTGTTGTTTTTTAGCGTGCAGTACATAGTGTTATTTCTTCTCTAATATTACTCTGTCCTGGTCCCATTTGCTTTCCTTTTTCCCCGTTTTAATTTGAAGAGGAGACAGAATTTGCCAGCTATTTAAGTGGACTCCACGTTGGTGAGCTCTTTTGGATTTTTCCTCTGTGTCGCCCCGTACCATCCCTTTGTCCTGTCTGATTCATGTTACTGAATGAATCTTACTCTTTTACTCTCCGTCATGTGTGTCTGTTCTGTCGGATGAAATCTTTTCTGACATGTGGCTGCACGCTGTTGCATGTCCTATAGTATCACTGTCTAGCCTCCCTCAAGCTTTACATATCTCTTCCTTCAGTAAATGGTAGACGTGATTACATCTTGATTCCCGTCTCGGCTCAGTCTGTGTTTTAGCATTTTCAGCAATAATTGCCACTGTCATGACCATAAACCTTTCTAAGTGTGTTGTGTGTTTTATCTAAGATCTACTTTCTGTCATTGTTAGTAGCAGTTCATGAACGCTCGAGCATTGTTCACTCATGAATCAAAGTGGAGAATCAAAAACGAAATACTGTACATATATCAGTGAAATCTAAGTAATCGCTTTTTTTCCCAATCCTGCAGTAAAAAGAGGCAAACATGCATTGGTTTTTCTCATATTACCATCCTTAGCAGCTGTACTCTCTGGGTTCCCTGTGCGTTGGCTGTGTTTTTAGTTTAAATAGCTCTTTATAAATGTTAAACGTATTGCAGTTAAAGGCGCTGGTTTGTTTCCAGGCTTTGTGGTAGAGTATGGGTCCGACGGGCTCTTGATGTGGTGCGTGTTGGACACTGGGCTGTTTGAAGGCCGGCTTTCAGTCAGGCAGTTAGTCTGGTTTCCATCTCTAGCCTCAGTGTTTGGAAAATGAGTGTGCCATTGCATTCTCATTATCTGTCACCACACAGACTAATGCACTCTTAAATACCTGCCGTCGTACACCCGTCGGGGAAGGCCATGTAGGTTCTCTCCTCCTGTTGTTTTGGGTCTTTCTGACTCACCAAGATCGATTGAGCTTTTCCTTCCTCTCGTTCGTGCTCCTTTTCCGTCAGTGTAGACATTAGTCTGTTTGTGTAAGCCATAGCCACTTTAGACATTACTCTTGCAAATTCACTTCGGGTGGAAGGTTATAAATAAAACTGCGCAATCCTGCCTGACAAGTTTAACATTTTCTTTCTCTGCCCTCCCGTTTTCCTCGTGCTTTCATTACCGACCTTTTGACCCCGAGCCTCTCCTCTTCCTCCCAATGGCCAGAGCACCTCTAGGGCCGGTCCCCGGGCGGATCCTTCCAGCTTCCGCACTCCTGCCATGCATTACACATTCCGTGTAACAGGAGAGTTTTTCGAGGGAAGAGAAATATCGACCTCTTTAAAAACAAAAACTTGCTTTCTAAGTCCATCGTCGTACTCGGACTGGCCTACAGTCCATTTTGCTGTTATGATTTGAACCTGGTGTGGTAGTAATGTAAGACCGGGCAACACCGATGATTTTTTTGTGCTGTTCCGCCCTGTGGCGCTTCTGCGAAGGTGCCGGGTAAAATATAAGCCCTAATTCCAGCTCTCCTGTCCATTCATGTCTGTCAGCAGTGTGGTTTTCAACTTTAAGTGGGGCTGTGCGCATATACTGTACATTTTAGGCTTGTTCTGTATGTGCTTAAATATTTTGGAAGCCGATTTAGATGTCGTGTCACAGTATACTGGTATCAACACCTACAGTGATGTGAAAAAACATTGTTTTTGATAATGTGTACGTAATTTAATATCGTAATATTGTAATTCAGCATCAGTTACTTTTTTGGCTGAAGAGCCACAGTGGTTACAAACTTTCGCTTGCCACCTCTTTCATTTTGTATTTGTATAAAGTGTGAATAAAGAGAAGAAAAGTAAAGATTTTTTTTGGGATAGCATCATTTGTCTCTTTCAAAAAAATTAATAGATCTTATACAATATCATAACTAAATAAGTGCGAAATCTTTCGGCCACGTCAATCTTGTAGTGAAAAGATATCGTGACACCCCATAGGACGCTGATTTTCAAAATATATTTTAGCAGTCAAGTCAGTGCATCAAAAATGAGACACTGACACTTTCTAGATCTATTAAATGTTGTCTCATGAATTGACTACATTATCTCACGGATTTACTAAGGAATAGTTTA
Organism: Triplophysa siluroides; assembly: GCA_006030095.1. Lineage (NCBI taxonomy): Eukaryota > Metazoa > Chordata > Actinopteri > Cypriniformes > Nemacheilidae > Triplophysa > Triplophysa siluroides. Next base: position 4,107,210 of record VCII01000846.1, on the reverse strand, counting down.
CCCCAAAATGAACATTTTGACATTTACCATAGTATGATTACAAACATTTTTCCAAATATCTTTTTTTGTGTTCAGCAGAACAATGATATTTGGACAGGTTTGAAACAACTCGGGGGAGAAAACGACGACAGAATTTTCATTTTTGGGTGAACCATCATTTTAATAATGTAACTTTCACTTTTTGTTTTGCGAAATGTGTATCGCCGATGTATCAAAAAACAGCATTTTGTAAAAAAAAATGTTTTACTGTGTTTTGCATGATTTTAGCCAGTATTTGTGTATTGAATGTGAATTATGCATGCAAGGGTGTGAAGTGCTTTCACACTTCAGCAGAACAAACTTTTTCTTTCCGTGCAACGTCTAACAACAGTCTACCTCAATGTGTGTTAAGTACTGGCAAATCAGACCCGGTTATTTCTTTGAAGTGAAGACAGGTTTGTTGTCAGAGGTTAATCCTAAATACGTCTCTACACGATGTGAGAGACCGCATTTGATGAAAACAAGAAACCAGGAATAAAGGGTATGAGAGTCTGAAGAAAGATCGACAGAAAAAAGACGTCAGCAGATGAAAACATTCAGGAGGAGAAACTAAAGCTGGGAAAACCATCAGCCCCCAGAATCCAATTAAGCAAGGAGTTATGGAAAAACGGAGATGTGTTTTAGACTGAAATAAAAACGCTCCATTTCCAAAATGAGTTTATCTCATCTGTCCACAGGTTCACTCCTGTAGGAGGAGCACAGAGGCCAGGAATCCTTAAGCCCGTAGCTGTGCACGGCTTTCTATTACCACTCTTTTCCCCACACTGACCCCAGCTCAGGTGGATACACTTTACTAGAAACGCTTGAAGTCACCGAGATCTTCATTTCAAGGGGTCGTTTGGCACAGCGGCGCATCTCTAATTTTGCATGTGTATGGTCGGAAAGATTGGAATTAGCCATGGATATAGAAAGCCGGAGCAGATGTGCCTCTTTTGTCTGATTCGGAGTCATTATACAGGGCATTGCATGATTAGAGCTGTCTCAGTGTCCTGTGGTGGTCAGTAATGGCCAGACAGCAGTTCAGAGATTGTGCGTGTCTGTTGGTGATGTTTGTGTGTATGCGCGTGTAGGCGTTTCACCAGCAATGTGATGGAAGCACCAGGTGATTGATGAGACTAGCAGGAGCACTGTGTCCTCCAACCAGCCTCTTGCAGTTCAGATGTTTCTTAGTAAACTTGCTATTGATGACTGCACCGGCTTGACCTGGCGGCCCACTCTGTGTGTCTGAGAGGTAGTGTGTATGTGTGTACATAGCTATTAAACAGAATTGTCCCAAAAAGTGAACTGAATTTTGAAAAAACGCCAGTTCAGAGACTTCCAAATGGAAAATCGATTAATATTTTTCTCCGCTTCTTAAAGGGGTCATATGGCACGAATACGTGTTTTCTCTGTCTTTGGTGTGTTATAAGTTGCCCATGCGTGTATGAGACACGTAAAATTACAAAAATTTAAGTATCTGAACAAAAGATGCATTCTATCTAAAAGCATATGCTCACCTAGAGCTGCCTGAAATGCTTTGTGCAACCACACCCCGGCGAATGTACGTCACTTCGTAACATGATTTGACTAAGACCGCCCGAATCTAAACGCAAGTGAGGTGGGCGTACTTGTAAATCTCATTGTATCGTCAACGCCGCAGCCATGTCGCGGAGACGCTGTGTTTCGTTGCGAAAAGAAAGCCTCTTTGTTTGCCCTGCCAAAAGATGAGACAACTAAAAACGAATGGTTACATTTTATTTACAACACTGTTCCAGAAAACTACAATCCGAATGTTCAAGTTTGTGCAGCGCATTTCACCGACGATTGCTTCACGAACGTAAGAGAGAGATTAAGACCGGATATGCACGAAAGCTTTGGTTAAAAAGTGGGGCCATTCCAACCATTAAAACTTCGTGGTGACAGTCTGGCGCTTCAGATTTACAGCCCGTAAGTATATTTTCATTGTAAAAGACTTTGCTACGGACTAATGCGGGTTGAGTTTTGAAGGATTAAGTCCATCAGTTTGTCGTGTGTTTGTGATCTGCAAATGCAGACATGCGCGCAACGTGAAATAAGACAACATAAGTCCTAATAATCAGTAAAAATGTTCCAACTAGAGGCAACAAATGTCGTGTTTATAATGCGGTTAAATGTCTTTGTTGAGTCGCGTGGAGACGTGGCGTAACACTGGTTGATCAAGACGGCTCGAAGCGCTCGCGTTATTTATTATGTTACCATTCCCTGCTGTAATGCGAGCTTGTTTCTATCTCACACAAACTCTGTATCATGTATATGGATGTTTGTTTATAGTCTTTATAATGTCAAATATAAAAGGTAAAACAGTAAGCTATAGTTTTAAACTATTTAACACAGGTTTTTAATAAAACCTTACCAATCCTTTACATCCTGCTCGAGTCGCGCTGGCAAAGTTGATGAAACTGCTGGATCATTTCCATTTTCCGGATCAGATTCTGGCTCGAATTGATATAAGGAAGTACCGATGACATTTTATCAACTGTCAGTACAATTGCTTTGGAACCTGATGTTCCGAATATGGTAAGAGACGTTATATTTCCATCAAACGGTTGCAGTATTCGACCAATCACTACACACTGGTGAATTGGCCAATCATAGCACACCTCGCTTTTCAGAGCGATGAGCTATGTAAAAAATCAGCGTGTTTCAGAGAGGCGGGGCAAAGAGGAGATACAAACATGCACGGTATGTGGAAAATACTGCGTTTTTTACCTTAAATTGTGTATACACATTGCATTACATCTAAAACAAACCATAATATTTGTTTTAGCCGTGTCAATTGACCCCTTTAAGGTTTAGGGTTAACCTAAAGTATACTGTAAGTATTCTGTAGTATGTTTATTTATTACAGTTGCTGTCTACAAAGGGACACACTATTATAGGTGTGTGTGTCTCACCATTTTTTCATGCAGTCTCCCTGCCCCCATGTTTCTCAGCAGGAGAATGCGTCTAGCCATCATCATAGTAATGAGAAATTGCATCAGACATGTGCAAACTCTGCGGATTTCTAAGTTTTTATTTTGAATCAGTATGTTTATGTGAATTGTGCAGGAAAGGGAAACGCAAAAGTAAATATAAAGAGGTCGTTTCACCAAGCCTAACCACAAATTGTAACCAGAACCCTTGGTTAGGACTCCACCCCTGTGTAATGTTCATATACTAACTAATAGAACTGAATTGAACTGTCTTAAAGGAATAGTTGACCCAAAAATTCATTTCCTCACCCTCTTGTCATTTCAAACCGGTATGACTTTTTTTCTTCTGTGGAACGCAAAATATAAAGATTGTTGGTAACCGTACAGTGGCGGTACACATTCACATCTATCGTATGGGCACAAAACCAATGCAAGTCAACGGTTCCTGCCGTTGTTCGGTTACCAACATTTTGTAAAAGAAAGAAAGTCGTACAGGTTTGAGTACATGATGGGTGAGTAAATCATAACCTTGGGTGAACTATCCCTTAACACATCAGAAGTAAGAAAACAAAACTCGATAACATTATAAATGAGACGTTCACTATCTTGCTTGAAATATCTTCGTAAAGGCATTAAATTATACAAACGACAAAACCTATAAAAATGGATTGAATACAACCTCCATTTTTGGAAATTTGGTTTTGGTATTAGACAGAGGAAAAACAAATACCGCTTCTTGATACAAGTCTATTTTCCTTTGGGCAAGAGGAACGAAGCGTCTGTATTCAACATAAGCCTGTAACACTTGGGCTGAACACGACTTTCCACTTATGCAGCACTATGGAATCCACTCCTACAGTGTGTTTCCCCTAGACAGCAATTCTTAATGAGTTCAACATGACTCAAAGCAGTGCCCAATACATATTTCAAATAGCTCTACTAAATTCTATTTTTCACCATTGTCTGTGATCATTATCCATCTTTTATCCTCCGGTTTTTCCTCTACACGTTGAGGAGATCAGCCGGTTAATACTGTATATTGTTTGAATAATACAGACATTATTTTACCTACATGATATGCGATGTAGATTATAGTTAGCGTGCTCTTGAGATGGGAGTTGAAAGATCTGATGCGTGCGATGGCCTAGAAGTCGCTCCGGAAACTTGGGAATGTTTAATGTTGGGGGTCTCCCGGACGCCACCCCAGGGGCCTGTACAGTACCGCTAAGCCCTTCGGCAGATGATTGTAAAAGGGTGTGGGAGTGACTGAAGGACATATGGCTGTACATCTGAATGGATCACTCGCATGCATGCGACCCTCGACATTTTTCGGAAGGTGTAGGCTGAGGCATTTTCCGAGAGAGAACTTTTTGTTCCTGCGTCGATCTTTAAAACTACTTGGTAGAGTAACTCTAAATAGTCTATTCAATCATATTCAATCGTATTCACATTTCCACTCCACTTTTGAGTGTACGATACATGGTACAATAGTTATAGGTTACGCAGTAAAATCTTCATTTGTATAAGATTTAGCTATTTTGTGCAACAACTGCAACCATTTTCATTTACATTGCTAAAGTCTACAAAGTGTCACGATTCACGCTCTTTTTTTATTTGTTCATTTTGTCACGTGTATATATATATCGAGTGTTACATTTATACACTTACAGATTGAAACAAAAGTGTCTGCCAAATACATACAGTAAGTTTGTTTGCAATGCTCCATCGCTACAGCAGGATATTATTTAGTTGTCTTTTATGTATGTGCGTCCTTCCGTGTTCCCTGGAAATGTGTGTGGTTGGAGAAGGTTATTACCCGTCTTTAATGTTTTTGAATTCCTCAGGGTCTTCTCCTCACACATCTACCAAATTTCTTCCACGACTGTAAGATATTATAGCTGTGGAAAATGGGCGATCGGGAGCCACAGCAGGTCTCAGGCGATTGTGTGTGCGGCAGCAGCGCGTGTCTTTCTGTGTTTACACTGAATTTGGGCCTTTTCATTGTTTTTCCTTCTCCGTCTCTGTGGAAGAACAGGTTTGATTTGTGAACTGCTAGTTGGTGATGGTAGGTCGCGTTGCTCTGAGCGCCAATTAGTTCGTCACGCCATAGTGCACGCTATTAGGAGGTGCATGACTCCGGAGCGGGCACGTGTCCGGCTTCGAGCGTGTACTTTATGGCTGTTCTTGGCTCGCTTAGTCTCTCTTTATCTTTGTTCTTTTAACCATAAGGACAAAAAGCGCTTTTAATATGCACAAGCTGTGAGCGCACCTTCCGTCACCTCACATAGATTTGTCTTGCGAAGCCACATTCTTTTGGAAAAATAGCGAATTGACAAGAAGCAGGTCCAAAACGCAGAAACATTTCTGCGCCGACTGGAATGGATTAATTTCCATGCTTTCCTTCTAATTCTGCCTCAATCAGTTACGGGGATTGGGGTTCGTGAGAGGGGGGTGGGACCGCTTGCTATCTGAGCCTTGATTTATTTATCCTCATCGAGGTGGAAGGCAATATTTCGGCTATTTGGATGGAGCTGTCTAGCTGGCTTTAAGTGATTTTGAAGGCTCCCGATTACGAAGCCTCTCCAACCGGAGAACAGCAATTTGTGTCGACTGGCCTCGGCCGAGCAGGGTAACGAAAGCTTGTGCACCTGCTGTATATCGGGAGATTCCCGACGCCAGAGCCAATGGCCTGTTGGCGCCCTGCGGAGACTGAAAGATATGAAAATGAAGTAAAACAAGCCACTCTTGTGTTTAGACTTGGAAGGTCACCGTCACATCCTTTCGAAGGGTCTTTCAGCTTGGCATCTGGTGCGTAAACCTCCTTTCCTCCTGTCAAACGTTCCCCTGATAATGTTGGTATTTGTCAGGTAATCAGACACGAACACACTCGCTAGATATTTTAGCTCCGGTCAGCCGGGCTGAGTTTCAGTCTGATGGCTGTCCTTCAAGTATCACGAGCACCAGAGACCGCAGGTGACTCCGAGTGGAACTGTGCCCTGTCCTAAATGCAACCAAATACTCGCTGCGGAACCACACGGACACACAGGCAGTTGTGTTGTGGTATGGCAGGCATTTGACTTACGGTGTGTTTCATTTGTAACCCAACGTAGGTCCCCACCGGCCCTTATTAAGTGCCTGTGTGGAAAAGAACAACTTGTAAGGAATGCAGAATCTCTCCACGGCCGCACATCTGTACTTCGTGGTCTCTCTGTGCTGTGGAAAGTATTAAAGGGGGACTGGATCAGCGTTTTTTTGTTTTGTTTTTCGTTCCCTTTCGTCTCGGTCCATCATTTTCTTACTGCTGTAATCTTACTTGGGTATCTTGCATCATATCCTCGTGTTCATTAATCACAGTTTCTAAAGAAGCAGAGGAGAGGCAGGAGAGGAAAATGCTTGCGCAGAGATGGGGTATTAGGTGTCTCTGGTTTGGGGCTGCGCTAGTCTAACTAGCATCTGTCATGAATATAAAACCGTGCTGTGTAAATGAGGGGTGCGTTTTTACTTTTGATACAGTCTGGGGTCATTAAAGCCAGACTGGTGCTGTCCAGAGTAATCAGACAGGAAAGTTTGCGGTGACGTTCCTTACAAGCTTTAGGGCATGAAAAGACACCCGTGGCTATGAACCCTGTACAGTGTCCTGAGTTGGCCCAACTCCTGCCATGTCCCCATGCCTCAGATATTTTAGACTGGTTGTTTTGTAACCTCATGACGTAACATAGAAAACTGTAGCATGAGCAGAACCATCTGGGGCCATTTTTAGCATTTTCAGAACTGGTTTTAAAGGGACAGTTCACTCAGAAATGAAAATCCTGTCATCATTTACTCCAGGTTGTTCCAGAACCTGTATAAACATCTAACCCAATTTCTAACCAATAAGATCTCATCGCCCCCATTTACTGCCATAGTAGGGTGAAATAAATACTATGGGAGTCAATGGGGGACGAGATCTGTTTGGTTACTGACATTCTTTCAAATATCTTCCTTTGTGTTTAGTAGAACAAAGCAATTTATACAGGTTCGAAACAATCTGATGGTAAGGAACTTTTATTTTTGGGTGAACTATCCCTTTAAGGGGAAACTCTGCTAAATGGATTTATATATGACAAAATAAGGACTATACGCATAGGAGAAACTGATACTTCAGATGTGTAGAAGCTTTCTGCCGAGTTCTGTGGGTGTAAATTTCGTGTGGGCTTTGTTATGATCTTAAAGGCATACGGTATTAAGCACATAAGCGATTGAAAATAAGTTAAAAACATAATATTTTTGTATTAAGATGAAGACTGTTGTCAGGTTGCTAGACTTACGCTGCGTTAAATCCTAATGCCCAGAGTCACACATGGGAGAAAGTAAAACAAGCTTTTCTTTCTTTTGTCTCATTTGTCTTTACCTCTAGCGGGTCTGCGGAGGAGTTTTCGTCTCAGCAGAAGAGATAAGAAGTCAAATAAATCCATGTATGAAAGTAAGAGAAGTGAGCAGTATGACACGGCTGACGTGCCCACGTATGAGGAGGTGATGTCTTACCGCAGGAAACCCGGAGAGAGACACAGACTTGTTGTTTTTGTTGGTAAGTGTGTATGTTCGTGAGCATTGATTTTCACTTCATTGAAGAGTTCATTGATGTTGTTTTCAACAAATGTTTCTGTGCAGACAAATCAAATTAGACCTCTTTCTTTCGATTGGCTTTGCATTTTTATTGATGCACAAATCAACACATTTTAAGGCTCCACGCAAACAGCACATTACCCACCGCAACACTGCAACCCATAAATTTAGTTCTGCTTTGGGACTGTGACTCAGCCTGGCCTTCTGAAGACCCCTAGAGCTGACGGGACCCAAGGATTAATTCATCTCAGTGGCACTTCATTCCCAGCCTTGGTGTTCTGTTGGAACATTTAATTCCTCTGTAATATTATTCAACAGAGAATTATTAACACTTACTTTCAGGGGAATAGTGAGGGAGAGACCCCGGTGAGACATCGACTTTACAAAGTGAAAAAACCTTGAAATGAAATTGATTCTCAGATTTGGTGTTTTGTTCTGTCACAGAAGATGTGGAGACCAGAGCAATAAATTAAGTGTTTCATAAAGGTGTAAATAAAAAATGATTTAGATTCATATGACAGACAGCTTGAGGGTTTAAGGTTCATGCTTTTGAATCCAAAAGGTGTTACATTTTAGATTATTGTTGAAATATTCTACCACCAACAATGCGTCGCTTTTTCCATTGTAAGGTGTTTGTTGTTATGAAACGTTCCTTGTTTTTAAATTGACAAGTAATGTTGACCAGGGGTATAAAAATATTTCACTTACAAATCTGTGAGAAGTAGCACAGAGTAGCACAGAGGGTCATGGTTCACTGCAATAGACCAGGCCTCATTTAATGGAGTGTGTGTTTGTGTACACGTGCGTGCGTGTGAGTGTGAGGTAGTCTGTTTAATTAATCAGGCCTTTCTGCTTTCAGGATGCCCCTCTGGTAATTTGGCGCAACCTCGGGCGGTTAAACTAACAAAAATATTTTTTGTTTTTCCTCGTAAGGTGGAGGACGACGACGTCATGGGTGCTATCAGACCTGACAAAACCAAGGATGCAGAAACAGTCTGCTGTGTGTGTTGCTCTGTTTTCTTTCTGGACTGTTATTTTATCCCTTGTGGTTCTGCTTTAGCTTTTCCTCCCTTTTTTACCCTTTCATTTTGTCGTATTCACCAGTTGCTTTATTGCATTTAATTCATGAACGCTCCTATTTATATCTAGCTCACACTCTGCTTTATTTTCATGCTTCCAGCATCATGTATGTTGTCGTCATAGTCGTTTCTCCTTCTAATGTTTTTGCAGTTTGATTTTTGAGTGAAAGCGCATCACCTCGCATCACTTTAAACGTTCACACTCCCAATAGGTGTTTACCCCTGACTGCGGACAACAGGGTCAAGTGAAATCACCCCCGTACAAAATAGTCTTATTCCCCTCTGCTTTCTCGAACACGCATGACCCACGGTTCACGGTTTCAAGCGGCTTTCCAGAGGAATCAAGATCTTATCTGTTTGGATACATATTAATCGAGCGGCCAAAGTCAACACGTTTTACATATGCAGAGGTTTGCGAGTTGGCCGTGGTGTTTTAACTGAAACCTGATTATTTCACATAGCATATGATCTGTTTTTTTGTACGTTTGAGTTGAGATTGAAGAGATTCGAGTTGATATTCTTCGGAATAAGGGTAGACCAGGCAAACATAATGGCGGAAAAGAAAAATGAACATTGAGAGCCACTCGGATCGGATACAATGCATCGTTTATATTCGGATGTTCGCAGGCTTTCCAACAAACCTCTTTCTGGGCTATTATAATTAAACATTTTAGCCTAAAAAGTGTTTAATTTTGTATTTAATTGTGTCACATTTGAGCAGTTGGCTGAGATTTGTACAAGTAGCATGCCCAGTCTCTCCGAGGGCTCCAAAGCGTGCCAAAAAAGCTCTATGCATTACCTGTTAACTTGGAGAAATGTTAAAGCTTATTTTCCTGATAGACCTGTTGGATCGTGTTGATGCCTACAATAGAAGTACATAAGAGAAGTCGAGTTTAGAAGCATCGAAAGCTGGCAGCCAGGACTGTGGCCGGGTTACGGCCTCCCACATTTAGCCATCCCCAGAGCTCCTAAAGGTTAATTTTAGGTCATTTGCTCCTTGCGTAACCTGGAAGTTATTAAGCCGCCTTTGGTATTCGTGTTCTCCCCTAATAAGGGCCCTAATGACTACTGACACTTTTACTACCATTGCAACCTGCTCCCTTGAAGGCACAAGTACATGGATTGAAAGGTGTTACTTTATTAGAACTGTTGTTAGCTATTATTCAGGGTTATTACAGTAAATTGCACGACAATGAACAGAAAAAAGCAATCGTTTACATAAGTCCACTGTAATTTATTTACCCCCATGTTCTTCCAGACTTGTACTGGTCCCTAATGTTTCCTCTTTTAAAACGGCTTTTAAAACAACACGAGGGTGAGTAAACAATGACTTCCTTGACCAGGAAAAGAACACACTGCAACTAACCTTTCTCATACCAGTGTGGTCGCGTCCCATTTAAAGGCAGTTTAGACTGCGGGGAGTTGGCAAGCCGCGCAGCACTTGAAATTGGCTTCTGGGATACATGAAGCCATACATCAGAGATAGAACAGGCCCGCTGCTGAGATGAGTGATTGAGGGCTTTAAACTCATTTAGTACACATGACGAGTGACTAGAAGGGCCGGGGGATCGCGGGCCATCCGTCATCCCATTGACAAAGTTTCTGTGTGGGACTGGAATCGAGCAGACAGGGCCTGGTGGGGTCTGGAGAGTAACATCCACAGAAAATAAAGAACAGTTTAGGTAACATGCAGGTGTTTGTATAAAATATGGCTCATGGAAAACACGATTTACTGATGTTTAACTGTCTTTTTGAAGGATTTTACTCATGTCTGCAACATTATCGTGCACTAAATATGGCTTTTGAACAGGAGCCTCACATTGTCAATGACCCCGAAAACGTGAAATAAACACCTGTTTCTTCACTTGAATAAATCAACATCCCTCCCTAGGTTCTCTCTATCTGAGTGGAATAAGGACACGATATACTGCGTCGTGCTTAGAGATGAAGAGACGAGAGTGTGTGCGAAGGATAAGCGAACGATGCATCAAATGAAAATGTGTTCTGTCTCTGTGAGTTGGAAAACCATCTGTTTTCTGTTTTCGAACATATAGATTTTGACTCGCGCACGTCTCATAGCAATCATTACAGGCTAATAGAAAAACCACGCTTGACTCTCTGGATTATACAGTGTGAATCTTGGACTATCTTTAACGGGGGCCTTGACATGCGGAATTGCACAAGGGGATCGAATCTCTGATCCTCCGTGTGTTTGCTGCACATGTGGCTCATCTCATGTCGAGGTCAGACTCTGTGACTACAGGAAGAAGAATTCAGGGCTGTGTACTAAGATGCAATGGAGGACATCTTTCATTTTATCCTCTTCTGTTGTTTTCGTTCCCTCTTTTTTGTCACCTCTTATTTTTCTCTTTCTGCCTTTGTCACTTCTTTGAGGACACGATGATGAGGAAAACAGCCGTCTGGTAAGAGCGGAGCCTTGTGGCCTTTTAAGGCTGTGCGGGGATACCAGAATAAAGAAGAGGTTTATCTAAGCCAGGCTTTTGACTTTGAGTGCTTTTGTCACACAACACTTCTTATTTCTTCCTGTCTTTTGTGACCACAATATTGTCTTTATTCATGTTGTGGGACGTTTGTGTGTCTTTGCTGTGTGTGGCCTTGAGAATTTTGCATTGTGAGATCTCTGTTGTCTAGATGTCAAGGACTTTTCCTGGAGACAGATGTTACCCTGTGTTCCTGCAGAGACTCATAAGGGTTGCTGGTTTAATATCTCTCTCTCTCTGTCTTTCTAGGTCCTACTGGTGTTGGTTTAAATGAGCTCAAAAAGAAGCTGTTGATATCCGACCCACAGCATTTTGGTCTCACCGTCCCAAGTGAGTCCCCTTGACAGTGAAAATATAGAACAGATTGTGCCTTTGTGGTGACCCATCATGCATCTCAGTACCAAGTCAATGCTAGATTGTGCAATTTAAAAGTACTTACTGATACCAGCTCTTTAACAGTAGTATAGTCTGTGTGATGTCTTAAAGATGGGGTAACATGCTATTTCATGCATTCTTTACATTGTTAAACTTGCTGGCTTCTCGTGCTTAACATGGTCAACTTGTTAAAAAACGAGTTTGACGTACGACGTAGTATTTCTGTGCTCGATCCACTTCCCCAGCACTCCAACTTGTTTCTGAAAGTTTTTATAAGCCTTGATCCCTGTTTCGTAACAGGGATACTATTCCTTTTATTGGCCATTTCTCCCGGAAAAGCACGCCCACGCGTCATCCACCGTGCGAAAGACCAAGCTCCCGCGCGTGCTAGCAATAGAGAAAGCCCATCAATGTCGCTTCATTCGGCTGACGGAAGTTTAGTTTGTTTGCTCACTGCATTTCGGTGATGATTGTTATATAAACGGCGTATATAAAGTTGGATTGGGAGATCGTTTGAAACTGATAGATGCGTGGTCCCAGCGCTAAAAGATGCGGGACATGAACCGTACGTGGTAAGTCAAACTAAGTCACATGTCTGTGTTTTGTTGGCAATCAGCGCGTACTTGTATAATGTAAACAACACGAAGGCATATGCGATGATGTATTGTGTGCTCGTGCTGTAGTTCTGTCCCCCCTGTCTGCAGCTTGTCTTTTTCTGGAAATAATCGTACAGCTGTATCTCTCTTTTATAAATTTGATCAAACTTAATAGTCTTCGAAGATACAAGGTCTGCAAAACTACTGTATAGGTTCTCAAGTTTATATCAGATTTGCAGAAACTGCGTGTGTTACCCCATCTTTAAAGTGATAGTTCACCAAAAATTAAAATTCTATAATTTATTTACCCTGATGTGATTCAAAACCTGTATTTGCAACACACAAAATATCACAGCGAAAACAAACAATTTGATGAGGTGGCTAATTTTGGCTAATTCGTGAGAATTTGTACGATGTCATTCATACATTTTTAGTACGATTTGCTTTCTCACCAGTGACGTTAGGTTTTGGGGTGGGGCTTCAGAATTGCTTTTTCTAGTAATCATACTGTATTGTACAGTTCGCAAGGTATGAATTCATACGTATTAGCCACCTCATAAAAAAGTTACACATTTTTGTGAGATCGGGTTGGGATTTGACTGTTGAACACGAGAAGAAATTTAGAGAAATGTCTCAGTGGTGTTCTTACAATGGAAGTCAATGGGACCCAATGTTTTGACCCTAACATGTTACAATCTCTTCAAATTATATTTAGTGTTCTGCTAAAGAAATAAAATCAGGTTGCAATGACATTGGGGTGAATAAATTGACAACATTTTCATTTTGGGGTCAAGTGTACCTATAAATGAATGTAAGAGGAACATGTGTAGTTATTCTTCTAGTATTATTAAGTATTTTAAAGCTACATCCTTTACTTTATTACTTTGGTAATATTCATATACTTAAACATATGTTTATATTATTTTATATTCCTTTCTAGTTTATGTTATTCAAAATGTGTGGCAACCTTACATACAATATCATCTGTACTTTACAGACTGAAAAGAAATGCCCCTCATATTCAAGAGGGATATAATTTTCTCTCTCACCCTATCGGTCTGTCATTGATAGGTCAACAGCAGTGTACATGACTTTTCCAGCCTTTCTTCCTATCTATCTCACTCCCTCTCTCGCCCCTTTTGATCCAGGAAAATGCACATTTCAAGACAAATGATTTGCACTGTGATTTATGTATTTAAACAGGCTGTCGATGTGGAGTAATTGCATATTTGCAGGCAGTAAAAGAGAAAGTGAGAGGGATGAAGAAAAAAAGAGTTTTGATGGAGTCTGAGATAGTGGCCAGAAAACCAACGACTGCTGATGTAATGACGGGATGTTGGTTACATTTAAGTTTGGCTTTAATAGATGTGTCTGATTCAGGCTGTGACACTTTGAATTGCCACTGGTATTAAAATCCCATCCAAAGCTTTATGTTTTAATGCTGCTTAATTGCTCGCAAATGTGACCTCTGCATTAGTCTGTATAACAGAGCTCAGGTTCCTCCAGACCTTACAGAGATTTACATTAAAGGGATGGATTCTTGGAACATACCAATTGCTTTTTCTGTCATCTGCCCTTTATTATGTAAATGCTTCCAATTTTAGCCATTTGACGCTGACCGACTGCTTAAATATTAAATGTCGTTTCATTTTGTTCTTTACAGTAAGATCAACCTCGAGCGATTGTTTCGCATTAACAACAACCGGGTCTTTAAAACGCAAACCAGCCGTGGCAGCAACGCGAGCAAGATGTAGAATATGATTAGTCGAGAGCACTCGAACATTTTGACTCCTCTCCAGCCTTTACTACTATTTTCCATGATCTTAGAATGAATTTCAAATTCTTTTGCCACACCAAAAACATTTCCTATGCCACAGAGCCGATGCCAGATGAAATATATACTTTTTCTTTCAGCAGTACAAGGGAGTGTTTTTTTTAACATTGTTTGTGAGCACTAGCAGTCGGAGGTATAATAACATGTTATCTTATATCTGTGGTGGGCTGCCATCATTGCAGAGGGATGCTGCTTAATCAAATATGCGATGGGTTGGTATAAGTAATCATTTATCCCATACACTCCATCCATATTTTCACCACAGCCTCTCTTTTTGTCTATAAGCATAAGATGTGGCTTTTCACACTTCATGTTAATAAACCAATAATTCATATCAGTAATAGTGGATACAGAAGGAAAAGACCCACAGAACACAGTAAATAGGTAGAGAAGGATAAAATAAGAAGGAAAAATCCAGAATAAGAAGAGTTGGAATGGTCTTAAAGTTTAATAGATTGTTTTGGAGCTGTTGGCGGCTTGCAGACAATTTGTCAGCGGTGTGTCGTACAGCAACCTTCGACCTGCCTGACACTTGTTAAACGCTCCGCTGTGTGCCTCTACACGGCAAACTTTGACCCCTGCTGTACCAGCTGGAGACATGCTGACTGCACTGGCACGCGTCGTCTGATTTAAAGGCTTAAATTTATGGGCCACTGAAAGCAAGAGCGGGGCTTAATGAGGGCCAGTGTAAACTCTCCCGGGGCTTTGCAAGCAATGTTGGAGTACTCCCACGGGCCTTTATAAACCTTGCGGTGGGGAGAGCGAAGACAGTGGGTGTGGAGCTGGGGAAAATAATGTCCAATGTGATTATAGGGATCACTGAATGAGGCAGTGATGTAAGGGTATTTGAAGGTTGGGTGGGGTGGGGCCAATCCGTTCCGGGGGCATTTTCAGATCGGTACATGTTAGATTTGCTAATGCGTTCATAGACGATTTCTAATGACACTGAGGTGTTATTATGATACACAAGATGGTTTGTTTTCAAGCTTTGAAACTCAATAGTTTTTTTATTTCTCAAAACAAGTGCAAATGTCTCCAAAGCACGTTTGTGTTGATGTTAAAATAGTGTTTATTTACTAATACAGAGGCATTTTTTCTGCACCTTACCATTTGCAACAGACACCTCCAGATCCAAGAGACAATCTGAAAGCGATGGAGTGGAGTATCATTTTATCTCCAAACATTCTTTTGAAGCAGACATTCATAACAACAAGTAAGTGACCCATAATCCTTTGTTTGGTCCTGTTTGGAATAGAACAGTACTGTGTGTTATCTAAACAAGATCATTTGAGTGTTTTGCTATGATTTTGCCTAAGGATGTAAATGTTTACCATTGAGATCAAATAGTCGGTATTAATCACTAAATTTCGGCAGACTGTTTCCTTTATGCTCAAGATTGTAATTATGTGAAGCATAACCCCGACACAAACACCCCACAGTAGGAGAGATATAAATCCGAGAGAGTCGTTGGCCAGTTAATGTTCAACACATCATCCGGAGCCCCGACTTAACTCAAGTAAATCAACAGCAAAGTCAAAACACAGCACAAGCATTTTCAGTGACGTCGTCTGTCTCAGACCAACATTCATAGACGATACGGCAAACATTCACTATTTCTGCCTTTCGGCTGCCCACTATTCTTATGTTTTTCCACTCCATTTACCTCATGCACATTGTGTGTGTGTGTGTGTGTGTGTGCGAGTGTGTAGCAGGGGCTCAGATCTCTTCTCTGTAAGTGAGAGTGAGAGGGTGCTGACAGGTGGTCTCTTTCTGAGTGTGTGCGAGAGGGGGGATTGGACTCTTTATACCCAGCGGTTCATAAGCTGAGATTTGTATGGATGGCCTGGTGATGGATGTGTTTCTACAGCCTCTCATCAGAGGATAAAACAGCACAACAGGAAAGCGTATAGAATGTCACTTCGCCAGCAAACCGGCCGTCTTTAGCCGTTCTTAAGCCGCCGTGTGGTGGAAAGTACACGCGGCGGTTTGTGCTGCGGTGAGAGAACATCAGAATGAGTTAAACCACAGTTATCAATGCAAGTTAAGGGATCAAGAGAAAAGAGTTGAATGAATAAAGGAGGAGAGAGCCAGTGTAGAAATCACTGTTGTTTTTTCTCTTCCTTTTTTTCTCGGTCTAGCTTGAAAGGCTGAGCATTGTCCATTATTCTTCCTTCCAGTGGGAAAATGCCTGTTCTCATGTCCGAACATGACATTCGCAAGGCATTCCCAAGGAAAACCCTGCTCAGGGCTAAAAACAGATCGGCCTACGGTAAATGAGCCCAAAAACCACAGAAGCAGCCTCCCATCCAGGATCACGACAACAAGCACCACAATGTAGAAGCACATCTGCTTTCAAATTATAATAAACACGCTTTGGAATTTTTTGTGACTCTACGTGTCACATTAACACCAGCAAACCACTTATTAGCACCCAACTAAATCAACTTAGCTCACCATCAAACCGTCTTCAATGAAAGAGCGCACATGCCGAGTAGGAGCAGAGGGATAGAGAGTCACGTTAGAAACCGTTTGAAGTTCTAAAAACAAACGTCCAATCACAGGTTGCTGAATCACTTATGGCTTTCAGGGAAGGAGAAATAAAGAAGGCTCGAGGTTAAAAGAACATTTAAGTAACGTTTAAGGCACTTAAGTTACATTTCACCAATTTCAAAAGGGGTCGTTTTAGACATCTGTGTTGCATAACTGAATGTCGGTGGGTTTTACCGCTGTCTGCTCCGCCGACGGTCGTTCTGGAATTCTTTCCACATCCATCCACATCCTAATACAGATTGCTAAAAATACACACTACGTTCTGTGACATCAGAGAATAAGCAAGTGATCAGAGCGAAAGAGAAAGAAAGTGAGAGATTAAAGAGTGGAAAAGTGTTTGTTTGCTTTTGCCGTCTCAGGAAGTGAGTATTACTCCAACCCTTGGCATTCGGGCCGGCCTGCGCTGCGAGAGAAACAGGTGTTACTCATTTAAAGTGTAACATAGAAGATTATATATAAAAGAGCTTTGTGTCAGACTGTCTGGATGTGTCTTCTGTGGAAGAATGCGAGTGATGGGGAGCGCGCTGTCTGCACGCCCTTTTGCACCGAAGGCATCAGGATAGACGGGAGTAAATAATGCCTTAAGAGTTTCCTGTTATTATCCTGTCCATTGGCTTACTTTTATAAATGACGGTGGGATTACAGTACGCCAGCATTGTTTTTGCATTTAGGCCCATCCATCATTACATCAAACTCACTTCTCTCTGTATCTCTCTCTCTCTGATTTAGGTTTGTTGAACAAGGAGAATATAAGGGGAACTATTACGGGACGAGCTTTGACTCTGTACGTTCAGTCATGTCCAAGAACAAGGTGTGCCTTTTAGACGTACAGCCACACGTGAGTCCTTCTGCATCTCTCCATTCTTCACGTTTATTTTTTACAGCAGTGACATTCCATATCGTTCTTCATACTGCATTGATTATTTTTATGAGATCAGTGCGGTGTGCGGGTTTGGAGTCTTCCCTTCGGTCTTCAGGTCTTGGCTTTGTCTGAAGTAGCTGTCCCATGTTTGGAAATTTCCTCGAAGACTAAAATATCAAGGTGGAGGCTCTGTGCAGCCCTTGTTACACATACCATAGTAAAACCGCAGCGCTGAGGTGCCTCTGTCCTTACTTAACCACATGTAGCCAGGGACTGGCCTCTTACCACACAAATAAACTCCATCTCTCACATAAGCAACATAAACTCACATCACCCCTCTAACACACACTTATAGATACTGGCAAAGTGCCTGCACACGTACACGCTTTACATTGTTTGTTTTATCAGAGTGGATAATGATATGTGGTGGCCCTAAAATGTTTCGGACACTAAAGACACCCTTAAGATGTCTATTTATTACATTATATGAGGTGTAGGTTTCAAACGATCAAACTTTGAAGACATTGAAGAAAAATTGTAAGTCGAAAATGAAGACAAAGTGGGCACTTTCAATAACCAAGTTCAGTAGTTTTAATGATGAGCTACATATGAGGTAATCCTGCTAAGTCACGTGTGTGAACTTTAAGTGAACTGAGTTCATACATTTAATACGGATCATTTTGGTGGCTGTGAATAAAACTCTCGCCACTTGGTTTGATTTGTACAGTTATATATTTTAAGAGTGACTTAAGTGTTCAAAAGCTTTTTGCGGTCACTGTATGACAAAAGGATGCTCTGGGTTTTGGCTGTTTATTTACTCGGTCAGCAACAGAGCCTCTTCACAGCATCTCAAGTGTATTGAGTGTTTACAGTAACCCAATACTTTATTGATATAAATAACAGTTGGTCATAAATATGTTTGTCGCTGAGAATCTGGCAGCCAAACTGAGAGCTAATACTTGTTATTGAGACTTCTGCTTCTGTACAGTTCGTATTACCATATCATGTTCCATAATCAAATATCATGGTCAAACTAGTTACTATCATGAAACTATGGTACATTTGTGGTTTCGGTGCTTTACTACAAATACCAAGGTTAGATTTTTTTTAATTTTTATAAAGGCTTTTATTGAGATATAGACGATTTCAAAGTGACAACATAAAAAAACTTTACTGTGCGTGCGTTCGTGGACTGCCCTATAGCATATCACAAGTTAACAAAAGTACATTTCTGAAGATATGCACACAGGTATTGATAAGAAGTATTTAAATTTTATATCAAGTATCCGATTCCTAAACTTTCAATTCCGAATCCAGAATTGAAATTGATTTGCAATTTCCAACCTTAAAGGTCTTTAGCACATACAGTTCGAAATGTTCGTATGCGTTTTTTCGAATTTGGCGCTTGTTTGTATGGTGTCTCTGAATTGTCAAAATGCCTCTCAATATGCTTGTTACGGATGAAAATCAAACCCAGTCCGAACTATTTTATGACGGCCGAAAATATCGGAGGCAGTGTGTTAATGTGATTGACTCAACGTCAGGTCGTATTTATTTTCAACGTGCGGAAATTTGGATGCAAATTTTGGAACGCAAATGTGCGATCGCCTTTTCTCTCATTTAAGAGATACCTATATCATAAGTAAGAGATAATGTACAGGCAGCCGGTTGTTATCGCAGAAATAATTAAATTATTTTATGATAACAGCCGGCTGCTTGTACATTATCGCGCTTATTACACAGCTACTTGGCACATGAGCAAAAAACGTTTTTATTTTATTATAAAATTTAAAATTTTATTAGCTCATTTTAATCGAATACAAGACCTTCCACGAGGAAAAGCCGTTTACTTTCAGTTTTAAGGTAAACAATTTGGTTTAATCATTCATAAATATAATGTCGTATATGTTAGTAAAATACATATTTATATTTAATAATATAAATTACCGTGTATTATTCGTTTTGAGAGGTTTTTGTGTGGGAATAACAAACCTGCAAATGTCGTGACTGGCCAATCATAATCAAGCATTCAAACCAGCCGCGTAATAATACCTGGAGAAGAGCTGTTACCTTTCCTATTCATCGTAATGGCACGTTCTCCAAATATTTAAAAATGTGTTGGTTAAAATATATGGTTATGATATATTTAATATACAAGTCTTCTGAAGCAGTATAACAACATTGTGGAAAAAAATACAAACATTTCTGTCATTATTTATAATCATTTTGTCTTTAAACAGCCTGCTTGAGGGTAAAAATGCCAAGAAACCTTTTGACTAGAGTTACAAGTGAGGTTCTGAGGTGAAAATGCAACAGAAGTGTAAAATATTACTCCTTAAAAGCCAATGATTCATTTAGTCAGTGGAAAAATCTACCCAGAAATACATGGTAATATTTGGTGGTCTGATTGTTTTTGAGCATGAGGAACTACCTGAGGTGTCATGTATCTAAACGGAGGGCTTTATTTTCACTCGCAAAGTCAAATCAGTCGAGCTCAGTGTGAATCGGTCGGGTTGTTTTCTGTCAAAATGTACCAGTGACTAACGGCAATAATGTTCAAAAGTATCAGTGTCAAAGTAAATCACGATGGCATGAGTGATGCTGCTTTAATGACTGCGGTTCCAGCAGCCCTCCTTTTCCCCTCTTTCTCACATTCTCTCCTCCACAGACGCTGAGGCATCTTCGCACAGCCGAGTTTAAGCCATATGTGGTGTTTGTGAAGCCTCCGTCCATCGAGCGTCTGAGAGAAACCAGGAAAAACGCTAAAGTCATCTCAGGCAAAGATGATAAGGGCTCTTCTAAACCCTTCTCGGTAATCACACACCACACACGAGATCCTTTCCAAAACCCTGCTTAAAATAGACAGCTGCTTTTTAAGATAGAATACAAACCATCATGAAACCTCATAAGTGAACATTAGAAAAGAATGAAAATACTGTTTTTGACTACACTGAACCATTTTGATCCATTAGTGGTCATCGGTTCCATCACGCTCTGTCTTGTGTATTCGCTTTTTTTGCTCGCAATGGTCATTGTAGGTCTTATCATGCGTTCTTATCAAAGAGTTTTTGTTCCACCATCTCACATTGTAAAATAAGAAGTAGATTTCATCACTTCCTGGCAGACCACCACCACATCATTTATTGAAGTCGTTTTCCTTTTGGACCAACCAAATAGTTATCCTGTGTTAGTACTTAAGTGCGTCGCTGTACAATTCATCCTCACGTGTGTATGTGTTTATGTGTAACCAGTCCCCTGAGAGGCAACCCGATACGAGACCCGTGAGCTCATACCACACCAGTATTTCGTTTGACTCCACTCACACACGAAAGCAATTAACACGTATACCAGACCCTTATCCCGTCCCAAAGTTATCTTGCGCTACTTGTGCGATACGGTGTGAACCGTTTAATGACTTTCCCAGGGTTCATCTCCTGTCTGTGTAGCTCACTTTGAGTGTGCACTGGGGCAACCTGACTCCACCACACGTGGAGATGGCTTGATGCCGCTTGTCCTGCTTTCACCGTGGAGATGGTCCATATTGAAGACTGTCAAATGCTGTTAGCATGTTGTTTGGCCTGAAACGTGCTCCGCTGTCAACCTGTTGACCCGGTTTAGATTTCCATCACGTTTTCAATGTGTCACCTTTTCATAGATCACAAACCTGGAATAATGGTAAAAGTTATTTTTTATGTGATTCTTTGACTCCATGCTAATGATTTTTACAAAGCAGCTTTAGTCTGTTTGCATTATGAGTTCATACTGTAGAAGCATCTGCCAAAACATAAATGATTGCAGATACACATGCACAATGCATGTTGTCTGCCTACATTCGTCTAGATTGGAGCACATGTGGATACACATGCACAAAGTGATGTTAACTCATTCCATTTTCTTCATTTCTGGTCACATCAAGCGCAGAAAAAAGAAAAGCACATTTCTCAAACCACTGAACGCGTGACAGACAGAGCGCCATACTCCAGCAAGTTTAAATTCCCCTGGAGTGTTGATACATCAGAATCAGAAGCTCAAACATGCCAGAGTTTGAAGTTTACGAATCAAGCAATATCCTCAGTTGTCAGTGGGAATCTTGTTCTGGATATCTGTGTCATAAAGGGAACTTTACCAAAGCTGTCCGCACTCTCCAGAGCGACTGTCTGCCTGCTTTCAACAGGTCAGCCTCAAAGCGCCTCGCTGTGGGTTCTAGTGAGGAAAATCCCTCCCCGGTTGGCAAAAACGTAAGAGATTCTGACAGTGTAAAGGCACCCAGATTCGGCCTGTTATAGGTACGAATGAAAAATCGTGTTGGATGAAATGTCATAGACATAATTTATCAACGAGGTGCTGTATTTCTTTCCCAGAGAAATGCCGGAGACGGCGTCTGGTAGAGAGATGAGCGTGGAACGCCATCGACAACAGGCATCCCATTGTTCCCTGAAACCAGACTTTCGTTCTATTGTTCGCCCTTATAGTATTGCTTATATAACATCAGTGTCATTTCTGTCTTTAAGGTCAAAATATCATTCATTCCCTTTTGAGTCGCAAGAAAAAACGCCATTTAACGCCGAAGAGCAAAGGGTTTCAACATAAGACATAAATCGTAATGAGGGATGGAAACGTAGCTCAAATTTTTATGCTTTTTTTTTATGAAAGTCAAGCCAGTCCACAGATGAAGTGCCTTTGCATCGGGAATATAAAAACGGAGACCTCTTGGCGACCCAGAGATGTCCTTTTCTGAAAGGTTTAATGATAAGGGCAGGTGCACTTTATGTGAACCAATAAAACTGACTTTTCCGTCAAGGGCCTTGAGGATTGAGAGATAGGGAGAGCTCGTGCTGACTGTAGAAAAGAGAGTAAGAGAGTGAGAGTACTGAATACTGAAGAAAGTCTTTCTTTCTGAGGAGAGTTTTCTGAAAATGAGTACATTTGAGCCTCTGGGTAATAAACAATTGGAGAGAAATGCAAAGAAAAATTGATTTAAACCTTTGAAACTGATCAGTTTTGGTATTAACATTTCCCTAGAGGCACAACATCTGGTCAACTTCAATTAGCATGAGGTTTTTATTTGATGACAGAATGAGGAAAAAGATATTTTCAGACCTTGGGCCAAACCTTTGACTATTTAGGCCAAAAACAAGCTAATCCACTATGTTGAACCAAAGCGTTCTGCTAGAAAAACTATGACTAAGTCAATGGACTTCAAGTTTTGATGCTTCATGCCAATCTCTGACAGACGGCTGTAGGTTTCAGCACACCAGCGGCAATGTGACCGAACAGAAACTGAAATGTTTACAAAAAATGTTTACAAAAAATGTTTACAAAAGAGAGAGACATGAGGAGAAAACATGTGGGGATGAATGAAGTGACAGGAGGTGCAATGTAATACTGGACCTAGGCCGTGGCTTAGTTCACCTTGTTGGTGTTTTGTCTGCGTATACCACATTAATAACATATCAGTTTCATACATATTGAAGAATCGGTTTACAAAACCGTTTTTCTAGCTGTAAACATCTCACTCATGCACTTTTTTAATAGTTGGAAATATAGGTTACACTTTAGTATAGGGACCAATTCTCACTATTAACTAGTTGCTTATTCGCATGCGTATTATTAGCATTTTGTCTGTTTATTAGTACTTTTAAAGCACATATTCTGCATGATCATATTCTATATCCCTAATTCTACCCAATACCTAAATCTAACAACTACCTTACTAACATTAATAAGAACCAGATTAGGAGTTTATTGAGGCAAAAGTCATTAATGGTTTGTCAATAGAACCTTAAAATTAAGTGTGACTGAAAGTTTTTCTGAATTTACTATTTCTAGGTATGTGTTTAGGTAAAATGATTAATTATATTTCATTTTATGAACTACTAACAATATTTCTCCCAAGTTTCAAATAAAAATATAGTTTCTATTTGCATGTATTTGCAGAAATGACAACTGGAGAAACCGGTCAAAATGACAGAAAAGATGCTCTTTATTTTTTTATATGTACAAATATTACTGTTGTGTTGCTTAAATGTATAAGTAGGAACATGATAACCTTGATTTTGTCATGCTGTCAATCTTTCACATTGCTGACTTGATTTTGATGAAATTTAACAGAATGGCCACAATATACTCTATCTAGAAATGCTGATTAAATGAAAATTATTTTTTTCCGCCTGTTTATTGGGGATATATTTCATGAGCATGACTGTTTATCATGTCAAGTGACTTTTGAAAGCACTATCGTATAATACACACACCACAGTTTTATACCCTTGCAAGTATTTACTCCAAAACTCAAAACCACTGAAGATCCAGACCAACCAAACCAAACTATAACTGCCACTCTGCACCACCTCAGTATATCTGTTCTACATCACATGGATATTTTTGCACTTTTACATTTAAAGCAGTTTTATTGAAAACTACAAATGAATAGTTTTATTTAAGTGTAATTTTGATGGCGTCTATGAAAAGCCTATTTGGAAGCAGGCAATGGGAATACTGTGGAAAATTGTCTCTGTGTTTTCTGCATTTAAGCATAATTCACGTCTTTCAAATGTATAGCTGCTTCACACAAAATATGTTTGTCGTTCAGGAGGAGGACTTCCAGGAGATGATCAACACGTCTCAGATGATGGAAAACCAGTACGGTCACCTCTTTGAAAAGGTCATTGTGAACGATGACCTCACGACCGCCTTCAGCCAGCTCATGCAGGCGCTCAGGAAAGTGGAGACAGAAGCTCACTGGGTGCCCATCAGCTGGACTCATTCCTGAGGAACAGCGCACAACCCAGGACAAAACATGCAAGGGAACAAAACATCAATCAAGCGGGCGGGAGAAAGTGAAGGACGATGAACTCGAGATTTCAGTTTTTTGTTTTTATTTGCGGCTGTAGATGGTGACGGGGATAATGTTTTAGAGTTATCTTAACATACGTGAAGTGGTTTATCTGCTCTTGGCGAGCTAAAGTGGATGCTCATAGGTTTGTTTATGTTTGGTCATGGTGGATGTAGCTGAAGTGGTGTAATTACACTCGGAACGCAGGCAAACGTTTGCTTGTTTAGCAGCGACACAGAACGTGTGTTTCAAACTGCCGGTCAAGTGGTCTGGTGGTGCTGACCGCGCCTCCGTGTATTTTTAACATTAGTTTATAGAAACCAAAGGGATGATTATTATTTTTCTGGGGTCAGAGTATGCATTTTTGTATCGGAGTGAAATTTGGGAGTAAGTTTTGTTTTTATTCTTGGGGCAGCTTTAGCACACTTAACCGCTTCTGAAGCTGGTTATATAAGCATATTGATAAATAGAGAGAGGTCATGTGATGCTCAGAAGGCCCAAATACATGTTATTTAAATAGGAAATTAATATATTTTGATAGTTTTTACCTTTTTAGCCCAATCGTGATTTATCAGAGGTGTGAGCACTCTATTTTTTATTATGTCCTCATTGCCGATCAAATGCAATGGGTCCCTGTATATTTTTTCCTCTTCTTTTCTTTCTCGTCTAATCCGAAAGGCCAGCTGATGAGGGCAGGCACTCAGCAAACACATATAAGGCGGTGAATGTACTGAGCTGATTATAGGTCTCTCTCAACTCAAGTCTCATAAAATCATCTATAAAAAGAAACTTTACAGCAGGTTCCCAGCACTATACACTTCTAAACAACTTTAGATGAAACAAAGTCATTGAAGGAAACGTTCCCCCGAAAATGTGACTTCTGACATCACTGATTTATCCTTAGAGAAAGCATCAGATGCTTATTTCTAATGAATGAAACTAAATAAGATTATGGAAAAGCCACCAAAAACTTTTATTATGTATACTTTTAAGTCATTATCATTTTTAGAGCTCATCATCTCCATTCATTTCATTGAAACACGCAGATACTGCAGCAGCTCCTTTAGGTTTCCAGAATATCAAACTTTTTAAATGACATGAGGGTAAGTAAATAAGTAATTTCAGGTGAATCAAAATGGCCTTACCTAATGATATGTTACTACATACAGTACATGTATAGTTTTGTCATTTTACAGTCTTATCTACATTGCTATTTATAGGTTTTGGTTTGCAGTTGAGTTATGTCAGTCTGTCAGAATCTTTACTATGAACTGTTACTGTGTTTTAGCACCAAGTTGTGTAGTCCTACATTCCACATGAACACACTATGTAGTCTTTAACACCGAGGTGCACTGCGGTCTTCATTCATCTCAATGTCAGTCTTTTCTCATCTTCAATCTCATTTTATATACATCCTCTCCGTTTCCATCATACTTGCGTATAACAGTAGATGTACTGATAGCAAGGCTTCACAACTCTTCTCAGGCTTTAAACTTTTCTTAATATGAAATATGCAAGGTCAATGTAAAATCCGGCATTTCCAGTTCCTCCTCTTAACCTGGTGGACATCTTCACTGTCCTCTTCTCAACAACAATTCAAAGAGTGTACCTCTACTGCTTTGTTCTGAGGATAATCATGAGCTTACGACCTGTGCCGTTACAAAACCTTTCCTAATGGACATTAAAAATGTCAAGCAATTTTGTTGGACTGTAAACTTTGTATTAAAAAACAGCATTGAGAAGTGAGGTCTGTTTGTGTCCTCGTGTTTCTGATTATCACCCAGTGCTTTCTTTAGTAGCAGTCTCAGGTCTTCAGACACAAAGGGCCAGTGTGACGGACTCATCGCTCAGAGCTCGCTGTCTACTCGCCGTCTGAGGAAGTGCCAAAATAAACCAGCAGCCAACACAACCGCCCATAATCCTCCAGCTCCCCCTCTCTCACACAGCCCTGCCGCTCAGAGCTGATAGTGAGGACAGACGTGGACCGATGAAAAAGATGAATGAAGAGAGAAAGAGAGGGAAATGTATCTGGCCAGACGGAGGTAACAATGTTTTTTGAGACTGATAGAGTGACTTTGTCTGTCTCACTTTGGCTAAAACTTTTATCTGGTTATTAACATGATAGAAAATACAATTTAAGTTTAATTAAAGTGATAGTTCACCTCATCCTTTACTCACCCTCTTGTCATTTCAAAGTCATTTCATGACTTTCTTCTGCAGAACACAAAAGAAGATATTTGGAAGAAAGTTGGTAACCAAACAGCACTGGACCCCATTCACTTCTGCTGTGTGGACACAAAACCAATGCAAGTGAATGGGGGCCAATTAACGACATTCTTCAAAATATCTTCTTTTGTGTTCTGTGGAAGAAAGAAAGTCATACCGGTTTTAAAAGAAAAGAGGGTGAGTAAATGATGACAGAATTGGCATTTTTGGGTGAACTATCACTTTAAAGCTGAAGGAAATGAACTGAAAAGCAAGAACAACACAAATGAGGGAAGATAGGGCTGATTAAAAACAAGAAAACAGTACTAACAATATAGACTTAAATCCCAGCTCACATTTCATTTCTCAGCATGTCCTCGCTCGCTTTTCCATCCATTTCTCCCTATACTGTCAAACACAGGAAGCGTGTCACAGGGTGGCTGATCTGGTGAAGCGTGGGAACGTCGATATGTTGTAATGCTCGTGTTAGGACGTGTTTGTGTGGGTCAGGTAGAAACCATTATACCACACTTCTCTGATTACCATCTTTGTCACAACAGCTCTGTCAGAGAGCCAGTGCCACTTACAACCATGATGGAGCTCAGCAGGTTTGACAGGAGCGAAATGAGGAAATGAGAGAAGGAGTCGGGCCGGTAGGGGAAAGACAGAGCGTCTACTTTAAACCTAATCACCACTGGTGCCGCCGCGCCTTAGCACTTGTCTGTCAGAGGTTGCGACCATTGTGTTGTGAACGTTTGGATGCCCTCCTCACTTAGCACACCTCCTGATCTCCTTGACTGAGATCCCGGGGTGAAAAGGCCAGCAGCCCGTCTTAATTTTCTAGTCATTTCATCTGTAGAGAGATTAATTGAGTTGCTACACTTTTGTGTTGTCTCATTCTGTGTTAAAAGTTCTCAGGATTCTCAGAGCACTTAGACCTCGTGTGATGATGCCACACTTGGTTTATCACTCTTAGTTAAGCCATGCGAACCGTGCGGATGAATGATGCTCTGTTAGGAATAGTCGTGGGTTGTAATGAAACCAAGACACTCCAGGGCAGAGTAAGAAATTGGTGTTTTGAAATTGGTGTCTGACGTGGACATTACGTGCTTTGTATCTGTGTTTTAAGAAAATAAATGTGCGACCGTGCGTCTGGTTTTTTTTTTGGCACGGGGTATGGTTGTGGTTTAGTATGAGATGAGACTTATGTTCAAATCTCAATCTATTCAAGGTTATTATAGTTTGGTAAACTTAAAACAGTTATTTTTATTGAAATCAAATAAATATTGACCTGAAAATTATTGGAATAACTTAAACTAAACGAAAATTTTAAATGTTGTCTTAGAAATAAATTGAACTTGGTTTAAGTCACTTAAATTATAATAAACAAAATCTAAAATAAACAAAAACAAATTAATCTTGTAAAGCAACATAAAAAATACATATAAATCATCATAAAAATTGCTAAAGGTTTTACAAAAAACTCATTTTAAATGTTAAAAACACTACACTAAAAATAAAACTATGATAACTGCCTACAGTACATTGTAATACATGTAATTTTCACAATTAAGAAGAAAACACAACTTCTGTTTCATGCCGACTTTAAATGTGTGTTGTGAGTTGATGTTCAAAGAATTTTGATGAGTTAAAGTTATGTAAAAAGGTTTAAATGACTTGTAAAGCCAAGTTGATTGTACTTAAAAATATAAGGCAGAAAAATATTTTATAGCTTAATAGAAGTTATTAGAACGTCAAGTGAACTTGAATGCAATGGTAATGCATTTTATTGTATGTAAAATATCAGTTGCAAATGATCTTCAGAATCTGTGAATCAGTTGGAGTGGCCAAATTTAGACAATTTTCAACAATAATCATGCAACAGTAAATATTAAAGATTAAAGATATATATATATATGAATAAAAACGAGAGGACCAAAAAAATCACTTTTGGCCTTTAATCAGTGTTGGGTGTAACTAGTCACTAAGCAATTAGTTACTATAATTTAATTACTTTCCCCTTGAAAAGTAAAGTAAGGGATTACTCTTATTTTTTCTGTAATTTAATTACAGTTACCTCAGATGTAATTGAACTAAATACTATGTAATATATTCAATAGTGGAAATGACACCAAAAGTGTAAGACTAACTATAAAAATGTATGCTTTAATGTATCCATCTCACATTTGTATAATTTGGTCAGTTAATAAGAATAATTGATGTAGTTATTTATCATTCATTTGAAGGAATTAAATAAGCCGTTTCATGTCTATCCTTGAATCAATTCTAATCAAGGTTGTATAGGATATAGAAAGTAATTAATAAGTCATTTGGAGAGAGTAATGTGTACAGTAATCTAATTACACTGTTGAATATGTAATTGGTAACTAGTAATTAATTATAGTAATATAGAGTAGTATAGAGTAACTTACCCAACACTGCCTCTAATGCATATCTGACACACCCTATGTGCTCGTAAGTATTTCTCTCCATGCTTTAACTCTTGCATCAGCCCGTTTGTGTGTTCTAGCTCGACACGGAGTAGAGTAGAAAAGACAGGAAAGCGTGTAACCGGATTCAGTTTCTGCCACACTGTCATTAATAATCAGCCAGTTCTGCAGAGAAAAACGCATTGCAGCTTAGACATCTTCATTTCAATGGTAGGACGATGTTCTCACTTAAACTCCCTCATGCTCTCTCTTGTTATATTCTGCTACACAGTGATATTCTACATGTCAAGGCCTGATTATGTGAATCAGCTTAACTGATTTAAGTGTATACACATTATATTTTTTATTCTTTCGTGCCCTCCCTAAAAAATGATATCATCTTCTCTAAATCACATTGTGACTCACTGTGTAGGTGGGGGATTGTCAACAATCAAACTTTGATTTTCCAGTCGCTTTTAAAAAGCTGTTAAGTCACCCCTGGGAGCTGCCCGACGAGGCCTGCTTCTTTCATCCTACCTCCGTCTAAGCAGAAACGTTGCGAAGCACGTCCTCCCATGGCTTTTTATGACTCTCCTCTCCATAAATCTCCATTAATCAGACCACTTGACTAAGTAACATGAAGCCTGTGATCAGGACTAAGGCCTAGCAAGACGGCTTGTCATGGCATGGCAGACGTTTCCGCACCGTCCCCTCCTTCTGTACTTCGTAAACCATTAGAAGTAAGGGTCGTGGGCCTCCCCCCTGATATACACTCCAATCGTTTTGATTTAAAGGCCAATTTGAGGTTGTCTGGCCTCTACATCCGGATCCTGACCCGATGTGATAAGTCTCAGCGTTCTTCATTGGGTGGATGAGATCTACAGAGCAGCGGGGGCGGACGCGTGGGTGGGTCACTGGGGTTAGGGGGTCTTTACGCTACTGCATAAAATTTGATATTTCTCCAAAAAGAGACCCTGGAGAGAAACGATCCCTCTTTTACCATGCTTTGTTTTGACGAATCATCTCATTTCATTCTCTCTCCTCTTACTAACCCAAGTCTCTCAATCAACACTTTCTTTGCTTTGTTTTCTGTCCATATTTCAAGCGTCTCGTATTCTTGTATTACATGTCTCCCTGTCCCTGTTCTGGATAAAGGCGCGGGTGTGTTTGGATTGGCAGGATTTGAACGCATAAGTCCTTGGATTGTGACATTACTGTCTGGCTTGTTAATACTTTGTCCTCATGCGCTGCGTCTACGTTGGCTCTGTTTTTCTCATCTGACCTTTGAGAGACAAAAGAAAAGGGTAACGAGAGACAAAGAGGAAAGATATAAAAGTGGAGGCCAGAAACAAAGGGTGGTGGAGTGGGTAAAGGATAGAAGTGAAGAATTCAAGTAAAAAAGCAAATAAAAGTAAAGCTTTCTCCTTTATTAACTGTACATTACTGTATGTCAGAGACGTCTGCAGGCCTGCGTAACCTTGAGCTGCTCTTTCTTAGTGAGAAGAATGACAGATCAGCGCATTCTGCACCTTGTCTCTCTTTCTTATATTCACATACTCTATACAGTACGAAACAAATGATGTCACTGAAATGGCACACACGGAGTGTGAATTGAGAAACGCGGAGGTCAGAGGTTCATTCATCTGATTATCAGCAATGTTGCAATCTAGTTGATGTATCCAAAGTTGAAACAAGGTTCAGGCCCCGTCTGCTAAAAACGTAATGACAACGTTAAGGGAACAATAAGCAAAACTGAGGTATTACGCTGACAATATTTAGACAATACGCAGGGGAACCATGACAGTGTAAAGACAGGCACGCTGATGAAACGCACTGGCTTTTACAGCTACACCCAGACTGTTTAGGGAAATCATTGAGAATGTTTGGAGAATGTTTCGACAATGTTTGCAGAACAATTTGGCAGAGCCTTGAGAATGTTGCGGTAACCCGTAGGCTACCAAAAGAAGGCACCCCCTGTTTTCTTAAACTCTCTTTCACTGCTCTCAATGGAGCTCCTTCACCTCGAACATCAGCTATGCTAATTACAGAATCAGGAAAAGGACACTCATAGTTAATACAGACACGGTGTGGGCCAAGGGGCTGGGAGGAGCCAGAGAATGTGAATGTGAGGTTATGAAATGTGTCAAAATCTCGAAGGTCCAGGAATGTTTATATTACTCTTCTGTCCTTATAATATTTACCACTTCGCTTAAGTTCCTCAGATTCATATCGAGTAGTAAACTTCAGAGTTAAGTATGAGGGAGGGAAATACAAAATTAGCGCTATTAGATATCTACCGTAACTGTCACCAACAGAGCCAAACACTACAGCCAAACTTCTCAAAGATAAATGGGCAATTCCATGCAAATGTCAACTTTAAGATGAAAAACATCTTTTGATGAAAAGTTTTTACCAAATGTTTTAACCATACTGATGAATGTCCATATTTCGTAGTTTAAACGAGTCTCTCTTTAAGTTTTAAAGCGGTTTTTGCGTTTTTAAAGGTCCAGTGTATGAAATTTAGGGGCATCTAGTGGAAAGTGCCACCAACGTCTCACTCCACCCCCCCCTTTTGTAGCATTACGGTGGCTGACACAGGACAAAGATGTTGTCACATTTTCACTTCTTTGCAGGAGAAGATAATGTATTTACAAAATGCGCTCTGTAGAGCAGTTTGTCCGTTTAGGGCTTCTGTAGAGCCAACATGGTGAATTCCATGCAAGGGGACCCGCTGTGTATGTAGGTATAGCTCATTCTAAGGTAATAGAAACATAACAATTCATTATGTAAGATCTTTATACACCTCTGAAGACATAGTTATGTATATTATATTACATTTCTGTCCATAGATCCTCCAAAAAAATGACACACTGGAGCTTAGTTTTCCATAGTCCGGTAAGTGAATTGTCACATCCAAAACAGTCCATATTCCTTGTAAATGAACATATGAAAATTTTAATATAGTAACTGTTTTATAATGTTCTATAAAGAGGCATCCCTTCTCCATTTGTTGGGTATTGCGTCTGGTTTAAACATTTTAATTCACAGAAATCCTCAAGTATTTTGTCTCTCAAAAATGTGCGTCCTTTTTGTCACATCCATAGCACCTTATTTTTTCTCTCTTTTAAAACTCGTGCTTTGACTAATATTTTTTCGCCCGATTTCACAGACAAGGCCTTAAACTAGTCCTAGACTAAAATTAATATTTGAGCTTTCTAAACTAAAAATAACTTGCCCTGACTTTTACATTTAGTCATTTAGCAGACGCTTCTATCCAAAGCGACTCACAGATGAGATAAACAATGGAAGCAATTGGAACAACATAAGGACAACAAAAAGCACAAGTGCAATAAAAAACTAGTCTCATATAGAATACCACAGTATACAAAGCTACGTTTTTATTGTTTGTTTTTTGAAAGAGTAGAAAAGAGATAGAAGTCAGAACTGATCGTTCAGGTATTGACGGAAGAGATGTGTTTTCAGCCGATTCTTAAAGATGGCCACAGAATCTGCTGATCTTGTAGCAGCGGGCAGATCCTTCCACTGATGTGGAACCGATCCAGAGAAGGTACGTGAGAGAGATCTTTTACCTTTTTAAAATATATCTATCCCATTGTTTGGTCTCAAGATGCACACCAGAAATGTTTTTTCCAAGCCATTTTTAT
Organism: Triplophysa siluroides; assembly: GCA_006030095.1. Classification (NCBI taxonomy): domain Eukaryota; kingdom Metazoa; phylum Chordata; class Actinopteri; order Cypriniformes; family Nemacheilidae; genus Triplophysa; species Triplophysa siluroides. Next base: position 4,074,705 of record VCII01000846.1, on the reverse strand, counting down.
AAAAGTGACTTATATCTTAATTTAACTAAGGCTTAAGCTAAGCCTTTTCTGCAAAACCAGGCCTTTGTCTAGACTCTATCATCATGGGTTTATGAAACTTTAAAAGGAGGTTTAATATATTGGTAATAAATACATTCTCTGAGAATTTATATTTAAGTTTTGTTTAAAAATGTCACATCCATTACGCTGGAATTGCCGAAATGCTTGAAAACACAAGTTAAAAGGGAACTGTAAATATATGTTCAATATATGTTATTTTCTTTTCTTTTTTTCAGGGGTGGAAGCATTTGCTCAATGAAAGTGTTCAAAAGCAAGATGGCGAGACTGTATCTTCTCAACGCAAACTAGAAGAATCAATGTGATTTGGGCCGAAAATTTAAACACGCGCACACACTGGGAACAGTGTTTGTTGGAGACTGTCTATCCTCAGACTTGGACAAGGCAACACTTTCGGAAATTGTGACACTCGCAATCATCATCAACCAACACAAATTCCCATGCAGGTTACACACACACACGCGCGCACACACAGACACACTCAGCGAGCCTGTGCACAAATGTGTGGTTTAGCAAACTCGTCAGTTTTAACATAACACATGCTTCACACAAATTAGCCACTGTAGCCTCACAGGAGAAAGTGGCGCCAAATTTCAGTGGGCTGTGTCAGGTCTTTGGCCCAGGTGTGTGTGTGTGTTTGTATTCATCAATACAGTGTTACCTCTTAGCTCACTTCTAAAATCCCGCCTGAACAGAACAACACAACACTATGTTGTGTTTCTGATGCTGGTCACCAATATGTGATGCAGATGTGTTCAAACCAGGCTTCTTAACAAGCACCATGAAATCAAAACAGACAATTGTTGATTTTTATGGAAAGTTGCATTGTGTTTACTATAAATGATTTATCCATGCATGTCATTGTTTTTTTAATTCATGTACCCTCATAATCTATAATATAAAACATGAGCCTCCCCTCCAAACAACATCTCTTCTTTTTATGACATGCCTTGGTGCATTGGTTGGGCTGTACTGGTCTAATGGCCTGGTTTTTAACCTCTATCAATCCAATCAGTTTCCCCGTGATGTTATTTTGGTGCATAAGCTACACTTCCCATCAAAACTTCACTTACTTTTCTTTTAGTTGCAGTATATTTGTCCACATTTTATAATAGTAGCAAACCCATTAAAACTATAAAACAACACAGTTGTAACTAGGAATTATGTTGTGACTAAAAGCATCCAAAATAAATAAATGATATATTATAGCATCTTCAAAGTAGTCGCCTTTCGCCTAGAATTTGTAAAGTCATACATTTTATCGTAGAGCTTCTAGAGGTCTTAACCTGCTTTTTAAACAGAATTGAAGAAATTTTCCATCATTTCCATTGACTGTTTTTGTTGATTATTTATAAGTACATTGCAATATACAACTTGAGATTAAAAGATTTTCTAACATCATGACGAAACATTATTGTCAAGTGAATCTAAACTAAACGTTGGACCGGTCGATTACTGAACCAGTACTAACCAGTCTGTTCCAGCATCTTGGTGTTTTCAGCCAGGATACTGTCACCCTAAAACATCAACCATGAAAATAGACCTGATACTGTTTTTTAAACCCTTAAAAGTTACAGTCTGACACAATCTTTGGATCAAAGTAAAGACAGAACATGATTTGTTAGCAGTGGAAAATACAACGGGCCAGCTGACAGATCACACGCAACATAACTTAGTACTGTATGTCTCTGACTGAATCCTGCATGACCCTACCTCTCTCTCTCACACCGGAGAGCATTCAAACCTCCCCAACAGCAATATTTAACCCTAACAGGTTGTCATCAGCCCTGAACATTTAGAGCCTGTCACTCATAAGAGAACTCGCGTAACACACATTCACCTCAAACACAACATAAAAGAAGCTTTTGCCCTCGATGCGAGCCTGGAACCACTAAAGCACTAAATCCTGACCTGCGAGGTAAAATCCCTCTGTAAAGTGAGGTGCTGTGAAATGCATGCGAGAGCAGTCGTGTTTAATTAGAGCTAAAGAGGCCGATGTTATGCATGCTTCTATCTGATGGTGTGAGGGGAAAATAAAAGGCTTCTCGTCGCAAGTCTTCTCTCATGTAAAGCAAAAGCAGACGTTCTAAATCCAGGGTTTTCACAGTCATGGAAAGCTTGTGATTTGTAAAAACAAGATTGTACTTTTTAGGCCTGGAAATGTCATGGAAATTGATACAATGGAAATTTTTATTGTTGATATCAATATTTCTAGTTCGGCACAACTTTGAAGTATTTCAATGGTTAGAATGGCTCTTTGTGAATGAAAATTCTATGCAACGACTGTTTCAAACCCTTGGACCAGAAGTCAAGGAAATTTGTTGGTTGAAAGTGGTGGGGACTTTTTTTTGACGACGTTTTGACACAAGCATTTTCAGGTGTTATCCAAAAGTGTCTCATCTACATGGAAACCCCTGAAAATGTTTACAACCCTGTAAGCCTACTGTGCATTAATGAAATGTAGGAATCTTTAGCATTATTTTGTTGTCAAGTGTCAATCTTATTGCCAGAAAAAGATGCAATTTCAGACGAAAACAATTTAGTAGGGACATGGGACTGCATTTTCTTTATATACGGTGAAAAGTGATATGTCATTTATAAACTTTTCACTGAATTGTTTTAATTTGAAAACTTTAATGTAGGAAGCCATCAAGACATGGCGAAATTCAATGTTTACATACTATAACTTTCTGTCACCTGAGATATCTTTATCTGATTGATTTTTGAAGAGAGCATAGGTGTATCGTTACTGCCTTTCATATCCCACAATCCTGTGTGCCCCTGGAGAAAGGGATTGGCTGAGCTCAAAAAATGTAAATGGCATTTGAGAAGGCAAGGCATTAGAAATATAGTTTATGTAAGAATTTTTATTTTTTACTTTTTAACAATTTTTGATCGCGTTTTTATTGAGAATTTTGATAATAGTTTTTGCATATTTGGTTATCACCTGGTGTGCTCCACATATCCTAACAAGTGAAGCCAGGTCTCTGGCTGCAGTATAGGTCATAAACCGTGCCCTCTCCATGTAAACAAACGGTACGTGAGTTCAAAATCAAATAACACTTAAAATACATTTTTTCGAATGATGGTTTCTGTCACGCTAGTGAGTTCTTATCATCCTGATAAGCTTTCTTATAAGTTAGTTTTAAAAAGGGGTGTGACAACATGACTTGTGTGTTTGCGATTGAGTCTTTGGCTCCAAATGGTATCATTGGCACAAGATGTCGGCGTCCATTTCTGGAACATTTTGGCTTTCTACAGTGGAGACATGTCCATCTTTTTTTATAGACACTTGTATCACCAAGCGCTTTATAATTCAAATGTAAATTCGTTACGCTGCCTATTAAGCCTGTCCGGAACTGTTTCTGGAGTCAGCTGCCTAAGCTTTCGGATGCAGCCTAGTAATCTTTCAGAAAGCGTGACAAACTGTTGGCTATAAATACTTTGTAGTGATTCAGACTCTAGTTTTGTGTAGTTGAAAGTGTGGTGGTGGATTTGTGAAACTTTAAGTCGCACCGACCGCCTAAGGATGGTGCATTCACACTCAACTCTTGCTAATCTTCTACTTGACGTACGCGACGGTGTTTGGATGGCGTGCTCTTCTCGCAGTTGGCTTTGATCAGGCCTGTGCTGTTAGTGAGCATGGCAGTGCTTGTGATCTGAGGAAACATCAGCGCTGTCTTGTATGACTTTAAGTGCTTTTCCATGGTGCCATAGCATATCACAGTTACACTCTCTCCCACAGACACACACACACACACACAAGATCTTCTGTTTTTTCTCTTTATGATGGGCTCCTCATTCTCATTTTTTGCTCTTTACCCACCTTCATCCCCCCGACTAAATTGCATGACTGGTGCCAGTGTTGAGCCTATTAGAACCTAAAATCCTAACCAATGACCGTGTTAGACGAACAGCCCGACACCACAACACGCACAGCAGCTTTCACCGCACCGTAGAAAAATACCAAGCAGCACATCTGTGTGCGTTCATCCTGCGAGACGGGAGGGCAGGGGAGAAAGGGAGAGAGCGAAACAGAGTCTGCGATGTTTGCCCGCAGAGTTTATAAAACAGAAGTCAAGCCGTATTAAAACACACGGCACATTAGTGCCACGGGCTGTGCCAAACCCTGACAGCCTCCCTCGACCGCACTTTCAAAATAATAATTACACTGCGAGAGAGAGGAAAGAACATTAAGATCTGTGACTTTGAAATTGTAGAAGCATCGGTTATCAGCGGGAAAGAGGAGGTGTGGGCGTACAGCCGGACGCCGGGGAGCCGTCCTCGGTCGGGGATCCAGGAGGCATGTGTAGTGTGGATTAAGGCCATGAACTGATGATTTTAGAGGGATGGTCGGGTCCAAAAGTCAAATGAAAGGAAATATCGAGCGGGTCCCATAAACAGTTAGATTCCCGAAAACCAGTTAAAGTTGTAGATGTGATTTGGCTAGTGTGCAGTTTTTAGATTATTGAAGGTGAGTGGTGGACTATTGGCTTATATGTTTACAGTATGTGCTACATTATTAGAATCTTGCTTGTGTTGGTCTTCAATATTGTAAACCTGGCAAATATTTTGGAAAACGTGGTTGAGATTTGACATTTTGTGTTGTAAAAACTTTTCTGTGAATATTATAAACCATTTTGATTTCTCATGCAGTGTCTCTGTCTTTCCAACCGGTTGGAAATATTCAATTTTATGATGATTTGATTTTCTCAAAGACATGAATTGAGGTTTGGGGTTGCTTGGTCAGCTTATTTCATATCTACAAAACCCCAAATCAGAGGAATTGGGGTTTTGTTTAACAACGATGAAAATAGTTAAATGAACAAACACGGCAGAAACTGAGCTACCGTCACAAAGAACCCTTATTGGGCTTCTACCACAAATCCATATATTCATAAAACTCTTTTTAGCATCTATATTTGAAAGTCGGTCTCCCGCTCCAAAGAAAGCACAGGCACACAGCGGCTTGACATATGCACACATCACATGAAAGCCACAATTGTAGGTTTAGAAGCAGGCCAGCACTGAGCACTGATATTCATTGTTACAGAGAAAACATTTTGTTTGTATCTGATGTTGTTTTCTCAGCAGAGAGAGAAGGTTTAGTGCAAAAAGAATTGACTTTATTGCCTCCATTTTATAGCGCCTGCCCTTTTATGAACACCCAGCGCGGTGATTTGTAATGTGTTTACCTTTCGGCAAGCCCTTGTGTTGGCATATGGACATGAAAGTTACCGTTATTTTAGAACAAGACATACTTAAGAAAGATAAAAAAACAGGCCTGTGTTGCTAAAATCTAAAACCTTTCTAAGAATCGAAATGTATTTTTTGTCCTCACAAACGTATTCATGAGGGTTGACGTAGTCAGCGTGCCAATAATATTCGTAAACCTACGGTCTGTTTGTCTAATCGTTCAAAAATGTTATAAATGAGAAAACAATACTGCTTTGCTTTTAAACAAAAAAGTAATAATAAAATATCAGCAGGTGCAAAGTCTACTTGACAATATTAAACAGACAGTTTTTTTATATTGAGGGTCAGTGAATCTAGTGCTGTTTAACAACCTGTTATTGCAATATGAATATCTATCATAAATCATAGCCAGTCTCCTTAAACCGTCATAGCTGCTTTGACAGTCCTGGACGGGCCGAGGGGTTGGGTGGGTGGAGGGGATTTATTCGTGCTAAACTGAGAGGAGCCGAGCTCACGGCAGCCGTGAATCCCATCATACGTTTTGATGTACCAAGATCTTTCTCTGTCCACGGATGAAAATTAAGCGTGGTTGACTTTGGCACCCATTTCCTTCGATGTGTCTGCTTGTCTGGCCTATCAGACAAATGTAGAGCAAGACGTTAAGCGTTTTCGCATTGGCTCATGCGTGCACGCACATTAACACACACTCACAAACTTGTACTGCTGCCTGTGCAAATACCCTATAAAACGGGCTATTATTCATAATGAGCAAATAACAGTAGCATTCATACAGCGTTGAAGTCTGGGATGAGATAGAACCGATTTGCACGTACGAAAGATTACGAGAACGATCCAGAGGGGCCTCGACGTGGAGTCCGTCTGGTGAAACTTGCTCTGTAAAATGTTCTCATAAAAGGAGTTATGACAGGTCATCAACTCTCTTGTTCATGACAAGTCAATCTCACCATCTTACTGTCTTATTCCCTCTATAACTGTTGCTTTGAAATCTTACAAGAACATGTAGGCTTACTTAAGGAAAGCAGCTGGGAAGTAGCATGGCGGGCCGTCTAGTTCCCCCTCCTCATATTAGTCTATCTCAATCTATCCACTCGGGCTGATTTTCCTTTTACGAGTATGTGACAGATTTTGCAGGTGTTCATTATTGTGACCGGTGTCACCTGTGATTCAGCCGAGCTGTTGAACTGCATTTAACTCGGCTGAACTGGTCTTGACCTCTATTTCTGTGCAGAAAAGGCAGCGTGCCCTTCAGATTGCTGAACCATGTCCATGTTAAAATCTACATTAAGTTGCTTAAAGAGTGCAGTTTTTTTGTGTGTTGATGCATTTCGTACCGAGTATGTGCCATGTGAATCATCAATATTTTTTGAAAAAGAAAGATTTTTAATAAGAAAAAAATGAATATTTTAAATGTGTAAATCACTGTTAAATATGACTTTCTTTCTTCTGCAGAACACTCAAGATGACATTTTGAAGAATGCTGGTGACCGAACCCGTTCACTTCTATTGTATGGGGACAAAACCAGTGCAAATCATTGGGTACAGCCGTTGTTTGGTTATCAACCATAAAATGAATCTTTCATCATTTACTGAACCTCTTGTCATCTCAAACCTGTAGGACCTTCTTCTGCAGAACACGAAAGAAGACATTTGACCAAAAGCATAGACTGCATCCCTTCAGAGCTCAGATTCAGGCAACATTTAACAGTCCTGAGACTTCCAGAGAAGATACGTAATACAAATTGTTCATTTTTATTAAGCGACTTCTATTTAACTTATAGTCCTGTGTGTCACTGTCCTCCAAGTGACTGCTTCAGAACCCTGCAGGATGAGAGTGTAACTACATCAGGTGCCTTGATCGCCCACGCAACTCATGTGTATTTCTCCCCGAGCCTGATTTCCCCTTGTTAATAGGCTGTTTTGAGAGTGGAGAGAGAGCTGCGGACGGATGCAATCACAGCCTACATGCTTTAAGACGAAGCTGCGCCTCGTAAATCTCCGGCAGTGCGTTCCCGTTTTAGCTCAATCAGCATCTCTGCCGTGCCGTTCCAGACGCCGCCTTTGTTTATTATGCCGAGTCTGACTCAAAAGTTGAAGGAGATGACAGGTGCTTTGACCGCAAGCTGTGGGTGTTTATGTTTGAAGGAACCTCTGGCACTCCAAATCATTGTGCCCGACCTCCATGTCTTAACTTTCAACAATTAGTAGTGCTAATGAGAGAGTGCCACAGAATACAGATTCATTCCCTTCTTTTTCCTTCTTTTTTGGACCCCTTTACCATCTTGACTCTTTGATTCTTTTGTTCGGCTGTTTTTTTCTATTCACCTGTTTTTCTGTTATCCCAGACACCAATGTAGAATAATACATAAATAGAAAAAGCAGAAGGCTTAAGGAAATGCTTTTCAATTTCCAAGTAATATTAAGTGCCTGGGGAAATTCTTAGTAACGAACGTCGGATCTGCAGCAAGCAGTAAAATCATTATTTCAGTAACCGAAAAATCGTAAGAGCGCTGTTTAAGTGAAAAAGCATGGAAATTTATGTAATGTTAACCTCTAGGTCATCAGTGTGGTTTGGCACGTACGGTAGAAAAGAGCAAGAAGCTAATATACCTGGCAGCTGGCCTTCCATCTACATGATCTGAAAAGAGAGCTCCTGTTCAGTTTTGGTTCAATTGAAAGCTTATGAGTCAGACTTATCAAAGTTAAACCCAGCGTGAATAATGCTGTGCTGAATTAAGTTATTTTTCAGTGGCGGTACGGATAGGATCAATGAGGAAATTGAATCTTTTCTGTGCTCGTGTGTCATTTTATACACCATAAAGCACCGCAAGAGGAGTTTATAAAGAAGCTGTCAAAAGTGTTTCTGTGGGAACGAAACCCCAGAAAGAAAGCAAACATGATAATATCTGTTTTTCCATTAGTATGCAAGCAATGCAAACTTTGGGTCCTATGTTATATCCCACAATCGTGTCATAAGTGTGCAGTACTCCAAGGCTCTCGCCATACTTTATTTTATTTGACCATTGGCCTACTTATTTTTTTGTATTATCTTAGTTATAGTTAGAGTATTTATATTCCTTTTCATTTTATTTATTTAAATGTTCAACTTACACCATACTGTAGTTATATGTGACTGAACTGTAGGGACTGCTCAAACTGCCAATAGCAAATAAAATGCATGTCATTAAAATGTTAGGGTCATGTGACTGAAATGGTCATTTTCAAAGCCTTTTAATCATGTGGATATAAAAGTTGCAATGTGGAGAGAATTAAATTCATAACATGTAAAAAAAATAAACATGTTATGTAAATAAGATACTTGATAAATGCCAGAGTTCAATGGTAAACTAAATTGTGAATTAGGATGAAAAACGACTTTTTTGTTTCTAGTCACATAATTGCCAAAGTTACATTTTCGTTATTCCATATTTTGATATGATAACTATTGTTCTAAAATGTTAATTATTTAAATATAAATGAGTAAGTGAGCATAAATCTTGCGGAGACGGGACAAATACCGCTTTTTAAAACTCAAACGCTTTTCTAAACAACAATTCTGGCCCTTTCAGCTTTCCGTTGTTTGACTCTATCCAAGTAACCGGACCTGTAGTTTGTTTCTATGGTTGCTTAGTAACTTGACTTGAGCACTGGCCGGGCAAGGTGGGCAAGGTTGATATTTGAAGGTATGAAATGTATATAGGACAGACCTTTTTTATTCACGTCGTTCGGTGAGTGACGCGTGTTATACATTTAAGACGACCAAACTTACTTTCCACGAATTGGTATTGATTTTAAACATTTTATTTGCTCATAATTGTAACAAATACCAACCAACCTTTCACGAGGGAAATGCGTTTCCTAGTGGCATTAAAGCAAGACGCGAAGTTTTACGATGTAATTAGTGTAATCTGTCGTAAATAAAATATATTGTGTTATTATTTCGTTATATGTAGGCTAATGTGTGAGTAACTGCACGCGGGACTCTTGAAAAACGTTCGTTTTTAACATTAAATGAACTTCATTGAATGTGAAAATGTTTGAATAGCTTTACCTGTGCGTGTAATATTAACACTGTTTAACTTCTGGTTCACCGTCAGGTTAAAAGCATCTTGTGCACGACATGGGGGTGGCACTTTCCCGGGCAGTTCAGTGGGACAGTTCCGGGGCAGATCAACTGGAGAATACCCCTCTGAATAAAGCCATGCTCGATGAAATCCTGCTTTTCACTGAGGAATTCGGCGCCAGACACCCACAGGAGGCCAAACTTGTGTTCAGAGAGCCTTTACAATGGAAAACATCTCTAGAAGCTTCTGATTTTAAAGCGGAGTATGACATCAGGTAACACCACTGCACGACACTATACCACATGCATTCACTTGAGGATGAGGGACCTCATTTAATTCTACTGTAACTGTGTAATATGATTCACAGTTCACAAACTGTACATTAATACGCTTAACTGATTTAGTCTTATGATTAAAGATCATTTTGTGTATTCTTTTTCTCTATGGTACATATGAATCCATCTGTTTTTCGAGTCCCCTTGTTAGTCTGCTGGTTTTTCAATCCGTCCTCTCCTCTCTCATTTTAGTGGTGAATCAGTTATGTCCCTGGAGTCTGATAAGGATGGACATCCCCTTCTCCATCTCACTCCACCTGACATCACAGTGTACACATTTCAACACCTCTCCGACCTTCTGCATCTGACTGAAGACAAAAAGATGAAAGAAGTTCAGGCCTGTTTGGCGGGTGAGTAGGACTAATTCTTATTTCCCTTATTCTGAAAACCATACACATCTCGCCCATTTTACCTTCGTGAAGAATTTGTTTCATGAGCTGAATAAATATCTTTGTCTACTCAGCTAACAGGGACCCACTTAAAAAGATCCTGGGGTCCAGTTCTGCCACAGTTCTCCTAAAAGAAGGGGAAGAGGATGAGCTGAGTGGGGAAAAGGAGCTTGAAATGAAGCTGTTAAACAACCTGAAAGAGCTGGACACAAAACTGCTCAACATTGCTCTCGGACAGATCACCAGGTTTGCTTCCTATTGGCCAAAGATTGCATTGACTCGATTAGTTTATTATTGTTTAGATATATATTACGTGCAGTATTATCCAGTTATTTATGCATTAATTGTTGTTTTTTAATAATGTGTATTTTTCTTTGTTGTGTATGTGTTTGCCCAGAGAGGGCAGGCTAAGCCCAGCAGCTGTTGATGGAGAGGTAGATCAGTTGAAGGGTTTATGTGGGACAGGAGAAAGCCTGGTACTAAAGTCTGTACGCTACACATCAGGTTTGCATCATCCTCTTTTCCCCCTCTGCATCATTTTAGCTCAATCTCGTGTCACTCACTCTCAGACTTATTTTCATTCTCAATCTGACTAATCATGCTTCTCTCACATATATTCATCTCTCTCTCTCTCTCTCTCTCTCTCTCTCTTTCCACACTCTCTCTCTCTCTTTCACACACGCACACTCACTTTCTAAGTGGATGAAGGGAGCAAGTGGGTCAAGTTCTCTAGCATAAGACCATCTGAGTGTTTGTACAGACAATGTGAGGTTCTGACTTTTAAAGGGGTGCATTAACTGAAATGAACTTGAATTGTTCTGATGTATCTGATATATTATATATCACACTTATAAAAAACTATATAGAGTATATTATTGGTCCAGATAATTATACCTATCACCGCATCAGAGGCAATAATATAAAAATATTATTTATGGCCCCTACTGGGTTTTGAATGTGATTCAATTCAATGTACGAACATACAATAAAACAAACAATGACACAATAACAACAAACAAAATTAAGAAATTAAGATGCTTGTTGCTTGATGAAAAATACATATAATAAAACACTGTACGTAAATATAAAAAATTACTTTTTTTCAATACAAACAGTTCAATATATACAATTGATTTTAAACAGAGGCACATGAAAGGGATGGGACAAATAAAGCAATATATGTAAAAACAACCATCAGCTGGGTGTCGGTCTCCCGTCTTCTCCCTCTCTCCTCAAGCCTCCACAATTTGTGGGCAATGTTGGAAATTCAAGTGTAAAAGTGTCATCAACATGGAAACCATTACATATGTCAGATTTCAGTTTACAGAGAGATTTATCAAACCATCTTCGGGCAGATTTGCTGTACCATAACAATCAAGTGTATTTTGGAATAAGTAGTGTAGCCTGTATATTTTGATTGATGGATGTGGCTTCTTTTGAAAAACAGGTCCCCGTATGGTGGGTAAAGTTGGAAATTTCTATGCAAATAAAGAGGGGAGAGAGGATGCGCAGGGCGGTTTGGAGCACGTGGAAGTATCGGCAGGGTTTTTTGGAGAGCGGTGATTTATTTTAGGGTGACGTGTGCAGCAGTTTAGTCCTGAAATGAGATCAGTCACATTCACTGGCAGGGCTGCATGCAAGTCGTGTCCATCTACCCCAGGGGAACCTGCACTCTATGAACCTTCCACAACCAAAGTTTTAATGCAAGCGTTTTAGTGTTGAAAGGTGTCAACAGTGAACTAGTCTAGCATTTGATTTAATCTACCATGTGTTCTGAATAGTCTTTTTCAAAGAGTAGATTATATTTTAGGTATTTGATGATCTGTAGTATATTGAAAGTCCACAAAATAAAGTCCAGGACAACCGCAACATTTATTAGCATACATTTTACTAATCCGAACAGCTCTTAGGGGTTTGTTTAAAGGTTTCCTCTAACAATATTTTGATTTTGGTATTGGCCCAACCAGGCCTGCAGAAACAACCTTACTGTTGTCCTTTTTTAAGACCATCTTGTTTTCTACAGATTATGTTTTCTCAAATGGTTGTCGCTCTCCTCCCTGGAGGCAGATGGATGGAGAAATCTGCTCGCTCATAATTGAGACTTGTGACATCGAGCCCACACTGTTCATCACTTGCAGCACCACCGGAGTTTTCCTCCATGAGGTGAGAAAACTGTCGGGAAAGTAATAGCGGTCATTTGGTGACTCAGTTTTGGATTGTTCTTATAGTAAGTTCTCTCTCCCATAGGCGTATGTTGTAGCGAAACATTTAACATAAAATTATGGAATTCTGTTTCATCTGCCATCTCTGCTGAATATCACCTGCCATCAGTAATCGGTATCAGAAATAAATGGATTTCCATTGTGAACATGTATATCTGTATCGTGATTATAATTAGACCGGAGATAGATAACCTAAACGCGGCGTAACCCAGCAAGCCTGACCCGAGCGCATAGCATATGGAAATAAATGTATCCCGTCGGAATGCTAAATGATGCAATATGACTTTTCTGAATCTGAAACGTGTCAACTTGTCATAGGAATTAATTTTTCTTGATCATTTTAACATACAAAATGTGCTAATGCTTTGAAAGGTTTTGTATACAGACACTTTTCCAAAACATGAGGTAAGCGATATTGAAAACTTGACTTGACAGCTATGTGGTCGCGTTCCAGATCTGGTTCTCCAGCTATGTTAAGTGTTTTTCCCGGCTGTAGATCTAAGTGTGCGTACAATTAATCAAACACAGCATTTTGCACACCACAACACTTTCTTTATTATTCAGAACGCTTTTCCCTTTGAGGTCTCTTGTTTTCGGCCCTGTTCTGTTAAATGCTTTCTGACACTCCTATTCGGTGTAAATTAGAGGTCAGCTTGAAACCGCTGTACGTGACAGTGATGTTAATTGTAAAGATTAGACATTAATTCAGAACACTTCACTTGTAAACCTTAGAGATTAGGCATTGAATTACAATTACAGGCTAAAGAAGAAAGTGTGTGTGGGTTTTTCAATAAGATTTCGGTGTCATTTGAGACAGCCGTTGTATCCCAGCATACATGGCCGAAAATACAGTTACGCCACTGGGATGTAGCTTCTCGTTCTGCTTACATTGTGATTTGGTTTTACAGGGACTCATTGGGGACGTAGGTGAGAACTCTTATAAGAGGAAGGGTGATGTCTACCAAGATCTTGTCACGCTGTTGAAAAACAAGTCTCCTCACTTCGCCAAGACTATAACTGAACAGGTATTGTTTTAAACCACCTAGGGATACAACATTTTCAACACCTTCATTATATTCAAAGACTATTAACTTTAAAGGAGTGTTCCAGAGTTAAGTTGAAGGGATAGTTCAAAAGTTGTGTCATCTTTTACTCACCCTCAAATTGTTCCAAATCTGTATAAATTGATTTGTTCCGAACAGTTCTTGACCACCGTTGACTGCCATAGTACAAAAAAATATAATAGTGGGCAAAAGTGCCCTAGAACTGTTTGCGTTCCTACATTCTTCAAAATATCTTCTTTTGTGTTCAACAGAACAAATTTACAAATATTATATTTCCTACTATGGTAGTCAATGGTGGCCAAGAACTGTTTGGTTACAAGCATTCTTTCAAATATCAATATATGAAAGAAATGTATACATATTTGGAGTAAATGAACACAGAATGTTCATTCTTGGGTGAACTGTTTCTTTTTGACTTAGTTTTACTGAAATAATGAAGAATTCAATAAATATTTAATAGGTAACACAGAAAAGTTAACATTTATTTTCAGATGTCTTACTCAAAAACCAAACTGAAATGTCATGGCAATCAACATTATTAAATAAATGCTATCGTAGTAAACCCAAAACATTCCTTTAAATACTCCAGATGGCAATTTTTGAACACATGACAAAGTTGTCATTATAGTGTCTGCTCCACACCACAAGGATTTGGATGTTCTCACCATGTTCTGGGCAATACTTACATTTGAATTACATCATTGACAGTTATGCACTAATCATCAAAAAATCAGAAACTTCTGAAACACTTTCCACATAACTGTGGCATACTTATATAATCAATCTCCCGATATTAAAATAGTCATCAGTGCTCGAACGGCAGATAGGTTTCTGCAGTTGTCCCCGCAAGGCACCTGAGATGTGCGAGTTTTGACAAAGCTTGGAGCACAATGGTGGTGGTCTGGATTACACAGCCCGAGTGCTCATCAGAGACAGATGATATCATCGTGTGAGTAAGCCGTACTCAGACAGACACGTGCAGCCAGAACCAAATGTTAGCTGTCTCAAACAAACGAAAAGGAGAGGGAGACTAAAACTTCCTATTGGTGATATGAAGTGGATGTTATTGATTGTACATCGCTAATGTGTTTATTCTCAACTAACCGAACAAATACAGTTAAACTGTGAGATGCAAGTCTGAAGCAGGTCAACGTGAACCATGAATTTAACGGAACAAACTCCATCTGATTTATTTGTCTAGTACACACTCAAGAAATAAGAATGACCAGAAGATGCATCCCTAGTTGTCATTTAGGGATGGGAAATATTGCCTACATAGACCTCCGTAAGAAGGCCAATAAATTAGACATAGACACGCAAACAGCCCAGCCGTCTGTCCACTGGCAGTGTGCTTCTGCTCTATTCTCAGCCTGCGGTGTGAGGAATGCAGTCTTAGATTAATCACAGCTGAGGAGAACCGAGCAAAGGGGAAGATGGGACAATCCAATGTCTACACCTCGCTAGTGTGCGGAGCGTCTGCCTGTCACAATAACAGAGAGAGAGACAGATTGAGAGAAAGGGAGCGAGAGAATTATCTTCCATAGTATGAAAGAATGTGAAAACAAGACCCCGCGACCCTTCTGAATAAAATGAAGATAAGTTAACAAATGAGGTCTCCTGTAATGGTCCCAGGATGATGCGAAAATAGTTTTTATCATTTGAGAAATGATTGTGTCATTTTTATTGATGACACAAAAATGTGTTTGTTGGAAAAACGGTTGTTTTTAGATAGGCAACAATTACATGACTAAATATTTATTGAACTATTTGTTATAGTGAAAAATTATGACTTTCTTTTTAGTTTTTGGCCGGCTGAATATTGTCTAGATCATTCTTCGATTCCATCAGTAGAAATGTGCAAAAACTGACTTACGGTTTCCTGCAACATCCACTCTTCCTTACTTAAGACAAAGTCCTTAGATCCACCCTAATGTTTTATGCCGACCGTTGGCTGTTTTATAACCGACATAATTCTGTCCTTGAGCAATATAAACGGAAACTCCATCACCGAGACTTCATTGCTAAATAATGGTGATCTTATCCCTCACCGATATAGTTTGCAGATGGAAAATGAAGCCAGACAAAAAGATTACTGCTATACCATATACTAATAGAGTTATTGTCTTGCTCTGCTTTGCCAGTGTAAAAACCTCCGTCTGGTGCTCCCGCACGTTACCTCAAGGACAGAATGTATAAATGTTCCTATCATCCATTCGGTTTATGTGGAGAGCCGCTTTTCAGACACAGATTAAGCCTGCTGCAGAATTTTACCTGAGCGTTCACAGTAAAGGTGTCCAAGTTAAACTGTGTCGTGTCCAGGACGGTCTTCATCATCTTCACTTGAGGAACAGTTCCCATGAGTTTGTGCTCGGTAGCTCTGCTCTGTTTCAATAACTCTCACCTTTGATAAATGTTCAGTCTACGAGTGCTATAATTCTAACCGTTTATGAGACCGACTGGAAAAGCTAAAGCTGAGATACAGCATAGGCTGTGTATACTCTACTAAAGCTCCTCAAGGTAAGACGAATGCACTTGTTTATTTGGCACAGCGGTGACTTACACAAGCAGGACATGTACCTACTGTAGAAGAGCATTCAAGTGAATGAATCAAAGCATTATAGGAGTAGTTCACTTTAAAATAAAAATTTCTTGGTAATTCACTCACCCCCATGTCATACAAGCCGTCCGTATGTTTATTTCTCCTGTTGAAAACAAATTGAGGCTTATGAGGAACGCTTTAAGTTCCCAGGGTTCTTCTCCATATGACGGACCTGAACGGGGGGCTGTTGGTCAAGGTCCAAGGTCTTCTTTCTCCACGCTCGTAAACACTGGGTCGGAACTTTTGCTTACGTTACGCGTAACCTTTCCAATGTGATTACATAGTAAACAAAGTCGTGGTGGTGCATCATGAAGGCACTCTGAGGCAGTGCAAGTCATATATTTATGTAAAAATATATACTGTATACATTATTTTGTTTTCTTGAAAAATAACTAATCGTTTGGGTAGACTACACTCTTACTCATCGGCTGGTGTCGTGTAGAGCCTTTTGTAGCTGTGATAAAGCTGAAATTTGGACCTTAAGCAACAGCCCCCCATTCCCGTCTATCATGGCATGCTTGTGTAAATCACATTAAGCCGTTTATTTGTTATACATACTGAAAGTATTTAGCCAACTGATTAAAAAAAAATGGGAATATGGAGACAGAAAATGTCCCTTCAGGTTAATATCTGATCTAAAGTGGAATAAAAAGCCTCCAAACCCAAACTCCTAATCTTTTATGTGTTGCACTTTTGAGGTGCACAGAAACTTTCATGGATAACACTTTCTGTAAAAAAATGTTTAAACGTTATTTATAGGCCACTTCAGAAGAAGTAAGACTGCTGGTCCAGAACGCTACACAAATGTTTAAATACATAATACAACCAACAGAACATTTACTGTATAACCAAATCAAAATCTTTACTGAATATTTTAAAGATTTAACTGAAATGAAACCAGAAGTACTTCTGGAACAGTGTTTACATCTTATGAAGGGGTCTATACATTATGGCTAAAAATGCTAAGTGTTCTTAGTGTGAATAATTGTAAATTATAGTGTAGAATTATTGTGGCCATGTGCTAGCAGGTTGTGTTCAATAATCGGTGGCAGTAAGAAGAAAGACTTTATTATTCTTCGAAACGATGATGCCAGGCAGACGGTTAGTGTGCGAGCGAATGTTTGTGTTAATATGCCCACTAGACTTTCATGTTTTACAATGCCAGCGGGAAGAATTCAGCCATGACCGGGAGCTGACGGGTGATGGACAGAGACTGTAAAGAGAACCGTAAAAGCAGTCTGCTTACACACAAATCAAATCCCTCTTTGTTCTTCTTTATTTTCTCGATTTCATTGTCTTGCTTTTGTTCGCCTTTCTTTTCTCGATGCCTCTCTCAGGCCGTCCAATACATTTTTAATATAGGTTGCATGTTAAAGTTGTTGGTCAAGATCCTCATCACCATCTGTGGATGTGAATGGATGTTTATCCACCTGAAGTGAACCTTATTTCGTAAGGCTGCATGTTGATTTCAGAGCAGATAATGCCGTTTACATCATGCTGGGAACTTATGTAGCATGAGCACTTGAGTAGAGAATGGACTCGAGTTCTGGATTGTGTTGAGTTGCTGTAATAAGTCTCAGACCGACTCTGGTCCTTTATCCATCAGTCAACCACCAGACCCTAAATATTCAGGCCAGAAAACCTCAGCACACTTCTGGTTTAAGTCAACACCAGCCAAAAACAGCATGCTGTATCTCCTCAAATCAGCTGCGTGAGGAACTGATGCGTTTTCACACTTGTATTAGATCAGATGCTTTTAATCTAACTTGCACACAGAGCGGGCTGAGCTAATGGTGACACTCATCAGGGGAAAGATGTCATACTCTCAATGTGTGCTTTGTCAGACTGGGACGGGAAGACATTGTGTCTTGATTAGCAAATTTCTTTCTTCCTCTTTCTCTCGTACTGTTATTATTTTCCCTCAACGCCTGTTTAATTTCTGACCTTGCCTGCTGTTACAGTAGTTTGATGTTTAATCAGCACATTCAGGTTTCTGTTTGGCGTGTTTTGCATCATATTGAAGTGTTCTTTGGACAGAGTTTGTACAGGTTTATTATGTTCATTTTCATATCGAAGGTGAAGTGATGTGGTTTGGGGAAATGGCTATAACTTTGGCTGTTCTTAAAGGGATAGTTCACCCAAAACTTAAAATTATGTCACTAAATGACTCACAAATTTTTGGTTGCAAACCAAATGTTCAGTTCAAGAAAAAGATATTTGAAAGTACGTTTGCAACCGACCGTTCTGTAGCACCACTGACTACCATAGTAGGAAAACTTTTTTTAGCTGTTAAACACAATAGACTATATATATTTTTTGAATTAGGAAAGCAACCGTTTTGGGGCACCTTACTATGATAGTCAATGGTGCCCCAGAACATTCTTCCAAATATCCTTCTCTGTGTTCAACCGAACAAAGAAATTGAAACAGATTTGGAACAACTGGAGGGTCATTCATGACGGAGTTTTCATTTTTGTGCGAACTATCCCTTTAACCTTTTCACTGCAAACAAGCCCATTAAAGTGTGCTTATCCAAGCTGGATCTACACAAAGTTCCTAGTGATATATTTAAAGCTTTTTCTCTTGAGTAATGTTTCAGATGCTTTTCTCTAGTCCTTTCTATGTCGTCTCTGTACTTCTGTTTTCCACCCCTCTCCGTACGTCTCGCTAAAAGATGGAGCCGGTGAAGGCTTATGGCAGGGGAGGCTATATTCTGCATAGCAGGTGCCTGTGACTAAAAACATTCATATGTGTCCTGTTGAGCTTCTCGTAGTTGCTATAAAGAAGTGCCAGACAGAACGATACAGTCCTTCAAAATAAAAATAAAACAGTTGCGATGCTTTGCCACAAAGGCTCTACTCAGTGCGTGCCAAACTGCCAGCCTGCAGTTCAAGGAATGTACAGAAACAATAAACCTCTCATATTGTATAGGCAATTAACAGACGGCGCACAAACCTTGGAAATATGTTTCTATTTTTCATTTATTCTCATAACTCAAAGGCTGAATTGTTATTCTGGCAGTGGACCTTGAAGAAAAGCTGTATTATATAAATGCACAGGGATACAAATTCATAAATGAGATTTAGTTTTTATGTGTCTCCTTTATTAGAATGAGAAAACTCAGTGTTACGCTGTGCTATGAGACGTCTCCCCTGTAAAGTAATAAAGAAACAACATGTCTGATATAGAATGGAAAATATATCACAATAAGTTGAGACTAAGTTCACACGTTGAAAAGTTAAATGAACGGTGATTCATAAGAAGACTCTTGACTATCCGATGTCTGTATAATTTTAATAACACAATTTATTGCCTTTTGTTACAAATTAAGAAAGGTCCTTTTCCTGACTATCTTCTTTCTTTTTATCCTCTCCCTTTTAAAGGCCATTCAAGAAGTGCCATCTGAAAAGTTCCAACACATGGAAACAGTTGATGAACAGGAAGCAGGCCAAACCTTGCGGTCTTACGACCGTCGGGAGAAGAACGCGCCCGAGAAGGCGAGACAACAGCATGTGCAGGACAAGCCGGGCGGTAGAATGAAGAAATTTGAACCGTCTTTGAAATGGAAGAACCTCGGGCTCACATCCTCTTATGAGTAGGTGATAATTCAAAATCCCAGTGGATGTCCTCTGAGTCCCCAAAAAGCTGCCACGTGCCTTGCCTATGACGGACGTTTCAGAGTCCCTTGATGCAGAGTTATTCAATGTGCACAATACTCTTTTTAGATGTCACACTTTAAGAGATTAAAGAGGGTTTTTGCCATATATTAGCCTGCAGGCGTTAATTGGTGAAGTCATTGTCTGGCACACATATCTATGGCACACACACAGTATCTCTCGGCTGTTAAAGACATATCCTTACACATTTGTTGTTTGTAGAGATATATGCCTGGCTGCACTCATAGCAATATATCAAGATGAACAACCTAAAGATATTAAAGGGATAGTATACTCAAAATCATCCTTAAAAGTCATCTTTACTCACCATCTTGACTTTGTTTCTTCTGCAGAACACGAAAGAAGATATTTTGAAGAATGTTGGCAACCGAACAACAGCTGTACCCATTCACTTCAATTATATCGACACAAAACCAATGCAAGTCAATGGGTACCTTTGTTGTTCGGTTAACAACATTCTTCATGGCTGCTTATGAATGCAAATATTCAGTTATGTGATGTAAAAAGTAAAACAACTTTGCATTTAAAAAACTTAACATTTTAAATAATAACAATAATAATGTTATATTCATGGTTATGTAGTTCCTGGGAGTAATAATTTTACAAATTTTGTAAAAAATAATTTATTTAGTATCCACAAGACATACACATAGATCTCTGTCAAGTGAAAAAAAGAATATATATATATATTACAAAACTATTTTTGAGTTTTCCTAAAACACATTTTCCTAATGCATGAATTTAAAGAGACTTAAATTGTTCTTTGTCTTTGTCTTTTTTTGAGAAAAAATCATTGAGAAAAAAAAATCTCTCAACAGGTAGTGGTCTAGCTTTTGTTGAAACCAGTAACTTTGTATTGGCACTTAATGTATTATGGCTCCTGTATGACATATCGCTTATTACTCCCTAAACTCTTTGTAAGTCGCTTTGGATAAAAGCGCCTGCTAAATGTCTAAATGTAAATGTAAATGAGAAAAAAACATAATAGCTCTATTGCTTTAACTGTATGTTAATGAATGTATGCTTGTTTTCCAGTAAGGTGGAGGTGAAAAATGCCGGAAGAAGTGGAGAAAGCAAGAACATCTTGGCACACGGCACAAAGTCACCGGCATCAGACAGCAAAAAAAGAGCAAATATCTCCGAAACGTCTCTACAAGGCTGCCGGTCCTCTCAAAAAAGGTATGCCACCATAATGCTTCAACCCAAAAATAGTTTTTTTATTGTATGCGTGGTATTTCCTCTGAGGTATAAACGGGACCATCGCAGGAACATGCGTGATTAAATCCCCCTTTAATCCTCCTGCCAAACACATATAGAACGTATCCAATAACTCATTTGGAAATAGACTTTCGGAGCAAATAATTTCATCTGTGGAAGAGTTTTCATTTTATAACCCTTAATAAGACACGGATGAAGCGGCCGTTCAGGTTGATGTGTAGACGACACGGTGCTGTGGTGCTACTGGGAGTTGTGGTCTGTAATGACCGTTTCAATTTGGCCTGATAACCCTTTTCTCTCTCTGACTCCTCTCTGTCTGTTTGGCGATGGAGAGTGGAGACTCCAGCTGTCCCTATAACACGGGCTGCCAAAGTACACAATCCAGCCGTAAAGAGCTCGGAGTGTCTCCTTGTCCCAAAGCCCTTCTGAACTTTTTTAATCACAGTCTCACTCGAGAGACAGTGCCACATGCTTGCTGATGCATGACGTGTTCGACGCACCTCGAAACAAAACGGTCAACAGTCAAACGTGTATCGTATCTGAAGCCGGCACGTTTTGCGGATGGTTCTAATGTTTATCGTGGCATGAAGAACAAAGACAGGAGTTCACTTGTGAACAGCAATACGGAAAACATATCCGAGTCCCCTTGGCCTCTTTTCCGTATGTGCCGAGTTTCACGACTCGTTTCACCAAACATTAATTTCAGTAGCCCGACTCGCTTTAACGGCCATCTGCGTTTGTGCGTGCGTGTGTAGACCTACTATAAAAAAGATTTCAGAATCGCTCTGATGACCACTTCAGCCATCATCATCTCAAGCTCTGTCTCTGTTCTCTCTATCTCCCTGCTGTTTAATTTGAAGCCATGGCTTAAGATGGCGCTTCAAATACACCTTTGAGTTTGACAGCCTGTCCAAGGGTTTCAACAAGAAAGCCTTTTTTAAAGAGCAATAATTCATTCTGCAGTGGATTCTGAGAGACTTTACCAGAGCTTTGAGAAAAGAGTCTGTGTGGTTTGGCATGCACCTGCACCTGCACTGACTCTCCTCTCATTTCTTTATATGTGACGTATTAAGCCCTGTTTATTAATAAAAAGCATTTTTTTCTGTAACAAGTTGTTAAGATTTCTCATTTCCACCCTGAGAAAATTCTGTGGGAGAGAGCTTCTCACAGCGTGCGCCTGAAAATCCGGACCACATTGAATGGGAATGTCTCTGATGGGTTCATATGTGTTTGTGTGCACAGCAAGACCTCGGGAGGAGCTGATGATTTCATTGAGAGTTCATCAGAGGGTGACGAGGATGAAGAACAGCCAGACAGACGTGCCGAGACCACCACCGACCTGCCTAACGAATATTGGCAAATCCAGAAACTAGTCAAATATTTAAAGGTAAGAAAACACACATTTTCTCATATATGTTATGTACACATAGCAATCTGTGTCAATACTTAAAGGGGGTTCACAAAGACTTCCACCGAGTGTACACCAGATGTGACATGTCAAAACTAAATCGCTCCCATTATGATCAATTAAGCTGTCTACACTGGAAACGTCTGTTGCGGCGCATCACAGCGCGGCAGACAACCTGTTTCTATTTTTGACGGGTTGCAGAGATACACCAGACGTGTTATTTTCCCTGTCTGTCTGAAATAAATGATGAAATGATTTATTTACAAATGTTTTACTATGTGAATTATTTTTTGTCTGTAGATATCAAAGTCAGCGTGTCATTTTTTTGTCTATGACTTTCTTACCATGTGTATATGCGGTCATAAATGTACATGTTTTGGAATCACTTTGGGAGGCAAAGTAAGATTGCTTTTTTATTCTGATTGCTGATTGGAGCTCAAGCTTTGACGCATCATCGGTAACTTCCACCATAGACACTTGTGTGTTAACTCGTTCGCTTTGCTTGTTGGGTTTAAGAGTTCATAGAACGCCTCTGGTCTCATCGTCACCTCTACTAAACGCTTACGGAGCACTATGCACTATAGGCCAGACAGGTAGCTCCCCTGCTACTGACAGGAAACAGTAAAAGTACATCTACTGTAGCATTGTGTTGCTCTGTCTACTGGCTTTGTGTAGTCATAACATCCTCCTGAGTTCTTGGAATTATCGCGCTAGGAGAAAAATAAACTTGAATTAATATATGACAGGTTTCATTTGATATTTTACCTTCCCGGTCATCAAAACATTTTCTGATGTTTTGTCAAATATTTGTATTGGCGCCATTGTTTTATTACCTCCCTTATAAATTGTGAAGCTGCTTTGCGTGGTTTGTTATGGGCTACGCTAAACATTTTTATCCACATTTTGGTAACACTAGAGTAAGGTTGTATTTAACATACAAAACAACGAAAAACTACTTCTACAACATTTGTTATTCTCAGTTGATGTTAATTTATGCGTTTACTAACGGGTAGTTGCCACATGTTGATTTGTCAACTACCCTAAAACATCTTTTAAAATCCAAAGATGTATCTGTTTACATTAGTTAACTATCATAAATAATTGAATTGTCATTAACTAACACTAACAAAGATTAATAAATACAAAACAAAACAATATTTCTCATTGCATTTACTAATGGGAACAAATACAACCTTATATTGTAAAGGGTTACCAACATTTTCAAATAGGACATTAGGTCTAAACCTGCATTTATAAGACATAACAAAGTTGATGTTGCATTTAACACATACAGTACATCATCTAATTTTACATTCCAATATGGTCAATTTGTTATAGAAGTAATACTCAGAATAAAAAGAGCATTGATGTTGTTTTAAATATCAGAGTACACGTAACGTTTTATTTTCCAGTGTAGTAATAAATCACTTCAAGAAAACAGCAAAGCAAAGTTCAGCCACAGGTAGATATTTTTAGCCCAGTAAAACTCAGGGTAATAAATGTGATTTCGCAGAGGGAGTTGCTCATCCCCAACTCCTCAGAGAAAGAAGCTTGATAAAGAGAACCGGATTGATTCCAATGAATCAGCCTGTTTGTGCCTCTACTTTTGAAAAGTTTGTTTTCTGTTGATTTGTGTGAGGGGTTTAGGGATGCGTTAGTTACAGCGCGCCGTTCGCCTCTCAGACAGGATGTGTTTGTAACGTACCCTTCCTAGCGTTCTATCTGTCTGGAAACCACAGATCTTATTTATGAGGGTTTGTCCGGTAGCGCAGTTATAATGTCATTACCATCAGAAGCTGAAACATATCTGTGCCAAACTAAATATCTGTTTTATTTTTGGAGCGAAGGATCTGTTTTTACTTCCTTTTCTCCTTTCTTCTACCCTTTTCAGGGGTATAGACATGCGTTTGTATTTCTGGGAGATTACACTTCTGTAGGGTGATGCATGAATGATCCAACTTGTGTTTTAATGGTTGTTTAGCTAGCGGATATGTTTCCAGTATACATTAGGCTGTACATTTACATGTTTTCGTGTTTGCCTTTCTGTGTACATGTACCAAGGGCAGTTGGCACCAGTGACTGTATCCTTTCATAATGTGAAAATATACAGTATTAGTGTTTTATTTAGAAATCAGACATGCCTTTAGACCGCAGGACATATTATACACACTGAACTCAAATGTTGTGTCCGGATAAACGTTACAGAGCGGTCATAGTCCAGATGAGCGGTCAAGTTTAATTACACGTTCAGCACATTCACAAACACATTTTGTAACAGCAGCATCAGTGTGTAGATGAAGCGGCCGCAGGCGGTTTGTCTCACCAGCTTCTGCCTCATTAGCTTGAATTACAGGAATATGGCAGCCAAACAAAGTCGCACAGAAAAATTCTTCTTCTCCCAAATACCCCGTTCTGTTCCTCATTAATAGCTTGTAAGTCATTTGCGAGTGCCCTAATACTTTTATGTGTTAAAAAATATGTGTAATTCTTGCCAATGTGATTAGCTAATTTTTATTACTGACCCAATTTGACTAAAAGGTTACAGAATGTACAGATTTGCCTCACAACCGTGTTTTGTGACTTGCTTACATTAGCACTCACTGTTTCTCAAAGTTGACAAACAGACTTTGCATGTTTTAAAGTGATTCTTATTATAAAATGCATTTTACGTTTAAGCATTTTTATATGCAAAGGCTAAGCTGTTCCACCTGCAAGTATGTTGTAAGAATGTCCTGCCAGAAGGGAGTTTTTATTGGTCATCCTCTTGATATCTCTAATTGGCCATTTTGAGGTGTTGCTCCCTCTACTGGACAGAGTAAGTACATAAATTAGTGCGAGATGGAGCTGATGTCCAGCGTGATACAGTGGAGCTGCACATATGGTTGAAGAGTTTGTCTTTAAAGTAAAATCAGCTAGAATGAGACAATAACTTACATCTGTGCTTATTTTCTTAAATATTCCTGATGTTACATAAAAGAG
Organism: Triplophysa siluroides; assembly: GCA_006030095.1. Lineage (NCBI taxonomy): Eukaryota > Metazoa > Chordata > Actinopteri > Cypriniformes > Nemacheilidae > Triplophysa > Triplophysa siluroides. The sequence goes on along the minus strand of VCII01000846.1, from coordinate 4,049,479 downwards.
GGAAAGATTTCATCAACAGCAGTACTGGACATCATCTCCACCCATTTTACCACAGAGTTTTTAGAAGTTTTAATGTCTATTAAATCTATACAGTGGATGTTTTGGGCTTACCTCGTCTCTGTAAATCCATGAAATAACTGAGGATAAACTCTTGTGTGTTTGTATTATTCTCATGCCAAGCTGAACATTCAAGAGTTTTTTAATCTAATATTCTGTTTTGTTAGTCTCTACCACTTTTTTTATTTTCTCTGTCCTCCTCAACTTAGTGCGTCTGTCTGTACTACTTTTTTTGCTCCCATGTAATATATATATTTGTTTTTCTTCAGGTTAACTTAACTTCTTTCTCTGTGTCTTTGTCGTCAGTAGCATTTGTTAATTTCTGAGCTATGTCTGCATTGGGCAGGATTTATGAACGCTGCCTCATTCCTCACTGCTTCGTATGAATATTTAACGTGTTCTTTCCTAAGGATACATTTTTTATGGTGACACAGCTTGTGCTGTCACTGGGACCTGCTGTCCTGCTGTTTGTCTGGGTCTCAAACTGAACTACTGTCTACCAGATCATGTAGCATTTCTGTGACGGTTTCATTATTTTTAACACTACTGAACTTTTTGATTTATTGAAGGTGAATGTTTTCCAAAAAGTAGATCATAAAAACCTTTTTTAAATGAGTTTTACCTAAATCTATGAAATCCGATGAATGGGATTACAAAAGGAGTTCTGCCATATCTTCTTAAAGGAGCAGTTCGGCCAAAAATGAAAAAAGTTATCATTGAGCCATCATTGAGTTGGCTCAGTTCTGTTTCATTTCTCCTGTGAAACAAAAAATGACAGAACGTCCTTTGCTTTTCAGTGAACTTTCTTTCTTCTGCAGAACTCGAAATGAGATATTTTGGTAACTGAACAATGGTGGTACCCATTCCCTCTTAGTGTATGGACACAAATCCAATGCAAGTCAATAGGGACCGCCATTGTTTGGTTGCCAACGTTAATTAAAATATCTTCTTCTGTCTTTTGCAGAAGAAAGTAAGTCATACAGGTTTCATTCTTTGTCTATTTTTTCAAGCTTGGCATTAGAATTACAATCCACAATTGTTGTGTTGACGAGCATCTCAGACATTTTGCTTCACATTTACTTTTGTTTATTGAACAAAAAGTCAAAATGGTTTTAACGTTTAAAAAGAGCTAAAAATAATAATAGAACAGCATGGGATTAAAGTATAAGTGTAAAGTATTCCTTCAAACAGAGTATTTACAGAAAAAGTTGTAATCCAGCTGTCAGATATGCTCTATAGAGACGAGAAACACTATCATTCTTGTCATCCCAATGGAGAAAAAACTGAAAACACATTCTATTAAACAGTGACACCCCTAACCTTACAACAGTATGTAAGGTTATTCCTGCTACGTGTGCGTGTGTAACACTCTCAAGACAACACTCAAGTTTGCACATTCCTCAAGTCACATTTGATAGGTGAGATGGCACAAACTCTCTCATTCACCTCAGTAAGGTGATATCAAATGAAATCAAGTGATAAACCTGTCAGTCATCCATGTTCACAGCTTATCTGTGTGCACGTGTGTGAGATCTCTCTTTAACATCTGTGGCTTCACACCACAGACTGACAGCCCTTCAGAATCGAGACTTACCTTATAAAAGACCTTCAGATGTTTTCGGAGTTGTAAAGAATGTCCACAGCACATTGAGACCAAAGCTGCGAGAAAATGAAAGCATATGATCATCAGATTTCTTTTCTCTGCTATCAGCACTAAACATAGCTTTGTGTTTTTACAAGGTTCAGCGTTAACCTGTCGTACACTTTGAAGATAGAGGGGGTGGTGAAGCAGAAAGAACAGTGGGTTCGGTGATATTATTGGTTCACGTTTAGTCCAGCCATTTAATATGGACAGCACATGTGCTTCCCCCTTTCATTCTCTCTCTCTGTATCTCACTTATTCCAACGTTTGCTTATTTTGTCTTCTCTTTTATTTATTTCTTAGAATGTCACTCTATCTGTCTATGAATTGTTTTATTCTTTTCACTCTATTGGGAACAGTATTATTCCAATACATTCTTCTTCATCTGACGTTCTTCTGCTCTGAAAGCCACCTTCTCACTTTAGACATCTTTTTGAACATTTTCGTTATTTCGTGTTGTAGATGTGTGTTTCTGTAATACGTTCAGGGTGGTCTTCCTTAACCTGTTTGGTGAAGTCTGTGTCTAGTAAACAAGGGTTTGTAACACTCACTAAATCTTATCTGCTGCTCGTTTTAGGAAAAAGAAAGAGTGTTTGTTCACATGCCAGGAGATTGGACTTTAGTGTCACATTTCAAAGATCTACTCCACCAACAGCATTACAGCGGCTTACGCGACCTACTGCATCGAGCACGCCGTCCGCCGCAGAGAAAAGCCCCTCTTTGTTTGCATTCATAAGAGCTTTTCATAAAAAAACAGGGAAGAAAAACGAGGCATCACATTCAAAACACACACGTGGAAGTCGAGTTTCTGGTGTTTTCTCAGGGGGCCGAGCTGATCTTAGATCTGCGGTTTGATTCAAACAAACAGTCCTTGCTAAAACAATAAAGCCATAATTTGTTGATTAGAAGATGATTAATACTGTAACATTTTCATTGGATCCTCTGCATCCGTCTCCCCTCCTCTCATTTCATTCCAGGGATATGGCATGAAAGATATCGAAACCACAGCGTTCTCTGCTACATATATCTGTGAAACAGTCCCTCTCCCAACCAATGCCACATGTTTGGTTTGTTGTGTTCTGTACATAGGCAGTTTCAAAGGACCAACCTTAAATCTGGCGTGTGTATATAGCAACTGTCAAAACAGAGTTTGCTCTAAGGCCAAAGCGTTATCATATCCAACGTTTCAGAGCTTATTTTCTTTTAATTGCTAACTTAGGTCATTGTCTATGGTTTCAACCCACGGCACAGCAGTAGTCTGTATCAAAGGATCTCTCCCCACCCCTGTTTATAGTCACAATACCAAACAGATATGCACAACATGTGGTCAACAAAATAAGACTTGAAGAGGGGGAGGTCATTTTGGGATAGAAAAAGGGTCAAGGAGACCCTTGTCCAATACAGAACGATGCAAGATTTTAACATAACATGTACCGTCATAGACAGTAGGGGCATATTTGTATAATATTTGCTTGTAATATCCAATCAAAATAGGAGGTGTATGGTACAAAATATACAAAATTGTTTGGAAAAGGCCAGCTACAACATAATGTGAAATATGGGTTTTGTTATATAAAAAGCGTTTAGATTCATATAGCATATATTCAATACAATTGAACATGTTTTTGATATTCGGTTGACATTCTTTTGCATTCTGTAGCCATTCTCCTGGTTCTTAAACTCAATAAGCTTTGTACATGTGTTGCTTCAGTTTACACTCCAACTAAAACTACGCAGCATGCATACAAAATATTTAATACATTTTTAATAATTCATTTGAATGAAGCACAAAGATTGTTTTCCAAAGCTGAACATCGCTACTATACATATGGAGACTGTCACTTAAATCCTGCATATTCAGGCTAATCATGTCACAGTCAGTTGTGTTATCTCAATTGACAGAGCGTGGAAATGTTTTAAATGAATGAAATATTCAGAAAAACTGTTTCTGTTCATTTCTGTATGTGGATTTTGATTAAGCGGCTAATATAATTTTTTTGAGCGCTGTGCGAGATTTTGACGTGTGTGTGTTGTTTGTATGAACAGGGGGCTAATCAGACAGCCACAGTGATTGTTTTGTGCTCCTTGAGAGACTTTAATCTGGTCCAGGAGACGTGTCAGCTGGCTATCAGAGACGTGGGGGGGCTGGAGGTTCTCATCAACCTGCTTGACACAGATGAGATCAGATGTAAAGTAAGTCCATCCAGACTAAGTTATTACATATTTTGACATATGTATTCCTTCTTACATATTATTATTCTATCTATCTATCTATCTATCTATCTATCTATCTATCTATCCATCCATCCATCCATCCATCCATCCATCCATCCATCCATCCATCCATCCATCCATCCATCCATCCATCATAATGCATGCATTATAAACAATACACTTTATTACTTCTCCCCTACTGGTAGATCGGTTCTCTGAAGATCCTGAAAGAGGTCTGCTGTAACTCTCAGATTCGGCGGGCCATCGTTGATCTGGGAGGCTTGCAGACCATGGTGTCTATCCTGGAATCTTCTGACAAAGAGCTCAAGTGCCTTGCAGCAGAGACCATCGCCAACGTGGCCAAGTTCAGACGGGCCCGCAGGATGGTCCGACAGCATGGTGGCATCAAGAGGCTGGTGAGAGAGGACAAATCATAATACTGTATGTGTACCTGTGTTTGAGGTCAGACAGTAATGAAGGTCGCAGGCAGCTGAAACCGTGTAATAAACAGATTTTTCATATTTAATGAATTGTAAAAGGAAGAGAGACAAAAAGGCAGTGGCCAATGCTGACCCTGGAGGGCAAGTGTCCTGTCAAATTGACCTCAAAATTGAATCAAACACCCCTGAACCAGCTCATAAAGGTCTTCGGGATTTCTTGAAAATTACAGACAGGTGTGTTTTATTAAGGTTTGAGCTAAACCCTGCACGAACACGGTCCCTCCAGAAGCTGGATTGTAGATGGAGTACTCTGAGTGGCATGCAAAAGAACATATACCACCCTCTAGTCCTCCTCTCTCTTGCTCACTTACTTCATTTTTTATGCCAGCACCCAATCATTTTCTATGCCAGCATCAAAGGGAGCACGTTGCAGGTAAAAACAGATTGAATGTCACGCTCCCCCTCATCCTGCCATGTGTGTTTATTGACAAAGTGACGCTCTGTATGATTAGGGTTCGTGTGTTACTCCGCTCTGTATATTTACTCATGGCCAGACTCGGACGTTCTCGATGTAGCTATCATATATTAGTTACGTTTAAAGACCCAGACCACCTCTGAACAGCACACGTGTGTAATGCCGTGTTCGAGCTCCTTTCTGCCGTGACAGAGAGGGAAACACGAAATTTGCTCTTGAAAGGATGTGGTCATTTGTAGATTTTGGTGTGACATAGTCGTGAGTTTTCAAGACCTTTTAAGTAACAGCCAGTGTTTGGCTGATGAGGAATGTTTGAATGAGTGTTGGCGGGCATCAGGAGATTGTATTTCGCATGTTGCAGGCTCAGTGATAGAAGTGCACTGAAGATATCAATAAATAAAGCGTTGAATGAGTGGTTGAGCCTATGGGTGAGATCTCGGAGACGAAAAAATCACTGTAATGTGCAGACTCGAGTGGCTTATAGGGATTCAAATTGCAGCTCGATGGGGACGGACTGCAAAAATCTATTTTATGACTGGAAAACAACACATTTACAATAATTTACATATTATTACTTAATGCACACTATGCCATAGTACTTCTAATAGAATTTCTACAGCTCCACATTAGGATCAACAGTGAGGAAAAGTGAAGTGAATGATCTCAGGGAGCGATTTAATCTTGTACATACAGCCACAGTAAAAATTTAAAGACCACTTCAAAATTATTTTCAGTTTTTCTGAATTTACCAAAATTATTTTCAGTTTTTCTGAATTTACCAAATTCAGAATTACTGAATTTAACTATTACCAAATAGTTATGTGTTGAAGTAAAACGATCATTTTTGTTTCATTCTCTGAACTACTGACAAAATTTCTCCTAATCCCTAATGTAAAAAATTTTTTTTAATTTGCATTCCTTTGCAGAAATAAAAAAAAAAAAAGGTGAAAAACTGAAAAGATGCAATATTTGCAAAACTTGTAAAGAAAACTTAATATTCATGTTTAAATCACACAATACTAAAGTTTTTACATGTATTTTAGGATCATTTAAAAAATGATCATATGATTTATATATGCCAGATATCGTCTTTGCATTCTCTCAGTCATTCCCATTGCTGTTGGGTGACATCGTCATTCCTGTTGAAATTCAACAGACCCTGGACTGGAATTGCCACAGTACATGCAGAAATGCCAATTTTAGGCAAATCTGGAGTGGTCTTTTCTTCTGCAGCTGTATATCTCTTCTCATATTATTACAGCACAGTAATAGAAGTTAAAAGAAGTTTAAACAAATTGTAAAGAAAATAATTGTTGGAGGAGGGAGATAGAGAGAGAAAGGATATATGTTTTTATCCGTTTCATCTCCTTAATGTTTAGTGTATTCAAGTAATGTAAATAAAGAATAATTTGAGGGATGAGAAATGTCAAAGTTGACATTTCATCAACTTTACAGAATAGCCAGATCAAAAAAATAACATAGTTTGATCTGTCTTTGTATATTGATTTCAATTTTTTATAATAAAGATTTTACACACATGGAGGACAGTTGACTTAGTGAACAGTATTTAAACAGAAGAAAAAAAATTTTTTATAAAAAAAATTCACATGCGCCTTTTTGGCACCAGTGATTCAGGCATTTGAATCATCTGCTGTCCACAAGCTTCTCTCCACAATACAGTTATGCCCTTTTCACACCAACTGGCTCAGTATGTCCAGTGATAAGTCTTTTGGCTTCTAAGGAATAACTTCAAATTGATTAAGATTTCACTGTGGCTGTAGAAAGACCTCGTCGAGGGCTTTCGTTTGATTTATATATCTCCATTTCAGCCAAAATGTCACTTGTGTCCCTCTGGTTCTCACCCCTCGAATTATAAATAGAGATGGTCATAAGAGACTATTGCAGGTTTTCAAATAGACACGAAAATTGCTGAAGTTGTTTCTGGCAGGTGGAGTTGTTGGACTGCGTGCCTGATGGTGCGTCTGTGAGCGCGGAGCGGGAGAGAGACATGGAGGTGGCGCGCTGCGGAGCTCTGGCTCTCTGGAGCTGCAGCAAAAGCACCAGGAACAAGGAGGCCATCCGGCGGGCAGGGGGAATCCCTCTGCTGGCCCGGCTGCTCAGATCGCCGCAGAAGAACATGCTTATCCCTGCGGTGGGAACTCTGCAGGAGTGCGCTTCTGAGGTTTGCTTTATGCATTACAATGAGACGGTTTTAAAATGTGAAATGATTTACTTTGCAGCAAAATCAGATGCTGTTACTTGTTTTTGATGACATTGTTCATCTGTATTGATATATCATGGCAAGAACTAATTATAACTAAATCTTGTATTTTTGGGGGGATACGTGAAAGTATTTTGAACTTTTATGTAATCTGCTTTCACAAACGTTACTGATGATAAGGTTTTAATGTAAATCCGTTGTTTAGAAAGACACAAATTGGAGCTGAAATACAGTAGCATACCATTCACGCAACATCACTTTTGACTGACAGATTGTTTCTATTAAAAGAGCAGGTGGAAGATATGAAGGGCTATTTGAAGCCAGAAAGCAAGAAAACCCAGGATGAAATAAGTGCTATGTCGGTGAATGCAGTGTTGTTTGGCAAGGCAGAGTGGCTTTTACAGTAGGTGTTCAGCATCGAGAGTCATTCCGCTTGTTTGTGTTGGCAGAGGAGCTACAGAATTGCTATACAGACTGAGGGCATGATTAAAGATCTGGTGAAGAACCTCAGCAGTGACAACCAGGAGCTCCAAATGCACTGCGCCAGCGCTATCTTTAAGGTACCGCGGTGCCCGCTCAGACAATTTACTGTATTTTTACTGTATGGGAGTAATCATTTTGTCCTCGTCACACATTGCACGTCTCCATATTAACAGATTTTTAATCGAAACGTGTTCGTGCTTGATTTCTGTATTAGTGTGCAGAAGATAAACAGACACGTGATCTGGTGCGGCAGTACAACGGGCTGAAGCCGCTGGTCATGCTGCTCAACGAAGCTGAAAACAAGCAGTTACTCGCCGCCACAACCGGAGCCATCTGGAAATGCTCCATCAGCATGGAAAACGTGGCTAAGTAATAACATTTCGTTAAACGTTTAAACAATTTTTAACTGTTTTCCTCACACAGCTATAATTACACATATATACGGTTTATGAGCTAAAGAAATATTTTGCACAGTATATTTTGTCAGGTGATAATCAAACAATTTGTCACGGCCACATAAAAAGCACCTAGGTTTAACCAAACAGTACGTCTGTGCTTCTTCCTGATGACTAATGCGCTGGACGGTTTTTATTATTATCTTTTAATATTGGACGCGTAAGCTGATTACTTTTCCATCCCATGCGATTGCAGATTTAGTTCATTTAGAAATTTCATCATGCCATCAACTAGGCCTCTTGACCGCTAGACCTCGGCATGTTACACTAGAAGGATTCAGGTGAATTTGACATTTGATGATTGGCTCCAGGTTTTGTCAGATGTCATAAAATGAGGTCTGGTAAGGAGAAGGACAGAGGATGTGCAATCATAGCAGCCTTCATTTTTATGAGACGCCTGACGTCTCAAACGCTCAGATTTTCCACCGCTCAGAGCTGTCAAGCGCTGTCCGTCTCAGTCCGCGCCACAGAAGTGATTATTTGAACAAAGAGTGAACGTTTTTATAAACTCAGTCGATGATCTCTGATCTTTTATGGTGACTTTTTGCTGTTGGAATGTGAATTGTTCTTTCACACGAGCTGCTAACAAAAGGCGAAGTAAAGTGTTGATTTTATAGGCGCGCGTGATGTGTTTAGTCGAGGCCGTTCTCCCATTAGAGCTGCAAGTGAGCTGGAGGAGACGTGGAATGCGTCTCTGAAACGGTCGGGCTGTAATAATCAGGAGCTCAAACTCCTTAAATCGTTTGTCATGTAAAGCGCGCTGGCCTTCACTGGAGTCACTTATCTCGGGGAAGATGATGACCATCCTGGAGGCGTTCCTGGTGTAATTTTTCTGCCGGTTGTGTCTTTTAAGGCAGCCATTTTCCTCTATAAATACCAAAGAAACGACTTGGAATCATCATCTGGCTTGGCGGTTCTGTCATACAAGCGCTCTCATAAAAATGTGATTTACACGTATTACTTTGCTTTGCAGTATGCGTTTGGGGACATGTACTATGCAGGGCTAAAAAAGGCATTATTTAATTCCCCCATTACCTGTGAATAAATGATCAGGTGCTGTTTTCATAAGAAAAAAATGCATAAATCTACAGTTTGAGTTTATGATAAGAGTGTTTTTTTAATCATTATAGACTGGGATCTTAAGAAATATCCACCGTCTGGCCTCATACCAACCACAAAACGAATTGTATTGAGAAGAATTCAGAGGGAGGCTTGTGTCTCAAATGGCCCAGTAGCATTAAGGCCACTCTCTCTCCACCTCATAAGTCAAAGCTGACAAAACCTCATCCTGAGTTTACATCAGGATTAGTCTGCTGAAACTAGACGCAGGTGCCCTGTGCCACATCCAATTCACTTCATGTCCCATTAGCCAAATAAGTGTCCTCTTTGAGAAGTAATGCTCTGCGAAAACATTTAGTTGTTATGATTCGGATTGTAGTAATACCTCTCAGGAAGCTTCATCAGAACTCAAGCTTAGGAAAAAGCTAAGCGAGAGATTAGACAGGCTAGTAAACAAACCGTTACTGAATCATGATACTTGAAAGCATTATATTTGAGAGAATCTGTCAAACATATGAACTGGTAAATCATTAAAACCAGAAGATGATGAGTGTGTCTTTTGTCCGCATAACAAAAACACAAAACATTTCCTCTTTTATTCATATTTTTGGCTGAATCTTGCCCTTTGTTCTGGCAAGCAGAAAAGAATCGTTTTTTTGCATTTCCGACTCAAATTTGTGTCGTAATTAGTGTGTAATGTTGCTGTTAGAGCATAAATAATACCTGCAAAATGATAAAGCTCAAAGTTCAGTGCCAAGCGAGATATTGTCTTTAAAGCGGCCGTAACACACGGGGTTTCTGCCAATCTCATAATAATCTTGAATATCTATAGAGTACTATTGCATACTTCGTATCTTCGAAGACTATTTAGTTTGATCACATTTATAAAAGATAGACACAGCTTTACGATTGTTTCCGAAAACATACGGCGCGTGTGGGGGGGAGGGGTAGGCTTAACCAAAGCACGTGCGCACCCATTGTCAACCAAACACAGACATCAGTTTCACTCACCGCATGCAGTTCATGTCCGGCATCTTTTAGCGCTGGGACGGCTCCATATATAAGTTTCAAACGATCTCCAAATCCAGCGTTATATCCACAGTCTATATAACATTCATCACCCAAATGTAGTGAACAAACAAACACCTGAACTTTGTGAACGTATGCTCTCTCTCTCTCCTGCTTACAAGTGAAAGTGACGTCCGCGCATGCTCCTTCTCCTGCTCTCCTTGCTGCCGAGTGGGCGTGCCGCGTGCTTTTCCAGGAGAATTGTCCAATAAGGGACTAAGAAAAAAATGTTACGAAACAGTGTGAAGAAGTCAGAATGCATGATACACTGTTGCATGGCTGCTTTAACAGAATTCGCTTTTTTAAGGACTACAGAGAATGGCTGAAATCGGACTACAGCCCTGTACTTCCCGGGTACATGATGTCACTATTCCGAGTGCTTTTAATAACCTCCGCCCAAAGGAATACGCCAAAAAATGGGCGATGCCTTTCTTAGAGAAGTGGAAGAGCCGCTAGAGTAGTGTTTGCAAATCAGAGATTGTAAACATTTGACTGAGCTAGGCGCTAAACTAATTTCACTTTCATCACAATCCTACAGCTGGTAATAAGAATTCAGCTACACACATTCTAAGATAACCAACAGTCAAATAACAGCTTCCATGACTTTAACATCAGCTGTGAAAGCTGTTCTGTGTAACACACTGATATTGTGTGTGTGTGCGCATACCTTTAAACACTTCTATGAAACGTCCTTTGAAGTCCTGCTTGCAAATGTCTCCATGTCAATCTGCTTGTTTTATTATCCAACTCGGGTCCAATATAAAAAAGGCAAAAATAACGCTTCTGTTATTAGTGTTAATTAATATAACCGGTCTGACGCTATTTTTTCCGGTGTAATTTCCCTCGCCATAGTAGGGAAAAAATGTGGGATCTCTAACAAAGATTGACGTTTGCTCATGCACTAATAGACCTCCGTACACTTCGTCGATCCGAACATCCATGTTTTTAACTGATCAAATGAAGTTGACGCCATTGTTACTCTTTATTGCTCAAAGCCGAAGTTTATGAATACACGTGCACTGAGAGGGGCACCAACCAATCACATCAGCCTGAGAAGCGGAAGCTCGCTGATATGGTATGGGTGGGACATCTTCACACAAACACTTAATGGCTCTGACACACTCTAAGCGGGGAACCAATCACGACAGAACGGGTCAACTTTACACATCAGAGTGTTTCGGAAGGAGGGACTTTATATAGACCGAAAGAAATCCAGCCGTTTTGTTAGAAGAGGGACAGCGTTGAATAATAGACTTGAAAAGCGTTTTTTTTTATTAGAAACATGAACATCCATTGTTAAACACCCAAAAAACATAATCAAAGCCTCAAAAACAGCAAAGACTGGCTCCTTTAAAACCTGTATGACTTTCATTCTTTCTCAGAACACAAAATACGATTTTTTTGAAGAATGTTGTTAACCCGCACCCATTGACTTTGACATTGGTTTTGTGTCCGTGCAATAGAAGCGAATATGTGCCACACAGTGTTTGGTTACCAGCTTTCTTTGAAACATTTTCTTTTGTGTTCTGCGGAAGAGGTTCATACAGGTTTGCAATGACAAGAGGGTGAGTAAATGATGACAGAATTTTGATTTTAGGTAAACTATTTGCCTTTGAAAAGTAGGTAAAGCAGAAAATAAGCAGATCTTTGCAAAAAGTTACATAATGTCATTCAAAGAGAATAAACAATTTCTGGCACAGCAAACAGTAGGTGTGTCTAAATATCATTGTATCAGATATCATGGTGGTCATAAAGATATATATTTTTTAATTTTAAGTCCTCTTTTTATCTGGATTTTTTTTTAAAAGGCCAGCACTGTAAAACCAAAAATGCAAGAAAAAGGTGTAATTAATGTAAAAAATATGTTTCAGTCACATACAGTATAGACCTTTCTCAATGCTCCTTCATTGCCTTCATTGTTGGGGTGGGTAGACCTTTATAAATCTTTTGCAGGATAAGAATTTTCGGTGTATGCGGCATATTTTTTATTCAGTTTCTGAGGCATGGTGAATTTTGTAAATTGTTTTTAGTAAAAACCGACAGTAGTTATTTACGTCAAAAGGTGCGTTTCCGCTGCCGCAAGCTGTTAGTAAGTAGGGCCCTTGGTGTCACACACTTGCACACTTCCGTGGCAGGTCAACGTAGGGCTTGAGATTTGAGTCGTGAAGCAGCATCACACACTACACAGCTTTATTTAACTTGAAACAAGTATCTCGATCAATCTCTCGTCATAACTGAAAAATGGCTCCAAAGTCATGTGATGTAATCCAGCCTATGTGAACTTGAACGCTCCATGCAATCTCTACCCAGAACGTAATAAAGATTTATTACACACTGAATGTGACTAAACAATTAGACAAACGCCAATCTTGTTTAACAGTTATTTTCCCATGATTTATAGTCTGTGTTGTTATGTGTTCACTTGGATTGCATGGGTGTTTGCTCAAGTTTTGGACGTCAGAAAACCAGCGTAATGTCTGCTGAATATTTAATGCACACTTAGACGTGAAAAAAGGAACCGGTTTTATTGCTAGTTTTCTGAACGTATTAAAGCGTCAAGGTCAAACCCTGCATTTGGAATAAAACATCCAAGCATTTTTGTCCAATTAAATCTGCCAATGGAGGCAAACGCAAGGTCACTGAGCATTTAGCAGGGAATGTTTCCCCGATCCATCTGGTCTCAGAGTAAGCGCAGCGTGCCATTTCAGAAACAACCATGGCCTGAGAGGCGTTTTAAGACAAAAATCATATTGGAATTCATTTTACAGTGGTCATAATTTTAAGGTGCTTTGCGTCCTTCATTTACTTCGCTGAAAGCTCACAAGCAGCTCAAAGTGCCGGGGATGCCAATAACAGACAGCATGTCTTTGTGTGGTTGATGAGAGGGCTGGCCGTGAGTCCAGCGTGGAGAGGGGTTCAGGGCTGGGTTGAGGAGGCTTGAGAAGGTGGTGATGACTGTAGAGGATGGAGACCTCCATCATTGTTCTGGGAGAGGCATGTGTTAACCATTTAACTTATTAATGATGCATAAAATTAAAATAATTATGATGGCAAGAAATATACGAAAATTATTCTCATAACTTAAATATAATTATACACGTGTGCGTTGTTCTCTGGATTTGGTAGAGCAGTGCTTTGTCTTGGACTGTACAGTAGCACCATCAGTGAGAATTCAGTAAGTTCCCTTTCATTGACACCAAACTGAAAATGTGTTCCTTTAAAGGGAAAGTTCACCCAAAAGTAAAAAGTCTGTCATCATAAACTCGGTTTAAATTTCTTTGTTCTGGTAACCACAGAGAAAGATATTTGGAAGAATGTTTTTAACCAAACCGTTCTTGGCCACCACAGTACACTATACTTAACTCATCTTTATTTAAATAGCACCAATAAAAACAACAATTGTCGACCAAGGTGCTGGACAATCAAAGAAATAGTAGCAACATTTACACACAACATAACTTAGATCACAGCACACATCAGACACGCCATAATACAATAAAATACAATTAAAAGCCAGAGCAAAGAGGTGAGTTTTGAGATTGGCTGTAAACTCATTTACTGTAGAGGCAGTTCTAATAGCGACCGGTAGGCTGTTCAGCAAATGCTCGGTTACCTCTCGATTTCCGTTTAGCCCGAGGATTGTTCAATAGTCTCTGGTTAGCAGACCTAAGAGACCTTCCAGGATTATGAGCAGATAATAAGTAATGGTTGTCAAAAGTGCCCCAGAACTGTTTGCTTTCCTACATTCTTCAAAATATCTTCTTTTGTGTTCAACAGAACAAAGAAATTTACTTAGCAAGTTTTCCTACTATGGTAGTCAATGGTGGCCAAGAACTGTTTGGTTACAAGCATTCTTTCAAATATATTTCTCTGTGTTCATCAGAACAAAGACATTTATACAGATTTGGAACAACTCGAGTGGTGAGTATGGCCATTGTTGTATGGCCATTGTTACATGATTACCTGTTCAAGCACAAGCAAACTTTACTTTGCATCAGTGTCTCTCATAATAATACAGTAGAATCTATTTTTTTCTAAATGCATTTAGAAAAAAAATATTGTAGATCGATATTGTAGCTAAATCTGATGGTCAACAATAATCAGATTATCATTCTTACAATTTGATTTAAACCATGCATTATGTTGCAGTCCATAAAGTTACCAGCCAAGTGGCGAGTTTTATTTTTGCATCGATGCTCATTTTTATTCCCAATTGGTGATGGTGTGTGTTCATTTTGGACCGTCTGTACGCACTGAAAGCAGCAGTTTAGAAGAGTAAAAAAATAAAACTTAAATGTGTGGATGATTGAGCATATGCTTTTGTTTAAGGTCAAGGACCATAATAATTCTTTCCTTTATCTTTCCTTGTTAGTACTAGAAAGGTGATCTTTGGTACCTTGATTTTCGTCACAGATTTTTCTGTGAAATCTTTTCACAGCCACCCACCTAAAACATCTGTTACTGTTCTTCTCAGAGATTGAATCTCTCAAAGATACTGTACTAGTAATGAAAAAGTCAGCTGGACAGAAGCTTCATAGCAAGATTTGCAACAGTGCCTGCCCACTCTTCAAGCTTCATCTCGCTGTCGCAGCTGACCGGCGCTGTTTCGTGTTGTTTCTTTTGGCTTGCTAATTTGGCAGGTTGATGCTCGCTTTACAAAAATACACAACATCACACAGTCCATTTGTCAAAGGTAATGTGTATAATTGCTGCATAACTTTAATGTAGCATAGTGAGAACACTTCAGTGATGGCATCTTTGTTTTACATGCTATGTTTGTTCTTAGCTTTGCAATTTTCCTTTTTCTTTTTTCGCCAAGCTCATTTTGGCAGCTGTTACTTTAATTTCTGTTTTACTAAGAAAATGTTTGGTGGACTTTGACCGGAGCCAAATGACCTTGGACTCTCTGCAACGGACTTGAGGGCTCCTTAGCCAAAACCGTAACTGTGAATAAACATAACCGTATAGCTTCACCGTACATCAGAGATTTGTTGAGGCTCACTGTGACCACATTATATGCCTTACTACTTGGCAAACAAAGCCCGAGTCACACCAAATGCTCTCGCCATCCTGCTCCAAACCAGAAGATGTGGTCATTGAGAGTCAATGTATATTGAGAGTAGCTTGGGAAAAGTTGCGGCATTATCGCATTTGTTCCTCTTTCTGATGTCAGGGTATACTACCTGCTAAAATCGCATCCGTATCAAATTGAAAAGTTCCGTTTTTTTTTCATTTCTTAGGTTTCAGGAGTATAAGGCTTTGGAGACTCTGGTCGGTCTTCTTAAAGACCAACCTGAAGAGGTGCTTGTCAACGTGGTGGGGGCTCTGGGAGAATGTGCACAAATACCTGAGAATCTTGCCACAATCCGCAAGTGTGGAGGAATCCAGCCGCTGGTCAACCTACTTATTGGCACCAACCAGGCCCTTCTAGTCAATGTCACAAGAGCCGTGGGAGCCTGTGCCACTCACCCGGAGAACATGACGTAAGTCGCAAATAGAAATTTGTTTAAATGAACTAATTTGCTATTGGCGTCAAATCGCTCTCTTCTTGAATTCTTGTGGATTCTTCCATTGGAACCATATTTCTGTAGCTCTGTAACATATTTTCCTTTTGCTTGTAATAAACTTTATTCTCTAATTTTGTTTTGCGCTGCTAGTTAAACTGGAACAGTTGTACAGAAACAGTCCAGGAACTGACAATGCTCACAGTGTCTTACCTTGGCCTTAAAATCCCTCTGACTGTTGCCATTGGCTGAGTTTAGGATGACATGGCATTGTTCTGTTTCTCGGTACAAGATTCCATGTTCACCACTTCTTCAGCGGACCCGACCCTGAGACCAGCTTGACCGAGATCCACACACCCCACACGGGGGATGAGAGCCCTCAGTTGCCGGGGTGGACGCCCTGAATTGTCTCAATGTTGTCAGTTTGAGTAAACCGCAGAACCCTTCAACGACCTTTTGGACCTGAATCACTAAATAGAAAAAGATGAACATCAGTCCACAAAATATGTTTTGCAGATTGTTATTATAGACAATATTTTACTTCGTTGTGCACATAAAGTGAGTTAAATTAAATGAAAGGGATACTCCATGAATTACTCCCCCGTATAGATTTCTTTGTTCTGCTGAACACGAAGAAAGATATTTGGAAAATATTAGCATCTGACATTTCTGAGACATTATTTACCACCATAGGAAGCTGTTTGGACTAACCTGATGGTGAGTAAAGGATGACAGAATTTTCATTTATGGGTGGAGGATGCCTTTAAAGGTGATCCCTTTTATCCCAATAAAGTAATTATGTATCTCAGGTGTCACACTCCTGTGATCAGCATTCGAATGTGAAGTTAAGCCAATCAGATCGCTTCCGTTTACATGTTTATATGACAGTCGGGGAGAACAGGAAGCATAAATAAATCTGTTGTAAACTATAGGCCTAAATCTAATCTACCACACACATTTGAACCTAAACTCAAAATGCAAACGACTTCAGTTAGCCAATGCCGTTGACTGTATGGCAGTCTTCTACTATTAGTTTAATTTATGGTTTATGGAAAACTCTAACCTTTTGACACCTATGATAGTTTTCCAACTTTTAAACTTTTCTGTTTACACAAGCTTCACAAATTTGAGACATTTCCATTTAAGGTAATTCCTTCCCTTCTAATTTAATTCTATTTGAATTATAGCATTAATCGTTCTACCTGTGTGATTGATGTGATGCTGGCTTAACTTCAAAATAAACAAAATTTTCTTTAATGTCTACTCTTGCAGCAAGCACCGACCGGCTGCATTTCACAGAGATCCGAGTATTGGTTTTTCTGTATGTTTAGCACATCTGATTCTCATTGCTTTTATGAGATGGTTATAGACTGCAGTCCCCTTCTTAATTAATGCTGGACACAAATGAAGAGCGTTTTGTTCCCTCTGTCCTCGGCAGCTGAAGGCACACCGCCTTTGTCTGTAAGATTAATAAGTTTATAGATGTGAGTGACCACAGTGGCGCAGTAAAAATCCACAGAGCTTGTTTTTGAAGAAATCAGGTCATTCATTTCGTTCCTAAGAGAAGGTCCTAAAGAGAAAATGTTGTTCTTGTTTTCCCATGTGATGTATATATTTAGGATTCGCATTCTTTTTTATATTTTACTTGTAGTCTGGACAGAGAGACTTTGCTCTACTGTTGTGCGCGGTTCTGTTCCACGTTGTGGTTTATTTTGAGAGTTATGGGTAGTGGTTTGCAATTAGCATAGTTCATAGTTGATTGTTTACTGACAGAACAGCATGTTCAAGCTTGTTTTTTTAAGTTAAGACGTCGTACTTGTTGTCATTCGAGATGTCAACATTTTCAGTGAATTTTTAACAGTTTAAGATAGTGATAATCAAATTTCTAAATCTAAATATTATTTCTTGAATTATTTGAAGCTGCAAACCGTAGCTATTTTATTTACAAAACAGTAATCGAGCAAAAACTTATACATATCAGTGTTCCAAACTGTCCCCTTATCTTGTGAACTGTCACAAAGTGAAAAATATGAAGAAACAAAAAAGAAAAATAATAGATTTTTTCACTCTAAAAATAAATAGACTCTGACCAAGCATTGGGTCAAAAAGGACGAAACCAACCTTATATTTATGAGCTGGTTGTGGTGGGTAGGTACGCTGGTCGCTCGAACCCAACCCCCTGCCCATTTACAGCCCCCCTTTGCTGCGTGGTTTAGCAATTACGACAACATTGAATATGGGCCTTGTTGCTAGATGCACACATGGGAAACAGGTTACATGTTATTTATACCTGACAAACGGACCGCACTGAAGACTCATTTTCCCAGAGTCTGACTGCATCCTTTGCTAGAATCATATGAAATACAGCCTGTTCTTAAGTAAACCTCGCTCAGAAGAAGAAGAGAAATATAGAGAGACTTGTCTATGTGAATGTTTGACTTGGAAAACAGACTTTCTCTGGGTTTTTCCTTCTCTGATGCGAAGCGAGTTCTGCGATGCGCCTCTGTGCAGCCGTGTGAATGTGCGTGTTTGTCCACGGGCCGCTATAAATATCCACACGGACCTTGCTAAAGTTGTGCGGGTCAGTCTGCGGGCAGGCTAGCGTGAACATGTTTTAATGGAGCTGTTGGAAAGGTTGGAAGGTGAGCAGGGGTACCGGTGTAAGAGACTGAGCAGGTGGGATGTGATGGGAAGGCCATGCTGAGCAGCGTTCTGATCTGCTACTGGAATGTTTTCATCATCACAGTGGGAGGGATGATCTGCTGCAGGAGCCAAACAGAACCTTGGGAAAAACAGACATCTAAACATGTCGAGGAAACTAGATTTCAGCTCACACTGAACGCTGTGATGTAAACTATGACTTTGTCACAACTTGTAAGTTGTCCTGTTTTTTTCTCTCAGGATCATTGATGGTCTAGATGGCGTGCGTCTCCTCTGGTCTTTGCTGAAAAACCCCAATCCAGAAGTACAGGCCAGTGCTGCATGGGCCATCTGCCCCTGCATTGAAAATGCAAAGGTATGTACAGTATGCATAGTTATGCAAAGGAACAAAACAGATTCTTGTTCCTCTATTACAACTTCTTTTGGTTTAGCCATTTTTCTCCTCGTTCTCTGTTTCACTCACTCTCTCTGGTTGCTTTTTTTATTTGCTATCTTTTCTTACAGTTGACAAACAGCATTTATGTGCAAACCAGAGTCAATCCATCATTGAGGATACAGACCTTGTCCACATTAATACGTCTTTGTTTGAAAACACATCTTTTTCTCTCTGTTTTGGATTTTGTCAGCAAAAAAAAGCTGTTTGAAAACACTCCCCAAAGTGGATAGATATAAAAATGTTGTTTTCGCGTTGTAGTGTGGACTGTGAAAACAGAAGCTTTTGATGACATATTTTTGTCATGTGACGTAGTTGTTTGGCTGCTCTCCACTTTGATAGCATTAAAGTCAGTTTGTGACACACAGTTATTCTTTGCTAGGGGAACGTGAGGACATTTTTACTCACTTTTGCAACTTTATAGTCTTGTGTTAGCCATCCATTAAAAAAATACTGTATGACTTAACTGTATATTGCCACAACATTATAATAAGGTGGAAATGAAACAAGCCCCTGAAGAAATGATACAGGTTTAGGCGTTTACGTTTTACTCATGTGCAGTACATGTTTTCATTTTGATGGACTTGGAAAACACTTCGTCCTAGTGTGGACAAAGAGCGTTTTAAAACAAAAACTCAATTTCAAACTGGATTACAATATAAATCAAACATCATCATCAGCGGTCACTTGAAACGAGTATGACTGTCCTTTCCTTTGGGTCTACTTGTGGGACTTCAGATGGCTGTAGAGGCCAATACGCGATCTGCATACTTTGGTGCAATGTGGACAGGTTAAAGTTGTGGTCCATCGAAGTTGATACTGTATTACAGTAGTGGTGATGCGGGTCATGTTGGCTTCCTCCAAGATGCTGATGTTAGTGCGTCTGACCTTCCAGCTGATCCTCAGAATCTTTCGTAAGGATCTTTGATGGTATTGTTCCATGGGTCTCAGACGCCTGCTGTAGGTGGTCCATGACCCTGCTCCATACAGCAGGGTGGGGAGGACAACAGCTCTGTAGAACAGAAGTTTTGTTTGGGCAGATAAGTCTCGATCGTCGAAGACTCTTCTCCTGAGCCTGGAACAACTCAGGTGATGGTTAACCTCAGAGTCTTTGTCAACTTTTGAGGAAAGAATCCTGCCGAGGTAAGGGAAGTGGTCCACGTATTCAACGAGAGTGGTGTTGTCGATGTTTCTTTTATGTTTGGCTGGATGGCCAGCTGGTTAGGTGCAGATTGATGTAGGACCTTCTTAATGTTTAATTTTAGCCCAGAGCTCTGTACGCCTTGGCAAAAGCATTCAGAATGCCCTGGAGGTCTTCTGCGGAGTGTGCGGCGATAACATTGTCGTCCGCGTACTGTAACTCTGTAAGTGTGGTGCAGTTGACTTTACTCTTGGCCTTAAACCTGTTAAGGTTGAAGAGTCTGCCATCCATTCTGTACATGATTGGAATCCCCTGTGGCAGCTCTTCGCCAATGAGGTGGCGTATGGCTGCGATGAAAACGGCTAATTGTGTAGGTGCAATGACGCAACCCTGCAAATCCTGTTTCTGCTGTAAAAGGTTCAGACTTGGAGACTTGTACTCCACAGGGCCTGGCAGTCTTCCATGTCAAAAGCCTTTGTCAGGTCTATAAAAGCCATATACAAAGGCTGCCTTTGTTCACAGAATTTTTCTTGGAGTTGCCGTGCTGTGAATATCATGTCTGCTGTACCTATGGATGGGCAGAAGCCACATTGTGGTTCTGGGAGTACTTCCTCAGACAGTGGTAGTAGTCGGTTTGCAAGAACACAAGCAAGAACTTTGCCTGTTTTTGACAGGAGTGAGATGCCCCTGTAATTTCCACATTCAGCCTTGTCCCCCTTCTTAAATATGGTCACTATTAGAGCATCCCTGAGCTCTGAGGGGAGTTCTTTTTTTCCCCAGACTTTGAGGAGTAGGGAATAGATGTGGTACAGGAGCTCGAATCCACCTTCCTTTAGGATCTCGGCTGGAATCCCATCTGGACCAGCGGCCTTGTTGTTCTTAAGGCTTCTGATGGCATCTTGAACCTCAATTATAGTTGGAGGTTCCCCATGTCTTCTCTGATGGGACCCTGGGGGACATGTTTGGTAATTTCAATTGAGCTGTCACTGTTGAGGAGATCTTGGAAATATTCTTTCCATTAGGCATTATTGGATTCATTGTCCTTTAGCAATTCCTGACCGTCCTTTGAGTGCAGAGGTTGTAGGCCACGATAGCTTGGACCATAGACAGCCTTGGTAGCACTGAAAAAGCCCCTTTTCTTGGAGATGAGTTGTTCTATTTCTGTGTGATTCTCATCAAACCAGTCCCGGTGTTTTCTGGACTTGTACCCAAGAATGGTTTTGCAGGTAGCAAGGATGGTAGACTTTAACAGACTCCAGTGCCCTTCGATGTCATCAGGGTATTCTTGTTGGAGGCTTTCCTCAAGAGAGGCCTGAAGCTGCTGCTGGGTTGCAGTTTCATCAAGGCTGTCAAGGTTCAGTTTTGGTCGGATCTGCTTTTTTTGGATTGTCCTCTTCCTCTTGTGTTGGATTGACATTGTGGAGCGGATAAAGCGATGATCTGTCCAGCAATCATCTGCACCAACCATGGCCCCTGTGATGTTCACGTCACGGCCAGGCCTGGCTTGTACAATGACATAGAAAATGAGATGCCACTGTTTGGAGCGGGGATGTCTCCAAGATGCCTTAAATTAGTTTTTCTGGTGAAAGCGAGTATTAGTGATGATGAGATCATGTTTAGCACAATTGCTGAGAAGCATAACTCCACTAGTGTTTGTTTCCGATGCCTTCCTTTCCTAAAATGCCCTTACGGAGGTGTTGATTCCTGTCAACCCTGGGATTGAAGTCTCCAAGGAGAATAATCTTATCTTCCTTGGGGATTCTCAGCAGTGTCTCGTCTAAGCAGGCGTAGAAGGTCTCTTTTACTTCTTCTTCAGAGTCTACGGTATGGGCGTAGGCGCTCACAACTGTTGCTATTGGGTTGTTGGCAAGCACCAAACGAATGGTCATGATACGCTCACTAATCCCCATAGGAATTTCATAGAGGTGACTGATAAACTGGTTCCTAACGGCAATTCCAACACCATGGATCCTGGGCTCATCAGCAGCTTTTCCTTTCCAAAAGAAGCTGTAGACACCTTTCTCCTCTTTCAATTGCCCTTCGTCTGCTAGCCGCTGCTCTCTGGTCACCCTAGGACTTTGACCAGGATGTTAAGGTGGTTTCCCAAGGAGGACGCCTGTGTGTGATTTTGTTTAACGTGGGGAGACAGTCACCACACGATCCTTGACAGAAGGGGGTCAGAATCCAGTGACATGGGGTCCAAAATGACTGGGGGCCCTTTTCTGCTGCAGCCCTTATCCGCCTTCCCAGCTGTTGTGACACTCCCGTAAGGCCAGCCATCATCCTCCGCCTGTACCGCCCTTGAGGTCTTGGTTGGATTGCTCTTTGACCAGGTGCATAGCTCCAGACGGTATCGCTCTTGGGATCAAGGGACCACTTGTCTCCACCACGACAAGGTGGCAATCCCTGGAGAGGATAAAAAAAATCAAACACATACACACCCCTCAAAATCCAGCAAGCTACAGTGAGCACTCTTGAGAATGAAACCCCTAAACTAAAGATTGCTATTCCTCTACATCCTTACCACTCCACTTTTAGAATTACAGTATCAAGTGTATAGATAGGTTTGGATTTATTCTCAAAGCTCGCGGTCTTCATCCCAGAGCCTCTTGTGTAACATGCTAGAAAAAAACACATCATTGCCACAGTACATTTTCAGTGCAGTTTTAAAAATGATAGCCTTTCTTGTATAATCCATATAAATTTTGATTGTATAGATTACAACTGCACTGTATGCATGTAGAGTGACAGTTAAAGCAATTCATGATCACATGGATCAGAATGCATCAGCCACCCTCAGTTCCAGTGTTTGCCCAGTGTTTCAAATGGCACATGCTCACTCAGGTTGTGATTGTGGAGAGGAGAGGGCTGGTGGTAAGAACTATGTAAAATGATTACCCATCCAAACTAGGAACCTGATCGCCTCACAGCAGCAGTTATTTAGATAAAGGCCCATGTGGCTTGAGTTAGCAGCTCCAGGGCCAGATTTATGAGAATCATGCTTGAAGAACCGCATCTGGGGGTTTCGAAATCCCTACCAGCGAATAAACACACACACACAGCTGGTACGTACTATGAATCCCTAAGTGATTATAAGCTACTGTAAGATGTGCTTAAACAGCAATGAATGTTGTGCATGAAACATGCTGCTGTCTGTTTTAATAAGGACCATGACTAATTTGCCTGACGCCCATGAGCTTACAATGTGCATCAGCATTTGTTAGTATTTTTTGGATTATCTTCATGCTACTATAATCCTTGTTGTCCAAAGTTTCCTCATTTTCATCTCCTCTCATATTTACACTCTCAGAATCTTGTTCTTCCCTTTTTGTCCCTTGGGCCTTTTCCTTTCTTTCTTTTCAGCTTGGCTTACATCGCTTTTCGCACGCTGTTTGTGTTTCATCCGTTTTCTCGCTTTCTCTCTCCCTCTTCCTCCCTCACTGCACGTCGCACTCCGTGCTGTGTTTGCTGATGTGGAACTTAGTTTGGGATGTTTTTGTGGGCTCTGGGTTGAAAGGGTTCCTTAGTGACCCTCCGCAGCTGGTGGCTCTGCCATACTTCCTCCTCTCTCTCTCTCTCTCTCTCTCTTTCGCTCTCTCTCTCCCAGTGTTCATCAGTATTCTTGCACTGCGTTTCCTGTGTGAGACACGCTGCAGATTCCTCCCTTCTCATCCATGGATTTTTTTGCCTAGACATACAAATGCTCATCCTTTGGCATGACTTTAGAGGCCGTCCCTCCCCTCTATTCATTCTGATGTTGCTGTCCTCACCCCACTTCACACACTTGACCTGCTCTGGGTTTTGTCTGTCTGGCGGCTCTTGTATTCTGGTGGAAGATGGCTTTGTACTGTAATGTGTACTAGGGTTTTAAAGCTGTGTTGTGAAACAGGGTTATGGAAGGGTAGATTTTGGGGTTCAGGAAGACCCCAGAGGACTGCAACTACTGCAGATTTAGCTGGTGTTCTGTAGGTTATGAGTAGGCCCAGCAGCTGAAGCGATTTTGAAAAAAGTGATTTTTAGCTAAATTTAAGCTTAGCAAACCAAAAGTTATGCTACAGTCCATATCAGGTTTAAACATTGAGTGCATTAACATGCACGGTCTTACTCCGATTATACTTAATAAGCTGATAACAATATCATGTAAACGCGTACATTTTTTTCTCATAAACTGCTCCGTTCGGTAGAGCTAGTTTTTTGCCACTTACTCTGATTTTGCATTGCATGAAAACGCGTTTACCGGTTTTCTCTCAGTTTTGTTTATGTGCGCATGTCTGACAGCACAAAAGTAAAAGTCCCAAACAGAAGTTATAGTAAAATAACTCATAAAAGTCTCAAATCATGCAGTTGATGTAGAAACGTAAAAACGAAAAACTATTGTTGCATGCTGGTTCTGCGGACAATAAGAAGAGATATAAAAATACAGCTTCTGGCTGTTTTCCCGCTGCATTTTTAATTACCAAACAGACTTTCGATGGTGACGTCACTGCACGCGAGAAATCTGGCAAATCTCAAACTTCCATGTAAACGCATTTTTCGTAGCCGGTTTATTACTATGCATGTAAACACAGGAAAACAGGTTTCTTTTATAAACTGATTTTGGATAGATATGTTAACGCACTGATCGCAAATATGCTATTTAATTGTGATTTTTTTTTTGCCAGCAATTATAGAAATATCTGCCTTCCATCATTCAAGAAAATAGGACTGTTGTCTTGCTATGATGTAAATAGCTACCCTGAGGCGTGGCAAACATGGCCGCCGAGTGGCATAATTTCTGTAAACAGACTTTGATGTAATTTATATGCTACTGCATAATACGTTTATACATAATCATCCCTCGTCATGTACATCACTGTTTTTGTTCAATAGAAATAGCAGGTGGAATTCAAAAAAAAAATTGCAAGTTCACTAAACTGCATCTTTATCCAACTCCAAAACATAATAATACGCCTCTGTCAATAAAGATATCGCTATACTATTTTCTAATCAGTGTAAACAGTCTGGTGCCATCCTGGCATGCTACCATACCCTCTGGCACCTAAAGGCCATTTCTGTGTATTATGTGTGGGTGCTTTTTGTGTCCACACTACCACTGCGGTCCAATCAGTGCCTATCAAACTTTGGCTTGAGCTTCCATGTGACCAGTTAGTGGGAGGAAGGCCATTGAACGGTGGTGCTACTAACCCAAAACATAGCTTTGCTTTTCACAAACAGACAGAAAACCCAAACCTTTAATCAAATAGTTGTCTATCTTGTGAGATAAAATGACTGTGATATAGGGTGAATTCACTAAACACTTAAAGGTTGTGGTATTTCAGTCCAAATGTGTCTTATTTTCAGTAATTCAGCAAGTGATTTAACTCTAATTGTAGACTGGAAAGTTCTACAGTACATTCTAGGACACATCATTTTGCAATATTTTATAACCGTATCAAATCATGTGTGCATATACTCGCATATAATAACCTCCTCAGTCAGCCAGTAATAGCATCAGAAACACACACACGCACAGTGGTGACGTGTTTTTTTCTCTGTATATGTTTCAGGATGCCGGGGAAATGGTGCGTTCTTTTGTGGGTGGTTTGGAGCTCATTGTTAAATTGCTTAAATCGCCGAATAAAGACGTGCTGGCCAGCGTGTGCGCAGCCATCGCCAAAATTGCCAAAGATGTGGAGAACCTGGCAGTTATTACAGACCATGGAGTGGTTCCAATGCTGGCCAGTCTTACCAACACTGTAAGTGCTACTCAAGCCATGTTTCACATGTCCTTATCCACTCGATACCCCAATGCATGTTCTTTTATAATGTACTTGGGATAAATGTGTCTTCAAAATACATAGATGTTAATTAATTAATAGGGTTTTAACAACTACATGTATTCATTTAGCAAATGCTTTTATCCAAAGCTTACAAATGTGGAAGCAGTTTCTATATACAGGACATACAGTAAGCAGATTTTCTTTGCTTGTGTGTCTGTGCAGGTGGATGATAAGTTACGACGTTACCTAGCGGAAGCCATCGCCCGCTGCTGTACGTGGGGGAGTAACTGTGTCTCGTTTGGGGATGCTGGAGTTGTAGCCCCTCTGGTTCGCTACCTTCGCTCAAAAGACCCTTTAGTCCACCAAGCCACGGCCCGGGCCCTGTTCGAGCTCTCCAAAGACCCTAGAAACTGCATTACCATGCACGAACATGGGGTGGTCAAGGTATGGCTTATACTGTGTATTAGAGTAAAAAATGTATAACATTTACGTCTCCTCAAAGGTTGATTTAAAGTTTAATTAAATAAATAAAATACTTTGTAAACCTTACCTTTGCACATAGTAAGTCCAACACAGAAGATATGCCAGTAATACGGTAGTTCATACCAATTTATATATATACTAAGCTTTATAAAAAAGCATTACATACTTAGTTAAATACATTTAAATGAATGTTTACTAAAAGCATTTTGTTATACAGTAGGTCAAGCTGAAAATGTATCACAAAATGTCCCTGCTCCATTTCTTTATTCATCAAGGAGTCATTATCCCGAAAAGACCCCGACTACTGTCTCTGCCAGCATGCACAAGTGTGCACAAAATGTAGATCTTGCAAATTGTCTTTTTGCAAAATGCTTTTGCTTAAACCTCATTTTCAGCCGTGACCTAAAACAGGGTTGGCACACCGCATGTGAAAACACGGCTAATGAGCTTTGAAGGGATGTATTTTATAACTATTTCAGGGCCGGACAACAAGGCCAGTTTTCTTTTTTGAAGGTGGGGGGGGGGCGGCGGAAGTGAGAGCGTTTTCTAACCGTCATGGGAATTCAGCAGAGCAAACAGCAGTGTGTACGCTGAGCTGAGCTCCGCCACCCCCCAGTCGTCCCTGCGCCCTACAGTAGCATGCCAGGGCTGAGGAGCATTGAAGGGCTGTTGCGCGGGGAACGGTTGCTCGGCAAGCTGCTGGGATCGAGGAGCAGAATGTGACTGTGGCACGTCTTTGGCAGGGCAGACGGTTCTAAAGTGACAGAACACTGCTGTGATACTTTCTGACTGCCAGATTCGGGTAAACTTTGCCTAAACCCTCAAGCCACTTAAAACGGGTCTCAAATCAAAAGATAGGCACTATTACATTTATGCTTTTGGCAGAAGCTTTTATCCAACGGGGGCTGTAGTGCATTTAAGATATACATTTATATTATTATGTGTGTTTGGGTTTTGAACTCACAACTTTGGCGTCGAAAGCTCCATGCTTCACCATTCGAGTCATACAGAACAATCACATTTAGACAACAAGTTCTTACATGGTCTTGAAAACTGAGCAACTATTACAGAAAGTTTTAAATGGACTAAATGCTTTTATGTGTTAAATGTGATATTTTTTGTATCTGTACGAGGTTATTTGTGGCAAACTACTCTCTGCTAAGCTCAAATAAAATCTCCTAAACTAAAATCTTATCATATTTTTATCATAGAAAAAGCCCATTCCAAATAGGAGAGGTCTTTTATAGCCTCCCCTCATTCAGTAGCAGTACAATGCCTACTGTTCGTAGACGAAGCCTAGACAAGATGCTATGTACCTGACCATAACTCTTAAATAAAAGATGTCTGACATTTAGACCTTGATTATTATTCCTGCCATTGTAATTTAGTTTGGAACAAAACATGTTTTGCCAATATTCAAATTCAACCACGTTTGACCTCACTCTCCCAATGAGACTTTCACATGAGAAAACAGTTTGAGAGCTCATACATACAGTTAAAAAGCCTCCCCCACGCCCCCAATAACAACTGGATATAAATTATGAGAGTGGTTGTCATGTTGCAGCCAAATATTTTTTCCCATGTTCCTTTAATGGTGTGCTGTAGCCTGACGCGTTGGTGCAGTGAATGTGGTTCAGCTCAGCCCATAATTGGTGGCTGGACTGAACATTGGGTGTTCCAAAAGAGTAATGTCCAATTTGCAAAAGTTGTTAAGCAGAATGTTTTTTGTCTGGTTCAAGCAACAACAACAACTGGACGGATGGTTGAATTGAGCAGGCTCGTATGTCAATGCATGTTTGTGTGCGAATTTATATATTACCTTTTTATTCAGACAGTAATCAATGTTTCCTCACCAAGCAGCCGTTTGTGATTTATTCTAGCTGACATATTTGCAGCCTCTACCTGAACAACCTAGAGCAACAAGGGTTGAGGAAAACCGGTGGCTCTGTTATATATTTAAAATCTGATATACAGACGATTGTGACAGAGGATGTGCTAAAACAATATTTCCTAACGTTGTAAATAGGTATCGCGAGAGAGTTTATTGGGGAGCCGTGTCTGCAATGTAGTTTAATTTATGAAGGGGTGTAAAACTCAAGACTGCCTCTTGCTATTATTGCAACCGTATTTCAGAGTCAAAAGCTCTTGTACACCCAACAGCTTAGAGCTGTAATGATTTCCTTCTCTCTCTCTCTCTCTCTCTCTCTCTCTCTCGGTTTGCATGCTGTGCCCTCTCAGACGTATGTTTTGTCTGTAACTTTCCTGCTCGACGTTCTTAATGGTGTAGAACTCAGTCCCTCAAGCTTTAGCAGAGGAAATTAAGCATTGAAACAAAAGTATTTTACACTGGAAAATGCATTAGAAACCAATCGTTGCACCCATTTCGGCCTCTGCCTTTACACAATTCGTTTCAACTCAAAAAACAACTTTTAATATTCCATTTGAATATTTCATAAAATGGGAAAGGACATTTTAAATTGGTTTTGAGCAAAAGCGGAGAATAAAACAAAAACCTTTTATAATTTTACGAGGGTGTTACACCTCAAAAAGCAGATGGTTTATGTTTTGCACACAGACTTTTTTTTACATCATTTAAATACAAGAATCACTCGGCCCACTGTGCGCTAAAACGGTCTAGGTTGCCATTCTCCGTTTGTGAATGACAAGACAACATCCTTTCTTCCTACATTCTTTATGAAGACAGTTCTTTATGTGCATGTTACTGTATTCATCAATACGGTTCCCTGAGAATAAACGCACACTCCGTTTGATTTGACATCTACACTCGGTATCTCACAGCTTTCGTTCGGATGTGACTGAAGCTCAGAAACTCTATTCATCCAGTCTCTCCCTCCAGCACCGCCACAGCTCTGCAGATTGTTTGTTGAAGCCATAAATCCTTGCAGACAGATTTTTTTATTAAAGAACTCCTTTCATAGGCAAAATACCTTCGCAAGCGAATTACAAAATACGAACTGTAATTATCAGCCATTTTCATCAGAGAGGATTTCAGCTGGTGAGGGTTGCCAGATCCTGCTTCAGTACAAATTGGGGGCTTAAACTGTGAATTTATAGACTGCGAGACTTCTATCCCGAGCGTGTTTGTTTCAAATCCGTCCTGCTTACGTAAATAGAAATACGTGCACAGCACATAGAGAGATGTAAGGCTAGAAACATTTTTGAATGTAAAAAAGAACACGATATCAAGAGCAGAAATATTCCATGCATTTCTTTTTAGTCATGCTCTGAGTAGAAGGTTGAATACTGGTGTGGATATGGCAAGCAGATGATGTCCTTACACACTCGGGCTATTCAAAAGCCCTCCTCTCATAGCTGAGCTCTCTGATCTGAGTACAGTAGCATGTGTCTGGAGTTTAGCCTGTTTTATGTTCTGAAACAGCATGACTCGTTCCTCTGTTTCGTTTGAGGTGAGGAATGTAGAGTATTTGAGGTGTATGTGTGAGGAGAGGTTTCAGATCTTGCCTTACAAGATCACATGTTTAAAGAAAAGTGAAACTGAATGAATTGGACTAGATCCTTTCTAAACCCAACCTTATCAATTGACCCTCAATTTCATACACCTGGACACTCAATGAAATTGTATGGATGGATAAGAAATGTTCATTTCAGAGAAAGAGTGAGTATATAGCATGAGAACAAGGAATGGCGGGTGGGCTTTTACTGAGATTTAAACCCCTCTCTTCAGGAAACGGCAGCTTACCGCTGCTACACTTAACACTGCAACACCTACATGCGTGACACGGCATGTGTGTCCAAGCGCGCGTACATGTGTGAGAACTTACCGACGTGGGCTCGTGCTGTAAGAGGAGCCTGGGAAAACATGTTTTCGCTCTACCTTCCCGGAGGTCAGGATCCTTGCCTTTGGAGCGTACGACACAGAAGAGAGTCTTAGTGCCTCATATTCATTTTTCAAACATGAGGCGAGTTATCGTGTTACTGAGGTTTGGGAGTATTTAACAAGTGGCCTATTATAGTCTGTTCAGGAACCAGCTGGGAGTGCTGAGAGGGGCTGGGGTAGACACAGAGAGCTGTGCTTATCTGAGGCTCCGCTCCAGGCCCTAGGAGCCCCTGTTTGGCTACGGCTGAATAACACTCTATGAGCTCTGGCAAACGGTGGCTGACCCTGTCGCGGGCATCCTCCGACTGCTCACAAAAGCAGCTTGTATGAACGTGCTGGCATGTTGCTGCAGCCCCGTGTTCGCATCCGTTTGCCTTTTCGAGGTGTTTTGAGTCTATTTTAAAAACAGGGAATGTGGAAATCCTGCCGAACATGATAACCGATACATTCATGTTTCGAAAGGAGGCTGCTGAAAAACTTGGAGCCGTTTTCGACAAATAAACTCTCTACAAGTGATGGGATCGAAACAGACACGGACGGTGTTGTTTTTTAGCTTTTTGTGTATGGGAATTAAATTCAGGAATGTGGTGGAACTCACGGATGGAATATTAGTCTGTCCATGTTTATGCTTCACTATGTAACTATTGAAGCAGAGAATATTGGGAATGTCTTGCCTCTCTGTTTGTTTGCCTAATATTGTCTTTATAAGCTTGGTGAATGGGTTTGTCTACTGTGGCGGGCAGAGAGCACAACAGACACAGTACTGTAATTTCACAAGCCCCGGAGGGAGATTTATTCAGTGTAACAAACGTGATATGGTGAAGCTGACAACAAAAAGGGGAATTAGCTCCTCCTATCTCCGTCCGTGGGGTGTCCGTGAAAGTCCCGTGCGTAAATGAAGTCCTATGGGGTCGATCCGTGAAAACCCCGTGCGTGAAGAAAGTCCTGTGGGGTCGATCGTTTAATCCTGCGATCGTGTCTGCTCGTCTTTTCAGCCGCTGGATTCTATGGTGAGAAAACATACACACGGTTAGTTACCAAGCAGCTCTCAGGATAACAAGTCCTCTCGTTTCCTGTTTCTCCGCTGCTTATAAAGCGTCCTTGTGATGAGATCCAGGTGCTGATGACGTGCAGGTGCGGCGTGATTGCGTCGTTTCCATGGCGACGCTGATTGGCCCTTGGCCTGCTCGTCACACTACTCAACCATGTTTTGGGGATAATATCGTTTGAAAAAATGATAGAAAAACATAGAATATAAAGTTATTTTTGCAAAAATGAATTCATTTTAATGTTAGGGTTAAAGTGATTGTTCACCCCAAAAAAAATATTCTATCATCATTTCCTCACCCTCATTTCAAACCCGTATGTCTTCCTTTCTCTGCAGAACACAAAAGAAGATATTTTGAAGAATGAACAACGGCTGTACCCTTCGACTTGAATTGGTTTTGTGTCCATACATTAGACGTGAATAGGTACCGCCATTGTTCGGTCACCAACTTTCTTCAAAATATATTTTGTGTTCTGCAGAAGATAGAAAGTCGTTGAATTAATGATGACAGAATCTTCATTTTTGGGTGAACTATCACTTTAAGGGGTTAAAGTGTGGGTTAGGGGATCGTGTTTATAACTAGCTGTGTATAAAATCAACAGAAGTCTGTAGAACAGAAACAGAACTTTGTGTTCTGAAGACTTCGTGGTTAAATAAAACACAGAGATCCTAAATATTGTGGTACAGACCCAACGAAAAGACCCCCAACTGGTACTGCAGCGACAAACACACACATGCCAAACAGATTTAGAATGCCCATTGTGCCAGAGGGTTTACCAGCGGTTTGTGTTTATTTAGATTCAAGAACACGGCTTACCACTGAGCCAACCCCATGCAATCTATCGCTCATCCATCTCTCTTTCTCTCCCTGCCCGTCTTTCTTCCTCCCTTAACAGAAAGACAGCTATATTATACCATGCTGTATAACGTAACCACAGTGTGGCATTGGCACCATCTCTCCCCCTTATGTTCACTTCGTGTGACAGTATAATAAGTAACTCTCATTGCACAATAAAAGGAAAAGGTTTTAATATATTATTTTATGCAGCCGGAGTGGTTCCGGAAAGTGGTCTCTTAGAATTAGGGAGCTCGGTGCTGAAAGCGCGGATCAAAAGAGTTGGGTTATATGAGGTTGAAATGGAGGGATCTGATATGACCTTTGCTCCGAGGGAGGGTGGGGTTAGGCCCGTGAGGTTTGGTACAAAGCCAAATATTTCGAGCTTTACCAAAGAGTTCTGTGGATTACTTTGTGGATTGACTTTTTGGTGGCTGTTATATGTTGCACAGTAAAGCATACCCCTGGCTTTAAACTTAACATAAAGCCATAAAAAATACCAATTTAATTCATTACAGTATCAAACACAAAAAGATAATATACACACCAATGCATGCATTCAGTGACACTTTCTTCCTCTCTAACAGTTATATTCTCACAAAATTTAAGCATAAAGCCACACTCATTGGACACATAAATACACCTAAATGCACAAACAGACTGATATGTGAATTAATGAGCCGGCATAGCACTGGCATCCAGTAGGCAGCAAGCCTTGGCAGCCTCTGGCCCTGTAAACTCTACTGGCAAAGGTCTGCAGTGTGCAAACGGTCGCATTTATAGCTTAATAACAGATTAGATGTCTCCTTCAAACCCCAGGAAAGAACTGCTGTAAGAGGCCTTCGTGAATGACTGTTATTGTAGCTACGCGGTTTCGTTCGGTCTAATGAAAGGAGAATGTTTGGCAAGGTTTCGAACATTAGATTTTTATGATGGATGATCCTGACATGTTCCTCTCCCTTTTCAGCCGCTGGTCGACATGATCGGATCCACGGATGAGGTTCTGCAGGAGGCGGCGGCGAGCTGTGTGGCCAACATTCGTCATCTGGCACTAGTCTATGACAAAGCTAGATATGGGTAAAAAGTGACCATGAGCAAATCAAAGCATTTGAATATGTTACTGTTCCTTCAACCACTATGCTGTTGTCTATTAAATGTTAAACTTGACCCCCTCGGTTTCACCCACTGCTTCCATAGGCACACCCAAACATTATTAAAGTAACTGAGGTACATCAACTGTGGTGACTGACATGTGTATGTCAAACATGTGTTTGTTTATATTTTTTTGTGTCTTTGTAATAATAGGAAGTATTTATCCAGAGTTAAATGGAAAGTTCACTCAAAAATTAAAATTCTGTCTTCATTTATTCCCCCTGTTTTTAAAATCTGTATGACTTTCTTCTGCAGAACACAAAAGAAGATATTTTGAAGAATGTTGTTAACCGGCGTTGCCCATTCACTTCTATTGTACGGACTTAAAATCAATGCAAGTCAATGGGTAGGGTTACCAAAATTCTTCAACATCTTCTTTAGTGTTCTGCGGAAGAAAGAAAGTCATACAGGTTTGAAAGTCATACAGGTTTGAGATGACAAGAGGGTGAGTAAATGCTGACAGAGTTTTCAATTTTGGGTGATCTATCCCTTTAAACATGTTATTAATTAATTCCTTGGAGTCCTGGCTCACCTCCGTCTCAGCTGTTTCCCTCCATTTCCTCGTCACAGCAACTAATTTAACAATAACAATAAACGCTTTCTTCTCCCATGTGTGTACACGCCAAACGTTCCACACTTTGGACGGACTGAATTGGTTTAGAGCATTGACACAACACACTCACAACTGCAGCAGGTACTGATGTCCACACATCCGAATAACAGACACATCTGGTGATGTGGCTTTTGTTTAAAAATCTCATGCAACCCTGTAATTGAAGGCTTTGTACAGATGTAAAGGAGAAGGCTTCACCATATTTTCCTTTCTTTCTCTCAGTTTATCTTTCATACTCACAAATACAGTTGCAATGCAGACATACAAGAGCATATACGCAAAAAATAAAACTGACAAAACAAACACATGGTTTTGGTTTCGTCTTGCAAACAAAAACATTTCCATTAGTATTACATTTTGGTCATAAATTCAATCAATTCTGACATATATGGATACAGTTTAAGTACTTGGAAGTCCGCAGCACCAGGTCCCCTCTGAGCTACAAACATGAGTAAATATGATTGTGTACATAATTGACATATGCAGTCACTGATGAGATACTGTGCATTATTATTTGTTATTGCAAAAAAATATAGTAATGGCTCCTTTCAATGTCCTCATTCATTTTGCCTGTTAAAAGTAGGCACGTGTACGAGAAAACGGGACCACCTGAACCGTACGGCTGCAGTGTGCCCACTGCTCAGACATGCCTATAAAATACAATCTTTAAAAATAATCATCTTTTATATTCTCATCATTAATCCAATGTCCAGTATTTTCCAAACAAAATAAAATTACACAAACGCTGGAAATTTGATTTGTTAAACATTTGTAAGTTTTTCTAAACCTGATGTGCATCTTAAATTGACATTATCTTTTCTTTAATAGTTTTAAATATTATATTGGCTCAAATGTAATTCATTTAGATGTTATCACATGAAGCAGATTTTTAGGTTGCGTAACAGATGTTTTTTTTAAAGTATGTTTTAGGTACAAAAAACATGTTCTCCTCTTTGGTGAATTCCAGAAGTTTCCTTTAGATGATACATATTCATTACATCTATCCTTACTGTGTGTTATTTTCATTTTATTACGCGGCTCATTTGAATGCTTGATTCTGATTGGCCAGTCGCGACATTCCAACGGTTGTTATTTTCAAATAACAACCGCTCAAATCTAATAACACCCTGTAACCCAGATGATCCAAATCATTTTGAGAGACCTGTTTAATATTACACAAAAATGTATTATAAATGTGTCTTTTAATAACATATATGATATTATATTTACAAATGATTAAACCAATTTGCCTGTTCATGACGTTTGAACGTCGTTTCTTACTTTAAAACCGAAACTAAACTGCTTTTCCTCGTGGAAGGTCTGCATTCAGTAAAAAGGGGCTAATAAAATATTGAAAATTCACATTTTATGTCCAGTATTTTCTCATGTGGCAAGTAGCCGTATAATACGCGGGATAATGTACAAGCAGCTGGCTGTTATCGCGAAATAAGTCCCGACAGTGTGATCAGGACCCGACGCGGATTGTTATTTCTGCGATAATAACCGGCTGCATGTACATTATTCCTTACATATATCATTTTGCTAAGCATTCAAAGACCGCTGAAGACATTGATCATGTCACACCGGGGTGAAATCATTTGTGATAAAAAATAGCAGTTCACCTTCAATGAAACATCTTGGCTCACATAATACAAGAAATCATTTTCACAGTCTTTTAATGTCATTAAAAGATGTGAACTAGGAGACGAGCAAAACCTAATATTTGGAATCAATATCAAGTTGGATGACAACGACTGACTTCCTGTGGCTGTGCATTTCTCATACTTGATTCTCCTGTGTTGAGTCTATCATATATGGCTAAGTGCAGTTTTCTTCAACAGACCATAAACTAAAGGACTCTAAATGAGAATCATTGTCTTCATAGTATACGACTCTAATCCTCAAAAATAAATATGAGCTTTTTAAACACGAGCAGTGCAGATGTTACTTACCTTCTCTTTTTCTCTCCTCATCTATCCACCTCTCTCTCTCTCCCTCTCTCTGAGGTTGAGGGCTACTAGGACATGCCTAAGTAACATCATTAAACAAATGGTGCATGTTTGACTGAAGGACAGGAATTTATGGGATGGTCAGTTGAGGACAGCGGACATGTTCTAGCCATTGGGATAAGAATTAGTCTTACTGGCCATTGCAGAGAGTATCACGGCCTACGCTTTTTCAAACCCTATTTCACCTTATATATAAAAGCACTAATATATTCATTTTTTAGTTCTGTGTAAGAGCTACTAAGATGATGATGCAAGTGTTGCTACATCCCCTGTTTTCGCTGTGGCTCATTGAAGAGCTTTAAAGGAATGAACATATGTATCCACATACTTACACAAATGCCTTGAGGGTTTCTTATCTGATCAAGGAAATTATTCAAAGCTAATGAGAAGATTTGTCACCACATTACAAAACACTTTGTAGGAATGTATACGCCTTGATACTTGGAAAATATGTGGATGGGGAGAGAAATATGTGGAGAAATATTGTGGTCTAAGTACATCATGCCTCACATAAACCTCCATGTCCGCCCTCACCAAGTAATACTGCCCCATCACAACAAGCAGAACGTGTTTCCCTGTTAGATTTTGATTGAATTACATTGAATATAACCTCATTTGTTTAAAATCATAATTCAGTGTGTTTACTTAAGGTCATGGCGGGAGGGAGGGATTTAAAGCAAGTGTGTGTCCATGTTGTATTTTCTTGTGAAAATGAAACTCGACTGTTTGAAGTGGAGAGGTCCCGCAACTCCCTAGGCAGTTGGTTAAAATATTTCATAAGAAACTAATGACTAGTAAAATTCTCTTCCAAATATCAGAAGTGGCTTTGCTTTCCCTCAACGGGGCAAGAGGCTGTTTTTTAAGATAATGCCAAAAGGAGACCCCAGCATCAATGAAAGCGTGTGTGTTTTTATTTTCCTAGACAGACCAAAGATCCACCGGCTCAATGCACTAACTTTCCTTGTTCTCTTTTTTCCTATGTTTCCTCACACATACGCGTCTGCATATGTGAAGGACTTGAGTTTGCTCAATATGTTGCAACTTAGTGTTAAGTTTCCGTACTTTTGTGGTCGCAAACCCTCAAAATGTAATACGCTCTCAAAGGTTAAAAATGTCTTGTAATGCCCTTGCATAAGTAGATGGTTTGGTTTGCTTTCTCTCTCCTCTTTTCTGCTCCTTCCCTCTAATTCCCTCCCTCTGTCTCTTTTTCTCTTAAATGGTTTCATTGCCTTAAATGAATTCTGACGTTCCCATCCATAAAGTGTAAATAACTAGCTGGCTTAACAATAAATAAACAGAGAAATGAGTGTGCAAATACCACAGTGTCTGGGTCGGCTTACAGACCTGTCCCCTATAAAGACCTCAGCAATTTAAAAAAAACACTGCATTGGTCCTGACAGGCTGTGCTCATGGTGGAATACTTTACAGAGGACACAGAGATTACTTCAGAATGGGCCCATCGCAAGGAATACACAAAGATACCAACACAGAATGAAGATGTTGAAGTGATAGAATTTCTTCCACATTACACAAAAGAAGATATTTTGAAGAATGCCCCTATTCATTTGCATGGTTCATACAATAGAAGTGGTTGTGGGTTCGATCCCAGGGGATTGCAAATACCTATGTATAGGATAATGAAATGTAAGTCGCTTTGGATAAAAGCGTCTCCCAAATGCGTAAATGTAAGTGAATGGGGGCCAGTGCTGTTCGGTTACCAACCTTCTTCAAAATATCTTCTTTTGTGTTCTGCAAAAGAAAAAAAGTCATAAAGGTTTGAAATGACAAGAGGGTGAGTAAATGATGACAGAATTTTCATTTTGGGGTGAACAATCACTTCACTTAACATCTGTTGCAATGGTAAGACGTCCCAGTGCTGTTATACTAAATGTAAGCAATCTTAAAGCACTCTGCCAATCAAATTCAAGGGCCGGAACCAACTGTTGAATACAATAAATGAGTCTGCTATAACACCATCCAGATGCATAGGTATATAAGTATTCCTCCTCTTATCTACCTCCCGCACACTTATCAAACACACAGACATATTTAAGATCTGAAGCAGCATAGGCCTTCTCCTTTCTGGGTTCTAAACCTGCCTGGGAGGTTCGTGGCTCGGGACCAAGAATGATATTATCCTTGACTTTTCATCAGGATGTGTTCATCAAGCTCTCAGCACCCAACATGGGTGAGAGAAAGCGAGAGGGAGTGAGGTTTAAAGCAAAGAGACGGAGACGGAAAAAGACAGACAGAGGGAGTGAAGCACCAGGCCAACTGCTGATGATTATCAGTTTTTTTGCTTCTTAATATGTTTCGAGACTGTGTAATAGGAGCTTTTTGCTGTGGATTTTTACACAGCGGGGGAAGGAGGTGGTAACCGATCAGTCCCGATATATCAAAGCGTAACCAAAGCGCTGCCAATCATCTTTTATGGGTTTAAAATATTTAATGTACTGCGATTTTGCTTATAGCGCTATCTGTAAATCACATAATGACGGCGTGTCTAAGTGTGTGCTATCTTTAATGTTATATTGAAGTTCCTTTCTTCTCAAATCTAAAATAAACCCAGGCCTTTCAATGTGCACACAAGCCTCTTAATATAAGGTCACAAAGCGTCCAACCTCAATACGCCAACCACACGAATAAGCACCCACTTCAAAAAAGGAACAGTATTACTTCTCAAAACACTGCAACCTGAAAAGATAACGCCATGCCAAAACACTGAGCCGGCGACCTAGTAGATTACTTAACAAAACACAACAGGCATACTTCACAGGCATTGATGTATTTTAGGAAGCCGTCTTTAAAAGAAAAAGGAGAGGTGGGGAAAAGGAAAAATGTACCAACAGCTCAACACAATTATTCTCCAAGATGTTCTTTTTGCCAGGTTGAAAGACATTAATGCCATTCAGTTTGGACACAGTTATGGTTTTAGGTATGTGTGGAAATACTGTTGAGGATAAAGTGTCACGGATTGAATGCTTTTAAGAGTTTCTAATATTGAATTGTTCAACGGTCATCAAATTATATATTGATATATTTTCCACAGAAATCACCATGATTTTCACAAATCTAGTCTGTAGCTTCTATAAGTGGCCCTATAACAGTGAAACGGTCAGTGGCGGCTCAACTCTGGCCGGTGTGATAATGTCATTTTAAATGGAATATATATTAATGACACCAGAAAAAGCCATCAGAACGGGCAGTCAAAAGGAATTTAAGGTTTTAATGAGAAGACATGTTGACATGGAGGTCATTTCAGGAAATGAGAACCCTTTAACCATAATGCATGCCCTGCGTCTACGTGCCGTGCCTAACTGCAAATGAACTACCTGTTAAATTCAACCCTGATCCATCGCTTTCTGATTATCATGTTACTTTGGAAACGCAGAGTTGCGGAGTTAGATCTTGTCTGACACTAATACGACGTCACATGCTAAAACTATCCAGTATTTCACCATTAAGTTAAATTAAACATCTTGGTTTGTCATCAAACCTCTGTCTGTCCTCTAAGAGGAGTTTGGGTTATTCCAAATAAACACTTAATTGTTGTTTAATGCACATGTTGTTGCAGCAACTTAGCACATAAAACACCAGTATGGTGCTTTGGCAGAAAAGGAAAGAGCAGAATAGAAAAGTAGGCTAATGGAAAACACTTGTTCCGATTTAGTTAAAACGTTTAGATTTTCTATTTATCGTCAAAGCCCATTTACAGATACACTTTTCCCCAAATGAGAAATAGGTCCTTGGATAAAGCATCAGAATGGCACGTGAGCTGTTTGACGCGCCCATAGATTGCTCACTAAGGATTTAGACGCTCTTTTTTTCTTTGAGACAAATTCCACTGTAAAATGTGTTACACAAATAGAACTGAACCGAATTAAATGATGCTTAAATAAGACACCGAGTCTAACACCCAAAAACACCAGACGAGTTGGTCAAGTGCACTTAAAGGTCATTACCATGAGGTTCACCCAGCACATTATCTCTCCCTCTGACCACACTGGGCATCCCACGGAATAAACCGCAGTCTGATATGACTACCTGCCTGCCGCATTAAACAGGAATCGGCTATCACGGTTACCCTGGAGATCGCACTGCTTTTGCGGTCACCCGCACGCGGAAGCTCCTGATAGGCGGGGGACAATAAGAGAGAGGACATCATTTCTCTGGTCGTTAGTGGTCGAGCAACACTTTCTTTTTCTCTCCATGAATCAAATTCACGAGGAGAGTGAGTCACCCGGGTGATGTCCGGGCGAGTTTCTTCATTAAATAGGTAAAAATACACCCAAATAAAAGCAACGCGCCAATTATACGAGGCGTAAGGAGCGCACATGTGCATTCGAGCTTAGTCACTTCACCTCCAAACACTACCCTGAATAAACCAAAAAGACACAGTCAATGTGATGTGTAAGTAGTGTAATTTAAGAAAATGAGAGGGTACCAGAATCGATGCTCGCGAGGGAGCTCACGCAAACACGCGAAGTCTCCAGATAAAGCGTCGCACATGGCGTTGATATAATTAATTTGTTTTATATATTGGTTTATAGAGGTTCTTAAAGTGAACTGGAATAGAAAGTAATTGTAGACCTCGGTAACGCCGTTCGGAAAAGAGTTCGCTGTTCAATGAAGTGATTCCGCTCTCAAATGTTAAGACAATAAAATGAGGTCTCCGGGGATTTGCTGTCCTAGAACAGTAAGAGTTTTTGGTGAAAGAGAGAAAATCAGACTTCCCCGCTATTATAGGGAACCAAACCACCTTGTGATAAGAAAAAAATCACGAATTAACAAAACTAGTTTACGTCGTTTACTGTATCGAAAACATTTCATTTTATGCGTTTATTTGGGAAATGATTTTATTTGTACATCTCAATTCAGATCGGAGGTCCCGTTTTCCACATCAGAGTCAAGCTGCTTCTGATAAACTGCGTCCAATCACACCAGCTCTGGCTGATATTAGTAACTCTATACAACTATCGTGCAGTAGGGTGATGGAAGCGGTCCAGACGTGGACTCACACAAGGGAATACACTTTTGCACTGGCTGTCTCCCGGTAGCCTCCCCCTGCCGGTCCCCGGAACCGGCATAAAACAATCACGTTATGTTCGCCGTCTGAGCGGCTTAGCTGGGAAACACGAGACGAGTCGTTTATTCATGTTCCCGGGCGCGCTTGAATAAAGCGCAGAGGCGAAAGCGGTTCGTGCGGTTTGCGCACAGGATCTTAGAGCAGGGAACATGTGAGAGGGGAATGGGAAACTGGAAACTGGATTACACTTTACAGAAAGACGCAGAAGGGGAGCTTGTGAGGTACAGTCAATTACCCTACATTTCACTCTTATTCTCAGTAAGCCTTTGACTTTTGCGTGTTTTCACTTAATGCAACCGTGTCGTGGCACCTTCAATGAACTATTTTGCACTGAATTGTAGTTCAGTCCGTGTGTGAAAGAGATGGTTTTTAATGCTAGATTTTTTAGGAAAATGTCCTCCACTCTCTGCACCGTTTCGAGGATGCCGTGGATTTTGTAGCCTTGTTCCTAAATCTTTTTACTTCTTTTCATATGGATGTAAGAGGAAGTTGTCAAAATATTTTAATTTAATTTAAGTGTGGAAATTGCATTAAGTAAAATGGCTGATAAAGCATTATAATAGTAGCAAAATCTTATTTTCGTGCAAATGCATTATTTTTGCTCATGTTTGGTTTGTCTTTAAGCACTTACAATTATGTGTCATTAACGTTGGGTCATACGCGCTATAATAAAACGTATTGGGTCAAAAACGTACCATTCATAATTCTCATTCTGAGTTTATGCAGGTTTGTATGACCACATAATAAGCTGTAGTTTACAGTAGTTTAAAAGTTGTTAGAGTTAAATACGGTTCATTCAGTTAGCTATCCTTACTCAGACATGCTTCATACTCACGCGCTCTGAGTTCTGAGTTTCTGTTTTGTTTTGGTGCGCCGTCTGACAGTTACAAGTGAGCGTTTGGCCGCATTTCACAGTATATTATAAGGTACAGAGTAGATCCCTAAAATTATGGTTTCCACGAGTATGTTTGGGATAACTCGAGGGTGACAGTCAACAAAATATCCTCTTATTCTGTTTCACAGGATTTTGACAAGAACTCTGCGCAACGGCTCCATTGAATAGGACATATATTGTGGCCAAGGCGCTTTCAGCGGACACAGGGAAAAGAAGGACTAATAAACCAAAGATGAACACAATTGTGTTTAATAAGCTAACCAGCCAGGTTTTATTCGAGGAGAAGGCGAATGAGGTCGAGAGAAGCAGTAGAAATTATTTAGAAGTGATCGATGGACAGCATCCGGACCTGCTCGCCAGCAGCCAAGTCATCAAAGACAGCTCAGCTATCCGACACAGAAGACCTGGGTATGTCTGAAACTGAAGTGTGTCTTTTGACAAATGTATTGCAGCTTCTTAGAACAATTGTATTTATCTCAAATGAATCAGTTTAGACGTGAGGCAGATTTGATGAAGTTGCGCATCTATGGTTTTTATTAATGGAATCATTATTTTGACAGGATAATTCACTGGAAAAAGGCAGAATTGCGCATATAATGCTGATAGTCTGTGCACTACACGATTTAATGTAACCAACATTGTAGCAGAATAAAGATCTAAACATCAAGTTGATCATTTTAGTGCCAACGAAAACTGTCCAACTGTTGATGCCATTTTTTCTAACACTGGCGCTCATTTGTGGTTAGAAATCATGTGCTTTAAATGAACGACCCCTTCGCTTTTTTCTGAAAAAGAAATTCGCAGGAAATTAATATTCACAATTCAATTAAGTCGCTGTCGATGGTGCTGAATTAACACAGTCTTGCGGTTCGGGTACGTCAGGTCATTCGTGTTCGGTAGCAAATTTAAAACACGTCTAGGTCTGTTTCTAATAAATAAACATTTCATTCAACTTTATGTGTGGTCCAGTCAATCATGAGTATTTTCTGTAGTGAGGAAGCAAAAGATCATCCCCTTTTTAGCCTTCCTTCTCTCCAGACCCGAACCCAGCGCGTTTAGTGCGCACCGCCTCATCCGCCTCAAGCTGTTTACCCCTAACCTGCGTTTAAATTACAGACGACACAGCGGTCCCTTATTTTACTACGACGTACAGCTTCACCGAATCTAAAAGTGATGTCTTGTGAACTGCTAGAAACCTGTGCAAACATCCTCCGCTGCGGGCGCGTCTGGCTCGCGCCTATTCAAGGTCCGTTTGCGCGTGTAAGGAGAGCCAGTAGGATAACACTACAGCTGAGCCGGGTCTCCTCAAGGGGAATATCAGTGCTAATGAAAATTATTAATACAAATACAGAGGTGTGTTTCGCCGATATCGAGTACAGGGAGAAAAAACGTTTAAGGCTGTTAATACAGATCTGGGTTACAAGGAAAATATTTGCTGAACATGAACCACGGACGGACGGGAGAAAATATGTTAAATGTGCAGTCAAATTTCTGGAAGATAACAAGGTGATATAACAGCGCCATACTGACATCTACAGGTTTAAATAACCAGCTTCTGTATGTGCGCTTTAACTTGTGTTGAGAGGAAAGCTCAATGTTACTAGTTTTGGGTGTTTTAGCCTCTCAGCATCTTCAGGAGATTACAGATGTTTACTACTATTTCAATGGAGTATGCAAAAAGATGTAGCATTGATTAATTCATTGTGTTGGTGTGGATGTCAAGTTTTATTTTGTTTAATTAATCATTATTTACAATTGTCTGGTAAATTAAAATAAGCAAATAGTTGATAAGCAAAATGAAAAGTGTTAATCGAAAATCCCTGATTAAGAGAGTTAATAATAATAATAATAAATACTTAATTTAGTGAAGAGGACAGTAAAAACTAAAGACCATTGCAATGACCTTTTCTTCACAAATAGCAGTGTTC
Organism: Triplophysa siluroides; assembly: GCA_006030095.1. Lineage (NCBI taxonomy): Eukaryota > Metazoa > Chordata > Actinopteri > Cypriniformes > Nemacheilidae > Triplophysa > Triplophysa siluroides. The sequence goes on along the minus strand of VCII01000846.1, from coordinate 4,005,959 downwards.
TTACACTCTTTTTATTTATTTCAAGCTTTAAAAAAGAATGACAATAAAAAAAGCAATTTTTCCTTAGAGATGAAGAGGGAAATAAAAAGGGGTGAAATGTAGGTCAGATCAAATGTAGAGAACAGATATTAGAATATTAAATTAATAATACTATTAATAATACATATTAATACATAATAATAACAGCAGTTATTGTTTTTCACTTCCTCATTGAGTCATTTTCTGACAATTTTACCAATAAAGAGCAAATACCAGATGCTCAAAAGAGTTCAGATATAATTTAAGACCTCTGGAAAATATTTAATAAATGAATCACATGAAATGTCGAATTTTGGAGCAGTCCTCCACACGACTGCCCATTCTAGTCTTTTATAATTGTGACCAGGCTACTTTGAAAATGTTATTTGCCGGCTTACAGTATGTTTCTCCACAGGTCTCGTCAGAGCTCTGGAAAAGTACGACACAAACGGCAAGCTCTGCAGGACATGGCCCGGCCCTTGAAACAGTGGCTATACAAGCACCGGGACAACCCTTACCCCACGAAAACAGAGAAAATCCTTCTCGCACTTGGCTCACAAATGACACTTGTGCAGGTGAGCAAGTTCCTTTTTCACAGCTGTTCCATAAGCTGTGCATCTGCTTCTACTAGCCTCACGTAGGAATCATGCTGAAGTGACAATTCATTTTCTTTATACATAAAAATGCAGGTGTTCAGTGCAAAAGCACATGCGGTATAAGGCTAAAATACTTTTTATACATATTCCTGACACTCGGTAGTTTTTTTTTGTTGCAAAATTTATTTAAATTCCTTGTCTTTCTGGCTTGTCTTCAGCTCTTTGTATGTGTGTCTTCCTGTCTGTGTGTAAGTATCAGTTTCTGTGTACATATCTGTCGCAGGCTCTGTCTCTGTATACACAAAGACATAAACATGTTCTCTAAATTTGTTAAGGATGGGTCCAGCCTGAAGATGCTATTCTGGATGACCCTAGAAAACATAATCTGGTTTTAATATTCATATTCAAGGAACCATTTATTTATTTAAAATGGTGAACAGGCTGCAATGCAATATAAAGGGCTCACATAAATTATACAAGCTATACCCGGTACTAAAATTGAATCACTGAAATAACTAGACTATTATTTCTTGTATAACCAGAAATGCTGTTGAGACTAAACCACACACATTCTCTAACTGCAGATGATAACCATACACATCCTCTATTATCTCAATGTCCCATCAGATTGTGTATGTTTCATCTGAACGTCTTCCAACGGAAAGTATGGTTGTTGCTTTTTGAGGACTTTATATTCTTTATATAAACCAGACGTCAGAAAGTTCAGGTCTTAATGTCTTTAAACGAATGGCACAGAACAGCGCCAGTCACAAGTGGCTTGGAGTCTATCAGGCATGAACGTTTTTCTACTGTAACATCAAATGGTCTCTGTGAAATGGAGAAGGCTGGGTTGAATATTGTTTTTATTGCGAAAACACAGACATTGTGCAGAGGAAAAAGAACATTATTAGGTGTGAGTGGCAGAAGCCAGAATAAGCTACCAAGTCGTCACCGTCTCAGTTGGAAAAGCATTAATGCAATGTTTCATTCACAATGTTCCCAACAGGGATATCTGTGTGTGGTAAACATTAGCCTACTAGTTTTTCTCTGGTTTCATAGTGTCCTGATAAATAATATAGTATCTGGGTTATTTAGTCCATGCACAAGTGTCTGTGTGGGGGCTTGTTTTTGTCTTCATATCAGGCGTTCTTGGACAGTAAAACAGATGAATGAAACAATGAAAAAAAAAAGATACAACAGGTTTGGTTCATGTAGATACCACCAGTGCCTGCTTTGTCATTTTGTTCAGCTACTACAGGTTACAAAGATATGATATGTTTCGTGCTGTCTTTGGTATTTATTAGTCAATTTCCATTCCAACATTCTTCCTCTTTCCAGGTATCAAACTGGTTCGCAAATGCTCGCCGGCGACTGAAGAATACTGTCAGGCAGCCTGATTTAAGTTGGGCTCTAAGAATCAAACTCTACAACAAATACGTCCAAGGCAATGCGGAAAGATTGAGCGTCAGTAGCGATGACTCTTGCTCCGAAGGTAAGACTCACATACTTGCTTGTCAAAAAAACACACTAATATTCACAGAGGTGTCATTCAAGACTGGGGGCGGGGCTAATGTGAACATTTAAAGGTCAAGTGTGCGCGACCACTAGTGTCTCCAAATGAAACTGGAGTTTTTAAAGTTACAGTTTTTTAGACAAAATTGGTCCCATTCCAAACTCACGCTATAGGTTGAGCCAGTTTGGCCTTGTTGGGATGCTCAAACAAACAAAACAGTGTCGATCAACAAAATGCTGTATTTATCAATGCTGGAGTTGAGAACACGTCCTTTTCAAGGTCTGTTGTGGTTATGACAGGTTCAACATGCGTTTACAAGAACGGCACAAATATTATACATATTTAATAAACACTGTCACTGCATGAGTATATACACACTATGCAAGTGAAACTGCTATTAAAACAATTAAACACAATTTTTTGTACATTAAGGAATATTAAATCTACAGCCATTTCAATGAACCTTTTCAGTTTTTCTGAATATAATATTTATAGGCCTGTGTTTAGATAAAAGGATAATTTAATGTATAATTTTAATCTATATTCAATATATAATTTTAATAATATTCAGTATAATTTTGTGAACTACTTACAATGTTTCTCTCAAATTTCAAATCAAAATATTCAAAATATTGTTTCTATTTGCATTTATTTGAAGAAAATGAAAACTGGAGGAACAGATCAAATTACTGTAACAGAAAAGATGCTCTGTACTTTCCAGACCTCAAATACTGCAAAGAATGCAGGTTGATATTCACTTTAAGCAATACAACAGTAATATTTGGACAAATATTTAGGAAAAGTAAAAAAATCTCAATTTGTTTCGCTGTTTTCATGTGACTTGTCATGATGTCAGTCTTTCACATTGCTGTTAGATGACTTTGTGTCACTCCTGAGGTTTAATTTCGAGACACTGGACTGCAATGGCCACAATATATCTTGATAAATGAAAATGTGGGGTGGTCTCCTAATGTTTTCTGTGGCTGTATAATATAATATTAAATGAAATGTAGCTGAGACAGGGTGCTTAGACATGGATGTTTTATTACAAAGCATTAAGTGCAACACTCTTAACATTTTTATAACTCCAGAGCTGTAAATCAGGGTGGGGGTGTGTTGAGCGTAATGCTCGTGTGTGCATCCTCCCCTGTGTTTAACTTCACCAGACAGACTCACAGACAGTCATCCATGCTGTGATTAACACTCCCCAATGAGGCGTCAAGACTCCACCACAATACACTAACGTGCACTTAAAACACACACACACACAAATTCTAGCAAACTATCTGCAGGCACCGTAAGACATTCATAAGAACACATATCATATCATTGTGCTAACTGGAGATCTCCAAACATCTACACAAAACACATACACGCAGGTTTGTTTTCCTATGTTAGTGATCTCTTTAACTTTCTTTCATACCAGGCTAATGATATTGTCTATCTCTTAACATTAACCCTTATACAAACCTGCTGACATTATTCACTATAAAAACTATTAAAAAACATGAATGAGCTGCGTGTTTATGACCAATTGAAACAAAACAGTTTCATGATATTTCTGAGCATGTTTAAAAAATGATGCCACATAAGTATAGCCATAGCTGCACAAACAAACACACACCCTGTATTTCTTTGATAAGGTGTTTTTGGAAGAGGACACATACACAGGTTAGAAAAAGAAAAAAAACGTCTGTGCCTCTCACATGTGTCTCGTTCTAGAAACATCTTGTCTAACACTGTAGAACGACATAGACAAGCTTAACCTTTGACCCCTGACTCCATAACCTCCTGGTCAACTCTAAACTTCCCATGGAAACGTTGCTTCAGGAAGTCTAACTTTTACATGCCAGTATCACTGCATCTTTGTCAGAAAGCATGTTGATATTTTAGGGTTTTGGTGCAGTTTGCCATTCAGAGAAAAAACTATAAAAAGATAAAGTTTGAAATATAATTTTAAATTGAACAGGATAGCTGATTTGACATCACAACTATAGCATAACTATAAACTACTGTTGGTGTGGATGCTTATATAGTTATAGCTCATATAGTCATACAAGTTGTCTCCTACTACAGGCATACATTTCAACTGTAATACTCATATTTCAGTCACAAAAAATAACAAGTATGTCCTCATAGTTGTTTAGAGGAAGAGTTTTGTTATGCAGACGTTTCATCAGGTCTGTCATTCCCGTGTCTGGCCTCAGTAATTATGTGCTACACAGAAGATCTGAGCTTCAGACACACTCTTCACACCTCTGAGTCAAGATAGAGCATTGCTGTGAAATCCCAGCTCACTTAAGAGGCATTCACTCGCACAATCCTGACCTGGTATCCTAGGAAATATTGCGTTCGTGTGAACTGCAGTTTGTTTACTTTTGTTTCCTACATTATAGCATGGTCGTCAGGGCAAAGTACGAAAAGAACGCTCTGAAGAGATCTTAAAAAAGTTTCATTTTTGGTTATAGAATGGACAAGTGGTGCTTCTAATTTGATGTAATATTGCTGATTTTGCGATGTAACCCACAGACTCACAAATCAATTCACGAATTCAAAAACACAAATGCAGGATCAGTGATCAGATGGATTTGATCAGATAGAATCTAATGCAGGGATATAAACAAAATGATAAACCAAATACAAAGTGCAGAAAAGAAAAAGCAACCGTTTCAATTTTTTTACATACAACAAGCATAATATTTTTACTTATTATAAGCAGTGTATAAACAGGCTACATCATAAGCAAAGCCAGATGGATAAAAAGAAACCAGTGAACTGAATTTTTGTATACAAGCACCACTCCTGTTATTAACATTCACACATACACACACAAGGTGTAACACGAGGACAGAAATAATACCTTTTGGAAATCAAAAATATACATTTTTGATAGAATTATTACTTCTGTTTTTGAATACAGTACAAAAACTGGTTTTATGTTTCTTATTGTGGATCTTGAACTCAAATGTTCATGTTTTACCCCAAAACAAAAAATTGAATGTTGATGAAGAATGTTGGTAGCCAAAAACCGCTGGTGCGGATTCACTTCTATTGTATGGACACAAAACGTGTCAATGGGGACCAGCGGTTTTTGTTTACTAACATTCTTCAAAAATGTTTGCGTTCTGCAGAGGAAAGCAAGTCATACAGATTTAAAACGTCAAGAACGTGAGTAAATGATGACAGAGTTTTCATTGGGGGTAGACTACTACTTTAAGTATGCAGATTGCCCTCATTCGTTCTTGATTTACTTGTTTTGAATTGACACACTTAATTACCACAAACCTTTTATTATTATATTAAAAGTTTTATTTGGAAAGCCCTTCGAAGCTCAAAAACTCAAAGCTGCTTTGCTTCATCCTCTGCAGCAGTGATCAGTCTGTCAGCGCCACATTTGATCCAACACACTCACTTGCCGCAGGTGGGAGGCCTGTGTTTTCAATCCATGTAATCCAATCAAGAGTTTTCAGTCTGCTCCAGAAAAATATGACCGCGTCTCTCCCTGCTGTGAGGGGCGAAGGGCAGGAGAGCAAAATATTGACTCATATAGTTCAGTTCTATTATTCATCTGATCTCTATCTTTAATGTGTTCTCAAATGCGTATTGACACATTTTTACATCCCATCCAGATGGCGACCCGGCAGCACGCGCCCCGAACGGAGAATTCAGCAAGCCCATGTACCAGAGCGTCATCAAGAAGGAGGGCGGGGCTGTGGGGGTGGGTCTTCGAGCGGCCGCGGAAGCTTCGTTATCAGACGATTACGTCTCTCCGCCCAAATATAAGAGCAGCCTGTTGCATCGTTACCTCAACGACTCGCTCCGTCACGTGATGGTGGCCAACGGCGTAATGGACGGGAGGAGGAGGAACCACTCGGGCTCCTTTAGCTCTAATGAGTATGATGAAGATCTGCTGTCACCGTCATCATCAGAGGCGGAGGCCAATTTTATCTACAGGACTGGTGAGTTTTTCATTCTTTCCCAGAGTTCTTTTGTGTGTGTGTGTGTGTGTGTGTGTGCGTGCGTGCGTGCATGTTGTTTTATCTCTTTTGTTTTGGTGTGGACGATGGGCATCTTGAAGCTGTTTCATGAGCCCAGTATCAGATGTGTTTGTGTCCAGGATTTTGGCTCCTTGTTTCGCAACTAGAAGAGTATGTTTTCTCTGTGACACACACAAAATTTCTTAAAGCATTACATTTAACTTGGCACGTATGCATTCAGAAATATGTTTTTAATAATATGAAAATAGTGCTAGGTTAAAATATAGTGTAGTTCAATAGTTCAAACAACGTGCACTTTTGATAAAATGTTGAAGGTTATGCAAGTTCAAATTTGTTCTTGCAATGACACAGAACAATGGTAAACATAGGCCTTGTTTAGTCTCCAGCAAATGAATCAAGCGGGATAAATCCCTCTTTAGTTATTAGGACAATTACTCTCTCTCCCACATATTAAATATGTTATTTTCTGGCATATCATGTATGTCCCTTACGTTTTTTTTGCAAGTGTGAAGGTATGTATTGTATCAGGGGTGGTGTACGGTGTGTAACAGGCACGTGTGTATCGTTGCGAAACTATTGTCGTGTTTGAAGCATAACTCCCTCTCAGTCTCTGCGGTGTCGAGCTTTGACCTGAGGAAGTTCCTTCTGAGGTCCCACAGAGACATTAGATGAATTTAACCCCAAACTACATTGCTCATCCCAAACACAGGCATGTTTCATCTGTCAGAGATGAAGATAACCCTCAGGCTGGCCTGAAGTGACTCGCGAGACAGAATCTGCAGACTTAGTTTGCATTTTTTTGTAATGATTTTGTTTCAGTTCTGTGGAATGAAAAGTGTTAAATAAGTCTGAAAGCACTACATTTTTATTGGCAGATGGACAGAAAATGTATATTTATGCATTTAGCAGGCACTTATCTAGAAAGATATATAGCTTGCATATCAGTATTTGTGTATAAGATCAAATACACATCTTTGCTAACACAATACTAAGTGACCCACAGAAACACTAAAAACAAAATGTTTTTATTTTTTTTATTTTGTGAAGTTCTCAATGCATGAAGGCTCCTTACTGGCCTACTTATAGGTCACTTTACGATGTTAAAACACCTATCGAGTTGTTCCATCTTTTAAAGAATTAGTGTTATACTGTATAGTAGATAAAGAGATATTTTTGTATATTTTATCTTGATTCAGGACATACATTTATTTGCTTGGAGTCACTCGGCCAAGAGCGTCTGCTGCAGTCGTCTGCATGTGCTGTTCAATTCCAGGTGTTTGTGATGTTATCCTGAATCTTTTGGATGTATAAAAATGATGGATATGTTTCAGGAGAGTGCTGGCAATTATTTAAGTCCTCTTCATCCTCATGTGCAAAAAACGTCAGGCCCTATTGATCATTTGTATAGGAGTTTTTGTGAGATGTTGTTCAGGCGACTGAGGCCGTAGAGTGCTTCTCTCTCTTTTCTTCAGAGCTGGTGTCTTCAGGTCAGAACATTGTGTCTTTGTTCTAACAGAATTCATAACTGATAACAATGTTTGCTCCTCACTTCTTTACTCAAATATTGTTGTTCACATCAAAGCCTCGGGTCAGTCTTTGTTTTACTTTGTCTCTACTCTTATTTCATTTTGCCATTTCTTACTGACAAACGTGGCTTGCATTATCTGTAAATGAAAGAGACTGGTGTTTGGTTGGTTGTTTGTTTGTGTGCGTTTGCGCTTGAATCAGTTCTTCTTAAAACGCTGTTCTAGTCTTAATGAATATTTATGTGGATTTTGTTATGTTTGAATAGACACTATCTTCGCTTTGCTCTACTTCCATGGTAAATACCATTTCCTGGCTGAGGATTCTGACGGGCCCGTCAGGTAGTTGAAGTGTCTGTTTGTTATTTTGTGCATGAGTATATGCCACACGAAAGGTTTTCCACAGTTAGAGCTCACAATATCGCACACAGCGATCAACATTTGCGCAACAGAATAAGGGATCAATAAGAACAAAATACAACAATAAACATTGAATTAAATTGATATTAAATTTGTCACTCAGTCGCTGGCGAAGATATGGCGTATCTTCAAGGGGTTTACATCATTTCCTCCTACGGTTTTAATCTCTCTTTTTGTGCACTTTTCTCTTTTCTTCAATTTGCTTTGTTATTGCGTTCCAGAATTTTTTTCATACAGACGTTCCTCAAGTTACAGCTTATAAGGGCGTGAGGTTGAAATTTTAGATGTGTGGTTGTTTTCTTTTTATAATAGCTGTCTAACTACTTTGTGTTCCACTATAGTGTAGTATCTTCATACCATGTTGTCATTGTAGAACACTGAGACCTTCGGTTAAATGTAACTTGGCAAATTGGAACTAAAGGGTTTCTCTACGTGCTATTGCTACTCACAGATCAGACGTGGCAACCTTCAGGCCAGCTAAGCCTTTGATGGAAAACTATAGAAGTTATTGTGTCGGAAAAAACGTGAATGAAATGCAGTAGTAACCCTGATAGGAGTTTCATTGAAAACAAGAAAAACATTCCAAGGTACATGCCAGGGTTTATATCAAATAGCTCTTTAATAGGATATTTAAGGACAGGAATGTCGCTCCGTGAGTTTAGGTCTGTCCTGTATGATATAGATCACTATGCAGCGCTGTCAAAGCAGATAAGGACTCACAGTGGACTGAGAACGTGATGGAAAATATTTCGGAGAACAATGTTGCTTCACGTGTATTTTCGCGGGTTGCATCAGAGGTTGGTTGTGGAGGAATCTCATGAGCCACATAGAAATGGGTCATGTGGGATATAAACCGCTGCTGTTGGACAGTTTACTCTGGTTATCTGCTATTTGTTATATCGCTTTTAAGTTGAACAGGTTCTTTGTGATGCATTAAGCTGGAAATTATGTGTCATTCAGAGGAGTATTTATTAATACAGGGCTGTATTTTAACAGTGTGATTAATTATTAAAATAATAATGATAATAAGATCTGTGCAATTAATCATGATCTTTAACCCATATGTGAACTCAAGAATAAATTCCTTGTTTATGTGCCAATAATTAAAACAAATGTGTCCCTGAAAACAGTCCCTACTGTAAATGTACTTCTGACAGACTGACATGCTTTTTAAGCCTTTTTTTGACTATCAAAGTATTTACTTTATTACATATTTATATATACTGTATTAATTATATATATATATATATATATATACATAAATATGAAGAGTTTCTTTTTGTTCCAAAAAATAATCATTTTTTTATTGTTATCATGTTTTGTGTTTTATTATGTTAGCGGTATTTTTTATATATTATAGCTTAAATCAAAACAAACCAACTGCAGTTTGATTGATATTAATTGGAATGCACAGTAAAAAAACACGATTTTTGAATTTCTTAAAATGAGTTTTCTCATTTTGGAACCAAACTATTCACATATATGTATTAATTGTAGTTAATTTCATAAATTATTCAGCATAATATTACAGTGATTATCATTAACATGTTTTAAGCTCTTTGACAACTCTAACATTATACTTCAGTGAGCTGAAATAAATAAAATAAACATGATGTGTGGCACACATTTCTTTCATATTATTGTAATATTGAAATCTGATTTTGAGGTTTTTGAAAACTACCTCCTGCTGGATTTGACCACTAACATCTATTGCGTATTATTCTGTAATGAGGACAATGATTTCTTTTCAATGAGATGATCGGGCCACAGTAGTGAAATGACTCCGGCTGTCTTCACGCAGTCATGCTCTTTTATAGTTCGAAAGTTACTTTTCCATTGTTAAGAATTTTCTTCCCTAGCCCAGAAATATAAAAAAGCAGAAATTCTTTCTATGTTTGTGATCTGTAATGAGAGTAAAAATAACAGCCTAGAAATTTAGCCAAAGACAAAAAAATTGGTACGCTTCTCTTTTTCCAAGCAATCCTCTGGCTGTGCTCGAGCGCGTCAGGCGTGCGCTGTGAGACACGGTTCTTCAGAGAACCGAGAGCGTCACCTGTGTTTTATGACATGAAAAGACCTTCTCACTCAAGGTCAGTGGACATTAAACAGAGACACGAGTCAGAAATATGTTAAATGAAAACAGAGACGTTTGACAAGGCCGTGGGGGACTATAGGTGCCACTGCCAGTCCTTTAGAACTTTAGTCCTGCAGAATCAATGGACTTATGCCACTAAGAGGAAATGCTTTAAAAGTCATTGTGAGAGAAACATTGAATATCTCAATTGAAAGCCATCAGGGCGACTTTTTAAGCCAGTCCCGCTGCAAAACTACGCGATTCATTCAAATCTCAATGCAATTGGTTATTTAACAGGCTAAAATAGGAGTGCATAAATTTGCCCGTTATTAATGTGCAGTCCGTGTGGTGTTCATCTTATGATTGACAGGCCTGTGTGTGTACAGCTGGAAACATATACAGTACATTTTTATTGCTGTTTTTGCACATATCCAACGCCACACACAGTACATAAAAACATCTGAAGTCCAACGCAATTAAAAGTTTGAGAAAGTCTCTCTCTCCGAGCACTACAGTCTTTCATGTGCATGTAATTTTAGGGTTGTTTGACAGTGAGTTACTGTACAGGGAGAGGGATGTATAATTGAGAGGAGAAGCCTGGCAGGAATGTGTCATTTAAAGAGAACACGCTGAACTGCCTGATTTACGGTAGATGACTGCTCGCTGACCACACAGAGCAGCAGGACAATGTCTGACACAGCTCAGCTGTGAAAATCTCACATTTATGGAAAAAAAATCTCTTTCCCTTCTCTGTCTCTCAATGCTTTGTTTGTTCAAAACGACTGTCCGTGAATAAAAATAATTAAGGAACGAAACAAGCATTCACAAACTGAGGGTACCGATGTACTGAAAACTGAAAAGATTTTCCTTTGCATGTTTAGAAATGTTTTACATAGAGATGACATTGTTGTCAAAATGATCCGCGACTGGTGATGCCACAGAACAGTCTTTGTACGCCTATAGACGGTTTTAGCAGCAACAACATAAACAAATGTTATGTGTCCCAAACTTAACTTCTGGAAGACCTCCCCAAACAATCAATACCTGTTCAGTAGTTTTGATTTAGTTGAATACAATTAATATATAATCAAATACGAATATTAATTTAATCGTGCGTCCGATGAAGCTGTCATCAGACTAAACACATAATTTGTGTATGATTTGTATGATGTCATCGTTTCCACAAATGCATGTCATTTTTGACAACATGCACTTCAAATTCTTTTTTAAAAGTTAGCATTTTCAGGCCTTCAAAATGCTGTTGCATAAATAAATGGCCAAAACATTTGAAATCGGTGTTGTGTAAGTGCCTGGACTGTGTGGTTAGTGAATAAAGATTTGTACTGTAAGTATAGTATAGTATGTTTGGCTTAGAATCATAGTTATTAGTTAAGTAATATTTCTCTCCTCACACGGGACAAAAAACTACACCAGTAAAAGATGAGCTGCATGAAAAGAAAGCCTTCATATATAGTTTTAGGGTCATTATAAATGACAACAGAATGCCTCCATTGACATCAAACTGTATTCCAGAGAGACGTGTAATAAATGACTTTAGTAGACATATAACACACTTTTCATACAAACAAATGTGCTGAAAAACAGCAAGATTTCCCTCCAAGGACTGGCCTCTCGGAACAGCCTCTATTTCCCCTCTCCATCCTTCAGTAAGCAGGGAGGAGTAACGGAACGATCCAAAAGAAAGAAGAGACTGAGGCCAAGACTCAGGCGGCTGTTGTCAAGTTGAGGTCTCATCATCCATCACCATAGGGAGAGAAGAGAGAATGTTGAGAGGAGGAAGGTGGAAAACAGAGAGATGAGGAGGAGAGGGAGATGAGGGATGAGCTGGAAATGAAGGGATGAAAGCTGAACTATTGTGAAAGAGGGAAAAAGGTGAATAATGCAGAGTTAAAGCCAAGGTAACCTGGGATGAGAAAAAAATACAGTTTGACGTGATGCGGTACTAATATAATATTAAGAGAACAACTAGCTTTATACCGCAGATTGATTTTGAGGCTTTGTAGTATGAGTAAATGAATATAAATATATAACATGCACATTTAGATACATTGTTTGACCAACTTTCATCATTTTCCTGAGCTAACGAAAAAATGTTTAAGGTAAAAAATACATTCACTACTCAAGGTACTTCTGTGTACAAACTGTACATCACACATTTCTGAATTGCAAACAATCAGACTCTAAAAGTATATGTGTAAGGTGAATTGTGTCAGCGGTAAACAGACACAGGCTGTATATAAGAGTGAATAGCTGACAGGAGAACAGAAAAAAGTGAATGAATGATGGAGTTTGAGATGAGCCTAATGGCTTTTAAATGGCCAATTGAAAGACTCCTACAGTACAATCAAATCATAATAGAGTCTATGCTCGTGCTTATGTGTCTACAGCATGTTTTTGCCTTACTTGGAAAGTATATTTGTGTTTGAAGGGGAACACAAAAAGAGGGAGTTTTCATAAAGATAGAGATTAACAGATGAAAATACAAATCAGTGAATCAAAGAGCGAGAGCGATCAAGAAAGAACCGATGTGCGTGAGCTCTGTTCAAACGTCACCGAAGTGAATTTAAAGACCAGTCCAGAATTATTATTTAGTCCAGAAAACCATTACAAACCCCTGACAAACGCTGTTTACTTTTCACTCACTGTTCTTTCCCTAAGGTCGCGGTCGAAAGCTTTTCTGTATTTATCTCTGGGCAGAATTAACTCGCACACAAACGCACACTTGCTCGTAACGCGAGATCAAAACAAGATTTTCCATTCTGCTTTTAGAAAAACGGCAAAATCATTTGCAATGATTACCAAGTTGTTTGCTTTTAATCACATCAGACATTTTCCATTTGGAATGACACAAAAGCTCAGCCAAAACTGAATTTTATTGCAGTCGAAAAAAGTCTTGTGATGCGTTTTAGATGCGGTCGTATCTAAGTCTGATAACACTTTAGTTAAATGCTTTCAATATGAGTCGCTCTCTCTCGCGCGCTGTTTCTCTAAGTCTCTTGTCCTAATATACGTTGATACCGGTCTGTAATACCTCAGTGGTGAGCTATGGCAAGTAGCTACCGTGTTTGAAGTCTGTTCTTGGGACTATACGGTACTGATACGGTACAGATTTAAATCTTTCGTCTAGCCATTAGCAAATGGCACATCCTGCAAATAACAGCTCCATGCCAAAAACATGAAGTCAATGGATGACCTCTGTGTTATTCTGTGGTCAAATATTTGGACTCCTCGCTGTGACAGCCTTGGCATTATAACAAAGAAACTAAAGAGGATCTTTGCAGTGTACTCTTGATCACTTTTGGAGACATTTTTGTCCAAAGCCCTGGTTCATTTCTGAACGGTCCAGCTCTGTTATTTTCTGTGTTGTAACGCTTTGTGTGTTTACTTTCACCGGTAAGTACAAGATTTAAAGGAAAGATGTAGCACGTCCATACTCACTCGTGGATATGGTCACAATGTAATATAAAAAATTCCATATAATCTGCTGAACAGACCCACATAAGTCACGGAGATGTGTCAATTCGTATTTATGCTTTATCCCCTTAAAGTGATAGTTCACCCAAAAATGAAAATGATGTCAACATTTACAAATATCACAGTATAACACATTTTTGTTTCGCCCGACCTTTTTATAGTATACAATTATGTGGTGCTTATTATTGTGGTTATATTTATTTTCATGTAGCATCAATGTTTTAGTGTATATTTAGCTCAAGTAAATTTTGAGCTTATATACAGTAATTAGTTACGATATATCGGTATATTGCAAATTAACAAAAAAACTGTACAAATATATATAAATTATTTTCCAATTGTCACTGTCAGAAAATTCTAGAAATTTCTGTAGCACAGGGAAGGAGGTATGAAGAGATGATGGGTGACTACGTCTGGAACTTGGTTCTTGAGGACAGTATTTTTCATAAAAGACAAAAACATTCAAATGCAGTCTTCTGAAGTTTTGGACGACTCATTTTTAGTAACTGTTATGTTAAACTGTTGTTTTGAGCTCAGTGTTACGCCATTACCTTGTAATTTCTGCGTACGAGTACTCTCAAAAATGTATAAATGGGTGAAAATACTTTTTTGTTTTTTCCGTCGATGGTAAAAAAATCATAATGTGATTTTCATAGTCAGCATGTTAAACTTCTTAAAGAAACAGTACAAATTCAAGCGAAACACAACTTTACAGAAATAAATTGTTACATTGTTTATTCTATAGCCACATTTGATAATACGTGTGTGTATTTGTGCAATAATAAACGTATTGGCCATTCACTTGGTATTGGCAGCTCCCACATGCACTATTGCTCTCTCTGTCTACCCCATACAATATTGCCACTGTTAGCTCCTTCGGCCCACCGGTCAGATCCATAGCCCAGAACATGTCAACACCCTCAACACAGTTTGATCCATCATAGATTAATGTGCTGGGATTCAAAGGCAGTTTACTGGTGTACTACTCAGTGGAGTTTGTGATGCTTGGAAAGAACACCAGAAAACATGTGCCGAATCAAGATCTCATTCTTCACCCGTCTGTTGGGTCTCGTGGCTCTTCCGACCACACTGACCCCGGAACAGAAGATATCGTGGATATTTATAGCGTAGCGATTACAGATAAAGCGGAATTGAGCGGAGAGGATGGAAGAATGAAGTCAGTCATGCGGCTGAGGGCCTGATCTTTAAAGACATTCAAATGAATGAAACCTCGACCGAAATTATGATGGGAAAACAAGAACCCAGATATTATGTTTAAAAAACTGTGAACGTCAGAGATGAAGAGGGGAACAGAACAGAAATGATGATCACAGTCAGAAAACTGGAAGTAAACCAAAAGACAAACTCAGACAGCTTGAGATGGATTTATGTGACCAGGAGAAACAGACACTTTGAAAAGCGTGAGAGACGTTATAGGATGTTGAACTGGAGTGGAGCTAGTGAGGGTAGCATTGGCAACTTTTGAGATGACGTGTGCCAAATTCATCTTAACGTCATTCACAGACCTGCAGTGACATTATTAAAGAACGACATGTAGTTTTCTAAGGCAAAAAGTCAGCGACCAACATACAATTAATTGATGTCTGTCTGCTTGGGTAGAATCCAGTTTCTGTGAAAACTGTGATATTGAATAAACCGGTAATAACAGACTGAGAATACAGACAGAGCTGTTGCAACAATCTTTTCTCCAGTTATTTTTTGTGTTTTAAATGTAACAAATTTATTGACAGGCATGTTTTGCTCTTCACTAATTCTTGTAAGCTGAAGTGACAATAATGACTCCTAAATGCGACAGCTTCTCTTTGTTCTTCATGGTTGGCTGTATCTCGAGAGCTTGGAAGCAGCGCGTCACACTCAGTCAAATGCGTTACGGCGGATGAAAGTTGACGGCTTTTCCATTCTCGTCTGGATGGCAGCTCCAAAGCCAAAAAAGCATGACATGTTTCCCAGATTCCATTTGTCAGTTCTCTTCATGCAGCTGATAGATGGAAGATCAAATGAAAGAATGAACGGATGGATGGAGGTATATTTCCAGTTCTGACATGCATCTGAAGTGGATTTCAACCATGATGCCATTCCGACTCGGTTGTGATTGAGAGTTTGCACGGAAACAGATCTGTCGGCAGGTGTTTCCTTAGAAGAGAAATGGAGAGGCAGCGCCTCGAAACATTTGGATGAGAAGATAATCCGTAAAACAAAACAAACATTACAAAATATCAGATCAAACAGTGTGTAAATCACAGGTTTTCTGTGACACAAGGAGATACATTTTCAGACATTTTGGCCTGAGTCTACTTTCATATATCAAAGCTATCGGACTAAAACCTTGTATCTCCAAGACTGACACATAACAGGAAATTAAAATACACTGTATTTTCAATAAAAATGATTGTGAATATGTTTATTATATGTGTTTTCTGACCTTATTTAATTACTTTAAAAATATGTTTTACTAATCTTACAGAAACACAATTTTCTCAAAAATAAAAGCATACACATGCTGCTTGTATATTATTATAGCACATTTGTGCTGAATACAGTGCAATGTGCAATTCATAATAAACTGATAAAATTACAAATGTCAGGGCATGTCAAATTTTCCGAAGGGCCCCAAAACACCTTCAGACCCAAGAGGGTTAAACATTAAATATGAAATTAAATATCTGCAAAACCCACAACCAAAAGTAATTAAAAACATGATAAATGGAGATACATCACTTTACTCTGCAACGATATACAAAATAAATTAAATAACAGTAAAAATAAATTAAGATAATAATGGTGTTGTAACACTTTACAATAAGGTTGTATTTGTTACAGTGAATGCTTATAGACTATGTTGTTTATTATTATTAGTTCATGTTACCTAATGCATTCGCTAATGTTATTACACGGCTCGTTGGAATACTTGATTCTGATTGGCCTGTCGCGACATTTGCAGCTTCGTTATTCCTAGATAACAACCTCTCAAAACTAAAAAAACACTGTAACCCAGATGCAGCAAATCATTTTGACAAATGAAATATATGTTATTTAAAGACATATTTACATGACATTATATTTACAAATGATTAAATTAAATTGCCTGTTCGTGACATTTAGAAGTCCTTTCTTACCTTAAAGTAAACGGCTTTGCCTCTTGGAAGGTCTGCATTCAGTAAAAACGAGCTGATAAAAGATTTCAAATTCACATTTCATGTCCAGTTTTTTTCTCATGTGGCAAGTGGCCATGTAATAAGCGGGATAATGTACAAGCAGCCGGCTGTTATCGCAAAATAATATATTATTTCTTATTTCTGCGATAAGAACCGGCTGCTTCTACACTATCCCTACCTTAACAAATACTACCTTATTGTAAAGCGTTACCAAAATAATTTGTAAAAACATAAGTTTACATGAAACTACAGGTTAAGAAACACACCAGTGCCTGTAGAGTTTTCTACTATATTCTGTATTTGACAAGTACACATCCAGCATGTAAAACAGCAACTGAACACTGTTTTAATTCATCTTAAATATTTAATAATGAATAAAAAGGTTTATCCAGTCAATAGCTGTCCTTGTACTCTAGTATATTTGAGCTAAATTCCTGTATAGTTCATCGAGCAAACAGAGAACAGAAAGATCAATGTGTCTTCATGTTAGACAATGAGAAGGCCATTTTCTTTATCTGAGTAATCTCTGCAGCAGATACACTTGATTACGGTACTGACCCCAGTTCAGGTTGAAAGTCCTGGCTAGATAGACTTTTGAAAAGCGTTAGGAACAAAGTCTTGTGTTATTTCTGCTTAAAAGAGGAGCAGATGCTGAGATCATTGGACTTTTTGGTTCTTGGCAGATCTCGTTCATGCAATATTTGTGCGTGTGGATGTGTATCTCAAAGCATTTATTTATTCCTTGTGCATCAGATCAATTATCCGTCAGCGGTTGCTGTGCTTGTGTGTAATGTTATGTCTGTTTGTAGCACCGTGTGCGTGTTTATTTGTCTGGCTAATTGAAAGCAGTTGTGCAGCGGTGAGCAGAGATGTTGCTGACCGTGCAGCTGCCGTGCAGCTTATTGAACCAGGCAGGTGCTCTCTCCTCGACGTCTCTCAGTACCTGGCGGCGACAGACAAATATTCTATTGTTTTTAGCAGTTTCTTCTTTCCACATCGGTCCACATTTCCTGTGGTGTTGCTAAGTGCGCTGAGGCCTTTTCAGAAGTCCATCGGACTTCTTGTACTGTGTAGTTTTATGAAGCATCGCACGAGTCCCACAGCTAACAGCCAGAGACGTTCAGTAGCAAAGAACACAGAGCTTCGAAAAATATAGAAAAATCCTCCAGAATAATAGTAACCGCCAGCACATGGAGATTTATAGAGGATTTATAATTTCTTTGGCACAGCGATTGTTTTTAAAAATCGGAGTTTTAGATGTTTTAGGCAGCCGCATTTGGAAATTGTAGTGGGTCTGCATCCAATTTATAGCTGCGAGTTCTCCTGAGGGATTGCAGGGGGGGTAGAGTCTCGGTGTGCATCCAAGAGCTGTGTCGCCTGATGAAAAATACCGTAGTATACTAGCATGATCTTTGTGAGTGACAGTTTTAGCCACAGATGCCACGACCATGGACCGCCCACGAGTCATTGGAGGCTTATTGCATCCAAAACTGCAATGTGCTTTTTAAACTTGTAAAGCTCTATTCTGATTGGCTGATTTCTGGCAACTTTCAGGAGTAAACAAACATTATTATTATCAATTTGCCCGATAAACAAAGTTTTGTTGTAGTAGCACTGTTGATACAACATACTAGGATAAAATAATAACAGGAACATATAAAAAACAGCTTGATAGATTTACATTTCGGTCAGCAGTCTCTTAGATAAGCGTAAATAGATCAACTGAATAAGCTACAGTGTGGACCGGGGTTAACAGGTCTACAGCTTTTTCCTGTTTATGTTGCCATGGGTTGTTTTGTTTTCTACAGATTAAAAAGGATTTAACAGTGGTCATTTTTAAAGTAAGATGATTTTGATCATTTGTATGATCAAAATTATTTGTAAAAACAATCTATATTTTTGATTACTACTATAAATTGATTTTCAATAAGAAATTGTAAATGTATGTATTTGCACTGGTAAATTATGTATTTGAGGTATAAGAGTGTCGTATTTTGAGATTTGGTATCTGGGCAGAGGTTGTTGGGGAAGTTTTGATTTGGCCATTGAGCTGGTTTTGTGAAGCAGATCTGGCAACCCAGACCTCCTCCGTGTCAAAGGAGACATTGACAGTAATGATCAAGTTTCGGCCAGATATCAGAGGGCTGCGGGAATTCTTTTTATTTCTCTTTATCCTTCTTTTATTTCCGTTTCTAATGAGTCCATCTGTGTCTCTTCTCACCTCTTCTCCTCCCTCTCCCATACATTTCTCCTGTTACTAACCATCAGGAGATTAATTTGTTATTTAAATCATTCTAAGTGATTATAGATCGTGATTTAGGAATGAGGAACTGGGAGATTTTGTTGTCTTTGTTTGTTAAGGTTGTGGTCGTCATTAGAAACCAGTTCTGCATCTGCCAAGAACGTCAACATTGAGCTACTATCACTACAGTAATAATGTCAAGCCAAAACATTTATTACAGTAGCTCAATCACACAATCTGAATAGTGTCCAATTTAAATTCATATTTGGCACCGGAGATGGTATTTCTTGGACTGTGAACTTACATTTTTTACAGTAGCAGCAGTTTCTAAGCAGTCTGTTTTGTTTGTATTTATTATTATACAGCTGATAAATTAACATGTCCGAGGCCCAACGAGACAGTTACGAGAAGGTGAAAAGAGCGAAATTGGAAACGTGGACTATTGGAAAAGCACCAGTTTAATAATTTCAAGGTTTGATGGCATGTGAGGCTAAGGACTACGCTTTTGACAAAAAGCAGATCTAGATGTTTAATTTGTATTGAGTGTACTGAGATCAGCAAATCACACACTGCTGAGAGAAACAGCTTATCTATCAGGGAACTGACAACCACGAAACCATATCCTGTATATGAAAAGATATGAGGTGGGGACAGACAGATATTGTTTAATATTGTGGTATTGTGGGATGATTTGGAGAGACACAGATATTGAGTGAAATCAAACACTAACGACACAAAAAATATCAAGATATCTTGATGAGGGACAGTATTATGATTATTAAACGGACAGTTCGCCCCAAAAGAAAATTCTCCCATAATTGACTCACCCTCAAGTTGTTTTAAACATGTGCAAATGTATTTGTTTTGTTTAACACGAAAGAAGATATTTTTAACAACGTGGGAAACAAAATAGTTCTGGGGCACCATCGACTACCAGTTTTCTAATAGTGCCCCACAACTGTTGAGTTACAAACTTTCTTGGGGGATTCAACAAAATATAACAATTTATACAGATGTGAAGCAACTTGAGGATAAGTAAATGATGAAAGAATTTTCATTTTTGTGTGAACTATACCTTTAACACGGATTTTAAACAGGGGCAACACAGCGGTATTGTAGGTGCTCTGTCAATAATATCATACAAAAATATATGAACTTAAATGCTTTAAAGCTCAAATTCCACTTGAAGTGTCATTGTCCTGCATTGAGTCTCTAGTCACAAAAGAGCCCTTATACTAGTGCAAGGGCACCTGTACCCCCAACTTTTTCAATGCTCTCTCTGTTCATTCAATCTTCACATGAACTACATGTTTCCTCCCAATCACACACTTCATTTCTCACTGAACCCAGAACAGATCAGTGAGTATTGAGTGCGGATGAGGGTCACTGTAATTCGGGATTAGTGCTCATTCTCAGCGATGTAAAACTATTACCGAGCACACTGAGCACAACAGGATATTTCCTAATCAGACTCACGGCAGCCTGCGCGGTACTGGCCCGCTGCTGCATCGCCTCAACACCCAATTGCCATTTGCCGCACATGTAAACGTTTTTTAAGGAAAAACAAGTTTAACACTGGCTCAGACGAGCCACTGGGGATGATTAGGTGCTGTTTGGCCCCGCAGGTGTCCGGGCGGTGCTCCAATGTCTGTTCCGGATCCGATGGGTGCCTGGGAGCAGCAGGGTTTGGGTTGGGATGAGGCAAATGCATGAGAGAGGCCACCCTCAGGGGGAGAGGCGAGACATCCAGAATAAGACGTAAAGGGTTTTACTCACTGGACAAGCGACACTGTTGAGAATGATTGAGAATGGTTCAGCATCTGTAAAAGATATAAAAACGAGACGGTCCTTCAAAATTCAGATTTAGGTGTTTTTATGTTATTAAACAGGTACATCTGTGTGTGTGTGTGTGTGTGTGTGTGTGTGTGTGTGTGTGTGTGTGGATATGCATGTGTGGTAGAGGAAATCATTACCATTAAGTACTTAGTCTTAAATGTGTGTAGTTGACCTCCGCATTCAACAAATAACATATTATCATTGTGCCAAGCATCTGGATGAAAAACATTCCACCGTTTTCAGTGTAAATGGAAACGTGAAGCTTCTCTCTCTTCCTGTCTGTTAGTGGACCATTTCTCCCCATATACACAAAAAAAACCTCGGTAGCACAGACCTACTGTGCACATAAACAATTCTTTTGGATGTTTACTTACTGTCTTTCTCGCCCTCTCTCTCTCTTTCCCTGCCTGTCACATCTGTCAGTATTAAGATTGTGAAAGTGTTCTGTTATTGACACTGGCTTTGTTCTGTGCTTGTATTTACAGAGACTGTGGATCATGGATCAAATAAATGTGACAGGTGCGTATGACTGCGGCTGGCAAGCACGCGCAGGGATCTTGTTTGTTTCACCAGAAAATCATTTTCCAAAACTATTTCCTCTAAAACTTGCTTCCATGTGACATTTGCCATCATTCATCATAGAATCAAGTAACACAATAGCACACGTTAAGCAGTCAGATGACTTTTTTGAGTAATGCGTAGTGTTGCATGTCAGATTTACTCTATAATTAAAATATTAATATTAATTAAACATAATCATAGTAATAATATACTTTTTTATGCATTTGTATGTTTGCAGCGGTACACAGAAAGAGAAGGGACAGAGGAAAGACGAGACGTACTGGAGGGAGATCAACGCGGCCATGGCCCTCACTAACCTGGCACAGCCCAAGGCTGCGGTCACCTCGGCGACCACCAGCTGCATCATTCAGAAATCTTCGCACATAGCTGAAATCAAGACTGTTAAAGTGCCTTTTCTGCACAAATACTAACACACGAAGATCTCCCTCTTCTACCTTTGGAATTTATTTGTTATTTTGAATATTGTTTATTCATTTGTGGTACTGATCAAAAATGTTTTCAGTTAGTTTTTTATTGTTATTACGAGTACGATCGAGTGCCCTTAAATGCAGCACTTGTTTAGTTCAGTCGTTTGTGCGTTCCTTTTGCGTCGCACAAACATTTTTGATAAGTGTTGATGAATTGTCTGTATGTCTGAACGAGACACTTTTTTGCTATGTTAACTTATTTTGATATTAATCAGAAATTTGTATTGTATCGCACCAAAGTGCCTTCATGTATTCTCGATAGAGATTGGTGAGTTTGTACAGTTAAAGTCCGCTCTGTCTTAAAACAGTTGAAATGACAAAAGAGAGAACAAGAAAGGGTGGGCATATCGTGATGACCTTACAAAAACCAGCGCCCTCATAATTCACAAAGACACACATGCCAACGTGAGGCCGGCTCTGAATGTTTTGTCTTGATATCTCATGTGGCCATGACTACAACAATGTTATGTCTCTAAAATTGTACATTTCAACTGTCACCTGCCAACAACAGTCATGAGCGGATAGATAAGTTCAGTCAGCCAACAATCTATCTGCAGCAGAAAGAAAACTCTGTTGACCCCTTCATCGTCACAATCGATCACTCCACCAGTTTTCTTCTCTCACTCATGTACACGTTTATAGACGTGCACATTTCTCACAAGACGGCAAGCAGAGAGAGAGAGAGTAAGAGAGTATAAGATAGAAAAGAGACTTCAAGGTTTCGTCTGGATCTGTTTGAGATAAAGAGGACTGTGACCCAAAGGGATATTTATGACTTCACTATCAGTGCTAAATAAAACGTGTGCCTTCTCACAATTCTACACAGAACAAGGTACTTTAATGGAAAAAGTAAATGAGTTGCCGAGCAGTGTTTTACCCCATTCTCTCTCAGCTGGTTAGAATTACTCGTAAATTGCTGTTTACAAGAAGTACTAGAGATACTTCCATGTTTCAGAAACCATTGCAGTATTACCACATCGCTGATTCAGTGAATGTTCCATTTTTTTCAATCTCCATTTGTTTGTCCTGCAGTTTTAACTGTTTTAGTTAATGTTTTTGGTTTAACCAAGTTGTTTTACTCAGTCTTGTATTGACTGAATGGAAAGATTTCAATGCAAACACTATCTATATATTAGTTTTACAGAAGAATTTGAAGAAACTGACTCTTGTGTTGATTATTGTACTGTTTGTGCCAGAACAAACACTTTTATACTTTATGCTGTTTGGTCTTTTGTTTAAAAAATCTTCACTCGTTTATGGTTAGAAAGGCCAAAGAGATTTATTCAAACAAGCTGCTCTTATCCGACTGCCCAGTTTGCAGATCTGCACCCTTCTCTCTCTAGGATGCCTGAAAACAATTTAAAAATCAGTGTTCAGAAACACTGATTGAGACGGAAACCTACATGTCCCTGCTTTCCTGATCAACCGAGGAGCGTGGTCATTTTTTAAAACTATTCCCCAACTGAACGTGGAAAATGTACAGTCACAGCTGATGCGCTTTTAAATTTTCCTTTTGTTTTCGAGCTTTGATCCCTTCAAATCTCATTTGGCCTTTGCAATGAACAAAAAGAAGGATATCAACTTAAGTTTAATAAATGCTCGTGTTTTTTACTATTGTTCCCTTGCACAATCTGCTCATGACAAAATGTGTCTGACAAAAAGACAAAAAATTTTGTGCACACTTTAGAACATCTTTAAATGGTTAAAGACTGTCAAACAGAAACTTGTAATAATAGTCTGAATTTTGTTAAGTTATATTCGTTTTTTTATTTTAGAGACTGGATGTTTATCCAATGAAGGAATGCATATCTCATTTATTATCAAATTGTTTTTTTCAGGAACCTTGTTTACTTTTCACAGAACATTAAATAAAAACATTTGAAGATGATGTTACTTGGCGTTTCATTAAAGTCTGCAGTTCAGCGCAATCTTTTCTGATAAAACACGATCTGAGACATAATTGCTAACATTTAAACATGGTGAATTCATTTGGCTTTTAACTTCAGCACATTTTTTTTGACTCTATTCATGAATAAACCCAACAGTTTGTCATTATTTCACAATGACAAAGTTCCACAGAGAAATGGTTTCGGGCCAACATAAGATGAATAATTCACAGCGTTCAGACGAGCAAATTAAATTTCACTAATTCATCTTTGTGGTTTGACCCAAGTTCAGCTGACATGCTTCTCTCCGATTTTAGCCTCTGCATCTTTTGGAAAGAGGGCCTTGTTTGCCTTCACGCTGGTTACAGCACAGTACATTCAAAGATGCCGCACGGCACAAACAGAGCTGGAAATGCATGATGAGAATGGAGGTCTGTGTGATCTTGTCTTTCCTTTAGAGGCTTAATCCCAAACAAATGCTGGGAAGGGACACATGATGCTTGCTGTGGCACTAAGGTATTCACTGTGTACATTATTGAGAGGCAGTGAGCTACGCTATTCCTTCAGCTAAACAAATCAGTCAATCAAACCCTCAACAACATCATTCTGAGACATTCTACTGGTACTTAACTAACCACAAAACCCCCAAAAAAACTGAGCATTAAGACGCATTTTATTTGAACCGTTTGCCCACATGTGGGATGTAAAGAGTTGATCTTTGCATGATGGTGATAGCATCAGGTTAGAGATGTGCAAGAGATGGAAATGTTTTAAACTTACATGTTTTTTTTGGCTGTTTGCAAACTAAAGCAGAGTGATTCTGCATAACGTTTAAATTTTAACTGCCCCCTGATGGTTGAAGCTGGAACTACCATTGATTCTATTGATTCATTGATTGTGTGTCACTCAGCTGTGCTTGATCAATGGAAACATGGGCGTTTTTTTTATTTCTTCCAGAAGAACAGTTCAAAATATCAGAAACTAGCGCCTGACTTCAGGAGATACAGAATTCAACCTAATGTTGATTTCCCAGAGACTGCGTTTAACTGAAGTGAAATATCTAACCAAATTGGGTACATTGGCATTAGGTGCAAACATGCACACTATACACTCACAAACACGAGTATGTAAACACACTCATGTGTTTCTAGGCTTCAGTACAATGCCCACACACATAATAAACCGTCCGCCAAAACCGCTTTGAAAAGAATATCAAACAATGAATGGCACACTGATAAAAAACAAGCAACACGAAGAGTCCAAGAGTTTCTGACTGTTTAGGCTAAAAAATGTTTCGCTGATTTATCTCTTCATCATCTCATCTTTCTCGTGCCCCTCCAGCTTCTCTTTTTCACATTAATGGTTTTAGCATGCTGCTTGGCTGCTTCTAAATAATGTGGACTCTGTGGTTAAATATGCCAGTCAGGCGAAATACGGGTGAGACAAGATAGAGAAGATACCCAAAAATGTGATATTGGTTAAAGGCTTTATGTTTAATACACACAAACAAGAATTTAAAATCGCTGCTAAAGTGCTGTTGTTTGAAGGGATATTCACCCAAAAATGAAAATTCTGTCATCATACATTTCAAACCTGTATGACATTCTTTCTTCAGCAGAACACAAAATAAGATATTTTGAAGAATGTTGGTCACCTAACAACAGCGGTACCCATTTTACGGACACAAAACCGATGCAGGTCAATAGGTACTGCTGTTGCTCGGTTAACGACATTCTTCAAAATATCTTCTTTTGTTGAATGTCTGGAATATATATATTATAAAAAATAATCATCATCACTGATTAATAATGATCAGCAATGGGTTTTGCAAAATTATTCTAACAGTAGCTCAGTGAAGAAGTCATGACTGTGCTGTATCATGAAAAATGATTTCTGCTGACCAATCAGCACCAAGAATTAATATTGGCATCCATTATGTCAAATGTTAATAGAGTGGTTACAATATAAGGGGATGCCAATGGAGAGAAACATCAAAAGGGGAAGCAAAGCTCTCGACAGAGCTTTTTAAAGCATTAAGCTCTGCCTCTGCATTAAAGAAAGATCATTTCAAAAGTGATCTACGGGAAAAAAAGGACTTCAGTATATACCAGACACTCTCCTCTATACCCGCCCTAATATTCTCTCCTCTCGTCCCCATTTCTGTCTAAGCAGACTGGCAAAGGTCCGCAATCTGAGCAAGTATTTCCAGTAAGAACAAAACTATTTTTCTTTGCCATTTTGGTTCTGAAGCTAACCATTTGCCGAAAGGTTTGAGAAGGGCTTGTGAATCTTACCCATTATCTAGCTGTGGGACATGAACAGGTTGGGATGCTGGTCTGGCTAGTCGAGTGACACACTCCAGATGTTTCTCCACCCCTCTCATCAGGCACAGGGTCCAAATTACTGTCAAAAAAACTCTACACACACGAAACCTTAGCGCAAAGAATGTCCAAAATCATCCGAACAGGGAAAAACTTATCCAGTCAGATGAGGAAATCTGACCCATGTTCCATATTGGAATAATTGGTTACCTTGCCTAGATGGTCTGTTGGTTCATTAATTAGCAATGGACCGTATGCAGTCTGCTGGCTTTATATTCCAGAATGTGAGCACTGATTAGCCACCGGGATCGCCATTTGAGCCCCATAATGATCATAAATGTGTAATTATCATGCAATAATACATTTATTACATTTTTTTTCATCTGTGCCTTCAGTGCAACCTAACAGAGCAAATAAGTCTTAAAAAGACTTACACCACCTAAGTCAGACAATAGATGAGTTTATTTGCATACCACGGGGCTGCTGAATGCGTCAATCTGATTGGTTGACAAACGTTCAGGGTATGCATTAACTTTCAGTTAAAAGCACACCTATGAAGGTGTTCCAGGTCTGCTGACCACATTACAGTTCCATATCACTTCGCCAAGTTTAAACAACAGAAAGGGTATAGTGTAGCCTACAGGCCATCACCGCACACTGACGTTTATAATGTCAAACTTGACTGTCAATGGAAACACTGTGCACAGTTTCGTTTCAATAAACAAAGCATTTAAAAAACAATATAGAAATGCATATCTTGAAATCGAATAAATAAAATAACCCATAGCCTACTGGTCCGTTTCCTCTTCCTGCTGATGATAGAAACAATACGAGGAATAAATAGCCTTATTTATTATCACCGGCTTTTCTGTCACATTACTACACATACACACACGTATCAGTGGCTCAAGCTTTCGTTCGCTCTAATGCACGCAAGAAAGTAGTTCTACCATCAACAGCATTTTATAGGTGATAACTTGACTACTGTTGAAATTAAACATTTGAACAATGTCCTGTGGAATAAGCGCAATAATTGACTACGGGCCGTTCAATTATTCGAAAGTTAATGCACATCCGAGGTGTAACGGCCACTCCCACATTATCACCTCAATTATTGCTTACGTCATTTATTACATGTATTGATCATGTAAAATTATTCCTATGCCATCTCTTTTGTATTTCAAAATCATATAGTTATTATGGCGTTTCCTAACATATCTCTCGCTTTTCAAGTAGGTACTAATAAATAGGAATTAATAGGATTTCCAAGGACTTGGTCATTTTTCAAAACCAAACGAGACATTTTTCCTTAACCACAGATTGATAGAATGTAGACATCCTCTAATATATTCGTTAAATCCTTCTATGCGTATAAATGGTGCAAATACTACCACAGTCTGAGTCATAGATAATAAATCTGATTTATTACGATATCTTTCCTAATGGATTATTTCCTTTAGATCTTTATAGTTTTGACTGCAAAAAGTACAACGTGGTAGTCGCCATTGTCCTCTAGTAGTTGTCCTGTACTTTTGTTATTCTAAAGTCACAGATGTTTAAAAAAGTCACACTTCTCACTGTATCCTGGCGTAGACGCCGCTCTTCAAGTCCTGCACACAAGGGAGACGAATGTGTTTCTGAGGCGCTACTTCAGTGAGCTAACCTGAGGTGCTCAATACATTTCCTGTCTTTCAGTTTTTCACTGGGAACCTCCAAGAAACCACCAAAAATCTAAACAGAAAAAATCTGTGGTTTTAGGGGCATGTTATTAAAACATGTATGCACAATACGCTGCTTTGTGCGCAGCTCGGTGAAGACATTTAACAGAGATGTTTGAAGGAAAAGGAGGCACTTCAATCAGAGAAATTTCAGAAATTTCCAGTCACACCGAATGTAAGCTGTTGTTGTTCACTAAGGAGGGGAGGAGCACATATGACTATAAAACTGAACTTAAGCCATAAGAGCAGACATTTAAATTATATTAGTTTAATTGCCTTATAGTTAAAATACATGTATAAGAAAGTGGGGAAATGGTACATTTTACCATATGTGCTTGGTTGTACTGCTTCTCAATATGTTTTAATATTGCAATTATATACAATTGAGTCTTTTTAAACTTATAATTTTGGTCAACTTTCAAAATTACTTTAACTGGACTGGCAAATACATTTGTCCTGTATTTTATTTGTATTCAGTTTTATCTGCTACTTTTATTTTAAAGGTCCTGTGTATGAAGTTAAGACGCATCTAGAGGTGATGTTGTGAATTGCAACCAACTGTTCACTCCACTGCTCCCTTTCAAGATGTCGTCACGTTTTCACTTCTTTGCCGAAGGAGATAAAGTATTATCAAAACGCGCTCTGTAGAGCAGTTTGTCCGTTTAGGGCTACTGTAGAAACAACATGGCGAATTCCATGCATGGGGACCCACTATGTAGGCTAGATGGAAAAAGCTCATTCTATGGTAATAAAAACAATACGCTTCATTATGTAAGGTCTTTATAGACCTCTGACAGTTATGTATGTTATGTTGCATTTCTGTCAATAGATCCTCCAAAAAATTACACATTGAACCTTTAAATGTTTCCTATACGTTCACCTAAACATTCGATTATCTGTCTAAATCAGAAAATCACCTAAAATGCAAAAAAAAAAAAAAGTTGTTTCTAAACTGCTTCCATGTAGCAGATACATATTGGTACAGTATTAAATCAAAGAATAAGACAAAGTCTCTGTATCGTTGTGTCTTGTGTTCTTCAGCATAGAAATAATTGCAAAATGAGGGGCCTGAAGCCCACGGCCCACAATGACAGGATCAGACACGGAGGCATGGGGTATGAAGCCACAGGATGCGTGTTTCTCTGTCCGATATTCCTAAAGTTGAATAAATTCCTCAATGCAGTAAAGTGGAAGCCAGTCAGGATGGACGAAAGAATCTGGAATGTGATCAGAAGAGACAGCCTAATAAAAGCAACTACCTTACATGAACATACCTTTCATATTCTCCTCTAAAGAGTTCTGTATTTGTGTATTGTGTGTGTATATTGGTGGGATGGATTTAAAAAGCACTTAAAATTTTAAAGGTAACTTCTTCACTTTGGATAAACCCACTGTCCATAAACAAAACGTCTAGACGCCAGATCAAAATATTGGTCTCTGGGTATGTTTTCTGACGTATTCTAGACTATACAATGATATATACAAAGAAATCACATTAGATGCCTAGGTCCATTTGCCAAATGTTTTCAGGCAGACGATATTTGCAACCAGACGATATTTACAGCGTATTAGGGTATCATATCACAATGAAAAATTACAGACAAAAGTTTCCATCCGCCTAGGCCTTGCAGTGTTTCAGAACTGACCTCTGAATGGGGCTTATGATTTACAAATTACCATCTGTAATACATAACCTCAGTTCGCTTTGCTCCCAGCATCTTTTTTCCTTTCCCGAGCTGCCATTAGTTCAAGCATCTCTGTATCTGTAGTAGATCAGTAGCAAATGCTTCCCTCTAAGTTCTTCTCATTGTGTAACCTTTGTGATGTTTTAACAATTATTGTACACACACACTTACCCCTAACGTGATATATTTTCTCTGAGGGAATCCACAATTGCAGTAAATTTGGCAGGCTGTGTGGCATCACTACGGTCGCCAACGGACGGTGCTAACTGGTATTTAAGGGCAGCGATGACACAAGCCAGCGCCATGACGCCTTTATAAATCCCAACGCTGATGGACACTTTCCACTGGAAGGCCCCGGGCCCTTCATACGCTGGTTTTCTCTCTAAGTCATTCATTTCTAAACATGTCTTAGTGTGTTTGTATTTTTGATACAAGCCCGATGTCTGGATTTACACTCCGCGGCGGGAGACTTGTGGCGAGCAGGAGTCACTTTACAACACATTAAGAGTGCTGAATGCTCTTTAAGAAATGGGAAACTTAACACGCAGGGAGACATTTCAAATATCAACAGCACGGCGGGTCCAAAGAAAAGTACAAGAGTTTAGTAAAGGCCTTATCGCTGAAGGAGACTTTTTGACAGTCAAACCATTTTTTTCAATTACGCAGTCACCCATCAAACAAAAGAGTTCAGTTCTCCAGGGAAAAAGAAAAGTCGGGCCAGACTGCAACTTTTCCGCTTTCTTTGTTTTGCTCCTGGAAAATGATTGATCGGCCAACATAACTGAATCAACATCGAATCTTTTTGCACATGCACATCACATTACAAACAGGGCTCTTGCTTTTTGTCATCTAACCAAGGCAATAAAAAGACAATAAAAAAGGGAGTTGTGCCTGGGAATCGCTGTATGTATTTCTGGATTCTATGGAGTCCAGTTCACAAAAATCCTCCACTTTCCATTTGAATAATTATTAAAGATCAAAGGTTATGTGAGATGTACACTATAACAGACGGCCTAATCCACACCCGACAACATCACAGACAGCTCTAAATCCTCATTGTGTACAGCCTCATTGATGGGAGGACTGATATTATTTAGCTGAACATAACACTCTCAGCTATACTATACACACAACAGTCTCACACACAAGAAAAACAACAGTTAAAATCCTTAAATCCCTAAAATATAGGTACTGTGATCTTTTTATACCAAAACTAACGTTCTCCACCGATAGACGATTATTCAGAGTGATATCGGCCGATGCCAATAATTTGGTGCTTATATTAACTAGCATGAACTAAATTCTGAAGATTACATTTCTGAATGTTATTAATTCATATGATGACTCTTAATATTGAACATCAAACTGGTGATGCTTCTTAATCTTTTCCATATACAGAGCACAAATTCATTGCATTTTCCTGTCCTCTTTTGATTGAAAGGAAATATCGGCCATGATCATTGGCTGTGAATAAACTTTTCTACATTTTTCTATTCAGTCCAAATGTATTTCTTTGGCGCTTGTCACAATTTTGCATCGTTGAAAAGCAGCTGTACAGATAGCGGTAACCGAGTTATTATGAAAAATAGATCGAAAAAATAGATAATAATGGTATAATAATGTTATTATTTCAATTTTCTCAATAGGATTGACAACATTTGTCAATGCTGAAATGGTATGAAATTGCTGAAGTTTTTAACTGGACTGTTCTATGCACTAAATAAGAGAGGGTTTTATTAGTATACTACTAATTAGTGTATTAGTAAGAAACTGTCATTTGTCTTTTGTTTACCTTGTTTACACCTGATGACAGGTGTAATGCCAAGAAATGCACCCCTGCCAGATTATGCACCTAACATGGTTAGGATTAGGTGTGGGGAGGGGTTAGAATTAGCCAATCGGACAGTGTGTTATGGTGGTGCATGATCTAGCAGGGGTGCATTAATACTGTATGCACATGCACACATGTCTGGATTAACATAAAGGCTAGGTGGGGCTGAAGCCCCAGGACCCACGGAAGAAGGGGGGCCTTGTTTGACTGGACTAAATGGGAGCAGTCCTTACATCATTGATTGACAATTCATATTAGTGGTTGGTTTTAAAATAACAAGAAGCTATTAGAAAATGTTCCTGACTGATATAATTCACTGTCCAATCAAAATCACATTATAGTTTGCGCCATTATGTCGTGAAACGCCTCCTTGCATAACGCTTTCACATGTCGTGAATATGGATCTTGATTGGCCCTTTCAATAAATAACGTTGAAAGGGGAAAACATGAGGCAAATCTTACAGCTAAAATTCCAAAACTGACTAATTACTGCAGATCACTTTCGGATAAAACATCTGTGCCCGAGGAAGTTCCCGGGTGCAGCGGCAACATTTAGCATCACCCACCGTCACAGATGAATGTGCTTTACATGTTGAAGGTGAGTTAGCAGCAGCAGTAAGTTATTGTTCTTACAACCAACCAGTTAGAAAGCCCCTTTAGATGAAAACTGAAAAACTGATATTTAAATTAGATAAAATAATTAGAAAATCCAATATAATAATCCAATTTAATAAACACATAGAAGACACTGTGGCGTGGCAAAAAAATTAAGGGGGCCTTTGGGTTTGCTATAGCCCCAGGACCCAATGTGTTCTTAATCCGGCCCTGCATGCACATAGGGTACAAAACATTGTTTCATCTGTTCACAGGACTTACATTTGAAAGTTTAGTTGAAAATGCATGTGAATAGCCTACAGCACATGTAGTGTCAACACCAATGTCCTGTATAATATTGAATGTCTTACTGTACTGACATCAATCAATCAATCAATCAATCAATCAATCAATCAAACATTAAGCTGAAAAGTCTCTTTGTAATAAAGTGTTTACCATTGAATAAATGAAAATAAGTCGCATCAAGAGATGCTTTTGAGCTACATGTTACTACAGTATATCAGGTGTAAACATCTGTCTCGGCTGAGCACTTGTGTTTGGATCAACTGAAATGTGTTAATGCGAGCTATAAACAGGCTCTTCGAGTGACTTCACAGGTAAAACCTTACTCAAGCAGAGATCCGAAGTGGGTGGGTGAGTGCAGGTACAGAATATCAACCACAGGGCCCAGTTCTCTATGTGGTGTAACCTCCTGTAGCCTCATAATGTTGTTGTCAGAGGCAGCACTATTTGAGCCGAGAGCACTTATGACCTCACTCTTGTGTAGGCGCTACTGTCTGGATCTTGATTGGCCGAATGTAAACATTTTAGCGCTGAACTTTGCCAAGGGTGAAATCAGACTGCAGACCTCCAACGGTGTAGGAACACTTCTAAAGCCAGAGGTATACGAAAAAATTACTTTCAATCGCAACACAGACTAGAATGCATTAATCATACTCAGTACTTTCTTGTATTTTTTACACAGAGTAAAAGATGAAAATGAGTCAACATGTTACAGAATGCCCATTAATGACTTCACTGCGGTGAATGGTGTTGAATTCTGATGTGGTTTAATCAGAATGGGCTGTTAGTGCCGGGAAGTAAAAACAGACAGGTAATCCACAACCTGGGCCAGACAAGTAAAAACAAAACATATAGTGATTTACTTCTCCATTCAAGCTCACGAAATATAGTGCCAGCATTACGCAATACGATGACTTACACGGTATATTCCAGCAGAAGCAATTAAAAACACAGAAGAAAAACACAGAGAGGTCGTCAACCGACCTCCGTATTATTGACTATAGAAACATCCGCCTTTTAAATGTCAGGCGGATCTCTGTGTGTTTAGTTCACCGGCACGTATAAATCCGGTCAAGATCAGGCAGTCGAAGATAAATAAATAAAACAATTATTTTGCAAGGCAAGATTATTTGCACTGAATAAAGAATCTGTTGCAGCGTCTGCCAATCATCTCGTTCGTACGACCACCAAACTGCTTTTATCTTCTTTCCTTTCATTCCATACGAACACAAATGTAAAACATGCGGTTTTCCATGACACTGGCTCTCCATGCTTGAGGAAAGCTTACACCTTCTGCGTGTTGATACAATGTGATTAGTTTATTATAGAAGCCTGTGGCTACAGCACTCTATACTGTAGTAGTCAATCTGGTAGTCTTTACGGCGTGGAGTGAATGACAGAACGCTGCAGGAATTCCAGTCAAAAGAGCCGGGCCAAAGGTATTTCATACGGGACCCGAGTGAAGCCCGCAGACCTGCCGAAGATGAATGAAGTCACTAATTCATACTCTCGCATCCCATGCGCCCACTTTGCTTTCGGCTAAGAACTGACTTCTGAAGAGGGTAGGGACTTTTTCCCGTTCCTTGTAGGGTCTTTTATTATTTTATCACTAAATCAATACGCAAGGACTAGAAGACGGATGGTCACGGTCACGTCGACAACCATGTGGTAGACATTGCATTGTGGAATTTAGACAGCGTTATTAATTTCTAGTTAGTTTTTATTGATGAGGATAAAAAACGGCTGCCCATCAGAAATAAAGCGGAGAGAGCGAGGCAAGAGGAGATGTGTGACAGGACATCAGAATTCTGTCAAATATAGAAATGGGAGCTTGAGAGAGTGGACAGAATGGAGGAATCTAAACTGTGTGCAACATCTTTCACAGCCAGAACTGTCATTTGTCTAGAGCTGAAAATAAAAATCTAAAAGTGTGTTTTAAAGATTGAAGTCAGGGAGCAGCTGATGTATAGCTGAGTTGAGGCAAAGAATAGACCACAACCAGAAAAGACTGGTTAAGTCTGAAACCAAGTGCAGTTTTCTTTCCGGTGTTAGCACACTTAGCATGAAACCATGGAAATGTGTGTGTGGTACATATCCAATGTTGATTTAGAAATGGTCAATGGCCTTTAGTTACATCACAGTTTCTATTCAGTTGGGTCTGGTACGAGGGCAAACTGTATAAAATAAATAGTTGAGAAAACATAAAACATAAGGCAACCTGATTCGGCACGGTTTTTGAGTTGTCTCAGCGATTGTTTTACTTTTAATGCTTAGCCAACTTAAAGGGATGGTTCACCCCAAAATAAAAATT
Source organism: Triplophysa siluroides (assembly GCA_006030095.1). Classification (NCBI taxonomy): domain Eukaryota; kingdom Metazoa; phylum Chordata; class Actinopteri; order Cypriniformes; family Nemacheilidae; genus Triplophysa; species Triplophysa siluroides. The sequence goes on along the minus strand of VCII01000846.1, from coordinate 3,971,370 downwards.
CTGTCATCATTTACCTGCCCTCTTGTCGTCTCAATCCTGCATGACTTTCTAGCTTCTGCAGAACACAAAAGAAGATATTTTGAAGAAAATATTGCTTGTGTTGAAAGAGCATTTTGCAAGTTGGATTTTTTAAAGGTGGGAACAGTTTTTACTGACTAAAAAGCGGTGTAATGCCAAAAAAAATTCGATTTGAAGTTAAACTATTAAGCTGCGTTCAAACCGTCACCGTGTGTCTCCAGTCTCTCGCGTCGAGGTCGTTAGAAAGTGTTCCTAGCTTTGGTTGTCCTAGAAACATTTATAGGCAAACCCTGCAGTAACAGACGAGCTCCGCTGCTGTCTACCTATTGGCAGTCGATCATGAAAGTCACTCATCATTTGCATAAAGTTGAGCAAATCTCAAAATGTGGAGTCGCTAGACATGCCCACTTCCGTTTGCCAACGGTCGCTGGATGTCACTAGGCTACCATTGAAATGAATGAAATCGCCTTGCTTTGTCGCTGGGTGTCACTGGCGGTCTGAACGGGGCTTTAGAAGTATACTACAATGTAAAAACAAAAATTCAGGCCTCAACTCAAAATATTTTCATCTGATTGCATCTAAATGTTTTCATTGGCTTATTTAAAGTTTTGTAATTTAAGGAACAGTTTGTTTCCACAAGTAATATTTTCCAAATGTGTTTAAAAATGTTGATAACCAGTTTCTACAAATTTTTAACCTGAAATATTTTTTTACAGTGATATAGATGTAGATATTAAAGACTTAAACCAAAAAGCCACAAACGTCAATTTCATTTCCATTGCGCATAATGTCACAAATCAGATGCAAGATCAAATAAAAATGTATCAGATTTCTCTGACATTTAAGCTGAAGCATTTAACCAAAAGACCTAGCTTAATTCTGATTGGTTGCTCAGTAGCACCCAGAGTAGTGCCACAGTATATCAAGTTTTTCCTAATGAAACTAAAACGTATTACAACTGACAAGCATTGGACAAGAACTTGTTACCATTTGGGGAAAGTGAGACTTTACACAACAATGTCATTAAAAAGCTGGACAAAGCTTGTGAGTTGTGGATTGAGTATCAAAGCTCTGTACTATGACCAACACAACCTCAGATGTCAATGGTAGGAATCCAACCCTTCAGAAAAGCTAATCATCTGGTAATGATAAGTGGTTATGATTGCAGTCTATGTACAGTATTTCCAAACCCTGGCAACAACTGATTGTGAAAGTTGCGCAGGATTATTGCAAAAGATTGCCCATATTACCCCAGACACTGCTAATCAACTTAAATAGCAAATCCCTCAGATCCAGACTTAAGAAGGATTGGAAATGGATTTCAGCCAAGCAAATTGCTATTCAGACCAATATTACAGTTAACCGTGGCTTTAAAACCAGCCAAAAGTGGCATAAAATGCTACAGAATGTGAGGTACAAGAAACCCTGCACGCTAAGCGGCAGTTGCTGTATAACGCTAATGAAAATGTTCCTTTGAATCTATACACAGCTTGTTGCGCCGAAAAAATTCTCTAGTGTAAAATACAGATTTAGAAATCATAGCTAAACCTGACCCTCAGGCGTTTTTTGTAGGCTATGTGCCCACCCACAACTGCTTGGCTCCGTTCCCCCGGCCGACACAGCAAATCAGTCAGACTGATAATGAGAGCGGTGATGTCTGGAGAACTTGACACCTTCTGCAAGCACCACCACCATGTCAAAGTGATCTCATGCAGGACAGTGTGATGAGTCCACAGAGAGGTCGTCCATGCACTGTTGGGTGAGACAGGGTTAATGGGACATGGGCTGATGACCTATGCAGAGATGGACAGATATAAAGCCCTCAGTTTGATGCATCAAAGTAAATGGATGAAAGAAGTGAGCAGGGTCAGGAAACCAGAATCCACAAGCCTTCATCATTCGATTATTAGTAGGCCCACAAGGAATCTGTGGTTGCAGAACAAGAAGAAAAAAAGAGAAAAATGCAGATACCGGCAGATTTGGCTAATATTCTGTAATGTGATTGAACTTACCTGACTCCACTCATGACATGATCAAAATAAATAATAAATAATTTGATGTTAAAACTTGTGTCGATTAAGAACAAACAAACAAACAAACAAACAAACAAAAAAAGATTTGTGCACATAAACCCGCTAAACAGACCAGCATATTTTTGCTAAAACTAGCCATCATAACCATTGGTCAACCAGTTTACAAGCAAGAACTGAAGCAAGTTTTGCTGGTGAACAAGTGCAGATACAGTGTCACAGTGTTGATGGTGAAAATGAAAGAATGCTTTTAGCGCATATATTTGTGAGAACTGGGGATGTACAAGAGTGAAAAGCTTTTTGGGCAAGATAATATGTTAAATTACTAGTAACTTAATATTTTTTACCCCAAATGTGTATATTACATATTTATCTACTGAATTATAAAATCGTCAAATATATTTTCATATATCGTCATTATTATATTATTTTCTGCCGGAATCTAAAGATGTAATTGCATGTTCATAAAAAAAGGAAGAAAGTCTCGCAAGTTTCTCAATGGCTAACCGAGTTGATCTATGTCTTGGCTTAGAAAAGATAACCTAAACAAACTTCGTAGATTTTGGTCCATTTATGTTTTAATACCTTTTCAAAAAACCTTGATGGAAACTCTTTTATGAACATAATAAATAATAAGACATAGACATATACTCTGTACATGGTGGTGATTTTTATTTACTTATTTTTTAATTACTGTTTTAATATTATTATTATAATTATTGTTGTTTTATTTTATTATTTTTATACATTTTGTTTGTTCTATTTTTTGGTGCTGTTGTTGCAATGGAAACTTCCCAATTATTGCTCTTAATAATGTTTGACCAATAAAATCTTGTTACAAAGAATTTATATTTATCAGTCGCTTTTATTCCAAGCGATTTACAAGAATTAGGAAACAATAAGCAATAGTGGCAATAATACACAATGTGCTGAGGTTTTACAATGCTGGAATGGTTAGAACGTTTTTTTTTTTTTTAAATGAGCATTCAGCAATTGGATGTTACCCGCTCTTGACTAAAGGTCTTGTACTTTATGCCTCTCTTTAGCGTTGTGTAGAGCAAGCACTACAGCAATTCATGGTCTTACAGTGCTTTAGTGTGAGCTTACCTTAAACCAGGCTGAAAGTTTATGCTGGCCTAAGCTGTTTTTTTCAGAAGGTAATTATTGCTCAGTTAGTATATTATGTAATATAATATTTCATCTGGAATATCTGTTCCTGAGCCAGTACTGAAGACAGACACTCTGTTTGGCAGGTGGGAATATTTAGGAAAGACTCTTGTGGAAATAACTTACAGAATGACATGACTAGTATGGAAAGTCATATAAGGATAACATTATAAACACTGCTGTTCATGTTTGATCAAGACATACTTTCTTCGAACAACTCTGTACTTGTAGATACCAATGTAGACTTCATTTGTCAACTAAGAATTACGCACTTCCTGGTCAAGCAGCCGTGGAGACATATCTATAGTGGAAAACCCTGAACGATCGCTATGGTTACCGCACCTGCATGTCTGTCCAAATGCAATAATTTGGATTCATCGCATGGGACAGGTGCGGAAACTGTACAATGATGTCGTTTGAACACACGAATAAGCAAACACTGCGCTCTGCTCACAACAGCATTCACACTGAAATGTAACGGGAAACGGCGAAATCACAGAGGCCTGGAGATGCATTCCTGTGGTGGGTCATATTTAACAAGAACTCATTGCTGGAAAAGGTACAAGAAAGAATAAAATGAGAAAGAGAGAGAGAATTCAGAGACAAAATACTGTCATTTTAAGAGGAACATTATAACAGAGTCAGTGGAGCATAAACATCAATATTACAATATATTAACATACAACCATTAATGTGCAATAAAAGCATGCAATATTGTTTAACACATTCTGGTGAATTATAGTCATTATTCAGCACAACTGCTGTGATGAATAGTATGTAAAAGTAAGTAAATAAATGAGATTAAAGAATATTAAAGAACAACCCCATATAACTCCCATATAACAACACAAGTCATCAGATCATCATATGGAATGATTCTGCCATGCGGTGAATGGTCCAAAAATCTGACTGCTCTAAACACTGCTGAAGCACAAGATTCTTAAAGCAACAGACAACACAACGGCAGACAAAACTGCATGCAACAGATAATAAAAGTAAATATTTGATTTTCTAAACTAATGTATTCACAGATAAAAAGGAATGTGTAAACTCTGTGTGTCTTGCTTATGTACCTTATGAAAGATTACCACTCAAAATGATTTTGCTACCCAATTATAAGCAGTCAATATAAGGCTTAAAAGGATGTTCACCTGAAAATAAAAAATCTGTCATCATTTATTCTTTCATCTGTAAAACAGAAAAGAAGATACTTTGAGATGTCTAGTGAGATGTCTAGAGTCCAGTGTTGTTTGGCTACTAACGTTCTTCAAAATATCTTCTTTTGTGTTCCGCAGAAGTGCATACAGTTTTGAAATGACAACTAGGTGAATAAATGATGAAAGAATTTTCATTTTTGGGTGAACTATCCCTTTAATTAACTGGCACCCCATGGATATCTAAAGTAAACATTGAAGTGAAAGTTCACCCCCCAAAAAAATTCTGTCATCATTTACTCCCCCTCTTTATAGACCTGGATGACTTTCTTTCTTCCGCAGAACACAAAAGAAAGATATTTTGAAGAATGTTGTTAACTGGCCAGTGCCGTTCAGTTACCAAAATTCTTTAAAATATCTTTCGTTTTCTGCGGAACAAAGGTTTGATTTGACAAGAGGGTGAGTAAATGATGACAGAATGTTCATTTTTGGTGAACTATGACTTTAAACCACGAAATATTACAGATTCCACTCAAGGAACTGATTTATATTGCATCACTATTAGTTCGATTTGTCTAAATTTGTCTTTTTCTTCTATTTCTGTGTGAAAACAAGCTGTCTATGTCACACCCTGATGACTCACTTTAAGACTTTCATTCAAAGTCTTTCCTTCTTCCGAGACAAAGTGATGGTACAGTGAGCTGTCCATAAGGCTGCAGGCAAAATATTTTCATCCAAGTTAAAGTAACTATAAAGAAGAAAACCCTGTTTTTATCTATTCTTTTATTTTGACCCTCTTTTTATGTACAAAAGAGACTCATTGTGCCAATCGGCTTGATTTATAAACCTTTCAAAAGCGTGTTTTTTTGTGGGCGGTCCAAGTTAATAAAAGCAGTAAAACGGCAATCCAAAATCTTGGTAACTCTATTATTCTGCAAAGGGAGAGAAGGCTGATGTGCAGCACAGAAGAGATAGAAGCGAATTGAACGCAGATTCGTGTAGCGGGAGAGGAAAGTGAATTAACGTAAGTGACTGACAGGAAGAATAAGTGGAATCCAGAGATGGGCTGATAGTGAAAGAACACACACTGCAGACATCAAGCGAGGGCATGTTGATGGAAATCTGTGTTGTACCGAGGTCTCATTCCAGGAGTTTGAAAGGTTGAGTTGGGCTGATGACTGTTTACCTCTCCCTTAATATGAAACACAGGCACTAGGACAAAAAGTAAAACGCTACAAGAAGTACACAAACTGGTGAGCAAACCTATCTGAGGTGTAATTTTTTCTAAATAATACGATTGTTTTCAATAGGTTTTGAATTGGAGAAGGTTTGTCTGTTGTTCCAGAGGTCTCCCTAAGATGATAAATGATTTAAGTGATCATCACTGTCCAGGAAACATGTAATATAACTTTTCCCTTATAGCAACTTGTGCACAGGTACATAAACAGAAACAAAAAAGTTCACGGACCCTCTGTGTTTCTAAACTACTCTAACCTGTACTGTTTAAATGCTAGTCTTTGTGTTAAAGAAGTGAGCAGTATGCTCCACAGCCTCCGACAGATGTTTCAGAGAGTTCAGACAGTTGGACTCCTCTGGTTTTGTGTACACTTTCCCATAAACCTGGAGTTTGTAGGATCTTCTCCACCAGCTCCTCGAACGTACACTGAACGCCGTCCCTCGTCTTGGCGCTGGCCTCTGATGAAAGAACGAGATCAAACAAATCATTTTAGCTACACAAGCAATGTGTTTACCCAGGAATGTGTCAGAGCTTAATTCTTAGCTAAATGCGATGTGAATTACATTTTGAGAGATTCGCAAGAAGCGTAGCGGACATTACTCTTGAACTCTTCATCTGTGACTAGTTTTCTTGTAAGACAACAACTGCCATGGTGGAGTAACAGTTTTAAGAGAATCGTGCTGAGAAAATACACTTGTAAATGAGAATGTATGCAATGCATCGGCCAAGAATGTACGTTTGTGTACTTGCGCAAAAAACAATCCCAGGCTAAAAAGATTTAAGCCCAATGTAACACATGCATTCAAACCATTTGACCTCAAAGCTAAATGCAATCTGGACGTACAGCTGAATACTGATGAAACTATGTCAGTATGGCATGCCGCAAAGACCCATCGTTCACCTAAAGTATCCACGTGGTGCATAAAAGACTTGGCCTTGAATAATAAGGAGTACGTAGCAAAGCAAAAGGGAATAGGAAACATAAAATCTGAAGAAAGAGAAAAGCAGCGTTGGCCCACAGCGTGCCGTCCATCTGCTGATTTCATTTGGTGTGAGGACTTTGCGGCTAATTCAGACAGATGGCTGCTTACATACCCACTCATGAGGCATGTCACATGACTTACAAACCAAACCCACAGCTCCGAAAAATGCAGGACGTCACCGGTAAATACATATACAGGACCGTTACGATTACACAACCACAAATGAGAAATAAATTAGAACCATTGTAAAGTCTGACTTGAATTTGCTGTCATAATAAATAAATGCTCAACTAGTATAAATAATCCATCTCCGTTAAATAACATAATGATTGCTTTTAACAAATGGGCCCAAGTGTTTAAAAATAGTAGCCGCTGTGTATTATGGCAGAAGAATAAACTAGCTTACGTCAAAAGTCAGATTTTTCATGTGTGAAGGTGATGAATCTTGAAAAGAAATATGGGGGGGGGGGGGGACTGAAACCAATGTGAAAGGGCAATGTATTTTTATGTCAGGCTCTTGTGTTATTAAACAGAATAATAAGGGCTCAGGCTCTTCTGCACAGGGTAAAGAGAACAAGTGACAGCTCACCTATGAAAAGCATGGAATGTTTCCTAGCAAACTTCAGGCCCACGTCTCGCTCAACCTCACGGCCTTCCTGCAAAAAAAGAGAGAAAATGATTTCAAGTGACTGTCCTGAGAAACAGTTACGAATCACACATGGTGTCTTCTTTACAATGTAAAATAGTAATAGTAAGAAATAGGAAAATAGTTTTGTACTTCTTTAAAGAAGTAGTTAGCTACACTTCAAGCTACTAAATAAAATTATTATAATTATTTAATTAAAAATGAATAATATGAATAACATAAACAATAATTCTCCAATTATGTAGATAATGATTTAATTGTACAAAAATGAATGTACAATAAAACTGAGAGCATTTAATTTAAAAACGATTTAAAGCGGAGGTAACATGCTATTTCATGCATCCTGACTTCTTTACGCTGTTAAACGTGTCGGCTTCTCATGCTCAACTTGCCAAAAAACGAGCTGAACGCATGACGTAGTATTTCTGTGCTCGGTACACTCCGCCAGGGTTTGGAAAGTTTTTTTTCGAACATGGATTCCTGTTGCGTAACAAGGGTTCTTAGTCCCCTATTGGACAACACTCCCGGAAAAGCACGCTCACGTGTCATCCAGCGAGAGAAAGAGCACGTCCATCAATGCCGCTTCACTCGGCTGACAGAAGTTTAGCTGTGTTTGTTTGTTCACTGCATTTTGGTGATGAATGTTTAATAAACGGTGGATATAACGCTGGATTTGGAGAAGATAGATGGCACGGTCTCAGCGCTAAAAGATGCTGGACATGAACCGCACGTGGGAAGTCAAACTAAGTCATATGTCTGTGTTTTGTTGGCAATCATGCATGCATAATGTAAACAACACAAACTTAAAGTGAATCAACAGTTATGCAGGGGATAATGCAATGATGTATGCATTACCCCCCTCCCCCCCTGCACGCTCCAGGAGCTCGACTTTTTTTATAACCGTACAGCTGTATCTCTCTATTATAAATTTGATCAAACTAAATACTCTTTGAAGACACGAAGAATGCAATACTACCGTATAGGTACTCAAGATTAAGATGAGATTGGCAGAAACTGCGAGTGTTACCTCATCTTTAAAAAAACTAATGAAAGAACTACAACACAACATTTTATCAATGTATATAGACAGTTTCAGCTGGTACAACATAAACATTATCTGGCCCAAACTTAACATACGGTAGACCTCCACAAAGAATCGATAGGCCCAACTGTTGAGTAGTTTTAATTTAATTTAAAATAATTAATAAACGATAAAATATTACCAGAATTTAATATAAATATAAGTTAAATATAAAATAAATTGTTATAATATAGCCAAACACAGACTGAAAGTTAACTTTAGGCCAGGCGTGTGCGTCTGAGGAAACCTTCTATAACCAAGCCAAAAACACAATAACAGAAGCGCATATTCGGCAGAAGCGAATAAATAATATGAATGTTTTTTTTTCAGTTCATACACTATGAAGTGTCTGATTTACTCGAATGAAACATATTTTAAACTGCTAAACAGGAGACCAATAGACATTTGACCATTGCTTCTCTGACAACAGTAATGTGAGCTAAAACACTGTCACTTAACTTTTATTAATACAGAGTTCGAAATACCAGATTATACTTCGATGCCTGCAAAAACATATTGTATACACAAGGACTAAGGTAGAGATAAATCTAAAATAGCAAACAGACAGAAGATCTTACCTGATCTATTTTGTTTCCCACCAGCATCTTGACAAGGTCATTTCCTTGTACAGTATGTATCTAGCTCAGTCAACCAATTGTCCAACTTGGCAAAGGTCTCTTGCCTAGTGACATCATATACTAGAAAAACAATACAAATGCGACTATATGTCAACATAACAGCACATGATTTAATGTTCGAAAAGGCTCAAATCAGTTCATCTCCTGTCTGATATTATAATAGTTACATAAACAGATTGGTTTAACAAGGCCCAGAAATGTTTTTAATGGCAAAGTGGCAACATAGTTGTGAAAACCTGTTGTGTTTGTTTGTGACTCCCTCACCCAGTATAACACCCTGAGCTCCTCTGTAGTAACTGGGTGTCAAAGTTCGAAAGCGTTCCTGACCTGCTGTGTCCTGTAAACACAACAAAACCAATTCATATTACAAATGTTAGTTAAGACGTCGTAAATGTGAGTAATGATGTATTTAATATTTGGTACATGCATTTTAAAAGAGAGTCAAAAACAGCTTTCAAACAGAATGACTGTCTTTGAGGGAAATCAACTAAAAGGATCAACACTGCCATCTTCTGGTGTTTTAATGTAATACCACACGAACGTCACTTGTAGTACGTTGCATGCAGTAATGTCTAAACTCTAAACTGTTACAAAAATGCCCAGGAGACCTAAGTGTAACTAACTAACTAACTAACTAACAAAAAATTTGAAGATTGAAAACAGCATTCACTTTTCCAGTCACACTGTTTGAACCAAATTTGTAAGAAAAAAAAGATAAACGTAGTTGACTCCTCACCCAGATTGCTAGCTTTGCTTTGTTTCCATCCACAGCAAGTGTCTTCACTTTAAAATCTACACCTAATGGGGAATAAACAATGAGCTTAGTAAATATACAACTGTTAACTCTTTAATAATAACAATATATTTTTAGTCTTAACATGTACTTTTTAATCAATAAGATTCAAAAGGGATGTTTGTTTTATGAGGATTATGGTAAAAACATAAACACACAGATACAATTTTTATTTTTGCAGGACCCAGACATTTGTCAGGCAACAAGCCCAGAGTGCCTAAAGTTAGAACCGCCTGAATTTACAACTACACAGGGAATTGTGGGTTTATTACGAACAGATACATTTTAAAAATAGGATGACTCAACCGCCTGTCTCTTCACTCCACAAAGCCACATCACTTACAAACATAAGTGATTTATGTTTTCCAAAGAAAAATGATGAAAAAAAGCATTTGTAAAGATGACAGAGGAAGATTTAGGAAATAAATCACTCAGCACGCGGTGTATGAAAGATCTAGAGGCACAGACTATTCCTCGATTTCAGCACAGCACTGACAGATTTACCAGAGGAGACCAGGGAGGAAGATATGGCCTTGTTTGATTTGGAATGGGGGTGCTGAGGAAAGAATATGTCCGGTACATAAACTCTCAGTCCGCACGTCAACTATAAATCCATAAGAGGGGATTTTGTCTGTCATCCCCACATGATGGCCACTGTTTTGACAACTGATGGTTTTTAACTATACGAAGGTATATCAATCGATCATAAACACACAAATCATTGACTTCGATTGAATGGACACTTGACATATTTATCTTTGTGCCCTTTGGATGTCAAGAAAGAGCCAGCACTATAGCAGCACGTGTGACTGATACCTTACTGTGTGGCCACAATCTTGAATCCTATTTTAAGAACGTTATTAGAAATTTCACAAAATAAGTGACCCACGAAAGACCACATGTTCACACGTAAACAATTTAAAGATGACCTGTACACACAACTGGGTGGCTTTATCCATCCAGGCTTATAATAAAGAACATAGAGGCTTTCAATGAAGAACATGCGGTAGGTATTGTAGCTGTTTAGATGTCCTTGATCGTAAATTCTCACATCAAATGGATTAAAAAAAACCTGCTGGTTGCTTTTTTTTCTGGAACCTAAAACAAGATTTTTATGTCTTCTAGGGGCTGAAAATACTACTGCCATTAGTGCCATACATGGTTTCCTAGACTTACCGATGGTTGCACCAATTTTCTGGATCAAATGTATCATCCGTAAATCTCAAAAGAAGACTGAGAGAGAGAGAGAGAGAGAGAGAGAGAGAGAACATAATGACAAACAGACACCCTTTCCTACAAGGGGAATGTAAATACTTAAAAATGCTTCGTCAATACTCATTGATTATTTGTCATGCCACTAATGCACATTAAACTGAAAGAGTAAGATAATTTATCTGAATATAAATGGTACTATTTATAGATAATATAATCTGAATGTAATAATGATCAATAATAAACACACCAAAATCACACTGAAGAAATAAAACACATATGTAAACTGGTCTCTTAACAGCTACGATTTGAATAGACGAGCTCTTTCAGCATGTGTTATTGTTCCATTAACTGGAATGTGAAAACTTCAGTGTCATACCTGGATTTGCCCACTCCACTTTCTCCAATAATTAATATTTTCAGAGTGGTGAGAATATCCTCGTTCATCTTTACGAAGTGATGTCACTATGTGCGAATACTGTCGACTGGAAATACAAATCGTAAACAAACATAAAAGGCGAAAGTACTTGTCGAGGTCTGAACGCTCTCTTCTTCTGTAAAAAACACACGATCGTGATAAACAATTGGAAAATAATGTTCTGCCCTCTACCGGTTTAAAGAGACATGGCAGTCTAGCTAATGATTGTTTTACATGCCAATTTAGAGTCTGTTAAATCCCAGAACGTGAATGTAATTGCAGTCATTTATTCCCTAAAATATACAATCACAGATCACTTAAAATGTAATAAAACACAATGGACGATTGGACCATTCTGTCCATCGATAAAAAAGTAACAGAAACCGCGTGACATGTCTAGGAATTTCTTTCTCAGCAGCCTCCTAAATAATAATTTACATTTTATATTATATAATATGACATCATATAGAAGTGATATATATTTATTTTTACCCAGATAAACTTTAATAACGGGTGAAATGTTAATATATATTTAATATATTATCAAATACAAAGTCCGCAGAAGAACTATGGCATAATGCGTCTATTCGACGTTTTGATAATTGAGGAAGTTACGAAATTGAAATCGGAAAATCATAAGACTCTGTATCAACTAAACCCATAGGCGTAAATCCCTTTTAACAGTAGGGGGGACAGTAAACAAATCAGCATTTTTGCCACAACTAATTTATTGATGTATCAGCATACATTAAAGAGAATCACTTAGTTTAAAGTGAATTAAATAGCCTTCTTACTGGAGTTCAACAACCACTGTTAAACCGCATACCTGTGTGTTAACTAGCGTAGGTGAGATGAACTGGGAAAGCAGGTAGTGGGCAAAACCACTATGAGGCAGGGGAGGGGGAACACAACTGTTTCTAAACTAAAAGCGCATTTTTTTGCGTTTTTATTTTTGTTCAATTACACAATTGGTTTAGGTATACATAAATATATTTAGCACAGTAGACAGTGCGATTTTTTATGATTTGGGGAGGGACAACCCTCGGATGGAGGGGGACCTCCGTCCCCCCCGGGATTTGCGCCCCAACCCAAAACTGTCAGTAACTGACAGTCAAATCCCACAGCTTTTATCCACAGGAGGTCGCCATTTTTCTATTTTAATAACGACAATTTGAAAGGGCCGATATTACTTAAAGGGATGGTTCACTTCTCAGGGATTCTTCAACTTAGTTTGTTGAAGAATGTCCATTCTAAAGACACAAAACCATCGACAATGCCAAAATATCTTCTTTTGTGTTCCACTGAAGAGTTGCATATCTGTTTTATGTGACTTTAAAGGGAAACTTCACCCAATTATGAAAATTCTGTCATCATTGTCAAATTATCAAGCTAAAACACTATTGACCGTAATTTGTCCAAATTTCATTAGACGCAAATTAAAATGACATTATTTATGTGAAAGAGCCATGCATGCTCAAGCGCGCCACACAGTGTTCAATGAGGACATGTACAGACAGAGATGTCGCGCTGAGTGACACTTGCAGCGTGCTGATCCTCTCATATTGAAAGCGTATCTTAAAACTCTACAGTAACTTTAATTTTGATGTTCAAGTCTTTCTTTATGTACCATGTTATCTCACATTGTTAAAACAGATGCAGCGCGGTGCTGAGCCACTAAGGGACAGTGAAAAAAATAGGAAAGGGAGCGAAAATATGTTCAATCTTTTGCTCTCCCTAAGAACATTGCATGCCTTAAGAATGTATTTATTTCCCTCGGAAAACGTTCACATTCCTCAAAGATTGTTTTGCGCTCCAATCTGCAAACATGAGCTCCGACTTTGACGAGAAGGGTACCCATCAGCTCTCACCCATAGGAATGGCATTAGTTTTTTATTTTATTTTCCTGCATTAATGGTTCATATGGTTTATTTTCATATACTCGATCTACATAACATGGAGATGAATCACGTTTAAAACGCCCATATGCTTCTGCATTTAGCAGCACTGTACAGACAGCCACATATTGACTACGCGTCCTCTCCCTCACTCGCTCCAAGGAATATTTTAATGAATATTTCATAAAAGGGAACAGCAGTGCATTACAATAAAATAAAGGACAAGAATCAAAGGACAAGAAAATAAATGAATAAAAAAGAAAGAAAATAAAAGGAAAATCTCAATTAGTAAAAATATATTTATCATACATTTAAAAAAACTTGTTAATCTTATAGTTATCAAAAAATGTAAGAACTTTTTAACGAAATCTCAGCAAGAGAGACATCAAACCTAGGCAAAATCTTAAGAAATTTGTTTTTGTGAATAAAAAAATTACAATGCAAAATAAATAAAAACTAACAGCAAGATTGATAGCATGGTCACTGCGGAAAAAAAGAAATATATCTTTCAATGTCTCCCTCATCTGGATCGCTTTTAACGGATTATCAAAATTTTAAGAATATACATGTAATGTGGGCAAATTACTTTGATCCAAACTATCATGTGATTGATGCTTGTACTGCCAGCTTTCTCATATTTTTTGAGGACTGGTTAGGGGACCCAGAGAGCTTTGACACAATTCAAACCCTATCTTTATACATTTCTTTGTTCTTATAAACACAGAGAAAGATATTTGGAAGAATGTTTTATAACCAAACAGATCTTGCCCCCCATAGACTACCATAGTAGGAAAAATTACTTTATTTTTGTTTTGTTGAACACAAAAATAAGACAATTTGAAGAATGTAGGACAGCAGACAGTCCTGGGGCACTTTTGAAAACCACTTTATTTTGTCCTACTATGGTAGTCAATGGGGGGCAAGATCTGTTTGGTTATAAAGCATTCTTCCAAACATCTTTCTCTGTGTTCATCAGAACAAAGAAATGTATATTGTAAATACAGTATGTATATGTTGTATTTGGAACAATGATAGAAGTTCATGATAGAACAAGGTGTTGATAACATTACGTTTTGTATGTTATCTAAAGCAAAGATAATGTTTATTTATCTTTTCATAAAAGCTTTGGCTAGAACAAAATATCTGCAAAAATCACATGTAATTCTATGTAATGTAATGCAATGCAATAGAGAATTGAACTGAACATCAGGACTAAGATTTACCATGAGAAGCATCATTTCTCCTTTCATCATTGTAGTTTTACAAACACAATGTAAACGGTGCCAATAAAGCAGCATTCACATTGGATTACAGAAACTGGAGCATAGACAGTCAGAGGCAGAAATCACTTAAAAGCAGTTTAATTATTTCTATGTACAGTCCTTTAGTTGCCAAGCTGACAACAGTCAAGAGAAAAATAAAACTGGATATTAACCATAAGGTGCAAAACAAACAATAGTGTCTTTGAAAGTCCATGCTTCCACCATTTTCCCACCCACAAAGCCAAACAACAATATTTACATTCCACAACATTTTAACCCTTATTTCTGCAGTGACAGACAACTGCTTGGACCTAAAGGATTTAACTGTTTCAAATAAGAAATGTTAGAAAAAATATATATTATCCAGTGCTGACTTGTACAAAATGACTGGACAAATATTAGCTCCTAAAAGTTACTGGTCCAGAATCTGTAGGAGAGATATTTTTACTTGTCTGAAAAATGGCATAAGCCTTCATATAGCATAGTTTAAAGATGTGTAGCATCACTACATGATAAACACGTATAAATGTTTCTTGCACATGCATATGAAAGTATAGTCACATACATGTCTAAATTAAGCACCAAAACTCCTTAATCTGGCTGAATTAGGAGTTAACAGTTAAAGCACTGCTCAAAAGCACCATTTTAGTATTCAAATTAGAAGTACTGTAACAGAGGGATGGGCTGGGTTTTTGACTTTTACAGACATTCTTTCGTTCGACCAAACATTGGAGTTCACCAGAGCTTCACAGGTTGCCACTGAAGTCCTCTTCCACTCCTCGGTGATGACATCACAGAGCTGGTGGATGTTAGAGACCTTGTGCTCCTCCACCTTCCGTTTGAGGATGCCCCACAGATGCTCAATAGGGTTTAGGTCTTCACCTTTATCCTCAGCTTCTTTAGCAAGGCAGTGGTCATCTTGGAGGTGTGTTTGGGGTCGTTATCATGTTGGAATACCACCCTGCGGCCCAGTCTCCGAAGGGAGGGGATCATGCTCTGCTTCAGTATGTCACATTACATGTTGGCATTTGTGGTTCCCTCAATGAACTGTTGCTCCCCAGTGCCAGCAGCACTCATGCAGCCCCAGACCATGACACTCCCACCACCATGCTTGACTGTAGACAAGACACACTTGTCTTTGTGCTCCTCACCTGGTTGCCGCCACACACACTTGACACCATCTGAACAAAATAAGTTTATCTTGGTGAAATCAGACAACAGGACATGGTTCCAGTCCGGTCTTTCTCTTCAGCAAACTGTTTGCGGGCTTTCTTGTGCATCATCTTTAGAAGAGGCTTCCTTCTGGGATGACAGCCATGCAGACTTATTTGATGCAGTGTGCGGCGTATGGTCTGAACACTGACAGGCTGACCCCCCACCCCTTCAACCTCTGTAGCAATGCTGGCAGCACTCGTGCCTCTATTTCCCAAAGACAACCTCTAGATATGACGCTGAGCACGTGCACTCAACTTCTTTGGTCGACCTTGGCGAGGCCTGTTCTGAGTGGAACCTGTCCTGTTAAATCGCTGTATGGTCTTGGCCACCGTGCTGCAGCTCAGTTTCAGGGTCTTGGCAATCTTCTTATAGCCTTGGCCATCTTTATATAGAGAAACAATATTTTTTTCAGATCCTCGGAGAGTTCTTTGCCATGAGGTGCCATGTTGAACTTCCAGTGATCAGTATGAGAGAGTGAGAGTGATAACACCAAATTTAACACATCTGTTCCCCATTCACACCTGAAACCTTATAACACTAAAGAATCACATGACACCAGGGAGGGAAATGGCTAATTGGGCCCAACTTGGACATTTTCACTTAGGGGTGTACTCGCTTTTGTTGCCAGCGGTTTAGACATTAATGGCTGTGTGTTGAGTTATTTTGAGGGGACAGCAAATTTACACTGTTATACAAGCTGTACACTCACTACTTTACATTGTAGCAAAGTGTCATTTCTTCAGTGTTGTCACATGAAAAGATATAATAAAAAATTACAAAAATGTGAGGGGTGTACTCACTTCTGTGAGATACTGTATATATTCACACACACTAACACACACAAGGTTGTTTCCATTGCAGCGTGTGTGATGGGGAGCATTAAGGGAAAGTGTAGCAGTATTTTCAGGCCCAGTTTCCAGAGCAGCCAGCCAACAGAGGGCCACACCCTGGCCTAAGCTGCCCAGTTCCCTATGGACTGCTGTTGCTATAGCAACGGCTCCAGCCAAACGTCTGGACAGATCAGCATTTTCAAAGTAATGGGGCAGGCACCAATAAGAAAAACGTCTCGTACAAAACTTTCATACAGATTACACTTTTTCTTTTCACATGATATTTATCTCATTCCCAATAGAAGCTGCTCTCTATAACTAGCACAAAGCTGAATTAAAGAAAAACATTACTAAATGTCAACACAAACAAACACAGAGAGGCTTATATTTACTTAAACATTTACAAATAAATACTTGAAGATTTGTCTTCCATTGACGGCTGCCCGTTGAAGAACAGACTTTTCTAGACGTAGTGATTCCAGACCATAATCTGAGACATGAAGTGTTTGATTTACAAAATAATAATAAAATGATTTTGTCTCTTTCATCTATTTGCATGAATTAAAATTGCAAGCAGGTAATAAAAAAAAAAGAACTGAATTTCTATTCTGACAGCTTGTGTCTATGGTTCAGTCAATTCGATTTTAAACATTTCAACAAAAATTAAATAAATAGATATGATGAAAGTAAAAACATGGTAAGGAACTTATGTGCCAGATTTCATCTCCCATTCCTGGAAAGAAAAGAAAACATGGGAATGACATCATGCCCATAAACAGACTGCATAAAAATAAACCTCAGTTTATCAGGTACCTGCTAATAATATCTGCTGTGATGGTAAAAATGTTACTGACCTTGGCTTTCCTGAGCACATGTCCTCGCACAGGTGAGGGTTTCGTTTGTTGCGTGTGTCTGCGCAGCAGAGAGGCGCTGTTGATGGGCAGAGAGCAGGTCTCAGTGTCACTGGTGTCACAGCTGGACATGGGCGAGTTGTCCACCGTCCTCCTCAATAACACCGGAGACTACAAACAGACGAGACACAGTTTGACTTTCTATGTCTTTCATCTCCAAAAACTGAAGGTGATCTAAACCTACAGTTGTATTACATCATTTCTCTGTAAATAGCTGCTGTTTTTACAGACCTGTGGGCTGGAGCTGCTGGTTTTGGGTTCAATGGTCAGGCCCAAAGTGACGCCTCCATTCAGGGCTTTTTTCAGACTTTCCTTTACCTCCGTCAGCTCCAGCTCCAGATTCACTCGCTCGTCCTCTTTCAGTTTGCATTCTTCCTCCACCTTCTTAAGTCTCTCCGTCAGAGAGGCTTGAGAACGCTTACCTAGATGAAAAACGTATGTATGAATTCACAATGGTCATCTAAAACACAATTTGATGTTATTTAGAGAGGATGCCAAACAATCAAAGCCAATCGAAACATAACGAAGAACACATGGCTTGTGTTTTTCACATGTGCATCTAATTTCTGTATAAAAAAAGATTTAAAGGAGCAATGTGAAGATTGCAGTGGCATCTAGTGGTGAGGTTGCGAATTACAACCAACTGCAAACTCCACCGCTCACCCCTCCCTTTTGAAGGGAGTATGTAGATAGAAATAGCTCATTCTAAGGCAATAAAAACAAAACGCTTCATTATGTAAGGTCTTTATACACCTCTGAAGACATAGTTATGTATATTATATTGCATTTCTGTCAATAGATCCACCTAAATATCACTAACAGCACCTTTTAAAGGTAATTGCAATCGTTTTGCTCATATCCTCACCTGTATTGTTCTCTATAGCAGTGCGGAGATCTTTTTTGTCTTTCTTCAACTGGGTCAGGCGGTTTCGAATTTCCTGCTTCTTCTTCATCAACTCCTCCTCTTTCGATTGAAGCTTCTTGGCATCAGCCTCCACTCTGTTTTTCCCATACTTATACTGATCCACACCTGTGAAGGTTACAAGTAAACCATTACTAAATCTCACAATTTCTAACCTTTTCGTCACATTAAAGGCTTTTGAGATCACAAATGCGATTAAAAGACATGCGGAATATGTACCACATCTTAATATTTGGTAGTATGTGTAAATAGGCCATTGAATGGTTAGAAAGTCTGTGTGTGGACAGGCCGGGAATGACTGCCTGTCTCAAATGGAATTTGGGGTGAGCGAGTTTACAAAGGAGCATGTCAACAGAGCCACTGCTGTCAAACAGCACTGCAATTTCCACATACCGGCATTCTCCGCAAATCTGTGTGGCTTTTTTTCCTTGAAACAAATTAGTGGTGTAATAGCCAGGATAACGAATGCAGACTTAATGTCTGCTTAGTTTAGTTTCAGCTGAATGTCCACTTGTAAAAAAGGAAGAGCTCATTTTGAGATTATCTGTTAGATACGGTTTCAAGATCTCTTACTAGAATTGTTGCGTTTTACTGGAAGAGTGCTTCTGGTTCCATTGGCCTTTTTGGGTTGGTTCTTGTCAAGTTTCTGCTTCGCAGCGATCCCATTGGTGACCAGGGATTTCTTTCCTTTCAGCTGATTAGCAGAAAAAAACAGCTGTGAGTGCAAAAGTAGCAGATAGTTCAAGTGAGATTTATTACACACATGAAAATGATATTAACCCCTGATAAGGACCACTAACAAATATTTGAAGACTTTCACTGTTAGCACCTGTTAACACTAAGAGTATTGTGATTTGTGAAGGTTAACACTTCATGCAACTACTTTCACAGACATATCAAAGGTTACTTCAGCAAACCACATTCACCACATGTGGCTTGACTAGCAGGGACATTTGTTGTAGTTATGCTTTAGCTGGCAGTGGCCCTTTTTGTGACTGAATGTCTGGGCCATAAAATTGAATCCAGAGTAAATTAAGGCTTTATTACCCTATACAAGGTCATGCCACCCTAACCTCCCCCAAACTCACATACATGGTTAATATACGTATACTGTAGATCAAAAGCAGTCATTATTGCAGCTGGGTGGTCCGTAACTTGTACATTTAACATTGCAATACTTGTAAAATTAGAACCAGAAGTAGCTTTGTAGTGTAAGGCAGAAAAAAGGACATATGTCCCATGCTGCCAAACTTTTAACATGTGTATCAGCACAAGCATTAATAGTTTCAGGGTTCAGAAACTACAAGCTTAGTGGTTAGCTTTAATAATGACACATTAGCCAAATAGAGTGGGTTGTACAATCGATAAAAATAATAAAAATATGAAAAATTGAGACATGAAGTAGTGAAGTCTGTTAGACGATGAATACAGTTAAAGTGTAACACTTATGTTTATGTAGGGCTGGGAAAAAAATATTGATTTGATTTTAATAGGTCTTCAATTTAACGAAACAATATTGATTCGGTAAATGCCTAAATTGTGCTCTACTGTTAATGTGAATGGGTATTTCACTACTATAGCTTATTAGGAGGGTTTTAGTAACCAGCATATATATTTAAATATGGATTCCATGTCTGCAAATTTTAGCACTTTAAACTAAGAACTGATTACTAATCGATATTGAATCGAAACTAATGGAAATCGAAATTGAATCGAATCGAAACCATATAAGTAAGAATCGAATCAAATAGCCAATTTGGTCGCAAAACCCAGCCCTATGTTATGTATTTAATGATTTTCCTTTTTACATCTATTTAAAATATATGCATATTTTTTAAAAGCTGTATAAAATTAGTTTGTGGGCTGGGCTGAGCAATTAGGGATCGTATTTTAAACCCCTGCAAACAGGAAACGCTCTTAGAGCTTTAGCTAACATATAATGTTACTAAAAAATGTTGCTATATTAAATGAATTATTGCTAGAGGTTCTAAAAACGTTGGCATTAAACATTATTCGTACATTGTTGGTGGAACGTTTAAAAACACTCAGAATAACGTTTTTGTAATATAACGGGAATGTTAGCGAAACTTTCTTATAATACAGTTTTGTTAACTAGGACAACCATAATGACAATTATATTCATAAGACAGTTACCTATTTTAACTGTATTCACCCAACAGCATTATACAAACAGTCCAGGTAAGTCACCTGATTAGTGTTAGTATTAGAAGATAAGGAAGAAGAGAGAGATTTAGCAGAAGTTGGCGTCTTGTAAGTCCCCGAAGATGACAGGCGCTTAGATTTGGGGGAGGGCATGTTTTCGTAAAGTTCTGTATTCTCATAATGAGCATCCTCATTCCAAAGGTGGTCCCTTGAAGTTGGGGAAGAGTACTGAACACCTGGTGCCTTCCGTATCGCAAGCGTGCAAGCAAGAGAAGAGCAATTATGAGAGAAGATTGGAAGAGAGGGCAGGTAGAAAGCTAGACAGGACCAGAGTTGAGAAGTTGTTAATGGTTTCAACACATATATGAGTTCTATAAGCGAAATATTTTTGTATGTTTTTGGAAGCACTTTTAATAACGGTATTGATTTGATATGTGAATGTGAATCTTATGTACCGTTCCATTGATGCAGGGTACATCATCATAATGCAGAGCAACACCTGATGGACAGGCGTAACCATTGACCAGGTTATCCAGGTATGGGTTTGGAGAAACTGCACGCTTGCTGGTGAAACTGAGGATACAACACATATACCATTATTTATTAAGAAATACACAAAAGCTTAAAACAATGCTCAAAACTACTGTAAAAGTTCGATATAGAAAAGTTGCTAAATGATTTTTTTATGGTTTATGAAGATATCTGCAGCAGCACTTAACGCTCACCAAAACGACTGCTTGGCCAGCTGAATGACATTAGCAGTGGTTTCCACGTCAATGTAATCATAGTGCAGTGCAGCAGGATCTGTAGTGGAGCCCGTTTCTGCCAGCAACACCCCCAACCACCTCCCCATACTCTCCGAGGAGGACGCCTGACGGGAAAAACGAGCGAGGAAAGACGCAATGAAGGAGCGTCATCGGAATATGAGACAAGTTAAACTAATCTATGCAAACTCTGCAAATCTACTCTACACATAATACGGCAATGACATCATCATGTGAGCCAGCCAACCAAACCATCCATCTAATCCCTTCCCAGAGGTCCCGTCTCAAACGCATTAATTGGTCTGCAAAAACTGGGGTAGTTGGCCCGTACCTCCAGAACGGCCACCTCCTGTCCGTTGCGCAGCAGACGGAAGGCGAAGGGATGTTTGGAGTCCAGCCCTGGAATGACCTCACACCCCCGCAGGGGCAGAGAGGCCATGTGTGTCTTCAGATCTGCCCGGTCCTTGTGCAGAAACAACTGGTTGTCTTTCAGCTGGCACCAGCGCTCTCTCCAGCGGTTGTTGGATAGCACGTTCAGATAGCCTGGTAATAAAGAGTTTCAGAGATTTATATAGCAGTCACAGACAGAGCCACACACAATCAGACCTAAATGAAAAAGTGTTTCAGAAGACTCTTGAACAGTAGATTGCAAAAATGTAGATTGCCCAAGTGTCCACTCAGACTTTCTACTCAATAAACTATTCCAAAAACAACAAGAAAGATGTATTTTCCTAAAACTAACCTAACATCTTGAATTGTTTTGCCTTATTTTAACGCCTGTTTTGTCAAATTTTTGTCTTGAGAGCTACAATGAACTACACCCACATTGAGAATATAACTTACAAAAAATGACCATGGTTTTTCAATTTTAACTGTAGTAAAACCACGGTAATTTTTTGTACAGTAAAAACTAAAAAAGCATGCTTACTGTGGTAAAACAATGGTTATCACAAAATAACCATGTTTTTTGTAAAAACCATAGTAAACGATGGTACTCTTTGTAAGTCGCTTTGGATAAAAGTGTCTGCCAAATGACTAAATGTAAATGTACTGTAGTAAAACCATGGTTTTTAAACATGGTTATTACACTTGTACCACAAAAAAACATGGTTAATTTTTGTATTTGTAGGGATGTTTTTGTAGCACAACGTTACATGTAAATAGGCTCACATTGCATACCATGCTAAAGAGACAGTCTAAGAGTATGTTTACACGATAAAAAACGGAAAACTTTTTCCTTTGCGTTTTTAAAAAGTTTTACGTACACACGACAGCATTTTCAAAACGATCTGCATTTACATGGATCCGGGAAAACGATTAAAAACGCTGTATTATGCATGCCAGGCCAGTGGATGGCGATGTTGCGCTGTAAAGAAACACTACTTGCCTGCGCACATATGCATACCTTGTTTTAATCTAAAAGCATTTTTAATACATTTACATTACATTTATGCATTTGGCAGACGCTTTTATCCAAAGCGACTTACAATTAATACACTTTGTCGACTTGTGACTGAACACATAATACGTATGACGTCTTCATTTTTGGAAAACGCCTCCTTCAGAGTTTACACGGAAACGATAATGCCGTCGTTTTCAAAAACTTGCACTTTGACACCCATTTTAAAAATTTCCGTTTTCAGTCCCCCAAAACTGAGTTTTCGTGTAAATGAACAGCCAAAGCATAAAAGGTTTCCTGTTATAAGTTGAAAATGGTCTCTTGTAAACGGCCTCTGAATTGAATTGAACAGAACTTAATTGAATTTTATTCTAAATGTAAAGCAATTTTAGCTGGTGTGCTTTAAAAACTACAGCTAGATAGAATAAAAGCTTCAATAAAAGCTTTCATCCTTACTAAAAAAATACAAAAAAAAAAAAAAGAAAGAAAGTTAGTTAGTGAAAAAAAAATGTTTTTATGGTCATTGTGCAGCACCTTTATTTTAGAGGCAAAACAAAATAAAAAAAAAACTGAACATACAAATTAAAACTAAAAATTACATTCAGATGTATTAACATGTTGGTTTGTGCTGGAGAATTTGAGACCCACAGGAAATATGTGCTCACACTGCTGAAACCAAAGTTCCCCTTCAGTCGGTCTCTCGACGTTGTGTTGAGAGACGACTGGGGTTTGATCTTGAGAACCTATCATCTCCGAGAGGAATTTCTAAACGCCAATAGGATTGGCGAATGGCCCGCCCACGCCAGTCTCCGCCCCGTGCATACGGGTATAAAAGGAAGATGGCGGCGGTCATTCACTCACCTTTTGTTCTTCGGAACTAGTGCAATTATGTTGCATGTTATTATCTTCGAGAGTGTTTCTTCTCCTGCTGGTGCGACGCGGAAGCAGCGGTTCCCTTCTCGTGACGGCCTTCCACTCGACATTTCGGCAAGTTACCACAGAGCCTATTCTAAAAGAGCATATTTCTCCAGTTGTTGAGCATGTCTCGCAGCTGTGTTCTTAGGTGCGGCAGACTCATCCCCGAGTCAGACGGCCATGAAACCCGCATCACATGTTTGGGCAACAAGCATGCTGAAGCCGGTTTTCGTTGATATGATATGTTCTGTCTGCGAGGACATGTCTATCAAGGTGTTGCGGTCACGGCTGGCGACGTTCTTCGGGACTGTTGCCGCCAACCCGCTCGCTTGTCAGGCGAGTCTGACTGCCGCTTCGGCGAGGTCGACTGCCTTGACGAGCAGCGGGGGTGATATGGGGATCTCTATGGATGTCGCTCCGCCAGCTCCGGCTCGGCGGACCGCCCATACCCCAGTCTCGCCTGGTGCGTCCCCGATGGGCGGCGGTTGACCGTTCCATAGCGGGAAGGCTCGTAAACGGGATGAGGACGAATCTCTGTCGCGGCATCGGACGGCTGCCTACTGGCATCTGACGCGGACGATCTCTCCGAGCTCCCGCCCACAAGCGGTAGAGCTCGTGATGGGAACCGCGGAGATGTCGGCCGTGCTAACCCGGGCGGCCCCGAGCATCGGGTTGAGGTGCGTCACGCTCTCCCTGAAGCGCTCGCGGCTGAACGAACGGTTTCTGGGGGCGGGGCGTGGTGAAAAACTGCGAACCACCCAGGTGACGTTCTCCCGGAGGTGCATGAGGAACTCACGAGGTCGTGGAATGCGCCCCTTTCGGTGCGTTCCACACTTGTGAGCTCTACAGCTGTGACTTCCCTGGAGGGCGGAGCGGCCCGAGCCTATGTTGACGTCCCCCATGTGGAGCGTGCTGTAGCGGTGCACCTGTGCCCGCAGACGGCTGCCACCTGGGGGTGTCGACCTAGACTCCCGTCCAGAGCGTGTAGGCTCTCCTCGATATTCGGGTCGAGGGCTTATAACGCTGCTGGACAGGCTGCTTCCGCCCTCCGCGCCATTGCGATCCTCCATGTCTTTCGGGCTAAAGCCCTGAAGGACCTGGATGAAGGGAAGCCTGACCCCACTCGCATGAGTGAGTTGCACACTGCCTCAGACCTCGCGCCCCGTGCGACGAAGGCCACGGCAGGAGCACTGGGTCGGTCGATGCCCACTATGGTGGCCTAAGGAAGGCATCTGTGGCTAAGCCTTGCACAGATGGGTAACGTCCAGAAGGCCCGCCTTCTGGACACGCCTATCTTGCAAGCCGGGCTGTTTGGAGACACCGTGGAGGACGTCATTAGTTCTCTGAGGTGCAGAAGCAGACTAGGGCAATACCGCAGATATTGCCTCGCCGCGGCATGACCACCCACAGGTCGTCACGTCCCCGAGCGCAGCCTGCTTCCCGACAGCCCCGCCCCTCCGCAGTGGTGCCTCCTCCGCGCAGGGCTCTCCCAGAGGGCAGCCCGCCCGAGACACAGAACGCGGAGGAGAGCGACCCCCCCCCCCGTCAGCAGCCGCAAGGGAGGACCCCAAGCGGCCTGACGGGACGAACCCGGGGGAGACATCGGGTCCGACTCTGCCATTCTTCGCGGGGTCGGGACGAGACGCTACCTGCTGCGTCTCCATCAAGTCCGGGCCTTTTCCAAGGCCCAGCACCCACCTCCTCATTAAGAGAGTTGTCTTCCCTGGGTTCCCTTCCTCCACAGCACCCTCAAGCAGACGGTGGTGAGGATGGATAGCGCGGCCGAACACAACCTCCACGTGACGTTGGTCGACCAGCGCCACAAAGCAGGTAAGTCAACAGAACCGTCAACCTCCCCCATGGTGCGAGGTGACCGTTCTGTCAGCCATCGAACCAGCCCTCCCAGGTATGGTGAAGGAGATCGCCTCTCTGACCCCGTTGTCACGGTGCATCAGCCCGTCTCGGTGGCTGGAGAGGACGATCCATCTCGGTTATACGATCCAGTTCGCCATGCGCCCACCGAAGTCTCGGGGCATTCCGTTCACCTCGGTGCGAGGAGGGAATGCCCCCGCACTTCGGGAGGAGGTCGCCGCCCCGCGGCGAACATATGGTCGATTCCGTCCTGATAACCGGGATGTCCTTGGGGTTACACCCATACTTCATAGTGCCTGAAAAAAGGGGGGCGGGGCAGCGCCCCATCATGGATCTGCATCTCCTAACAGGCACCTCCGGCTGCAGTTTAGGATCTTGACGCAGGTGCACATCTTGGCCAGGATTGGTTCGTGGCAATCGACCTGAAGGATGCGTATGTCATCCTCCCTCGACACCGGCCGTTATGCGGTTCGTGCTCGAGGGAAGAGCGTGGCAATACAGCATCCAACCCTTCGGTCTGGCCCTGCCTCCTCGGGTTTGTATAAACTCAGTGAGGCCGCCTTGTCCCCTCTGGGTACAGGCGTGCGAATTCTCAGCTGTCTCGGCGACTGTTGTCTTGGGCACACTCGTGAGATGTTGGGTACGCGAGGGACCTCGTGCTTCGGCACCTAGACCGTCTCGGGCCTCAGGTCAACTGGGATAAGAGCCTGCTCACCCAACGCTGAGCACCTCTTCTCTCGGTATGGAACTAGACTCTGTTTGGATACCAGCGGCTCACTGCGAGCACGCACAGTTAGTGCTGCACTACCTGGCACGGATCAGGTAGGGTCCAGCGGTCCCACCGAAAACACTTCGGAGGCTCCTGGGGCATGTGACATCCTCGGCAGGGGTATCCCGCTCGGGTTGATGTCCATATGACCGCTTCAGCACTGGCTTCAGAGTCGAGTTCCGGGAACGGCGTAGCCCCAACGCTAGGCGGATGACGGTTACGCCTCAGTGCTGGTGTACCCTCATTCCTGGTCAGATTTGACCCTTCCGAGCAGGGGTTCCGCTCGGACAGGTCGAGGCGCGTCGTGGTACGGCTGACGCCTCCCTGAAGGGATGAGGGGCAGTGTGCAACGGGCACGCAGTAGCGGACTGGGACGGGTCCCAACTGTGACGGCACATAGTGCCTGGAGTTGTCGACTGTCCTCTGGCACTGAGGAGGCTTTGCCCCTAGTGCAGGACATACGTGCTAGTCCGGTCGGACAGCACATTTTTTGCCGTGCGTACTCATTCGAGGCGGCACACGCTCACGGCGAAAGTCGCAACCCGCCCGACGCCTCCCCCTATGGAGTCAACAAGTCTCTGCAAGCGCATTCATGCTGGAGAACCTGTACCGGACAGCCTATGCGCTCTCTCGGCAGGAAACTCCCCGTGGAGAATGGCGACTCCATCTCCGCGCAGTTCGGCTTGATGGGGAGCGGTTCGGCAGGACACTGCCTGAACCCCACCCATCCTCGCTTGGGCCTCCCTGACCGAGGGTTCCCTCGGCAGGGATGCCCTAGCGCACAGCTGACCGCGAGACAAGAGGAGAACCCCCCCAGTGAGCCTCCCTGCACAGACCTGTGCAGGGTCAGGGAGGAGTGGCACCAAGTCCTACGAGTTGCGCCGTCCTGGCCCAACCAGACTTGGTTCCCAGACCTGATGGCTCTGATGACAGCCCCCCCTGACCGATTCCCCTGACGATCCGCAGGGGAAGGGCACGGTGTGGCCCCCTTTCCAGGCCTCTGGATCCTCCATGCCTGGTCCTTGGACGGGACGAGGAGAGTTTGAGCGGCTTGCCGCCGATGGTCCTAAGACCATCCAGCTGGCTAGAGCCCCCGCCATGCAGCTTAGGGCTTACGAGTGGCGTCTCTTCTCATCCGGGTGTTCCTCCCAAGGAGAGAACCCACGGAGTTGCCGATCAGGTTAGTGTTGACATTTTTACAACAGAGACTAGAGAGTAACCTCTCCTCGTCCACATTGAAGTGTGTGTAGCCGCTCAGCACTATCATGTGGAGGGTAAGTTTCTCGGTCAGCTCGACCTGGTCACTAGGTTCCTCTAGGTGCGAGGGGGGTAAATCCACCTCGCACACCCACTTGAGCGTTCGAGCCCCTCGGAGACGCCTCTCTTCCTCGGGTACGATGAAGACTGCGCTTCTGACGGCGCTCGCTCCATCAAGAGGATGGGGAACCTCCAGGCTTCCGTGTCCTCGGGGTGCCTAGAATTGGCCCTGGTACTCTCACGTGATCCTGAGACCCAGGCCCAGTTACGTGCCCAAGGTTCCCATCATTATTCCGTCAGATGGTGAGCCTGCAGGCGCTCCCCTCCGGGAGAAAGACCCAACCTCTACGTGCTGTGTCCTACGCGCATTCCGCGTGGTTTCATGACCGCACACAGAGCCCTTAGAGCTCTGAGCAGCCGTTGTCTGTTCTAGAGAAAGCCCAGGGGAGGACTGTCTCCAACAGAGTTGGGTCGCTGGATTGCGAATGCCATTTGGCGTACCAATCCTCCGGTCAAGGCCTACTTGTAGTGAGAGCCACTCCTCACGGTGTGGCCTCCTCGTGGACATTGACCAGGGGCGCCACTCTGGCAGACATATGCAGTGCTGCGGGTTGGGCTATGCCCAGTACCTTCATGAGGTTTTGCAACCTCTGAGTGGAACAGGTGTCAGCCCGCGTCCGGCAAGGATAGGGGCCGGCATCTGGCCTGGACGTACGCCTGCGAAAGCGCCTTCTCCCCTCTTCAGGTGAGTAGCGTGCGCTATCAGCCTCCCTACTATTCCCCCACTTAGGGTGAAGTATAGGCTTCCATCCATCATTAAGCATGGCATTTGGTAACAGATCAGGCGGAGCGATCTGTTGGAACCAAGTCCAGTACTGGTAGAGTCACCCCTATTCAGGCGGACCCCTATACTTGGACTAGTGCCCCATACGTAGTGACTCCCCTGCAGGGTAGTCCCGTATGTAGATTCTTCACGTTTTCCCCTCTAGGCGAATCTGTGACCTCCCCTCCGGTGGCTCTCCACCGAGTACGCTGTCCCCGAGTCGGGTTGACACATTCCTGCATGCGCTCTCCCCAGGGGAAGACCATGCCTTTACCTCCACATGTACCTCCCCACGTGGTAGGATGTGGGCTCCGCAACACACTCTTCATGAGAGAGTAGTGTTTTTCCCAGTGCGGCCCGGAAGGGACCTCGTTACAGGGGTAACGCCACCTTCCGTGATGACCGTCAGTAGAAGCTTCTTAGTATGTCTGATACTGAATCCACTGGAAGATTACATCTCGCGATAGCGCTCAGTTGACTCGCTAGCCCGGTCACTGTCGCTCCGCTGGAGATCGTAATGCGGCGTAGTGCCGTGGCGTGTGTAGATACTTCCCCAGTCGTCTCTCAACACAACGTCGAGAGACCGACTGAAGGGGAACGTCTCGGTTACGTATGTAACCTCGGTTCCCTGATGGAGGGAACGAGACGTTGTGTCTTCATGCCACATCACTGCGCCGACCCGCTGCAGTGACCGAGAACTCTCTCTCAGGTTCCTCAGCACAAAGGTGAGTGAATGACCGCCGCCATCTTCCTTTTATACCCGTATGCACGGGGCGGAGACTGGCGTGGGCGGGCCATTCGCCAATCCTATTGGCGTTTAGAAATTCCTCTCGGAGATGATAGGTTCTCAAGATCAAACCCCAGTCGTCTCTCAACACAACGTCTCGTTCCCTCCATCAGGGAACCGAGGTTACATACGTAACCGAGACGTTATCACTAAACACATCGAAAACTGTGTTTGCAACTGCTCACCACATGTTGGGACATCCTCTTCTGCAGATGATGTCTGTTCATCAGTTGAAGGCTTCTTCTTGCCCAGACTGATGATTTTTGTGATTTTCTTTCCAGTCACCCGCCCCACAGTGCCTTTCTGCTCTGATTTCGAGTTCTTCTTCCCTTTGGCTGCAAAAAAAAGGCAAATTAGCGTCAGAGTATGAAATATATTTATGGGATTTCATCATTTGATATATTATAAAGTGATGCTAGATGTCAAGGGACTTGTTGGTAATGCAACTTTAACGGGATGGGATTGGAAAACATTTTGTGGATGATGGAAGATGACAAATCCACACATCTGATGGAATTTAACCAGAAGAAAATAATGTCGGGGATGTCCCCAGTTCTAATGGACCAGAAAGAAAGACATCCAACAATGTCTTTAGTGTGAGAAATCCAGTTCACTTCTCGCCACAATGTTTTGATGATCTTTTCTGATCGAGTGAGGCGTGTGGTCTGTGGTGCTTAATGGTTTTGTAAGAAAAAAATCCCCTTAAGCTTTAGTGAGGAAACATTGTAAAAAGAACAGTCTAGAAATCCAATTCCAAACCAGTGGAGACCATGGTGAGCAAACCAGAAGTTTCTGGCCTGTGATAAAATGTGTAAAACAACAAATTACTTCCTTTTTCTCTAAGAAGTCTGTACTACAAAGGGATGCAAAGATGAAGTATACATAACAGACAGTGAAACGTTTGCCCTTCAGAGGGTTTGAAGAGAGCTCCACTGCAGAAGATTACATTTTAGTTTGTGAATCCTTTAATTAAAGTTAAGCCCGTGAAGTTAGAGTCCTCTACAGTTTCTCTGTCTCTGCACAGCCGCCTCAGGCATGAGAGCCAGAGCCACAGATGCTAAAACCATCTGCCCTTTTTAAGGGCCCATATGTACACAGTTAATTTTATCATGAGGGAAAATTCTCTGATCAGGCAATTTGATTTCACACAGTCTCCGCACTTACGAGAGCTGGAAAGAATGTGACTAATTTGATAAATCTGCATGGTTTCTTTGGGTTTTCCCTTTTCTTTCTTCAAAGAGGTACAGCAGTTGGGAGCTGGTGTGATGTAACAACATCTCAGGTACTTAGAGATTCAATGGTGATGGTTTGTGTTTTCATTGCCATTAAAACTTGTAGGGGGATATGGCCGTAATTACACTGTTCAGCCACAGGTGGACAAATCTGGATTCATATGTGTGTTAGTCATGCATGGCCAGACCTATAAGGCTTGTTCGACATCATGCAGTGTCACTCATACCGATCGGTGTGTGACATCACAGAGAGTAAAAAGTCGACTGCTCCTTACCCCGATGTCTACACCGGATGCGACATGAAAATCTGCTTGTAATGGGTTTGTCACGTTGTGCCATGCCGCATCCAGCGTGGACAACATTTTTAATTATAAATATAATTATTTCTAATGTCTTTTGTCGCATCGCCCCGGTCGCATCCGGAGTAGACACAGTGTTTTGCATTTGAATCGCTCTTGCGGTATTTTGATGTCACACGCCAATTGGTCAAACAAGCCAAAGGCTGTCGGATGAAAGTCTATACTCCCTAGCAGTTTTTATTCACCAACGACCACCTAAAACGTGTTTGACCGAAACATAAAGCAACCAATCACACTTCAGCTTTTTCCAGTTGGACCATTAAAGAAGCAATACATCACAGAAATCCTGTAGGACTGAACCAGTGTGATGATTCTGTACCTTCAGACTTCCATAGTATTTTTTATCTTGTTTTCCAGTATAAATATCAGAATATTCCTAAATCAAAGCACATTTACTTAAGTAAAATGACATAAGATATAAAGAAACAAAATACTTACAGTTTAATTCAAGCTTCAACTTAATTCAATAAACTTATTAAAATTCAAGCCTACCTACGGGCAAATATTTTTCTTGCTTAAGCATAAAGTTAAATAATTTTGCATTAGAATAAAAATTATTTTTTGAAAACAAGACTTAATACCTTGTCATTTTGCTTCTCGAATAAGTGTTTCTCGATTTAAGTATTTTTAGAAATTTGTACAGGAAAACAAGACAAAATACTTATGAATTCATTTTCTGACACTTATATTATACATCATGACCAACACAAGTCTTTATTTTTAGGTTAACTCCCTCATCAAAAGAGCACAGCAGTTATTGTGATTTGTAGTGTTGAAGCAGAGCTATTAATCATTTAAACATGCAGATACAACAGGTTTGGAATCAAGTCAAATTAGGCAACGTTCCTCACCAACATGTCTTGGGCAAGACCGTGCTGTGTCTCAAACCGTAAGAAAGAAAAATAATAGGGCAAAAAGGAATTCCACAGACCTGAAACAGATGTCCTGAAAAATTCAATCCCAGAGCGAGACAGCACAGTGTAAATACTGGATAAATAATCCTATTAGATTATTGAAGAAGATTCTTCTTGTCTAGTGTTTGGCTTTGTTCGAACGATGCAATCTTTCAGATCAGATAAACATCAACATAATGGGATTCAATTTCCTGATGAGTGTTTTTCAACACGGTTCTTACGTACGAATGTAGATACTTAAAAGTTCAATAAAAACTGACATTTTGGCTGGTAACTGAAAAATATAGCACAAACACTGCCAAACATTTAATCCTTAATTAAAAGTGGTTCTTGATCTCGGTTGTGAACATTTTAGAACTACTAAAGTGCATTTAGTGGTTAGTAAATCAGATGCAGCTTCTAGTGAATTCACCCCCAAGTCTTTTCATTGATGCAGAGAAAACTGAAAGAAATCTAAACATGAAAACGGGCTCACCTAGATCTTTTCCATCAGAAATTCCATTCTCGTGGCAGGGCTCTCCATCTGAACTGGGTCTATCATAGGACAGTTTCTGCAAAATAAGTAAAGATATGTACAGTATAGACTTTGTGTACTACAAAACTCATTACATAAGGAAAACAGACCCTGAAATCGAAAAAATGTCATCGATTTTTATATTCATGACAAAAGAACGCAGGCCAAGACACACAATGCATACAAGTACACAAGTCCATAGGCTTCCTCAGTCTACCCAAACAAAACTCAGAGAGAGCATCTGTTTGGAATTAAGTGTGAATAATTACAATAGGCTCACGCATGCTGTGCCAGTTTAAGAGGGTTGAGGTCTGTATTATTAAAAACGTCACAAGCGCACGTAAACACACTATGCGGACCACATCGACACTAACGTGATAGCATACCGTACGCTAAAGAATGTGTTGTTAAAAATATGATAAGATCACATTTCCTCCCACACCTTATTAACCTTGCCAGCAGCACATATCCGTGGCAAGATGGAATTCGGTGCATTTTAATTTGAATAGCTCTTCATGTCCTGGCAGCAAAGCCACCGTGGTCACAGAAAAACAGGAGGAAGGCATGCAGGGAACTAAGGTGCGGTGAAGCTGGCACACAGACTCACAAACCTGCATGTAAGTAGACCAGCATATATTCTTTATGCATAGTAACTACACGCACACATATTATTCATTATTTTTGCTATGGATTCGAACCTTTTTCCAGCTCTGATTTGTGAACAGTAGAAGCAGATCCGGCTCCGTCACAGTCCAGCGCTCCGTTTCCATTAACACAGACTTCCTTCATCACCTTAAAGGAACCAGAGAACATGCATTAGTGCAAAATAATAAATAATTTTGACATAAATAATCTGCATTTATATGAGGCTGCTTTTTATTAATCCTAAAGCATAAATTGTGTTTCTTAGGTGTTACTTTTTTCAAACATTAAATGTAAAATAATTACGAATACAGTTTTTTACGTAAACCTCACACAGGAGTGTCACAAATAACAGTGTTTATACAGCATTAAATTTTTTCCATGATTTACTTTTTTCATGGTTTTAAAATAATTCCCTATAGACATTTTCTTTACGTTCTTATGACTTTTTAAGATTTAACTCATTTCCAAAACTTTCCTTGGGATTGGAAATCACACATTTAAAATTCCTGACTACCTGGGCATCCAAATTTTTCCTTGCACCCATTCAGATGCCACAAAACATTCCATCCCCTCCATGTTCTGCCATGCACATGCACTCGAAAGGATTCTGCACGTCACATGCAGTTGGAACTGCAAAAAGCAGCTGAAGGCTGTTACATGCGTCATTGCTCTCGTGGCTGTCTCTGTGCTGAGCAGTGACTCTCGCTATGAATGAGATATCCAGAGATCTCCTGACTGCACAGACTCCTCGCCGCCACATACGAGCGTGACCTAGGATGACCCGTAGGTTTCGTCCCAGAAAACCAAAACCAGTGTAGAGTTGACCAGACTGCTACTTTAGGCCGTCACCGACACACATAGAAACTCCACACACACCATCGCCATGTCTATCTGCCCCTTGCCAAAAAGACCAAAATATATCCAAATATTCCCTTTGAGTTCCTCTAAGCGTCAAAACTTGACGCAGCACGCTGGGGTTTGGCACCCGGTTGACATAATTGGGCTCACAGGAAAATTGTAGGCTGTGGCCTCACTCTTTGGCTTTGACTGCAATGAAGTGGGTTTCTGGGATACGCTTAGTCAAAAAATCTTTAGCGGAAGATGTCAGGAGCTTTTCTAAGCATTCTCATTAACACATACTTTAAGTGAAGCGTACTTATGTAGAAGTATATGTTCCAACAAAATGACTTGTTGAACAAACTGTGAATTTTAAAATATGTTTGAGGAAAGGCAACAGAAATCAAAGTGGTTCTTGGTGAAAGAAGAATCAGACAGCAGATATACACACACAGTCACACACACACACACACACACACACACATACATTACACGTATGTTCTACAGCAGCCTCATGCAGGAGAACAATAACGCTCCATATCTTACCATTCTAGCCCAGGGCTGAGAAGAGTCAGATAACAAAAATAAGAAAGAAAGAAACTGAACCAGAAACTACATTGAGAGAACCAGCTAAAGAGACTGGATGAAAGAGAAACAAAGAGGAAAACCACTGCTAAGAAGACATAAACAAACTCTAAAATGTTCGGTTATTTTAACCCATCATTAGGTAAAAAAAGCACAAACCGTTGGGTTAAACTGTTGTGTTAAATTAACCCAGATAATTTTTATATTTGACCAAACAATGGGTTAAAACAGACAGGTGAAAAGGAAATTCTGTCATCATTTCCTCACCCTTGTGATTTCAAACCTTTATGACTTTCTTTCTTCTGCAGAACACAAAAGAAGATATTTTGGTAACCTAACAGCACTGGCTCCCATTCACTTCTATTGTATGGAAACAAAACCAATGCAAGTGAAAGGGGACGAGTTAACATCAGTCTTCAAAATATCTTCTTTTGTGTTCTGCAGAAGTAAAAAAGTCATACATGTTTGAATTGACAAGAGGCCGAGTAAATGATGACAGAGTTTTCATTTTTGGGGGAACTATCACTTTAATTTATAACCCAACAGATAGGTTTGTGCATTTTTGACCAAACGCTGGGTTGAAATAACCCAACATTTTCAAGTGATTAGCAGACAGCCACCGGATAAAACATCTACCACAAACGATCAGAGAAACCTCTGGACGTCTCTACTGTTTCTTGAAAAAAAGTTTCTTCTTGCCATTTCCCCATCATTAATAGTGTCTGCCTTGCATATTAAACTGCAGTGCAGGAAAGGTTACAATGAAGCCTAAGCAACAGAGAAAAAGTGAGCGAGAATTACAGAGCGAAAGAAAAGGGAAAGACAGACGATTATAAAACCAACTCAATATCCAAACACACTCCCTAAACATTTCAACTAAAAATATTCTAACACAACATCACGCTCTTCAAATTCTGAAATGTTTCAGGAACAACAAAACGTTTACTAGGTTATTAATCATCCAGATTGTAGAGGGAATGTTAGCCTTCGAAACTGATACGGAAAACAGCTTGGATAGGCCGTCCCTGCCCACCCTTGATTGAAAGAGTGGTTGTGTGTGTGAATGAAACACAATACAACAAAGCACTTTGGGGGAGGGAGGTTTCTGTTTATCCCAAGCCAAAATCAATTACTCCTGTATGTTTTTAGAACACCCGAGACAAAACCAAACAGCTCGGAGCTCTGCCCTTTCTTAAACAGCAATTACAGTTCTTGTTGCTTTCCAGGGCAGTCTGATGTCCACACCCATTCAATGTTTTTGTAAAGCTAACTGCACGTGCCATAGTGCTCACGGATCAATAAACAGAAGCTCATCATGAACTCATGGAAACAAGTAGCGGATTCAGAAAATGTGCAATTGGCATTCTTATTTGGGATGTCTTTATAAATCCAAGAGGGGTGCACCTCTGTTTATAAATGGAGCATGATGGACAGTAATGAGGAAACAGCATCAGTTGATGTTGACTGCAGATGGTCTTTGTTGAACTTTAAGTTGGCATGAACTCAAAGACTCATAAGAGAACACAGGGATGCTATGAATTATTTCTCTCTGTTTGTGGAAACTACATGTGCAGGAAGAGTTATAAATAGACATGCAACAGAGTAGCAGGTTATCATTGAGTTCAATCTCCAGAGCCAATTTGGAGGCAGAGAAGGAAAAACATCCTTTGAACTTATACCAAGAAACACGTGTTCACAAGAGACGAGCATGAACTGTGGGTGGACATCACATTTAGAAATATGTAAATATATTTCTGCCACTGTTTATATAACTTCATCAGCCGATAGTAAGCTGCTCAAAATCTTTTTTTTAAGAAAGCTTGTCCCGCTCCTGCTATAAAGACCAGCTGTTGAATTGACATGCTGATGGGGGCGGGTTTATGCGGTTTAGGTGGTGTACCAGTATAGCCATTTAAAAAATGTTGGCCAACCTGCATGGTCTTTATTGTGAACTCTGACTGAGTATGTCTTGGTGGTTAGATTGATGAAAAAGTCCCAAAACAATTTAATGCGATACAGAAGTATTGCGTAACCCTGTCTTAGTTTACCTTAAGCCACTCTTCGGCCTGTTCTTTGCTCTGGACGGCCAGCACCAGCGCATCAGCGCCCTGATGGACAATCTTCAATTCGTGTTTCTTCTTCTTGCCATCTTTGGGAATGTGTGTGATACTGCAGCCAGATAAAAGGAGCTCCATTTGTGGAGTCTGGTCTTTAGAGGACGACTTATAGCACTAAGAGAAAGAAAGTGACACGAGTGAGGTTACTTCTGCACTACTAACAATGCAAAAAACTGTTTTCAAACATTTCCCCCTTTCGCGTCTGTAATTGTTTGGAGAGCAATGTTTTGTGACAATACATTTTTACTTTTTATGGGAATTAGCCTAATATAAGAGAAAAGTATTAAGATCAAATAAATGATATACTTCAGGACTTAGAAGGATAGTTCTATTAAAAATAGAAATGTGTCATCCTTTATTCACTTCTGTTCATGTGCTGTGACTATTCTGTGGAACAAAAAAGAAGATATTCTGATAAATGTCTCAATGGTTGTCCCTACAATGGAAGTCAATGGGGGTCAATGTTGTTTGGTTACCAACGTTCTTCAAAATACCTTCTTTTGTGTTCTGCAGAAGTCATAGAGGTTTGTAATGACATGATGGTAAGTAAATGATTTCGTTTTCATTTTTGAGTGAACTATGCTTATTTCAAAAGTAATTTTTACACACAACAACAAAAGCAAATACTGAGTCATAAACAAAGCAGTCTGTGTGTTAATATCCGTGTATGCTCACCAACAGTTTGTTGTCCTTTATAACACACAGCAGTTTGGTCCACTGTCCAAAGCGTTTCTTTCGCAACAGGAAGGCGCAGATACGTGCATCCTTCACCAGGTCCATGGAGGCCTCCTCAGACGGCCATTGGTGACGCATCTTTTTTCCTTTCCCATCCTCCTCTTCCTCGTCATATGACTCGTATGAGCTGCTCATCGCATCCGAGTCATAATCTGACAACATAGTGTAGATTAATGTAAAGGTCAAATCACATCTTTATGTATCCAACAGGATGTTCAAAATGTATGTGTGTGTACTCACTAGAGGTGATGTACTCAGGGGCTTTTCCAGGACCCAAAGGTACGGCTTCCTCGTAGTAACCTTCAGGGAGAGAGGAGCTTGGCAAGGGTGGAGGATCATTGTCTGGAGGCTTTGGAGAAGAGGGAGAGAGAGGAAGAATGGTCAAGTCAGTCATATACTGTAACTTGTGCTAACCCTTTTCTTACAAACGTGAGAATAACAAATGTAATCTACCAGCCTCTGCAGCTCAATTAAATGTATGCAGTCGTATAACATCAAAGGCTAGTAATATCAAAACAAGCAATCTGCCATAATCCATTTTATTTAAAGTGTATCTCGGAGGTCAGCTGTTGAGATCTCTGTAATTTAAAAGAAAACAAAGCACCTCAGAGTGGGACCAACACAAACCCGTCATAGACCTATGGCATCTTTAAAAGACGATATGAAATAACTGTGTGAAAAACAGGATTTCAAGATAAACATTTTTGTTCTGAGTTAAAAGAATGTGTGAAATAAATGAAAGAATAAAAAAGACAAAATATGAAACTAGATGAACACTGAACTACAGATTCTGTTCCTTATTCCCATTTGGAGACAGGCCATAAGCAATTGTGGGTACTTTCTCAAATGCAAGTCTCCTTCTATGTTTAAACAAAAACAACTGTAGTAGATACAACTCGAACCTAACACGCTATAACACATTTAACTTGCAGAAAATACAGAGAATCTGTTACAAAACATACAGTAGTCAATTTTCTGTGTAGGCACCATATTAAGACATCAAAGATTCATACATAATCCTTTTGCATATAGCAATTCCATAATGCATTGTGATGACTTTATTAAAGAAATCTTCAATCTCTTTGATCCATCAAAGCAAGGAAAAACTGCTTAATGTACTTAAAATGGTCTTTTACTTAACATTACTGTTGTGCGGTTTTATGCTTGGCTTGGCAACATGCTAATAGACAACAATATTGAAATCAACTGGGAATTAAGTCTTTTGTGTACTTTACACAAAGTGCACTATTTGTATGTTTTATTTATGAGTTATTCAATAAGAGGTTCTGTTTGCTACCTATAAGGCTGTTTTTATGCAGACTGCTCGCATGTTTTGGCACATAACCTGTTTGCGAGCTTTTGATTTAATTCTCTCCATGCCTTTAAGTGACTTTACTCATACACACACATGTTCTGAGTTAAACTCCTGGTGTCTATAGAGCCCACTACAGAACCTTGTTGTAGTGTATGGAACTGTTTGAAAGAGAGAAAAAATACAGATTGTGTGTATATGTGCAAATGAGCGTGTCTGTGTGTTACAATGTGTTTAAGACCCTGATTTGGGCTTTGGCTTGTTGGCCCCACTGGCAACACATGTGACAGCCTGTGGTGGTCATGACAACTCGGGTCCTCCAGTGCCTCACTTATTTCACAGGCTGCATGCAAACAATTATGGCTGATGACAAACTCATTTAAATGCTTTTCATTTACAGCTCATGGAAAGTCTGCCTTTATTTCTTTTTCTTTCGTTTTAGTTCACAGAAAGTGCTTTAATTTTCCAAAGCATTTCAGGTGGGATGAGATACAACACGTTTAGGGACACCAAAGCGACCGTGATCGCAGTTGTAATGCAGGACATAAAGAATTACATGACACATGCATGCCGCAGGACAGCTGCTTATAGAACAAAAGAGCAAAATTAACATACCAATTCATTTTCTCCATGGAGAAATAATGTATGAACCTTTCAAAACAAGACTGTGAGCTACAAGATTTGTAAAGTGATAGTTCACAGACAATTAAAGGGGATGTGCAACGATGTTTCATCTATTCTAACTTCTGGTTTCTCATGCTTGACATGGTCAACTTGTCAAAAAACGAGTTGGACGTATGACATAGTATTTCTGTGCTCGATACACTCCCCCATTTGAAACTGATAGATGGAGCGGATTTTAAAATCGAGCAGTACTTCCT
The DNA here is from genome assembly GCA_006030095.1 of Triplophysa siluroides. NCBI lineage: Eukaryota > Metazoa > Chordata > Actinopteri > Cypriniformes > Nemacheilidae > Triplophysa > Triplophysa siluroides. Next base: position 3,932,078 of record VCII01000846.1, on the reverse strand, counting down.
ACTGATCAAAGAGCCGTAGTTCACGGAAGAGCTGTGCATAAAACCAATGGGTACGTGCGCACATGCTTAAGTTCTGTTTAGTTTTCTATATGTTTGCAACATCTCATCTGATAAGTTTTCCCTTTTAAAAAACCCTCCCCACGTTCCCAATACTGTATATTTCCACCTTTATTTATAACTCACACAGTGGAATCATACCAAGAGCAGATTTCTCCTGAAATTCTGGGACACACATGCTTTGAAAACATATGGAAAGAGGCATGGTCAGGGAAGGATGTAAACTTAAAGACATGGAGGACGCAGCGCAATAGAGACTGTAACATGGAAAGCCAACAGCATGAGAGCCCAAAAATATGCAATGCTGTGGTACAGTAGAAACTGTAGTGTTTTTCTTTTATGGTAAACATTTACAGTCTAATATTTCTTTAAAAACAGAAGCCCTATTTATCAGTTCCTTCCTAGCATCAATAATTTCCCATCAAAGCATGAACTGTTCAACTAAACACAGACTAAGGCTATGTTATGCCTGTTATGGTTGAGGGTCATCAGGGCATCTGAGCCCGCAGGGAGGACAGAATTCCAGTCAGAAAGTGCGATGTGAAGACTCTTGCTGAAGCGGCTCAAACTAGAGCAGCTTGTGTATTCTTAGGCTCAGTTCCACGTCTGGTACAAGAAAAAATGTACTTCCACCCATTCATGCAACATTTACACCATCAGCATGTCTACATTAACACTTTAATATAGATAAACTTATCCAGTAGATGTATTGGATAAATCTTTGCTGTCCTTCCGAAACCTTTGATGTCCAAATTCTCTGTTGTCCCAGAAATGGAAAATGCAATGCATTTTTTAAATGTTTAAATACTATGTTGTCATTATTGACAAGCACCTTTTAATGCTTTCTATTGGTTAGATATTTGGAAAACCAAGTGACAAATATTAAATGGTGATTAATAATAACAATTTATGGCAAAAAATAAAAATCACAAAATATGGAGATACAAGGTTTTAAAAGGAAAGCAACGATATTCTGTATTTAACCACAGTATAGACCCTGTATGTATGTATGTTGTATGTATACAGCATACATACTGGGTCTATGAACATCATTTTTTTTCAGGCACTTTCTCTCAGACCATTTATATACAATTATATACTGCAAAAGCCTACATGTTGAGATTGTGCTGTCTGTGATAAAATGTGAGTGTAAATGCAGGGACGTCTGGACCTGTCTGGGATTATCGTATCAGAACTTTTACAGGGTATCCAGGAAAACACACTTACAGTATTTCTGCAATTCCTTCAATCTTTCAACCTCCACATTTCCTCTCTTGGCCACCTTGCTTTGCTGCCTATTCATGCATTCACATGAAAACTATTCATCCACTGCAACTTGACCTCCTCCCACACAAACACAAATACTTTAGACATACCTGTACTATTGCACTTTTGTATCAACTAACCTGACAAAAACGTTTGGCATTGTGTGTGTGTGAAGTAACACATGTTGTTTTACATTCAACAATATTTTCTTTCCTGACTAGTTCTCTTTAAAAAGTCCAGCAGTACCACACAAAAAGCAGATGAACATCTGACAGCTCATTTTCTGAATCACAGTCTATATAAACTGTGACTTGCTATAACCTATAAAAGATGTTCACATAACCATATGTATTGGTATTTCCATGGCAACGAACAAAATGCATTGTTGTGCATGAATCATAATTCATTTTCCTCCTTTTGTCCATGACACAATAAGAGATTAGGTCATTGCATTCCAGACTGCGGTTAACCCTCCATAAAAGGGAGGGGGTGGGGGTACAGTTGAGCCCTTTTGCTTTAGCACAACTGGATCTTGAGAAATAAATCTCCACCATCTGCCGCTGTGGGCATAGAAAATGAAAATATTGATCCATAAGTACCTGATTCTCCTACACTGCTGGACTCTTGCTTTAGGAGTGACCTGTTCTTAGATTTTGGCAGGATTCAATTATCAGTATGAAAAAAGCACAATGTAACGAAGGATAAAAATGACTAAAGGAAGTCTAAAATGGCTTTGATTAAATGAAGGGAGATTCCTTGGTCCCCCTGAAACAGACTCCACTTTGGGTTAACTTTTCACAAAAGTAGATAGATAATGCGTTTGTGTGTGTTCATTAATTTGATATTGTGTGTTTGTGGTGCACATTTGAAGGCTGATGGGGAGGAGCAGAAGCCAACATCAACACAGATGGAAGTCATCATAGTCCCAGTGGAGTCTGCTATGGCTTCCCCATATTCTCTTACACACTCTCGCTTTCGCCTCAGCTGTGAACGGCATGGAAGTCACTTACTGGGACAAACCAGGAACGTGCTCACACCCCGACACAATCCGGGTTATTGATACATGGCTAAATCATCTTCTTTATGCTTGAAATACACTAAACAACCTCACAGGAAAGCACACACCACAAATGAGAGCACACATTCCAAAGCTCCATCAAATATGCAACTAAGTATATCATTGCACCAATGCATTAAACAGACACCGGATTCAAGGTACACATTTGTGACACTGCCTGTGAAAATCCAGCTAAAGTATTTTTTTGTGATTTACTGTTTTCTATATAAAATCATTCTACATAATGAAAAGATAATTCTGTGAAAATATATAAAATATATTGATACAACTTCAGAATTTTCTCTTATAGACAATGAAGTATATTCTTCTTAAATGAAGAATATTTTTTTGTTGATATATTATTTTATATATACTTATGTTATTTGTGAATAAGATTAGCCTAAACATGCTGCTAGCAAAGATTTTGTTGACTGGACTTGAACACTTAAGTGTTTGGCCAAAACTTGGCCAAAAGATTGGCCAACTTGCTAAACTATGCAACCTGAAATGTTTTTTTAACATTAAACAATGAACTCAAAGTCCCCAGCATGCACTGCAGCATTGTAAATTTGTTGGTTAATATGTTTAGACTATATTTAGACTACTGTTTGCTTGCAATATTTACGCTGTTTTTGTTGTCAGTGTTGTTTTTAAATGAATGATGTTTGTACATGTGCATGACACAGCACTGCTACTAGAGGAAATGCATGAATGTGCATCCAACACAAACTGCATGAGCACTTACTTGAAAAATGAGTTAAGGCCTGAAGAAAAGTGTGTATATAAAAGCGTAAGAAAATAAACAAATAATAATCTATGGAGTGGGATTATGTCCTTTGTTGTGGAAATTCATAAATTACTTTGGTTCAACTGTTTTTTCTTTGTTTAGTTATTTAATAAACTGAGTTAGGTAAACTGCTTGGCCCAATGAGTACACTCAAGCAGGTTGCCTTGAAAGTTAAGTTTTATTTTCTTAATACTTAATGAGTCCGTGTCAAATATTGAAATTAACGTTTAGGAAGCCAACTTTCTGCATTTCTTGTGCAAAATAATAAAACACAAATATCAATAGCGTCATTAATTGTTAACTTTTGCATACTGTATCTCAAAATCTATCATACATTCTATCATTTACAGAGATAAACACACATTACCTATTTTCCCCATTTTATGGATATGACTACCTTGATGCTCCTAATCTCATAATTAGATTTTAAGACTATATCCTGGATTTCTCTGCTCCTGCATCAGTATGTGTGTTCGCTGGGATTCAAACCTACAAACTTGCCGTTGAGAGCACTAAGATATGCCAAATGCACCAAAGAAACACACAAATGAAAACAGTTTTGTATTTTCCATGCATAAGTACTGCTGTACATAAGCTGTTAAAGGACAAATAGAAATCCCCAACAAGACTACACAGCAAGTACATACACGTAAAATATTACAAGCACAGAGAGCAAACTTTCTGCATGTGTGTGTGTGTCTGTATGCTGAGCTTTAAATGATCTTTAACTTGTCTCTCAGTTATAGTCACTGTTTGATGAAAGAAGTAGGTTAGCACTTAATAAGCTATGCATCAACAGCAAGTCAAAATTTCCTCTCCTGGGGTCAATGTAGTACATGTACAAGATGCTTTACAGTTGTTTTACTGCCAAACTTCGAGCAAACCCAAAGCCACAAAATTCAGTTCAACACAAACACACACATCCAAAGAAAGTCTCCAGACATGATTCTTGTCCTTCTGTACTGTGGCGTCTGTTGTCCTGTCCATGGCCCTATCTCACCACTCACATGCCCAGCTTCCCCTATTATTCTTTTCTCCAATCCCTCTGGTTCTCCCGCTCTGTGGTTTTGACCAATCTTTTAGTAAGGACCATAGAAGGCTTTAGTCAGACACGCACACACTTGAAACGCGCAGGATTTGGTCTGGCAGAAACATGACGGGGAGTTTATAAACCTGGCTTACCGATACAATACTAAATCACATAGCTAGAGAGAACGAAAGAGAATGAGAGAAAGCACAGGGTGTGGTTGATGGAGAGCAGGAGTTAGAAAAACTAAACAGTGTAATGGAAAAGAAAAAATACGCCGAATTTCGTGTTCTACCTTTTACGACATTTTGCAGAGGTTAGACCTTGGACTGTTGTAAATTGATATTTTATTCTGTTCTTCCCTTCCTGATCTCCACATTCTGTCCACAACCCCCCCACCCACACCTCAGCTTCCTGGAAATAGGAACAACCACCCCCTTGCACACATACGCTGGGGTTATGCACGGATGACTGAAGTAGGAAAGGATGTTTCTAATTATCCTGTGTGCTGTAAAGTGCTGAGTGTGTATTGAAGAGTGGACTGTAAAACTAGTCTTGGGACGTGTGTGTGTGTCGAGACCGACCAACCACCGTCCATGAACACCTGCTGTTTATCATAAACATCAGCATCTGCTGTTGCCTTAAACCAAAGATGATTATTACTTTAATTCTCACACAGATCTGTACACACACACACGGTAATCTGTTTCACGTGTGACAGATGAGACCAAATCAGGGTCGTGTGTCGGCAACTATTAGGTCATGTGACAGAGAGCGAACTCATGTGAACACTTCCTGCTGCTGTTTTACAGAGCTTGTAAAAAAACAGCCAGTGGTAGCCAGTGGTAGTTACACTTATATCCCAATTTAACAACACTGTCTTTGTTTCAGGACTCTGACACAATATACAGTCGTGGCCAAAAGTTTTGAGAATTACATAAATATTCGTTTTCAAAAAGTTTGCTGCTAAACTGCTTTTAGATCTTTGTTTCAGTTGTTTCTGTGATGTACTGAAATATAATTACAAGCACTTCATACGTTTCAAAGGCTTTTATCGACAATTACATGACATTTATGCAAAGAGTCAGTATTTGCAGTGTTGGCCCTTCTTTTTCAGGACCTCTGCAATTCGACTGGGCATGCTCTCAATCAACTTCTGGGCCAAATCCTGACTGATAGCAACCCATTCTTTCATAATAACTTCTTGGAGTTTGTCAGAATTAGTGGGTTTTTGTTTGTCCACCCGCCTCTTGAGGATTGACCACAAGTTCTCAATGGGATTAAGATCTGGGGAGTTTCCAGGCCATGGACCCAAAATTTCAACATTCTGGTCCCCGAGCCACTTAGTTATCACTTTTGCCTTATGGCACGGTGCTCCATCGTGCTGGAAAATGCATTGTTCTTCACCAAACTGTTGTTGGATTGTTGGAAGAAGTTGCTGTTGGAGGGTGTTTTGGTACCATTCTTTATTCATGGCTGTGTTTTTGGGCAGAATTGTGAGTGAGCCCACTCCCTTGGATGAGAAGCAACCCCACACATGAATGGTGTTAGAATGCTTTACTGTTGGCATGACACAGAACTGATGGTAGCGCTCACCTTTTCTTCTCCAGACAAGCCTTTTTCCAGATGCCCCAAACAATCGGAAAGGGGCTTCATCGGAGAATATGACTTTGCCCCAGTCCTCAGCAGTCCATTCACTATACTTTCTGCAGAAGATCAATCTGTCCCTGATGTTTTTTTTGGAGAGAAGTGGCTTCTTTGCTGCCCTTCTTGACACCAGGCCATCTTCCAAAGTCTTCGCCTCACTGTGCGTGCAGATGCGCTCACACCTGCCTGCTGCCATTCCTGAGCAAGCTCTGCACTGGTGGCACTCCGATCCCGCAGCTGAATCCTCTTTAGGAGACGATCCTGGCGCTTGCTGGACTTTCTTGGACGCCCTGAAGCCTTCTTTACAAGAATTGAACCTCTTTCCTTGAAGTTCTTGATGAACCTATAAATTGTTGATTTAGGTGCAATCTTAGTAGCCACAATATCCTTGCCTGTGAAGCCATTTTTATGCAACGCAATGATGGCTGCACGCGTTTCTTTGCAGGTCACCATGGTTAACAATGGAAGAACAATGATTTCAAGCATCACCCTCCTTTTAACATGTCAAGTCTGCCATTCTAACCCAATCAGCCTGACATAATGATCTCCAGCCTTGTGCTTGTCAACATTCTCACCTGAGTTAACAAGATGATTACTGAAATGATCTCAGCAGGTCCTTTAATGACAGCAATGAAATGCAGTGGAAAGGTTTTTTTGGGATTAAGTTAATTTTCATGGCAAAGAAGGACTATGCAATTCATCTGATCACTCTTCATAACATTCTGGAGTATATGCAAATTGCTATTATAAAAACTTAAGCAGCAACTTTTCCAATTTCCAATATTTATGTAATTCTCAAAACTTTTGGCCACGACTGTACTGTATTTGAATACAAATGAATGCTTCTCCACATATTATCTGTTCTGTTGTCAGACATGAAACGAATGTAAAATGGTGACTAAATACGACCCAATAACACCTCGTATTTAATACAACCAGCTGTCACTTTAACTGCTGATAAAATCCTCATTTATAAACACAACATCGTCTGAAAAAATATTATTTATATTATATATAACTTACAGCCTCATGCTTTGTTGCTCCTCTCATCAATGTGTTGCTGTATTATGAGCGCTTCTTTGATTTTAAATCAAGTGATCGTTTTATTGTAGATTGTAGATCGGGTATAGCGCAGACAATTTGGATATACACTTTTACACGGAGTTAAGCCCATTGCACATTGAGTCCGAAATTTCCGCACGTTAAAAAATAAATACGACCTCACGTTGTGTACGACCAATCACATTTACACACTGCCTCCGATATTTCCGTCCGTCATAAAAAAATTCGGACTGGGTTCGATTTTCTGCGTTTTTGGCTTGGCGTGAGTGGCTTTTTTTTAACAATTCAGAGACACCGTACAAACGAGAGCCAAATACGAAAAAACGCATACGAAGATTTCGGACTGTATGTGCAAAGACTGGTAGAGGGCAAGAAGAGCTCGCACACAGACACACCGATTACATAGAGAAAGGGTGTGTGGGAAACACTGCTAACCTTTGTCAAGTCCTGATACACGTGGTCAGCCGTCTTCTCTGTCAATAACATCAGTGACTGTTGACATTTATGTGGAAAGGCAAGTACAAGGAGGAACCCGTATTGACAACACCGCCACATTTTAATTCGTTCACTGTCATGTGAGAGAGTGGCGCTGAGTGTCGAGGGCAGAGCTGCACGCAACATGAGAGAGGCGCTGAGTGTCAACACGCTGCTCGCAACTGCAGCACGTTTAAACTGTTTTAAATAGTAAAATATTTTTTTAAGGGGAATCATGAAAAATCTATTTGTGGGGGCCAGTGTTGATAGTGTGGTGGGCCGTCACGAATAATTCAATGTATGGGAAACACTGTGTAGTTTGTAGTTATTGCAAAGGGGTGAGAAACCAGACTGCAAACGCAAGGAAAAGAAAAGCAAAGGTTTAAAAGAAAAAACAGTGCAGTTGTAATGCAAAATTCACCTTTAAAATAGATCAAGATAATAAACTGTAATGTAATTAAAACTGAAGTGTTTCTGCTCCACTAGCTGTACCAAATGGAATTGCAAACGGTTTATTTGTATAGGTTGCCTAAAATAACACTGGCTCAACCAATGGCGTGAGTTTGGGTGGGACAACCAGTTCAGGAGACCAGAGAAGTGTTTGAAACTTGGTACAGAAATCACACACTGCACCTTTAAGATGGTATGATGTATTTCTTACCATCCAAGGTTGAGGAATCTCTGGCAGGGGCATCTGGGGAGGAGCCGGGAGAGAGGTGTGTATCTCTGTCTTACAGGAAGGCTCTGTGATAACAAAACACAAATAAATTCACAGTCACACTGATAAAAAACATAACCAATGCTGCAATGGTGGCCTTGGTTACAAGCATTCTTCCAAATATCGTCTCTGTGTTCATCAGAACAAAAAATTGTATACAGATTTACAACAACTTGAGGGTGAGTAAATGAAGACAGAATTTTTTTGGGGGGTGAAAAGATGAGAAGAAAGGAAGTAAAAGAGCTAAAGGAAACCTGTGCTTACCTTTAGTGGCCAGAACTCTGTGCAGGATGTTTAAAATTTGCTGTTTCTTTTCCCTTACTCCAGCTGTTAAATATTCTCTGTCCAACAGTTCCAGAAAGACCCGTAACTCTGCCAACAACTCCTCCATCGCTGTAAAAACACAATTTGATATTCAGTAAACGCTACATGCTATACAGTGTCAACCTCGGGTGGTACACCCAGCGAACGCCCACTGTCCATTTACCGACTGTCTCATCCACGTAATAGAAAATGCCTGACTGCTAGTCTTTCTTCCCAGAGTTGGAGTCTGAAGGCTGACATTTGTGAGTTCAGTGTCATCAAATCACAAGAGGATAAAAGTCAACTGTGGTTGGTCGCTTTACACGTCCGTTAGAAAGTCTTTTTAACGTGGCCAGCCATAATAAGCTTCAAAGTGGACCTGACGGATCAAAGTTTATGTGAATATTCAAAAGTCTGGCTTTGTGAGACTATCTGTGATATATCACATACGTCAATCCTGCAAGGCACAAACGTCAATCCTGCAAGGCTGTGTTTTCTTTGTTTTGTTGACTCGCTCACATTGACATTCTACAGAGAAGTTGTGTGCCTTGCTCTACCCTCACAATGTTGGCTGGTAAGTGGCAAAAACAGTGAATTATGGGTATCTGTTGGCCAGGCACCTGAGGAATATCGAAGGCTATCAAATGTGAATTGCAGCCCTGGAAAATCAGATGACTATAAAACAGCATTACAATGGTCTCGAGCCCATACAAACACATAGCTGAGGGTTTACATAAGAAGGTTGGAGGGGGAGGACGACTGCTGGAGGGATGGTTTCTTGATGCAGGGCAGAGAATTGAGCTCACTGATTACAGCGTGCTTTAAAATGAACTGTAGCATAGCAAATTCAGTGTGTCACCATCGTACGACTGCTGCTCTTGATTTCAGCCATCACGGATGCTGTACTGACATCTGGTTGGTTGCAGTTCATTTCAATGCAGGTTAAAAAAAATGCACTGGTGTCTATCCCTCAAACATGAAGCATGAGAAAGTACATAAACTACAACTGTTCTCCTAATACCAGAGTTCTTCAGATTGCCACTGATTGATTTTAGAGGACAGTCTGTTGTTCTTACTTGAAGACATTTCATTTCAATGGAGTTCTCTTGTTGATTTGCTGGATAATTCAATCACATGTTCTTGTTCTCGACTAAATAGACATTTTCCGGTTGTATGTGCTTGAGCTGCTTCTCTGTTCCTTTGCCCTTACAAAAAAATCAAGTTTATTCAATCGTGCTATGAGTGTTCTTCTAACAATAAGAAAGCATACTTTTGCTCTACTATGCTGGTTTATATTAACATAGTTGTGCATTCATTACGCCATATTTTGTATGGATTTTTTCCTCAAGGTTCAAAAGCACTGTAGGTGTCTTACAATAGTAAATTAATAAATGCTAGACTGAAGTATTTTTCATGTGGGGAAAATATTACTATTGTGTCGTAAAAAACTATGGAAAACACAGAGTCCAGAAAAATTAAAACGGAATTTAGGGAAAAACAAAACGGATTTCATAGGGCCTTAAGAATGTTCCAATCACTATAGCTAATTTAATTTTAATATTTAATAAACAAACTGGCAAGGAATGGACGCTGTGCAGAAATTTATGAATAATGGATTCTTTGCATGCTGATTCCGTGTGGGCCTGCTCATAAGAACTCTATTGTCTATACTATTTCCAGTTGTTGCTGTATCATTCCCTGTCCAACAGACTGCACATGTCTGAGTGAATAAAGTTAATGAAGCACTTTCAGTGATGGTGGCCAAACAACATGAAAGAAAATACACTTTAAAAACCAACTGAGCGAACCCAATTCGCTGCAGAGCACCAAGTGCCACGATGAAATGAGGACCACCTTTAAACAATGCTTGGGGGTAAAGTTGAGGGAGCCAGTGAGAGAGAAGGAAAAACATTTAAACAATCACAACCACCCACGTACACAACACTCTAGTAATTTAAAAGGCAGTTTACACAAGACCGTTTTCAACTACAAATTGAAAACTTTTTATGCGTTTTGGCTGTTCATTTACACGAAAACGGGTCTCAAAGTGCAATTTTTTTTAAACGACAGCATATCGTTTCAGTGTAAACTTTGAAGGCGGCGTTTTACCATGATGTCATACGCATTACGTGGTCAGTCTGTAGGCATGCGTGAGTATTCCCCAAACAATTATGGCGGCCCCCATGCGGCATGATTGTGTCGTGTGACATACTTACTATAATTTCTCTGCATAATTTACTGCACCACTACAACCAGACATAGTATTTATATGCACATTACTATAAACACACATACACGCCGACAAAGTGTATTAAAAGCACTTTACGATCAAAACAGTGTATGCAGATGTGTGCAAGCACGTAGGGTTTTCTTTATGGCGCAACAGCGCAATCCACTGGCCTGGCATGCATAATACAGCGTTTTTATTCATTTTCGCAGATCAATTTAAATGCAGATCGTTTTGACAACGCTGTCCTGTGAACAGGAAACTTAAAAAAAAACGCGAAGGAAAAACGTATCCGTTTTTTATCGTTTTTTAACTGTTTTAATCTAAATGCGCTTTTAATACACTTTGTCGGAGTGTATGTTTGATTATAGTAGTGTGCTTATAAATACTATGTCTCCGCTGGTTGTAGTAAATCTACTTTTTGCTGGAGAAATTCTAATATGTATGTCACGCGGCACAAACATGCAGCATGGAGGCCGCCATTATTGTTTGGGGAATACTCGAGCATGCCGACAGACTAAACGTGTAATACGCATGCATATGACGTCATCGTTTTTGGAAAACGCCGCCTTCAGAGTTTACACGGAAATGATAATGCTGTCGTTTTCAAAAACTTGCACTTTGAGACCCGTTTTCAAAAGTTTGCGTTTTCAGTCCCCCAACGCGCCATTTCGTGTAAATGAACAGCCAAAACGCTTAAAAAAATGTACATCCCATTGACAAACCATGGCGTACAAAGCTGAATGCTAAAAGCAGTGACATTTTCACGTACCACATATCTTCTCTGGATCTGTTCCGCGGTTGTGTAATGGTCTGCCTGTTGCTACAAGATTAGCAGATTCTGTAGCCATCTTTAAAGAATCGGCTAAAAACACACCTCAACACCTGACCTCACCTTTTCGACTTCTTATCCTATCCTTACAAAAAAAGGAATTAGCTTTGTATACTGTGGTAGGCTTACTGAGACCAGTTTTATTGCACTTACGCTTTGTTGTCCTTGTGTTGTACTAATTGCCTCTAATGTTTACCTCATTTGTAAATCGCTTTTGATAAAAGCATATGCTAATTGACTAAATCTAAATGTAAATTGTCTTAAAGAAAAATGTGCTGTGTGTAATATTAAGGAAGATCTACTGACAGAAATGCAATATAATATACTAGTGATGCACGGAAATTTCGGCTGCAGAAAATTTACGGCCGAAAATAAATAAAAGCTGAAATATCTTGTGCCCAGGCCTCACTGTAGCTGTTATCAAAGGACGATCAGGTAAGCGTCCCATCTAAAACTTATAAATATAACAAGAAAATCTCAAAACCAGTGGACAGAAAATGACATGCAAGCTCTGTCTGATGTACGACTGTGTGTCACCGGCTTTATTTTTCAGATGCTGTACATTGCGGCACACCGCAGTGGTATATAGAAGTGGCGTTCCACTGTATTTTAATGTTATAATGACATGTAAATTTATGAAAGTATCATTTCAAATATGGTAGAACAGCACTTCTATAGTCCACGGCGATGTGCAGTGTACAGCGTCTGCTAAATTTAACTATTTTCTCAGTTTCCCATTTCTCTCTGTTTTAAGTCTCCCCAACCGGAAACTGATGCGGGTTCTTCCTGTGAAACGTGGAAGTAACACGTGCATATAGCCCATTGACTCATGTGCGTTTAAAGTCGAACTTTAAACACAACTGACACTTCATATGTGAATGATCAGCAGAATGATCTGTAGTAACTGATGACGTAGTCATGTGGACTGTAATCCTAAAGGTGCTGATTTCACTGAAACTCATTTTAAGCCTGTTTACATGAACAGACTCACTGCTCCTCTGTGTTCTGCCTGTTGTTTTCATTAAAATGATTGTGCACCATACATACATTTCTTCTATTATATCAGGAGCTGCTGAGTTTGACTTTAACTTGACTACTGATATGCATATATTAATAATGCCCTATTCGGAAGGGACTAGTTTTACCGAATGGAATTTGTGTTTCTCAGACGTACTCTGTGATTTTAATCCCCTGCGAATCTGCCAAGTCTGTTTTTTTCTCACAAGATCTATGTAAAAATGCCTGAGCAATTTACCTACTGTTTTTCGCCGATCTCAGAGGTCCTCTGAGAAATCTAATCCCGTCCGAATGCGAATGTCTGTGATTCCTGACAATATCTTTTCAAAACGCGTTTACGTGTTTTGGCCAATGTGAACTGCTGCAAATTTTTACTATCACGCGTATATACTTCCTAAATCCCATTCATTCAATATTCCTTTCGAATAGATATACTGTAGATGCTTTTGCAATTCTCGTAAACTGTGATGACTATCAGTTTACTGATATCAGTCCGGAACTTGGCTTTATTTGTCCACCCAATTACATAATGGTAATGTTAATTAAGTTAGTTACAGAGTTAGCTTGATAGCTTTTAAACTGCCTTTATAATACTTTAATGTAATTTAAAACAGCATAATGTCAAAGAGCCCTGTCTAAGTTATTCCACAAGGGTCGCACGGGCATGAGTTTTTAACCTAGACAGTAAAAACAACTTTGTTTCTCACCATAAGAAGTTGGTCAGCGACATCAACTGGCATGATGACATTTAATTCCAGCCAGCAGGCACATTTGATATATCATCTTATGTATGTAGACGGCGAAGAGCTTTACATTTATTAAAACACTTTACACAGCGTTAACATTGGACAAATTCTTTCCCATAACCATCAATAGTTCACATTTCTAAAGCGGAGGTTGCTGAGTCCAGTGTTCTTAACTGGGAATTCATATTCTAACGGGAAGATTTTGATACCCACACCAGATATAAATAAACCTGATCACATCGCCTAGGATCTTTTATAAAATAACGCAGTATCGGAGACATCTGGATGCTTCGGTGTGACTGGTTCTGGAATGTAATGTAGCGATCCAGCTGCTGTGTTGTGTGCAGAAATTTTCAGTAGTCAGAGCTAAGACCGAGCTGTCTTTAAATGTTATTTACTTTACGCTCTTGATGTGTCACGTGGTAACACTCATTCGTAAGGTTTTCTGAGCTTTCTGTAACTGTTGTTACAGCCTTTTCCCGCAAAAATTATTTGAGAAATTTTATTTTGAACCATTAACAGAAATGTCCTCTAACATAGTTACAAATACAAAACGGAAGTGCGGAGCATCAAACAGTCACTGGCGGTAATGCCGCCCTCCATGGAGACATCAAGAAAAAGGTGGATATGCAGGCTGCTTTTGTTGGGTCACATGACTACGCAATGCATGTCTCCAGAGCACATGATCCTCTGCAGTGCCCAAGCGTACGAAACAGACACTCCCACCTCTGTAATAATCTAAGAGATCTCGTCCTGTCCGAATCAGTACATAAAATCACAGACATTGTGAAAGAACAGTTGTAACTCAGATGTCGTTCAGAAAAATAGTCCCGTCCGAATATGGCTTAATTCTACAACTACAATGTTTAGAAGATTGGTAAAAAAGTGTTATTTGATTGTGTTGCGATGACCAAGGAAAATAATACATTTTGTATTGTTTTAAAATATTTTCTCTTGAATTTTTGTGGTTTTAGTATGTGTAATTAATACAATTAAATAAATAAAAAATCAGTAAGTTTGTTTAAGTAATTTTTGGTCTCAGTATCGGTTTCAGGCAAGTGCATCCTGAAATTTCGGTATCGGTTTCGGTCCAGAATTTACATTTTGTTGCTTCACTATAATACATAACTGTCTTCAGAGGTGTATAAAGACCTTACATAGTGACAATTTGCAACCTCACACCGCTAAATACAACTAAAATGTACACATTGCTCCTTCAAGGATATGTTTACACATTGCGATTAAAGAAACAAAGCCCACAAAGTAAGAACAGAGGTACTTTGTCGGTGGATTTTAGACTTGTTTTTTAAATGCCAGCCAAAAAGAAACTAATGCCATGCTAAAGGTCCAGTTTCAATGGCAAAGCTGATTTTTATTTAGTGTTGACGGAAAAGGAAAGCAAGAAAGAGAGAGAAAGAATGGTTTTCAGTTTCATGGTTGTCTAGGACCAGTTTGCCAAGCTGACCCAGTAAACTGAGAATAAACATCCTTCACAGAACAAAAAAGCACATTATCCACCATTCCTCCCCAAATTCAATAACAAAGAGGGATGTGGTCTATAAAACCAATTGTAATGCAGCCAGCACGCAGGAACTAGTATTATCTGCTGATGCAGTGTGTGTGTGTGTGTGCAGTGTGTGTGTGTGTGTGTTATGTGTGTACAGTAAGTCTAAGCAACAACATCCTTGAAATTCACCACCGCTAAGTACCAAAGGAAATATGTGAGCAGATTACAGAGTATCTTTCTCTCTCCACAATGTCATCCAACCCGCCTCTTACGTCAGATTTTAGACCGATTCTCTTTAATGAACTGCTCGAATCCATATGCACACGCATGATCTATGACCTACAGTACTGTATATACAATCAGACGGCTTTTTTTCGGTTTCAACCGATGCCAAGTTTCTGTGGAGTGCCCACCATCCAACATCTCTCTCGCATCCTTTTCTCTGCTTTCATCTCTCTCTCTTACACTCGCGTTCTTCTCGGTTGCTTTTTCAATTTCAGCTCAAGATGCCATTTCTTCACTGACAATTAGCCTATGAAAAAAAGAAGATAACAAAACAGCTCTTTTGCACTGGTATGAAACCAAGAACATACACTCGAACCTTTCTCTCTCTCTCTATCTCTCTCTTCTGAAGACCTAAGACTGCTCATCAAGCATACGGCTTCTCATTGAAGTCTGCTGACAGGATCCAGACAGAAAGCTGGTGATGACTGAGGTACACCACAATCTCCTCTAAGCCTCAGTCCAGTCTTACACATCGAGAGACTTTGGTGAAGAACACATGGAGGGATAAAGGAATGTACAAAGAAAAGCTAGATACAAAGATACAGCATAAATTGTCCAATATTTGTGTGTAACTTATGTAACAGCTTCTGAGCAGAGTTTGCACAAAACAAAACTTTTCTGTAAGTAGCCGCATTATAAAAACACTGACTGAAAATGTTTGCATCATTCCTACAGTTACTGTACAGTTAGTGTTTGTCTTCTCCTCCTTATACTCCATCTAGATAAATCTCAACTTAGCTGACACTTAAACTATAAACATAACAATGTATATTTTATCAAATCTGTCTTGCTTTATCTAAAGCAAAGATTATCAATAAAATCTGTTTCCCAGAAGAAAATTTGGCAGCTGGGCAAAGCGATGGGCAGCTACTAGTCAGTGGTTTGTGAAATTAGCCTGCTTTACGGTTTGGCCTCATCATGGTTACCCCTTTCTACCACAGACTTGGGCACATGACTTGAGCACCACTTTCTAGTCATTTTACACATGCCTGGAAAATAGAAGAAAACTACAGGAGCGCGAAAAATATTAAACAGATGCTCCAATGTCCCACTAATGATGGGCTTCTATACCAGCATCTGAGTGGCTGCGTATATCAAACGCACTGGTCCTCATCAATGAAAGACAATATCTCACATACAGTATTTGATCTGTGTGTTTGATTATATGTGTGAAGTATGTGTCTGCTCCATGTATCCACATGAACCTGGTTATGAAAGGACTCTTCAAAATATACATCCATATATGTGTACTTTTGTGTTTATGAGTGTATGGGTAATTACAGAGAACTAACTCTAAAACCACAGTGGGCAGAGGGGTGGGAGAGAGGGGCCGTGGGTTACAGAAACCTTCAAGAATTATCCTTCTAGAAGGCGGAGGAGACTCGACGGTGCCTGAAATACTGCGCAGAAAAGTGTGTCCGTGCTTATGATTGTGTGTGTACTTGTTTGCATACAACATGCATACATTTTTCATGCAAACTTACAAAGGTTTAATGGAATTTGTGTACTTGTGAGTTTGACTTTCAACGCTTACAAAAGTTCTTATGTAAATATTCTGCATACAGACATTCAATTATTTAAGTTTTTACTTTGAATATTAAAATGTCTGCAACACATAGATACATTCTTATTTATATTGCATTGTGGGAAAAGCAAGACAAGTTCGCATCTAAAAATCTGTAGTCTAGACAGTCCCTCTAGGACCACAGTTAACCTTTCCATCCCCAACCAGCCTCCCCTCCTCCCCACACACACACATCTCCATACTTAAAAATCTGGCTAATTCATGCATAATTCAACGCATGTTAATGTAATCCTTAAATTAAGCAAAAAGTAAATTGATATGCTTCACTGTCCATAAAGGAGCGTTTGAGCACTTTCCCCTTAGGGACAATATGAAAGAAAGGCATTAACTCTATCATGATTGTAAATGTTTATGGCAGCCACTAAGAGAGGAAAAAAGAGAACAAAAATGATAAATGACTCCATCGGTGCCAAACGGATGACAGGGTGGGAGGAAACGATGGAGGAAGGCACAGAAGTTACAGAGTAAGTTTTCTTCTTCCCTGCCGTCTTATTTTGGGTCAGACATCTCTAGTTGGAAGGGAAGTGAGGTTTGGGGGGTTTCTGGCACGTGTAAGCCCTTAAAAAGTCATCAGCGTGGTATCTGTCAGAAAGGAGACCCCCTTAAGCAAGGCCAAGTAGGCTAACAGGCCAGTGCCCACATCACACACGGTAATAGAGTGTCAATTTTGACCTGTTTGACAACACCGTGCCATTTTCATGAATGCCAATAAACACATTAACCACCACTGCAGCCTAGCATACAAGTTCAAAGCCAAAGGAACAACCGGACTCATATCAACACATTTTAATGCAAACAACTAAAAAAAAGAATGCTCATACTACATATAACGACAAATAATGCGCAATGCCTTGGCACAACAACACTTGGCCCTTGACATATAAAGCCAAAGCTACACCCTTCGCCCAGATACCGTTAAACCACTGTGGACAATAGGGCTCTGTCATTGCCAACCCAGTGTGATGCACATACAGGATACCTGACACCTCACAGCTGCCTGCCAGCCAACCAATTACAGAGACCCTGCCTATACAGCTCATGTTGTGTTTTTAAAGTGCACACTTGTGTAACAGAAGATAAGAGGGCACCTGTATGGCCCTTGTGGTATTATGGGTTACTTAAATGTTTCTTTCAAACTGTTTATAACTTAGTAAATACTATTCTATTATTCGTATACTGTTTAGATTGTATTCAATAAAAAAATACATAATATAAAAATGACTATAATTGCATTTCAATTTGCACTGTACACAAATAGCTGCCCATGACGTCTTTTCAACCTCGCGCCGTAACATTTACCGCCTCCGCTTTTAAATTTTAACGTTAACGGACCTCAGAGGAGCGGAGAAAAGGGTGAGTTCGGTTTTTGAAACCAATCGAAACGATATTGCTGCCTTTTAAATAGTAATAAAAATGTTTTGTCAAATTTAGCAATCTTCTTCACTAGCGCAATGTAACGAAGATGCAAACTCTCTATTAGAAATACAAAGCTATCGTTACATCGTTATCATTATTAACATACACTCACTGTTTGCAATATCTCACTATATGTACACTGTTCGATCATTATATATGCTTATATTGATCGAAGGTCTCAAAGCATTGAACAATGAAACCAGCCATGCAGACACTGGACACTCACCCCTCGAGGCGAACAGTATGGGGTCGCTCCGCATCTTGACGTCAAGCGCATCTAACTCGAGATCGCTAGGGGTGGCAGGCGTGTGTCAGACAGCCGCTGTATTTCATTAAAAATCCGCCGAACAGAGCCGTCTCTGTTTCCCCTCTTCCCCCTGTGCGAACACCGCTCGCAACCGCCCGGCAAAGCTTAGTTTCCAGTGAAAACTTTCCGAATCTCTCTTCTAGATGCTGGCTCGGCGCGGTTTTGTTCGTTCTCAGTCTATGGCGATCCCGACCAGCAGCCAACGGCTGTGCTTTCTAAGGGGAGCTGCGTAAAGACCGTAAAGAAAATATTGAACTTTCTCTCCATGTCGTGCTCGGCAAACGTGGGACCTCCTTCCTTTTCTATTTAGTTTCCTCTCCCTTTTTTCTCCGCCCCGTAGCAACACATCTCCAATTCCACAGCTGGAAACAGCGCATGGGTGCGGGGAAGGACGAATATTAGCGAGGACGTGTTTAGTAAAATATATATGCACGAATATGCTTATTGTAAGAAAATTCATAGATTTAGGATTAGGAATGACAGCGTCAATATTACATCGATCAAAGAAGAGAAACCTGTTGGTATTGTGGAATATTTTATCTACTATTACACAGCTGGGATCTTGGACGGTTTTACTGAAAAATGTTTGAGAAACGTAATGTCACATCCTTTCTGACAGCTTCAACATGTATTCTGTAAATCACTCGTCTATTACAAGTCATTCATCTAGAACTGTCCCCTAAAAGTCTGAAACTATATCCACAGCGTGCTGGACGTCTGATGAAAACAGCAGGGTCACTGACCGGGAGATGTGTCCACAGTGCATTATGATACAGCTAAAGAATGCGTGTGCACAACGACAAGTCAAGGTAAACCCAGTTCTAGACTGAAGAATGTGTGTGTTCATGTGTGGGTGGTCAAGCAAACTAGTGTATGACAGAAGGATATTGTATCTGGAGACTGATCCATTTATTTGGCCTTGGTGCAAAAACAACAGTATACTGACATCATATTGGGGAGAGAATCAAATTGATATGCAGTTGTCCAGTCCACCCGAAGCACGGCAGCTTGCAACAGTGTTGTTCCTTCAGACTAAGGTTTCAACACAGCCTACACTCCTCACAGTATCAGATTCAACACTATATCAGATTGAAAACATTTCTTAGATACTGAACTTATCTGTTAACATTCTCGATTAGGCTAAACCTCAAACCTAGTTTACTGACATGCTCATGGTGATGAGAGAAAACAAGGTTATACTGCCACTGAACTACATTCTTAAGGTCATTTTAACAGTATACAGAGCGATATCCCAGAAAAGCTGAAAGCTATTTAAAACAAAAAATAAACCCAGAAAAAAGACACAACGAGGCTACGCCTGTGGATTGTGAAACACTCCAGCTCTGCCAAAAAATGAAATATCTCGAATATCTGCCAAACTCATCTGAATGAGACAGCAATAAGTTAATTGACTCCTGGCAGGCAAATGAGTCATTAAGCTCCATTGAAAGATACATAAAATACAATATTTTTTTAAATATTTTGTCTGAAGTTAACCACAGTTAAGTAAATGTATCTTATCCTTGATTAGTATATCCATCTCTCTCCAGCTCCAGACACTCCAGTCAAAACACAAAGTAATTCAGTCATACCCCTCTACCATGATTTATCCCGCACACCACGTGCAAAGGTTTCTGGGAGTATGGCAGAGGCCCCATGCTGGCAAACAAGAAACTGTGAAAAAACTGCCTTAAAATAACAGAACTGTAATGAAGCATTAAATAGCTTGGTAGCTGGCGTAGACTGCTTCCTCTTATGAGTATGGCATTCTTAACGGCAAGCCAGGGCGTTTTGTCGGGCGACGCATAGAGTAAGATAAAATCAAGGTCTTTCCAAGTGAATCTTACATGTGTAAATCATCAGTTGTTTCTGCAGAAAACTTTCTTTCGTTCTCAATGGGAATGTATGGTTTGCAGCAAACCTCAATAAAACAACTCATTACTAAATCGGTTGGCCTCATTGGCAAACAACAAAAATCAAAACAGGTTTGGTGCTGTTCTGCATAGCACCTGCGAGACAAAGGGAAACATGTAAATGTAGCTCTCTGGAACAGATGTAATCAATTGAATTTCATGGGTAAATTAATGTGATTGCTCGAGAGGCCTGACTCACCAGTTGTTTGTGTAGTCTCTTAAAACTAGCATTTCTATTCAGTGCCCTGAATGAACTCAATTTATTTCCAGCCCTTAGAATTTAAGGACTCGCAGAACCTTTATAATTGCCGGTCAGCGTTTCCAGCGTTTTTGAAAGCCTGCCGAGTATTTTTGATTCATTTAAAACCACTGAATATCAGCTTTGCGATCTGCACCCCCTGCTGCTCTCAGAATCTAAACAAAGACATTTGGCTGGACTGTGCCTTATTGCTACATGTACATAATCAGGCCAAAGCCTTCTTATGGAATTAAAAAAAGTAGACAGACAGGATTTAGGATCACAGGAGACAATCGTTCTGGTAAATACATTCACACAGTTTATGTTTATGAAGACCGATAGATATCTCATATGACATCTTAAGATAAGCCTGCAGACAGGATTGATTGATTGATTAAGGAATGAATACTGTTAGTTTCAAAAATGTAAACAAAACAAAGAATACTTAATGCAAAATAAAATTAATTCATTTTGTAGCCTTGTGTCAACGAGTAAATGAAGAGTTCAGATGCAAAATGCGACATTTTGGTTCTAAAATTATTATTTTTTAATCAGAATCCAATGTATATTAAATTTAATAATTGATATTGTATTCATTGCTAATAAAGTGAAATCACTGAACATAAACAGAAACCCTGATAAAGACGGCAATTTTAAAAGAAAGTTTCAAATGGCACCAGTGGAACTTTTCAAATATGTACATATAATATACAGTCGTGGCCAAAAGTTTTGAGAATTACATAAATATTGGAAATTGGAAAAGTTGCTGCTTAAGTTTTTATAATAGCAATTTGCATATACTCCAGAATGTTATGAAGAGTGATCATATGAATTGCATAGTCCTTCTTTGCCATGAAAATTAACTTAATCCCAAAAAAACCTTTACACTGCATTTCATTGCTGTCATTAAAGGACCTGCTGAGATCATTTCAGTAATCATCTTGTTAACTCAGGTGAGAATGTTGACAAGCACAAGGCTGGAGATCATTATGTCAGGCTGATTGGGTTAGAATGGCAGACTTGACATGTTAAAGGAGGGTGATGCTTGAAATCATTGTTCTTCCATTGTTAACCTGCAAAGAAACGCGTGAAGCCATCATTGCGGTGCATAAAAATGGCTTCACAGGCAAGGATATTGTGGCTACTAAGATTGCACCTAAATCAACAATTTATAGGTTCATCAAGAACTTCAAGGAAAGAGGTTCAATTCTTGTAAAGAAGGCTTCAGGGCGTCCAAGAAAGTCCAGCAAGTGCCAGGATCGTCTCCTAAAGAGGATTCAGCTGCGGGATCGGAGTGCCACCAGTGCAGAGCTTGCTCAGGAATGGCAGCAGGCAGGTGTGAGTGCATCTGCACGCACAGTGAGGCGGAGACTTTTGGAAGATGGCCTGGTGTCAAGAAGGGCAGCAAAGAAGCCACTTCTCTCCAAAAACAACATCAGGGACAGATTGATCTTCTGCAGAAAGTATAGTGAATGGACTGCTGAGGACTGGGGCAAAGTCATATTCTCCGATGAAGCCCCTTTCCGATTGTTTGGGGCATCTGGAAAAAGGCTTGTCCGGAGAAGAAAAGGTGAGCGCTACCATCAGTCCTGTGTCATGCCAACAGTAAAGCATCCTAACACCATTCATGTGTGGGGTTGCTTCTCATCCAAGGGAGTGGGCTCACTCACAATTCTGCCCAAAAACACAGCCATGAATAAAGAATGGTACCAAAACACCCTCCAACAGCAACTTCTTCCAACAATCCAACAACAGTTTGGTGAAGAACAATGCATTTTCCAGCACGATGGAGCACCGTGCCTAAGGCAAAAGTGATAACTAAGTGGCTCGGGGACCAGAATGTTGAAATTTTGGGTCCATGGCCTGGAAACTCCCCAGATCTTAATCCATTGAGAACTTGTGGTCAATCCTCAAGAGGCGGGTGGACAAACAAAAACCCACTAATTCTGACAAACTCCAAGAAGTTATTATGAAAGAATGGGTTGCTATCAGTCAGGATTTGGCCCAGAAGTTGATTGAGAGCATGCCCAGTCGAATTGCAGAGGTCCTGAAAAAGAAGGGCCAACACTGCAAATACTGACTCTTTGCATAAATGTCATGTAATTGTCGATAAAAGCCTTTGAAACGTATGAAGTGCTTGTAATTATATTTCAGTACATCACAGAAACAACTGAAACAAAGATCTAAAAGCAGTTTAGCAGCAAACTTTTTGAAAACGAATATTTATGTAATTCTCAAAACTTTTGGCCACGACTGTACACAAAATTATGCCAGTTCTGCTGCTTAAAAGTAACATGTATTTATTGAACTGCAATGCATCCAATTCATAAGACAGTAAAACTAGGCTGTCAGATAAATGTTGTGCGAAAACGTCTCTCTATCTCTGTATCTTCCAAAAAAAAATATGGAATTCACTCATACACAATATTTATTTAGGATGTGAAAGTTGTGTCAATGCTGAATTGAGCATTGTCTGTTCACTGACAATGACTCTGTCTTAGTTCAAACCTAAATCAATGGCAAAAACTGTAAGATGGACTTACAGTACATAAGCAGTAAATGTGCATAATGGAAAGGTTGTGAGCTGGTACAGTACACTGCATCACATGCAGGAAATAAAGTAACTCAAACTGGTCTGGAGAAGTCATCACAAGCAATCAGACTTCATAGTCTGTTTCAGTCAAGAGATAAAGGTTGCTCAGCAGCCACAGTTGCATAATTTGACACCAGAGTTTTATAGTGCTGCAAGACCAGAAAGCTGTAGCACATATGGACAGATAGTATGGAGCACTGGCTGTGGTCCAGTGAAGGAAAGCCTTGATGGAGGGAGAATAGAGCAATACTAAGGAAACTAGGTCATAACCAGGGGTGCCTCACATGTCCTGAAAATTGAAGCTTTGGGCTCTTTGATCGTCCCCTGGTGGCTGGCTGCAGTACAGGTCATAAACCCCGCCCTCATCATGTAAACAAATGGGACAGGGGCCAAACTATAAAACCCAATTACACTTCAAAGCTTTTTCCCTAAGCTTTTTTCTGTTATTTTTGTCGGTTTTTATCATGTTGATGGATGTCCAAGTGTTCGTTTTTTTAATAAGTTTGGTTTTAGTATGTTTATAAAAAGGGGTGTGGTAACATGATTTCTTCGTTTTTGATTGAGTCATCAGGAAATATGGGCAGGACCTTGATACCGGGCTCCACTTCGTGCGCACTAATGCACAGGACTCTGGTTTCACTGACGATTTGTTCTACGCATGCCCAGGCTCCAAACTGACCTTTTTGAGTAACATGTCAGCGCTCATCATCAGACTTTTTACGCTCAATTCATTACAATGGAAGAAAGCGCCGTCACGCTATCCACATTTTTTACAGTCTATGGTCAGAACCATGACTGTGAGTATGACTGCCTATTGACACATATTACCCACATGTAATATCCTGGCTGTGATTCACACATACATTGGTAGTGTGTTTGGGTTAGGCAGGGTCAGCTGGATAGTGCACTTAAAACCGGTCCAACGAGGGGGTTTTGGAGGAGATACACAATCATACAGTATATCCTTGAACCCCCCTAAAGGGGCTTTGACAAAAAACAGCTCAACATTCCATATAAGATACACGGACTGGTGCAGATGAGGTCAATCTATGTTCTCTGTCTGCTTCTTTAGTCATCAGGGCATCTATCAATGACTACTGCACTTATAAAATACAGGACACCTGGTTTGAAGGCTAAAACAATAGCAAAAACACTGTACAGTTATAAAAACTTTCAATTCCATGTTTAATGGGTAATGGAGCAGTCATTGGAGACAATAGAGATTGGAGAATTTGGTGAAAGCCAATCTGCAAGTTAACAACAGCAATAAGAAGCCAAACGGCATTTATCCATATATATTCTTTTATTGATTTATTGGTGAGCCCACTACTGCATTGATTCCTAACTCGTTTCCCCATTGGTCACACTCTTCATAAATGTTCTGTGTTCTTGCTTTCCTCCAACCATCCATGAAGACCTCCTACTTCCCCTTGTTGTGTGTTTTATAAATCAAGTATCATTAACACCCCCCACCCCCCAATCCACAACAAACAGATGGATGGATACATGTATGAAGGGGAGGATGACCCAGCAAGACAAATAATCACAATGACCAATACACACTTATGCCACCCCACCACGTTCAGCTCACTTCACCATCTGTCCAGGCCGTGGCCAGAGACACTGTTGTTGGTTATGGCTGGAGTCAGCTGGGGGCCCTTTGGGGGGAGGAGACCCAATTACGAAACCAATCTGCTTTAATACAAAATGCATGACCCCTCCCTCCCGCAGTTTTTTCCACTGATTTTTTCTCTGGCTCTTGTTCAATTGCTGATCACAGCAATCACATACAAATCCTTGGAGCACATAGTCTAAATCAGGGGTTCCCAAACTTTTCAGCCCGTGACCCCCAAAATAACAGTGCCAGTGACTCGAGACCCCCACTATCCTCAGAGGTGGTTAAAGTATACAAATGTTGTGCGCATCACTGTCCTTGGTTTCTTCGGATCAAGGCACTATCCATCAGATGATTTTGATCAATGTTTCAGCCAGAACCACAGACATTGATTTTCGAGGAAGTCCACCCACCAGAGATCTTACAGCATGTATTTGTGCAGAGTGCTGATTTAGGATCAGATTCTCACAATGTTTACTGGGGTTTAAGCCAGTGCTGAGGAGCAGCTCTGATCCAGAAACAGCATTCCTGAGATGTGATTTTGTACGTATACATGGGCCCTGGCAAGGGCATTGATTTGGGTTCAAGGGCGAAACTAAATTGTCCCTACCAATAATTTCGACCAAACAATCTATGTTTATATATAACCACTGATGTCCATCTGTGTCTTGTGTTTTTTACTAATTACTTCCAGTAATCATTTCATTGAAATTAAACATCTTTTACAACTGCGTTCTGGAAAAATAGCGCAGTTTGTGGTACACAAATGGTTAAGTTTCGTTCTCTGCAAATGACGCAGAAGTGTCGTAAGTTCCGGTGACGAATGCAGCATTTTTCATTTAGATCCAATAGGATAGCATCATCTCTGGGCAGGAGCTTTCATCACTGTCATTTGCCCTAAAAACAAGCCTCAGGTTCACGTGTAACCGCAGGAAAACGGAAGCTAGACATCAATGTTAATAGCGCTGTCAATATGGATATTTATCTTAACGCATCGATTCGCTTTAGAAGACCTTTGTTTAGACCAGGGAGCCGTGTCGAGCAGTTGATTGATGGATGCACTTTTTAGAGCTTCTAAATTCAGCATTCACTCTCATTCTACTGCTTGGAATGCAAACTTCAATTGCATTATTCTTCGAGAAGAAAACCATATTCAGTTAGGTTGCCTTGAGGGTGAGTAAAACATGGGGAATTTTTTATTTGCTGGTGAAATAGCCCTTTAAGGTTGAACTTTAACAGGGGTCTATTAAGCACTCAGTCATATATACAGTAGTTTTAACAATGTAGGCAATGTAGGCAGGCAGTTTTTATCCAGACTGTAGATGCGGTTGAACATACAGTAGTTAATACTGAGTGGCTAATTCTACATTCTGATGTATTTCTAAGGAAACTGATCTTGCTGTTGTCAGCAATAGACAGTGTAGCAATGAGAGTGACAACAATGAAGAACAGTGTAGAAAACTATTTCAAATACAACTAATTTAAGTATTGTTAAATTATTATATTGTTTAAGTCAACAAAAGTTGTATAAGTCAAGTAAACAGCGACAAACTTTAGTGACATTGCTGCTCTGCAGACCAATTTAATGTCCCCACTAATGTCAAAATCAAACTTACGCCTTTGGGACAAAACGAGAATAGGAGAGAGGGAATGGAAGGAAGAGACACAAATTACCTATTTTCAGGAAGCTGACCAATCAGGTTTTAACTGCCAGCCGTCCAAGGTTGGTTGAACTTTGCCACAAATAAAAAAGATGGATGGATGAACAATTTTGGTCTTACAGAGATGTGTTTTTCTACCAATGAAATGCTGATAACAAGAACCACTATTTTGGATCCAGTTGAATTCAGTCAGCTGTAAACACCTGCTTGTACAAATAGGAAAAAAAATGTCATTGATTTCTTGAATCAGTGTAGGGTGATCTCTATTCATTGATCTTTGAGTTTTATAGGTCATTTTATTGAGCTTAAATATCTTTTCAACCCGTACGTTTTTGTATTTTGTAAACTAAGAAAACATAGACTTAATCGCTGTGAAAATAGTACAGAATGTGGAGACTCAACAAGCAGCCAATAGCAGTGCTCGACAACACCATTGAGAAGAGAGGAATTACGGGAAAAGCATTCCAAAGAAACATCTGCAACACTTCAAGTGCAAGAGCACTGAATGACAGCAACAACAAACAGTAATCATACACACACTAAAAAGATATGAGGATAGAGAAGAAGGTGAGACATGGAGAAGAGGAGATAGATAACCTTGTGTATGATTTAAAGTGTGTTGATATAACTCTCCATCGACAAAGCTCTCACACACATACTTACAGCAACACACACATGAACTGTCCACACAAACGGGAACACTTGCAAAATAGATAAAGTGACTTATCTCTATCACATTCAGTCAGTGTCAGTGTCAGTGGTTATTAATCTCTACCTCTGTAGTGTGGATATCATATATATAAGAAGGGAGTGTGACTGTGTGTATGATGCTTTGTCAAAAGGTCATTTCATATTTTTGATGATTTTCTTTTTTAGCATTAAATGGCGATCAAGTACACGTTTTACTAACAGTGTCTCTCAGCTGCAGTGGTCAACACAGTATCAAAATTGTTTATCATACAAATGATAACAAAAATATTAGCATTACGTTCTTAGTGGAAATTATGCAAAACTATTAACAAGACATATTGGTCTAAATAAAACATTGACTATATTGGTTTTGAATTTCAATGGTTTCCTGCTTTCAACAGCCAATACTTCACTACACAAAACACATTATGTTTGGCTCAAACTATATTTATCCTCACTACAAGTGAGCTTAATGTATTCTGGTTCATTTTTTGTGCCCTGCATAGTTTTGAAGATGAGCCTGTGTCACGCAACCTGTCCGTGGTTGGCATCTACTTTATTTGCCAGATGAATTGTCACCAGTACCAATGGATGTTTGATTGGATATAGACTTTGACCGCAAAGCATATGTGAAGCGTTTTCTTGCCTTTTTACCATTCTGTGTAGGTTTACATAGTTTGGTTTGGTCCTTGAAAGATGTACTGTAGAAGCTGCTAAAGGTTAGATTGAGCGCATACAGTCACACAAACACACACATTCAGACACTGAAAATTGACTTTTGATGGAATTTCCTATGGATCAAATAAACCACCTGTTTCAACACAAGATATAAGACTGAGGACTGCTGTTTTTGGAACTGACATCATTTAAACTTCACAAGCAGAATGGAAATAATGGCCATGTGAATTTATTATAGAGAAACGTGGCTGTACCATGCTGTGTTTTCCACAATCTTGGATTAGGTGCTGCTATGGGTATGAACCAACCTGTTGAGTTCCTGCAGTACCGCTAATGAAATGCAGTAAAAATGACTTAATTGTTAAACAGTACAACCGCAAAGTGTTCAAAGGCATTCTGAAGTTTCTCTAATACAAGCTTTTTCATATTTTCAAAAATGTAACATGATCCTCTCTTTAAATGTGCCTAAAAACACATGTACACCTTGATTTCATCATGATTTGAACCTTCAGACCTCATATGAAAGGCCCATGAATTTCTTTCTGATCTTAGATATGATAAAAAGTCAACACATGAAAGAACAACACTGTGTCTGGACATTTTAGACGACATAAGATGATAGCCACAAAAAGAAACAGATTTTGACACACAATATGTAATACTGTACATATTAGAATTAGATGATTCTTTCCTTTTTTGCTATGTAGGCTATACATAATGTATTATATAATATTATCTAAGACAACTTAAATAAAGCTGTTAAATTAAAGATACAGTACATATAAAATGTTTTTGTATTATGAACAGAACTCACCAACCTGAAGATATAAGCAGTGTTGGATACAGGGAAAGGAAAAAGTATAAACCATAACACCTTTCCATTTGCTTAAATGTGAAGGGTAAATTTAGAAGTATGTCACTTCTAGAAAAAGTATGCAATCAAAATGTAAATGGACCTAAATGCTAGTCTAAACACATTATCCAAATATGACCAGAATTGTGCTACACCTTAAAAGCACATGGCATTGAACACCTGGTTATTTTTTACCAAAAGATCTATTTAGCAACATACACATAAGCAGCCGTTTAACTACAGAAAACCCTTAAACCACTATTCCAAAAACATGTGCTAACAAGCCTGTACTCTTGGCTAAAATCCAAACTAAGCATTTTACCCAAATGCCCAAAGGGCAGACCCCAAGTTGCCTTCATCATCACCCAAATCTCACACGCCCTTACCAAAAATAAATTTCAATCGATGGAAAGAGGGTTAAACTAACATGAGTGGGTGGAACAGCTTAAAACAGAAAAAGATGTATGACTTTATTTCTAAGTGTGTGACACTCAAGCACACAATTGTTATACGTTCTAAATTATATGCACTTTCTTAGGAATTAAAGCTCAAACTCAGACTCGCTCTTACTCCTTCTTTGACATAAAAAAACAGCATGTGACATCATCTATTAGTCACCGTCACTCTTCCCATGGACTGTAATGTGAGCGCCTTAAAAATGCATCACCATTGCATTGCATCATTGCATTGGGATTTTGTGCAGTTGGTGAATGTGTGTTCTTTACTTCCTGTCTCTATTTATTTAGCAAGTCAAAAAGAAGCCAAGAAATTGGTAACGGAAAGTGGAAAATAGGCAAGAAAAAGAGAGCCAGAGATAGAAAGTAAGAAATAAGGAAGATGAGAGGGCTGCCTCAGGCCCCAAATACCACAGCTTCAAAATGCACCTGCAAGATCAAAAACCTCAAAACACAGATGGTGCTTTCCAGAACAGGAGGAATGTGACGAAAAAAGCATGCGCATATATTCTTGTGGATGTGTCATTTGTCATATATACAGCAGAATCCATACATCCACCCACTGCTGAGGAAATTGTAAGTGAAACAGAAAAGTGTGCTGTGGAAAGGTGAAGGGGTTTATGTCACAAATGTATCTCTGTGTCCATATGTGCAATAATTTTGATTCTGCAAGAAATACACTACAGCTGAAGTAAATTTCAGAACACATGCATGTTAATTATTTATGCTAACACTTCTAGCATCTGCTAACTATAAAACAACTTTACAGAAAGACTGTTACCTTGGTTACAACAACATGTCATAAACATGAAATACTTATCCAGAGTTTCCACCCCATGGAAATAAAAGCACCAACCACATCAGTCTAATCAGATTTCTCTCCGCTTGTAATGTGGTCAGGAGTGTTAAGAACCACAACCACTTTCATCTTCACTTTATCATATGCTTCTTTGCCACAATTTCCACATCCTCATAATCCACCCGCTTTCCCCTACCTCTCTTTCTATTTCACACACACATATAAGTGTAAACAGAATGATTGAGATCAAAATTACAGTAATGCTGTACTTTTAGATAACAGTGACTATTCATTAAAGGGAGAGAGAGAGAGAGAGAGAGAGAACTACGATAAACACTTTCTAAAGAGCCGGAGGCATCCGCGTACCCATTCATTGATTCTGGGGTCTAGAGTTCATCTTGGTTTACATCAGAGACTCTTGAAGTCTGTGTGCTCTGTTGGGGGATTTGAAGTACGAGCAGCTCCTTCATGAACACAGACACACTTGAGTGTATAACACAAAGGAGAAAAAGCAAAGTCTATATCTCCCCCGGCTATGTCTCTATATGAAGCCCTGATGGGAGAACATACTCAAAGGCAATAAAGAGCCGTTGGCACGCACCATCACTTTTTCATGTTTTTCTTAAAGATTTACAACTCCAATCATGTTTCAGAGCCTCAGGGAGCATGGATGACTGACAGCTCAGGAGAGACAAATCGCACAGCTCATGTGTGTGTAGTAAATACAGTGTGTGACTGTGCAACTTTATAAAAAAGGAATATAAAATCCACTTTAAACACTTGTCTTAAGTGTTGATCTTCAAAAATTCCCGGGGCGAGATTATAGATCGTCCTGGGACATCATCAAGACTGCCAATGGAAGCCGGACCTTGGGAATCTTAGTGCCTACAGTGTTAACAACTAGGACCCGCAGGACTTTCACCAGAAAAAAACAGTTGAGATGTCGTAAATGTTTTACTGTTACAATGAAAACTCTGCAATAGTTCTGAGGAAATGTGGACGGAAGAAGAAATCTGTTCAATTTAGGGTTTTTATTACTGTAAGTGAACATTTTTGTTTAACATCCTTTCAAATTCAAAGAATATGGCTATGTTTAACAATTTCAATTACTCATACAAAATATTACAACAAACATTCCACATTTGAAGGCTGAAGACTAACATAGAACCATCTAAGGTTTGTGGGGTATACGGATGATCCAGCACTGATTTTGCCTACACATCAAAGCCTGCATTCAAGCTTCAAACATTAAGCATCAGCCAGAGCCGTGGTCTCGTACACATGTTCTGACAATGAAATGTGGTACTCATGTGAGTGATTATGTGTTTAAACCTGGCTTAATACACTACAAGAACATATTCCCACCATAGTTTACTGTGTGTCATCAGTAAATCTTTTTGTCTTTTTTTATGTATTACTAGATGTAATGGAGGATGTGGTTTGGTACAAAGAATTTCAGTAGCAGCTGTTTACAGCTGTGTCTGACATACACACAC
The DNA here is from genome assembly GCA_006030095.1 of Triplophysa siluroides. NCBI lineage: Eukaryota > Metazoa > Chordata > Actinopteri > Cypriniformes > Nemacheilidae > Triplophysa > Triplophysa siluroides. Next base: position 3,900,767 of record VCII01000846.1, on the reverse strand, counting down.
AGACATACAATATCCTGAGGAAAACTTATACAAACTTGAGAATCTGACTGTCTGTCTGTAAAAACTATCCGAAGGCACAGACTGCTAGACTATGACAACAAAAGAGGAAAGGCAGCTTGAATGGAAATGAAAGTCAGGCTAGAATTAAAGGGGTCATATGGCGCGAATACATGTTTTTCTGTGTCTTTGGTGTGTTATAAGTTACCCATGCATGTACTAGACACGTAAAATTGCAAACATTTAAGTGTCGGAACAAAAGATGCATTCTATCTAAAAGCAAATGCTCACCCAGAGCTGCCTGAAACGCCTCGTGTAACCACATCGCGGCGAATGTACGTCACTTCGTAACATGATTTGACTAAGACCGCCCGAATCTAAACGCAAGTAAAGTGGGCGTACTTGTAAATCTCATTGTATCGTCACCGCCGCAGCCATGTCATGGAGACGCTGTGTTTCGTTTCGAAAAGAAAGCCTCTTTGTTTGCCCTGCCAAAAGATGGAACAACTAAAAACGAATGGTAACATTTTATTTACAACACTGTTCCAGAAAACTACAATCCGAATGTTCAAGTTTGTGCAGCACATTTCACCGACGATTGCTTCACTAACGTAGGAGAGAGATTAAGACCGCCAATGTACGAAAGCTTTGGTTAAAAAGTGGGGCCATTCCAACCATTAAAACTTCGTGGTGACAGTCTGGCGCTTCAGATTTACAGCCCGTAAGTATATTTTCATTGTAAAAGACTTTGCTACGGATTATCGCGGGTTGAGTTTGTCGTATGTTTGTGATCTGCAAATGCAGACACGCGCGCAACGTGAAATAAGACAACATAAGTCCTGATAATCAGTAAAAATGTTCCAACTAGAGGCAACACAAATGTCGTGTTTATAATGGGGTTAAATGTCTTTGTTGAGTCGCGAGGAGACGTGGCGTAACACTGGTTGATCAAGGCGGCTCGAAGCGCTCGCGTTATTTATTATGTTACCATTCCCTGCTGTAATGCGAGCTTGTTTCAATCTCACACAAACTCTGTATCATGTATATGGATGTTTGTTTATAGTCTTTATAATGTCGTATATAAAAGGTAAAAGAGTTAGCTATAGTTTTAAACTATTTAACACAGGTTTTTAATAAAACCTTACCAATCCTTTACATCCTGCTCGAGTCGCGCTGGCAAAGTTGATGAAACTGCTGGATCATTTCCATTTTCCGGATCAGATTCTGGCTCGAATTGATATAAGGAAGTACCGATGACATTTTATCAACTGTCAGTACAATTGCTTTGGAACCTGATGTTCCGAATATGGTAAGAGACGTTATATTTCCATCAAACGGTTGCAGTATTCGACCAATCACTATGCACTGGTGAATTGGCCAATCATAGCACACCTCGCTTTTCAGAGCGATGAGCTTTGTAAAAAATCAGCGTGTTTCAGAGAGGCGGGGCAAAGAGGAGATACAAACATGCACGGTATGTGGAAAATACTGCGTTTTTGAACCTTTAAATCATGTATACACATTGCATTACATCTAAAACAAACCATAATATTCGTTTTCATATATATATTTTCGGTGTCATATGACCCCTTTAAAGAGAAAGCTGTAATGTATTCACACTATATTAGCGGGCACATTTATTCCAAATAACTTTTTAAACAGACATCATTTAATCACCCTCTTGTCATGTAAAATCTCTATGACTTTCTTTCCTACGCAGAACACAAAAGAAGATATTTTGAAGAAAGTTGGTAACTGAACAGCACTGGACACCATTCACTTCAATGGACACAAAACCAATGCAAGTGAACGGAGTCCAGTTCACAACATTCTTCAAAATATCTTCTTTTGTGTTATGCAGAAGAAAAAAATGATATGCATTTAGCAGTTAGTTAAGATTATCTCATATGTATAACTTATATTAATATATAAGTACTGTATAAACATTAATATAACATGTATAGACCATTTCATTGGACGCGCGCTTGCCTGACCCCTAGTTGCCTTCCGGTTTGTGTTCGGCTAGTGTATAATAATACAACTATATATATTTAATTTAATTTATGTTAATATTAATATGTATTATTTTTTTAAATAAATAAACTATTTGTTTATAACGAATAAAAATAAACGATTTGTTGAATTTTGTTGTATGTTCATTTTATTAAATAAACTATTTATTTAATAAAGGAGTACACGGCATCAGTGACCGCCACGATGCAGCATCGATGATGTCACTTTCTCCTAGATCCATCACCACACGCCCCAACCAGAAACCGTGGATGTCTGCAGAGGTGAGTGTGCTTCTAGAGACTTGTGACTCCACCTTCAGAGCAGGGGACAAGGTGGCCCAAGAACATCAGGGGCTAAACTACAAAAGAGGCAAAGTTCGCACACAACCAGAAAATCCATAATCACTTCATGGACAGCGGTGACACACGGCTCATGTAGCAAGGCATCCAAGCCATCACCAACTACAGGACATCATCACCTCCCTGCGACAATGACGGCTCCCTTGCAGACGTGCTGAACAGCGTTTATGCTCGGTTTGATATGCCATCAAGAACCCCCACTCCAAGCGACCAGGTGCTGATGTGAGGATAGCTCTACTCAAAGTTAACCCACGGAAAGCTGCTGGACAAGACAACATTCCTGGCAGGGTGCTCAGAAAATGTGCTGACAAACTGGCAGATGTTCTTACTGACATCTTCAACATGTCTCTAAGCAGTGCCGTCGTTCCCACCTGCTTTAAGACCACCACCATCATCGCAGTGCCGAATAAGTCTGCTGTGTCCGCACGTTGCCCATCACACCCATCATCATGAAGTGCTGCGAGTGGCCCGATGACACGACCGTGGTGGGTCTCATCAGTAAAAACGACGAGTCAGCATACAGAGAGGAAGTGCAGAGGCTCATATTTGATGAACAGCTGTCCTTCAATGATCACATTGCAAAGACAATGCGGTCATGCAGATATGCCTTATTCAACATTAGAAAGGTTAGACCCTATCTCACTGAGCATGTGGCACAACTCCTTGTCCAGGCCCTGGTAATCTCAAGGTTAGACAACTGCCATTCTCTCATTGCTGGTCTTCCTGCAAAGGGCAAATGCCATCACTCCACTGGCAAAAATACACGGAACATAAAAAAAAAAAGGAAGTTCAGCAAAAGGGTAAATCAAAAGGCATAAATCGCTTTCCCGCTCATTCTTCCTAACTCAGTCAGGTCAAACACATCTCTCACAACATTCAAAAAACTACTTAAACCCATCTCTTCTGTGAATACTTAACAGACAAATGAGAGAAATAAAAATATAACATTAACCCTCTCTCTTTCTCTCAACAGGTAGTGGTCTAGCTTTTGCTGAACGGGTAAACCTAACTATTGAATAAATCTCTCTGTAACATAAGCGTCTCTAAATGCAATGTAAGACTGGTGTAGAGTCAAAAAAAACGTTGAAAAAAAAGAGATGGTTGTTGACTTAAGGAAGACAAAGAGTGATCACTCTCCGCTGTACATCAATGGCTCCTCAGTGGAGATCGTAAAAAGAGCACCAAATTCCTTGCTGTCCACCTAGCGGAGAACCTCACCTGGCCGCTCAACACCAGCTCCATCGACAAGAAAGCCCTGCAGGCATCTCTTCTTCCTATGAAGGTTGAGAAAAGCACATCTCCTGACCACGTTCGACTATCGAGAGCATCCTGAGTGCTCAATGTCTGGGGGAACTCCATCACCCTAGAAGATCATTCAATCATCATGTCCACACGCTGCATCCGTAAAGCCACCAGCATCGTAGCTGACCCCACTCACCCCTCTCACGCACTTTTCACCCTTCTGCCTTCTGGAAAAAGGTACCGGAGCATTCGTGCTCTCACCTGTCTCAAGTATGTATAGCACCTTGGTCCTGGGGGAATGCTGTTTCATTTCACTGTGTTCTGTTAGCCACCTGAACTTGGAATGGGTCCTGTAGTTCGGTCGCATTTAAACAAACCGTATTTTACATTGACATAGCGAGCATGGTATCGGAGTCTAAATATAAAATATTTGAAAGACAAGTTAAGCCAAGTAAAGGTTCTTCTTGGCTTCTTTTGATTGTTATCAGAAATAATCGAATCTGAAGTTCAGTTGGGGTCACAAAAGTGCGCATGGGCAGTAATGTTTGTTTATGTTGTTAAGATGAAACTGTCAACAATCATATGTATTCGTATTATATATAATATAGAGAAAATATTCACATATCCATAAATGTACAGTTAATTTATGCCACTGGAAGTGTCAAATCAAATGAAGATAACATGTAACAGGTGTACAGTGGTTTAAAAGAATACTTCACCAAAAAAGGAAAATTCTCTCATGTCCTAAATTTTCATTTTGGTTGAACTGTTTCTTTAAAGTGGTGATAATTGAGTCTGTTTTGAGTTAGGTCTATCCCTCTTAACTTTCTATTAGACACTCACTTTTACTGCTGCTTCTGCTGTTTTTCCCTTCTTTCTCAAGGTGGATTGTCGGACGGACAGTGGCAACTCATAGCCGACACTTGGTGCATTTTGTTTCCATGCATACATTCCACACTTACATCTCTGCCAATTCAGAGCAAGACTAATCATCTAATTTCACATGCATCCCCCAATAGACAACACCCCCCCCCCACACACACAAGAAACAATTTTGTCCACATGTGCACAAGGCAAGCAATGATGTCACTATCCCACAGCAATCAGACATTGGAGCACATGTACAGACCAGTCATCGAGCTGTCAGAGACTCCCATCTTCTGTGGCCATCTTACATGCATCGTGATCATTTGATAAAGGTCTATGAATTCATCCGGGATTTCGCCATTAGATGACCCCACCTTATGTGGTTTTGTCACAGAATTCTTGAAATAGCCTAAAGCAGAACCAAACAGACCGACACAGAACATACTATATAAAGAGGGTGCAACATGCATGCTTTTTCACCTTGGAATCAAAACCTGCCAATTTCATATCAAACTATTTTGTTCATGGTTTTCATTGGTGTCTTTGCCAGATCGATATAAAATAGCAAGTAACATCAGCATTTACTTAAGAGTTGAAGGAAATAATATTTTTAAAGGGTGGGATTCGATAAAGCAAATAAAAGTATTTGTTTGTGCTTTGGTTAGGGAGCAGAACACTCTGACTTGAACCTCCTGTTTGTATGACCACCAATTGTGAAGCGAAAGTTCAACTAAGGCTCTATCGCTTATTTTCCCAGACGGTGCCTCACCAACATCCACGGACACAGAGAAGTTAAATGTTAAGTCACACCCATCTAAACACTAAACTGGCTATTGATCAAAGACGCTAGCAAAGCTTTGTCCACATGCTTATCCAAACGATCACATTCCTGGCCATGCATTTGGCCCACCACAACCTGTTCCAGTAGATACTTATTTTCTTTACCTGTTTCAACTGTTTTGAGACGGTCTGAACAATGACATATGAGATGTGAAGGTTTCTTTGGTGGCTTTTTATGTTTCTTATTTTCTCTTCTCAGCGCCAAGAGTTAGAAAAGGCTACAATGAACAGGATGAAAGCTATTGGCCACTCCATTGTCAGTTGTTCCCAGAGGAATACAGTGAAGTAAACTGGAGATGGAACAGACGCTTTACATGGATCAAGACTCCACAAATATACTTCCGTTTGCAGCAAACTTCCTCTGAATTTGCAAAACATTTCCACATAAGAATAACAGTACTAGGGTCAACCAAGAAACGTTACTTCAAAGGAATCTTTTCCGACTGACCAGCTTCGACTGGGACTAGAATCATGCCGGCATGGGAGTCAGGCACGCCGCATTGTACCAATAAATTGAAATCAACACCGTCGCAACGGAAAACGCTTTATTTAAAAAAATCGCACAAAAAAATTGACGTGATCCATATACACTTTTCCATCTTAGAGGTTTTCACTAAATAAACGGATTTTTCCCCATACCTCAGCTACAGTACGCACCCCTGACCCCTCCCCCCTCAGCATCATCTGTGTCCCGGGCTCGGGACGCCAGCTGATGCCTCAAGGATCGCGCTATTCAACACAAGACCCCCACGCATCATGACGTCAGCTTATCAAGATGCCTCGTGCGTCTTTGTGCTCACACACAGTTTAAAAACAATAAAAAAAACGCATGGCAACTCCAAAAAAGCCTAATATGAACACAGAAAGATATCAATGCAAAACTACACGGCTGTGGTGTGTTGTTTATTTGCCATTTTTTATAAAAACAACAATGAAAAGCAAACCGAGCACACTGTCATTTACAAGGAAGAATCCGGCCAGTACTGTTATAAACAGGTTCTTATAATAATTTTACAAAGTTCTCGAGGAATGTCGATTTGAAAGACGCAAGTCCTATTTTTATAAATCCCCAATGCATGTTTAAATAGATATATAAGGAAATATTTTACAGATGACAAAGACTGACAAACCTTTCATTACGGATTAATATAAATAGCTGAGAAATATTTGTAATAGCACATCTTACCTTCCGCGTTATTTTCTGCCATAGCCTTGTTACAAGACAATGGGACTGTCCTGAATTCGCCACCGTTGTTCCTCTGTCCCTCTGTCCCGTCCAGCTTCCTCGGATTCATATCTCCGCTCAGGGGACCGCTATCCTGCTGTCAAATCTACCTGTGATTGACAAGCACGCCAGCCAATCAGGCAGCGTCCTGCAAAAACCGCCAGCCAATAGAGCTAGGAGGCGTGCTTTTTAAAGTCTCTTCCATCTATCTCGTTTTTACGATCTGCGTGGCTCTAGCGTATTTACACATTTTCTTTGCAGAACAACACTTATGTTAAAGTAGTTGTATTTATTGAGATGAATATCAGTTTTTTTTGCAAAGCAATTGAAAGACATTGTGGGTGAAAGGCTACATTTCCCCCAATTCATACAGCACACGTCACATAATAACAGTTATAGTTACTTAGCATACAAACACAAAATCAAGCACACTAATAGGAAACTCAACAAAAGTACTTAATGTTACCACAAATACAACTTTTCAAACATTCCATATACGTAGATAATAAAATAAAAGTATTTTATATCTAAACAGAAGTAAAAACTGGAAAAGCAGCTTTGAAAACTGTTGGGTCAGCGTTCTCTCAGGTCACAGTAATATGTCTGCACAAAGGTATATTTACAGAACACAAAGAAAAACACAGGATTTTTAAATATACCATTTTCAAGGAAATAATAAAAGAATGAATGCAGATGCGGTTACACATAAGGTTCTTCCAAGCGATGCCATACAAGAACAATTTACACAAATGTCCCTAAAACACTGTTTCCACTACAAAGAACCTTTTGTAAAACAAGGTTCTTCTGACGTTAAAAGTTCTTCATGGAAACTTCAGCCAAAAATAGTTCTTCAATGGCATCGCTTTTTTCAAAAGTGTATGACCTCTTTGTCTTGTTTAATTCTGACTTAGGTCTGCTTTTAAGGTTATAATAATGCTGTAATATATAATGAATAAGATGACAGAGCACACACTCCTCTGAACTCACCCAGTCTGAACTATTGGACCGCTGAGCTAATACCATACACGCCCACATGCGTTCCCTTTTCTCCAGCTGTTTAAATAAAACTACAACACATTCGTCCTCCGCAGCTCAACATTGTTCATCAGGGAAGGTTTCCTCATACGCATTCAGACACAGTCAATGCATGTACACTACAGACCGAACACATTGATGTGTTGAATACAAGCTTTACTGTATGTTTCCCAGAACAATGGATTTGGGATGATCGGTGATTGCTAATTGAACTGCATGAAAATGTTTACATTATGTTCTAACAGAAAAACAGATTTCTTTGTGCACACAAGTTCACATACTTTTCAACAATGAAGAAATCAATCTAGCGATTTTTACAGTTCAAAAAAGATGCCATGATTTTATACAAGATAAAGGCATGTTATACATGTTTGTTAGTCAAAAGAGTTCAATCAATGGGTTTTTTGATGAAAGTTCATCTTTTAGTAATATATTTGTATAATTGAACCAAAAATAATTTCAATTTGTCTTTAGCAAAGCAAAAAAAAAGCAAAAACAATTGTAAATCTTGAACGAAAACAAACACTGATTTCAGTCTCAATTACCAAAAGATCTCAAGAAATGAAACGTCACAATTTAACTCTGAAGTTCAATTCCGTATTAAGCCATTACAAGATGCTCCTACTATATTCTGTGCATGCTTAACAGGGTGACAAGATCAGAGTAACAGACATTTATTATACTGCACCCACATTTCAGAATTAAAAAAAAGTCAAAAACATTCAATCGAATTTGGGTGTAATATGAAGCGCCACTGAACTGCATGCTTTATTAAGTCTTGTGTTATATCAGCGTTGCTAACTGCTACAGAATATTTCACATTTGGCATGGCTCCATGCTAAAGTCAATGCTTCAATTATTTGCAAAGAGCAAATAAAATATCCAGCAAACCTCAGTATCAAATAAAAAAGGTACAAAAATATTCTGAAGGGTTTGCTTTGCTGTGAGCACTCTGAATTGTGTAGAATAATGTCAATGATGAATGTATTGTCCAATGCCTGATGTGTTGGATTAGATGATGCTAATATTATACTGCGCAACGTATTGAGAGAATATGTGTTTTATTGTCTTATTGATAACCTTGGATTAACTGTCATATAAATCCAATAATATATCTCACATAGACCTGAACAACGACGAAACGAATACATATTGTAACGTATATACGTATTTTCCAGCTATCAGCGCTCGCAGGAACAGTAAGGATTATTAAACGCATCAACTATAAGGTGCTTTGATCACAAGATAGTTGACTCCTTGCTCTGACTGAGTCTTTGGTCATGCTAAAGCAATGAATAAAAAAGCTTCAGTAAAGCTGATATTACATGATCGATATTACAGTCCAAGCAGTGGCTGGATATTTGGAGGACTGGAGAGAAACAAGCGAGACAGAGTGACAGAAGGACGAAGCAAACAGAATATGAGGTGAATTCACGAAACGCTCACGACCCAGGTGCTAAACACGATGGAACAGCATTGCGCTGTATTTACGTTAGGTCTCTTTATACTGTTTGTCAATCACAAATGGTGCAATTTATTCACAAAACAGAAGCAATTTGCGCTGCTAAATCACAAAGGAATTTCTTTGAAAATAGAGGTGTTGTATCAATCACAGCAGAAATGATTTGTTCAAGTATGATGAAAAGCAAGCATTCTGATTTTTTAATAGCAAACTTAGATCCTGGAATTACAAAAATGTCAGTTGATGGAGTGCTGCTGTACATTTCTAGTACAGTACGACAGAGTAGGGTGGTGTGCCACAGCCCATTAAAGACCTCAATGAGATTTGTGGCATGCAAACTGTGTTCAGCACAGATTTTTTGGCTGTGTTTGAACGATTAGCCAATCTCCATAATTGATGCATCAGGCGCTGGGCACTATGAGGCATACACATATCATTCAATGAATTCCCACCCTATGAGCAGACAAAGACTTCAAATAACATTCACAGCAGCCAAAAAAGGCAGACAATGACACATACAAGGAGACATCTATTTGGGCAGACAGACAGTATTACTCAGCGTAAAGACAGACTTTTAAGCATAGCTGAACGGCCACATTTATCAGCTGTAGAAAATGTAGAGAATGGGGCTTATATCAATATCGAGGGTGAGAACAACGCAGTAGTCACAGAGACAGGAAGAAGGGGGGAAGAAGACAACCCAAGAGGAGAAACCAGGAGAGCCTTGGAGAGCTCAGTTCAGTTCTGACTCAAGTCTCTCTGACATCAAAGTGGCATTCAGATCGCGTGGTGAGGCGTTCACACACGAAGCTAGGTGACAAACATTGTCAGCGTTGTGAAAGCGGTTCGACGTACTCAGTCTTACTCGGCGTGAGATGGGATGACAGCAGCTATGCAGCAGAATGGAGGTGCATATATATATTTCTCACTCTCGTCCCTCCTTGTACACAGGGTGCGAGAGACTGGGCTTTCTCTTTATTTTTGCTTTCCTTCGAGAAATCGGCACGTTTAGAATAAGCGGGCTTTCTTCTTCATGTCATTTTTCTTCCACAGGGCCAAACGGTCAAACTGTTCAATGGTCATCCCAAACACACTGTAGAAGTCCTCTGGTGACAGGTGTCTCTGAAACAAGAATTGTGAAGATTTGAAACTTTTACTTACTTTATATTAGGGGTGTCACAATATACCTGTATTGACAATAATTGTGATATTAAAAACCATGCCTATAGATCCTGTGTTAAATCCACAAGTGATAATATTGTAAATAATCCATCACCTGTTTAAAGTTTTGCCTTAAAATGGATACACAATGGTTACAAAAGGAGAAAACTCAATACAAGCTATTAAAATTGAATTTGACTAATAGCATTATCTGATCATTTAATAAAATGTAAATAAATATTGTGATAATATCTCACTGTGAATTCTTTTGACCTGAAACTGAGACCATATTTTTAGATTATTTTTAGAAAAAAATCGAGATGTCTAATATAATAAGATCTCATCTTTGATTTTACAATATAAATTATGAAAATTCTGTGACCACATGTTGAAGAAAAGAAAAAAATTGGCTACAATAAGAGAAGTAATCCACCTGCTTTAGGTATAAAATGTTGATGGCACCATTGCCATAACCATCAACTAGGCCCTATATTTAGACGCATTATACCCTGCAAAAGTACGTAGAATAGCTCCATGCTACAGTCAACAAACTAGGCATAAAACAACCCTGTCAAAGGGCTACAGAAACCTTAATCAGAACAAACCCCGTGGACTTCTGCCAGACTTCTAAGCACTTTGTTTATTCTGATAACAATATCTGCATGGAGCCAACGTCAATATAAATTCAAGACAGAGGGAAAAGTGACATCATCTATATGCATGTGTCAATAAGCTTTGCCATTGTTGAGGACACTTTTTACACAAACAGGGTTATGAGAAGCACTGTTGTTGCCAGACTTAAAAGCCTGTGACCTCAATTTGTTTTTAAAGCATTCCAGAATGGATTTGTATAAATCTTTATTCTTTAAGGCCCTTACGTGAACGGTACTGTAACACTTGCAGATGTGTGGGTATCTTGCACTTTTCCAAACAGATGCCTAAATCACTCATTGGAAAGTTTACATCCCCCGCTGTGAAACTGTCTCTAATCACGCTGAATTCAAACAGACGTGACAATGGGGTTATATAATAGACTAACGCTCGCATGCATATTGTGATATTGCATTTTCGACCACAGCGCTTCCAAACGAAGAGTTATAGGGAGTGGGATCTATAAATCAGCATCCCCCATAACTCACACTGAAGGTAAATGCGGGCCAGACATATTTCCTCCCTTTACCATTTAAACTAAACCCACTAAAGCAGTGACACAATGTTCAGGAACACAGACGATATATTAAGTGTTGGCCGTGGGCATGTGGACTGTGGTCCAACAAAGCCAAAGCAGCATCTGCAAAATATCCTCACCAGCATCCACACACACAGGCAGATGTGCATTCATGCATACACACAAACATACACTAAGAACTCCACGTCTGGCCGCCTTATGCTGTTCTTTGACCCAGTTACAGACGAATGTTGACAAAATTATAATGAAACACCTAATCGACTTAAATCCAAGAACGGGAAGAGAAGGTCTGCTCCATAATGAATGAGGTGGCACAGCTTATTTATACAACAATATCATAACATAAGTGTCATTAATCATAAATATAATTTTAGTTTGGGATGGGATGGTGCTGGTGCTGGTGTGCTTCAAAGTGCCAATGTTGTCACATAGCCTGAACAAAACCTACAAAACACAAACTAGTGACGTAATTCGTCTGTGTTGCTTAAGAGCCAGTCTCAAACAGGCACATAGATGTATGTTTCACCTACCTCCAGTCTGGTGCGGTCCACATCACGTGGTAGTTTTACACGGAGCCGGTGAGTCACCCCCAGCATCTCATAGGGGTATACCTGCAACACAGAGATGTACAAGAAACTCAATAACACAGCAATTTCGGCAATTTTATTAACAATGATCAATTATCCAGGTAATATGCTTTCATAAACCACAAACGTACACTAAGTGTAATTTTTTTCCCAAATTTAAGTCCACTTCATAAATATAAAAATAAATATTAAATGATGTAATTGGGATTATTTTAAGAGCGATTTTTTTTCAACTGATGACTGCTAAAACATTGACAGCCAATCAAATTAGATTTTAAAGTCACACATTTAAAAAGTGCACAAGCTTAGAAAAAGCATAAAAAAACATTATCGTCTCTGTTATTGTTACTTACCTTGTACTCTGAGAAGGAGCAGAAAACAGGAATGACATCGACGAAAACAAATGAAAAGAGGACGGTAGAAAATATTACCATTAACTCTTTGTATATGAAACAAATGTAATCTCATCTTCTGTTAATAAACTGTAAACTCAATTCACACTCACCTCTCATTCCACTCCACATGGAGTCCTGATCTACATCATCCTCACCAAGATCTGCTGGCTAAAAATGACCAAGACATGACGACAGGATTTAATGGTCAGGTTAAGGCTGCATTTTATGTTCACACTGACGATAAAGCAATTGTTCAGTATTTAATGTCACGTAGCTCCCGCCATTGAGTATAAACAGCAGCTATTAGGAGTATGCAAAACCATGGGAGTAACAAAATCATGTCTGAACAGAGTTCTTAACACAGAAACTGGCTGCAGTGACCTTTAACCTGAGGAAATGAAAGAAAAACTTTCACAACTAACATAGACAGCAGCTTGAGTCCTTAGGGCTGGAGCCTGCTGGTGTGTCTGGTTACAAATATTGATCTACGAACCACTCGTTTCACATGACTCGTGGGTAAAGTAAGGGTGATGGAATGTGACAGATTAGAAATTAAGAAGATTTTTTGTTTTCAAGTAGTATATTTTCCTGGGGCGAAAACAGCTGCTACACACTGCCACCTAGTGCACAGGCAGAACACAAGCATCAGAGATAAAAGAGCTGAATTTGATTTGTTATTGAATAAGTGTGTCGGGGCTTTCTGCAATGGAAACGGATCTAGTTCTTCTTTGCAGTGGATACGCTAATGAGCCATCCTGTATAAGGGGCCAGATTTCAATTTTATGATCAAAGTGAAACATGGAAAACAGCCAAATGGTGGGAAACTAGATGTGCTCCTTACAGCACACATTGACATTGGCTTTATGCATCAAGACATCCCCGGCTAAATCTTCAAACTGTCTGAGATGTAACGTGTGTCATGATCCATGTGTGTGATATGACCACCATATTGTGTCCCAAAAGCTAGATTTGACAAATCCAACTAGGATCAAATATTAGGATTCTCTATTGCGGAGAGAGGGAGTGACAGCATGTGACCACAGCTCACTTACGTTCCAAAACACGCAGAACGAAAGATCACAAACAGATGCACAGTCTGAAGGGTTTGCAGCGTGTTTTCCTGTGTAATTATCCTGATTGAGTATTTATAGACAGATTTACCTTAAATATGCCATTCCGGCCGTATCCTGGCAATGAAGCAGACTTGTTGTATGGAAAGTCTGTAAAGAAGAGTTCGGTTACACAGTTTACATTATTCAGTAAATACTGAAAAAATTCAGAGAAATTCAAAGATCATTTTCAGTTTTTCTGAATTAACTTTTATGTGTCAACAAGTTCATATTAACTTTTAAGCAATAATACAGTACTATTTGTACATGTATTTGGGAAAAGTTCAACATTTATTTTTAACGATTTTTATCACAGTTTTCATGTCTCTTGTCACTTGGGTCTTTCAAATTGCTGTAGGATGACTTCATGTCACTCCTGAGGTTTGATTTAGTTGAAATTCAACAGACACTGGACTGAAATGGCCACAAAAATTTGGAATGGACTCTTCATTTTTTATGCGGCTGTATTTATATATTTTTCTTTAACTAATTTCTATTAAACAATCAGTCAATTTGAGTATTTTATTTTCTTTTTGCCATTTTTTCAAATCTCCCAGAGCTAAACTTTCATTCGTAAAATAAATATTTATCTAATGTATTACATTTCGATTGTGACATTATTTTGTATCACTAATCACTTATGTTTACTTACTGGGTTGGGATATATCAGTGGGCAAACTGTGGGTGGACGTTCTGGGGTCCATGTCTGGAGACTGTGCATCAATGTCTCCTTTTAGGTTCATCCAACTTGTTCTGGTCTAATGACAAACAAACAACAGGCAGATATATAAAGCCAAGTATAAAATAACTTCTTAGTTTGTAAATCTAGACACACAGATGTTTGCATAAATTTATAAATCACCTTTCTGTCTACATCATCGCCATCTTGCCAGGAGGTTCTCGAAGCTGCAGCAAAATAAAAATGTCGAAATAAGCCCTAATGGAAGTGTTTTGTGTGACACTGACACATATTACACCATGCAAGATACAGTACAACATCGGGCAAGGACTCACAACAAAAATGTGAATTAACATCACATCACTGTAGCCTGATTTGAAATCATCAAACAGATCTCAGAATTCCTTAAGGGTGACACAGAAATCAACAAGCAAGTGAAGTTACACAACTGAACGTAATGTCATGAGGATGATGGTGCAAGTTCAGGAAAAAAGATCAAAAGAACCGATCATGTGATTAAAACCTCTACCACCTAATCACAATGAGTTACACAAATGCCTTTGACTTTGCACTGAACCATTGAGTTACATAGACACCAAACGTTATTTAACATCTAAATCACAAGACCAGAGACAAATGAGACACTGTGGGCTGCAACTGACAAATGAGTTTGTTTGGATGAAGAGAGGCACAAAATGAAAATAAAGAACATGTCTGACTGCTGTTTCCATGTCAGGCTAAACCAGTACTAGAAATGTACAAAAGAAATGTACAGGATTAGATCTTGTTGATGGAAACACATCAAAGGCATCATTTACAGTACAAAAACAACTATGTGAAACAGTTCTCATAATAATTCTAGAATTATTATTTACTTGCCTTTAAACAAATAAGACATTTTCATGACATAGTTGTCCTTTTCTATGCACGTACAATGAATCAAAGTATGCAAAAAGCATCAACAAGGAATCATAAAAGAGGTCCATACGAATCATAGGCTATATTCCAAGACTTTTCACGTCTTACAATAGCTGTGTGTAAAAAAGACCAAACTGTAAGTTGTTATTCACTATTGTTGTATATAATTCACTTTTAATGCAATATAATCAGTGTTGGAAATGGTCGAGATTCACTGGAGGGACTCTAGTTGGGGACCTTTTATTATTTTTATATTTGAAAAGCTAGTCTGAATGATCCAGTCACAATGGAATATAAAATTATCAGCGAATAAAACCTTAAAATTGGTCCGTTCCTCACACAAAGGCATTGTACGACTTCAGAGGTTGGAATATTTATGACACTTTGAGAATACTTTCAAGGGGGTGAGTGTCATTATTATTATTATCATTTAAATTTTTAGGTAATTTTTTGCGTATGTATAATCATCACTGTAATAGAAAAGTGCACCAAAAACGTTAAATTCTGTCGTCATATACTCACCTTCGAGTTGTTCCAAATCTGTAAAAATGTCTTTGTTCTGATAAACACAGAGAAATATATTTGGAAGAATGCTTATAACCAGACAGTTCTTGGACCCCATTGACTACCATATTGGGAATGATAACTTTATAATTTTTTGTAGATGTTTTGAAGAATGTATGACAGCAACAAAAATACTTTTGACTACCATTGTAATTTTTCCTCTATGGTAGTCAATGGTGGCCAAGAACTGTTTGGTTACAAGCATTCTTCCAAATATCTTTCTCTGTGTTCAACCAAACAAAGAAATGTATACAGATTTGGAACAACCTGAGAGGGAGTAATTCATGACAGATTTTTTTATTTTTATTTTAATTCTAAACTGATTTCTGCAAAAGAAGCACCTTGTCAAATCCAAACCTTTTGGGGGGATTTGTAATGTTTACAAGGAGCTGAAATGGAAACCAGCAGACAGAAGAAAGGTAAAAAGTAACAGGGTTCCATGGTAACAGGTACCAATGGTGACATGCATATGAGCATGCAAAGAGACACTGATGTACGAAGACTGGACTGTACCATGCTGTTTGTAGATAGGGGGTTTTCTATAGATATTATCTTTGACTTTATCCTCTGAGAATGGAAGACAGAGAGAGAGAAAATGTGAGCGGAAATGAGAGGAAAAGCAAGAGAATAAGAAAGAAAACATGAAGATATATAAAAAAGCGATATCATAGAATGGAATTGGGGCAAATGAAAGGGCCGAAGATGCTGTATATGATCTCTAACAGATCTCATTTCATTATCACGGTCAGCATGCAACCATCAAGCAAATCTCTGGGCGTGGATTTTAAACGTGGATTTGTCTGCGGTCTAAATTCAAGTTACAGTATATATAATAAACGCTTCTTCTTCATTGAGAACATGCTGTGCCAGAGATTCCAGCACTCTGCGTACGTAAATGTCACCCTAGATATAAACCGAAGCCAAAAGGAAAACGGGCAGATAAATGGTGTAATTGCAATGACACAATATCTTAATAATTAACTCAGTGTGTGCATCTCTGCAGCCTGTTTAGGTCATCCCAACCTCACGTCTGCTTCTAAGCCATTACTGCTAGGAAAAATTTGTCACGTAATGAAACACATGTGCGTCATTTTAAGAGCCGTTTCAGCTTGTGCCAGCACTGGAAACAATAGACTGAAAAAAATGGACAGAAAACACATGACTATGACCATTAGGTTTATTTGAATCATCTCCAGGACCAATGAGAATAACAAATGTGTCGTAAAAAAAGGGCTTTGCTTTCAACAATAAATTACAATTGCATACTGATGCAAATCATGCAATGAATGCAGGGTCATGGGACATGGCCGTGATCTTTAGTAAAGATTTGGAAGA
Organism: Triplophysa siluroides; assembly: GCA_006030095.1. Classification (NCBI taxonomy): domain Eukaryota; kingdom Metazoa; phylum Chordata; class Actinopteri; order Cypriniformes; family Nemacheilidae; genus Triplophysa; species Triplophysa siluroides. Next base: position 3,883,790 of record VCII01000846.1, on the reverse strand, counting down.
ACATAATTTTTATTTCATGCAAATAAACGGCATATAAATTGTCGAAAAAGAGAGGATTTAGCATTATTCAGGGCAATGTAAAGGTCAGAGAAGGATGTGGAAAGGATCAAACTAGGTTTCACAGCACATAATACAAATGCTGCTTTAAACAGCTGAGGAACAAGGACTAAAGCAGGCCTACCTGGGATATGGAAATGTCGTGGGGCAGCCACATATGCAGTTGATGGAGATTTGCCATCAGAGTAGGTGGAGAGACTGGGGGTGCTCCGCCCACTTTCACTGCCTCGGGTGGGTAAAGGTCACAGCAGACACAGAAGAAGAAGAAAAAGAAGAGTGGAAGGGGTTGATAAAAATTTGACTTGTGTGTTCAAATCACAAACCTCAATAAACCTCACAGCGCAGCCTGAAAGGCACACATTTATCTTGGCATTTGAGTTTCGCAATTTGTGTTTGTAGTACTGATGGCATGTGTTCGAATTTTGAGAGCCACATGCAACTCAGCATCGGGCATCGCTGTAGATTCAATCTTGTAAAAGCGTCGTCTGTCACTGAGTCGGTTTGAAATGATAACCATCAAAGGCAAAGACAACAATAATCTGCAATCAGACTGAATTCATTTGGATTGACGAAAATGGGTCCATGTAAACATAGCCAATGACTGTCACTGGCAGGCTGAACTGTGAAGTTACGTGCACCTTCAGGGAAAGAGATCAAATAGTGATAACACACAATATTTTATACCGATATTTTAATATATTGATATATAGAGAAAAAGAAAGGGAGAGAGAGAATCTCTCATTCAACTCTATATAGCCAAATTCTATTTGTGAAATGGTGCAAATTGGCCATTTCAGGACATTAAATAATTATAATCATATACTGTATATAAAAAAGAATACTACACAAATATTAAACTTATTCTCTGTCTAGTTATTCTTTTCCTCCATTTCTTACACGCACATATGCACACACAGTTTCATTTAGAAACATGCACACACCATTAAACACACAAAGTGCTGTTAGTCAAATGTCACCCTGGATTATGGGAAAACCGTCCTTTCAAATAGAGAGCCTATTAAAACAGTGAATAGAGATACACATCCGTCTCAATACCAGCATTGCATGTTGCATCTGCAGTATTCCTTGTTTTTCTTCTGTCCCATGATAAGATCCAAGCATCCAAGTGCCAACTTCACAAATGACTATGCTGGTACTTAGCCAAAAAGAAGTCAATTAGACGGTAAGTCAATCATAAACAGAACTCTCCAAATACAACCTCAACCCTGGGTTTACACAAGACCGAAGCTTCTGCCGCTGAGACCGGCAAACCAGTCTAAAATTACAGCTCCTCAGTTTACCCCTTTAATCTTTTCCTGCGAACTTTATTCCTGCTCTGTCTACTTACAACAGAGAAACCACAAAACCAAAATCTCAAATGTAAAGAACTCTCTAAGACTGCGTTTTCTCGTTTTTTTCCAGAAAAGTTATCTGGCATTTTAGGCTATGTTAAGTTTAACATTTTTAGTGTCACAGTTTAGAGAGAGCGATCTCTCATACTGTTTTTTTTTGCTGGAGGAATGATTACATTACTTTCTGAATTAACCTTAAAGTTGTTATGCTGATAATATCATTGCACACAAAAACACACTTCTGAACCTCAGTGTATCTCCACTTCTAAAGAAATACCAGTCTGAGTAATTGTTTTGTTGTAAACATTGATGGAAAGAGCGTGCAAACGTTATGTTTGATAAAACGTTCCAAAAATGGAGAATAATAAATGGAGAAATGACAAACTGAATGGCAACACTAGCACAAACAAGCAGATAGTAACTCTCAACATCAAATGCATTGTGAGAAATTGCACCTTCCACAACAACAAATACCACAAACAAGTGCATTCTGCTTCTCATCTTACATCTTTGTTCATAAAGTTACTCTTTCTACTAAAATATGAATATCCACAAACTACAGTATACATGCAAAATCATTTGACGTACTGTACAAACTATTTATAACCACAATAACAACAAACATAAACAACAGGGGTATCAAGACTCAACCTTGCAGTACACCTACAATCTTACATCACTGTAACACATTGGTGATACACAGCGAAAGAGAGACAGGGACTAGAGGGGTTTACCGTGAGAAGGCAAATTGAGGTGCAGGGCTGTCCTAGGCCTACATTCAGACTTTCCCTCCTGTTTGAATCCTGTCTCAATTCCTGTTCAGGAAAGGTGATGATTTCAACTCAAAATAGCGCACGCAAACAGTTGCAGAGTTTAAATTGTTAAGGGACTCGATCTGTGGCTCAGTGCTGCAATCCAGAGAACTTCATGCACTTTGTGACATTAGTTGTTTTGCTAAAACACCCTCATTTGCAAACAAGGGAAGTTGTACCAATCAAAAAATTCCAAGCACTCATTTAGGTACACTGCACTAAATTTCACACAGGTGCAGCACTCGTTGGATTGGTACAAAGCCTTCGAGCAAAGCTGTGGTACCTCTGAAATAAGGCATGTAGTTGTGCTGTTGGAGAAAAGCCAGGGTAGCGGGGTTGAGGGGCAGGGCGACACCACAGCTCCCAGCCTGTGGAGTGTTTCTACCACTGCTAGGAGGGAGTGGGGAGGAGTCTCTGGCAACGCCACGGGCGCTACTCCTACCCGAAGTCGGTACGTGCAGGGTGTTGGAATCATCTGGAATGGTGGTATATTTGATGCTCAGACTGTGCCCTGAGCAAGAGCCCCAACCCGAAAAAAACTGCCGTAATACAAGATAAGCAACTACACTAAAACTCTGATGATGCTCGAAACATTTTGTTCGGCGAATCACTGTCGAGTTGCTGCAAAAAGCATCATTTTATACATTCTGCATCATATCAGTGATTTAATTTCAGGATCAACACTTTGTTTAAAGGTGTAGGAAAACAGTTCATGATTTAAGATCCATTACACCAAACACACTGAATAGATTCGCGTGTAGTTACACAGTTAAAGAGAATCATATTCTGGAGTGTCTAAGTGAGCATCAGAGTGTGCGTGGAGGGCTACCTGGTCTGCTATAGGTCTGTGGTGAGCGGCAAGGTGTATATCGGCCGTATCCTCCTAAAGAACTGGTGGAACTTGGGCTGGAGGGCCTTCTCTGACGGGGAGACCTTTCCCCCTCTCCCTACGAACAAAGGGAAAGAATTTTAGCCTGCAATTACAAGACTCAATTTACTCACGAAATTAAATTAAATGGTGATCACAATGGCACTGGGGCATACGGGTGAAAACAAATGCCTGGAAAGGAAACAAAGACTAATCACTACATAAAACCACTACCTGGCTATAATCAGTCCTCTATTACTTCACTTGTAATAGCCTGATCGTTGGGTGACCACAAAACAGAGATTTCAAACGGAGGATAATGACAAACACACACCACTGTGTTGTTCATGACATCGAACAACAACAATGTTCACAAAGGACACAAGGAATCACAGAGACAATAATAGAGCTTGGTTCTTCGTGCCAATTCTACTGTACCTCACTTGGTGTAGGGGTAAGTTGCTGGGGTGACTGTAAACAAAGAGAGCAAATGAGTAAGATGGACTGGAATGCAGTGAGAGGATGTTCATGAAAAAACACTAAAGCCTGCATGACTGTAACTACTGTAATGTAAAGTACGTTTTAAAAAATCAATGCTTTTGTTAGGGATAAGTATGAATAATTGACCACCGGTCAGGTGTAACACCAACTAGTCGACTGGTTAAAAAATGAAAAGTGAAAGCAGCGCAAAAGGTTTTATACTGTATAAATACAGAGATAAATAGATATGTTTTTATGTGCTCTGATGGTCTTGGTCACAGTTACTTTTTAAATGCATACTGTTATTTGGAAAGTTGTTCCCTTATTTTGAAATGGTTACTGATGTAAGTTTAAACAAAACTAATTATTCACATTCTAGATGTACGTTGATGTGCTTTATACATCTTTTGTCTAAGCTCTTTTGTCACAGTTTTATTTCTAATACTAAGATATAATAAATTGTTGTTATCCATGAATTTTCTAATATTCTTTTTTACAAGCAGGCAGAATAAAATAGTAAAGCACTTATTTTTTTATTTAGATGCCCACTTACAGTTATTTACTTGCAGTCCTTAATATGAAAATAAGTTTAAACGGTTGAATTACGCTTGATTAATTTCTGACTTTTTAAATTAAGGTACAGTATACAACTTTCATAGTTGTTTCAGTTTGTTATTTGCCTAAAAAACGATCAAATCTTTCATTTTAAAAACATTTTTGACAGATTCCTAAAATATTTGTGTTTCCGTTTACTATTATAGGTAGGTGGTCACATTTGTTAACACCACATTTGTTAAGGAATGTATTTTTTATTTAAACTTTATTTTTTTCCTTTAATTTTGCAAGGTTGCAAACTCATTTTTATGTGTTACTTGTCAAAAAAATGACTCATGTCCATCTCTACTTTTTGGCAAAGCCATGCTGGAATGATGCTGGATGATATTTAGAGATTAAAGACGATGAGATTTGATGATGTGGTTGTATCACCCAGGCACAGATTCACGCACAGGCTTGCCTAGGCTGCAGCCTAGGGGTCCCACCTGTTTAGGGCCCTCTGATTGGCAATATCTTTTTTATTTCAAATTCACTTCAGCGTGAACAAAAAATAGACCCTCGTTGGCCCATAAGAAAAAAATAGAAAAAGAAGCCAGTGATTGGACAGATGTGACATTTGGGTCACATCTGTCCAATCAGATGCTGGTGAAATCATGTCAATCATTTTCCTTTACGTCACTGCTATTGCTAGACAGCATAGCGGCAAAATGTCCAAAAGAAGAGACAGTAGTGGAGCACAAAAACGGAAAATACAAAGATTAAAAGAACAACATGACCAAGATAGCATCAGGAGGACTGGCAGCTCGCATTGGCTTACATTGGTGCTGCGGTTGAAACAACAGCAGCGGGATCCTTAGCTTTTGCAGCAGTTTGCTAATCATGTCATCTGAAATATTCCAGGGAGTTATTCCACGATGACACGCATATTATACAGGTTGGTTTTTAATTATGGCTTTGTTTTATACACAGTTAACTTAATGCACAGTGGTTTGTGTCTCAGTAAAGAGGTGTTTGCTGTTGCTAAGCAACCAGGAATGTAGAGGAAACACTGTAGTATTTGCGTATATAGTATATTTAAATCTGAGTGCAGTTGTTCCTGACGCCCCTCGCAGCATTCGTTTGGTGTCTCAGCCTGATTCTATCGAACCCTGGTGTCTTTACATTCAACTTACGTTATCACGAACGTGCATGACACATTATAGTAAACAGAACACGGGTCATAACATTGTGTTTTTTATTCAATTGATGCTTTTATGCGCAACCAGAGTAAGCAACACTTGGTCTTACTGTATGTTCGCTTACAGAGCTATTTTTAAATCTGGAAAGTTACCATTCATTTGCCGCTCTGATTCCACTCGCAAACCGCAAAAAATGCAGGCTCACTCTTGCTCAAATCCAAGTCAAATTACCAATGCTTTTATCTCTTACATCTGTTTTATTGAAGTAAATACATTGTAATCGGCTAAAGCGCATGCGCAGGGTTCGGTACTTGGTGCGCACCTGAGTTTGCGTGACAGCTTTAACATTAGCGATTTTCCATGCAAACCATGCCCCTTTCCGAACTAAACTGCAAGGGTGAAAGGCACCTGAAAGCCACCTAAGGGGGGGCCTCTCACAAAGAGCACACTAGGGGCCCCTGACCACCTAAATTTGCCCCTGGTAACAGCACATACAGTAAGTACAAAAATGCTGTCGCCATCATATTATGCTATCATGCATGATTTATTCTTTCACCTGTAAAAACGAAACACATCAGCAAAAACATGAAAGCTACTCCCACTTATATGAGAATGCATACGGGTGTGTGTTCGTACCTCCCCGAAGGTTCTGTCCTCCACAGGGTAGCTCACATAGGGAGAGTATGAGAGCATGTCTGGCCTGTCAATGTTGTAAATCGCTTTGATTTTAGGAAGAGCGGCCAGGTCCTTGTAGTCCAAAAATTCATCACCCAGTTTTGCCTTCAGAAAGAGGATATAAAGCAGACAGAAAAATATCACCGTATCATACCAGTTGCCAAACAAACAATTATTTGCAGGCTTGTGTGTTGCTGCCCACTGGTGGTGCCTCCATTCAAATGAAAAGCAACAACCAGCATACAGCATGATGCATGCATATAACAATAATGAACAGTAAAGATAGTAAAAAATTTTAAATGGGAGAAGGAAACACCTCTCCACTGTATTTTGGTGCAAATTCATGTTATTTGTTAGCTATTTAACCAACTTGTCATCCTCAAAATCCATGAAAAACTATGCAAGAAATACTATTATCACTTTTATTATAGAAATCAATTATAATAATAATATTTTTTAAAGATTTACCTTTCTTAATTTTAGTACAATATGTGTTTTTGTGTTCGGTATGCTTGATATTCAATATAAAATCTGTGTCCTGAAACAAAACCATCGTTCGGCAGTGGAGCTGTCAGAAAAGCACTTACATAGATAATCCTGCTCGGGGAGCCTGACGTGCTGGATGCAGGAGCAGAGGTGATGCTCTCTGAGGACGTTCTGGTCACCTGGAAACAATTGCAAAGTGAGAAAAAAAAAAAAAGACACTAAAGCACAAAGGGCCAGCAAACAAGGAAAAAAGTGTGCTTTATTCACCTGAATTCAATTATAGTCATACTCATGTATCAAGTGACCATCATGTTTTGATCATATCAGGCCATTGGTGAGTTTATAGAGATTCCTGTGGGGCTCTTACTTTTGTGTAAATGTAACGATAGTTTTCACTGAAGAATAGTCAGAAAAGTAGACTTGTTTAGTGTTTTGCCATACACTGCATGTTATATCGAGAAGTACAGAAATACAAAGCACCTCTGCAAGTCTGTCTTTTTAAAACAGCAACAAACACTGTACAGAGACAGTGTTGTGATATTATGAGTTCATTAGTAATGCATTCATTGCTGATCAAAGTCTATCTATATCACTGCATCAGTTTGCGGCATGTATAGAGATTTTTGAGTAGGATCAGGTGGGTGTGGCAGTAGTCTACGGTGGCCCGCGAAACCCAGTTTGGACCTCAGTGAGCGTTCTACAGTATTAAAGCTGATAGAAGGTTGAGAGGTAGAGTAAGCCCATGCAAAGGGAGAGGGGCCGCATGTCACACACCTGCTCAGGTACATTGGAATGGAGATCACTGAGCTGAATCCGCACCTGTTTCTGCAGGGAAAGGGTTATTATATTGAAGGGCTAGCTCATTCTGCATATCACCTTGTAGTATGCAGCTGTCTAGATTTTCTGTTAAAAGTCTAAACTTTTGCATATGTTTCTGAGCATGTCAGGCACCTAAACTAGTACCATTTTCATTTGAAACAACTGTGTGTCTGTTTGAATTGCCACTGTAAGCTATTATTAAATCCTACACCTGTGCTGACTATCGCTCTACCTGCGATTATAGATCATCAAAATAATCTATATGTGCGTTAAAGACATATTCGTTTCAAGTGTCCAGGGAGGATTCAATGAGAATAAACTACGCTGACTAATGTTGTCTTTTATTTGCATCCAAAATTGTTAATGCTCGATTCACTAAAGGAATATTATACAAAAGGTTCCACACCAACATGGCCAAAATCTATTGTCAACTTTCTATTTTGTCCAATAGATTTAAATTAGGCTAAATTCTTCCCTCTGTTTTCAGCCAGGGGTTTTATTTTTTTACCTTGCTCTTTTCCTCCATGCGTGCAGCCTGTCTGCAAAGTGGATGCCAAATTGAAGAACCTGTTTAAAAAAAGATGAAGAGAGCCAAATACATTAAAATAAACACATACATTTTTCTTACATTTCCCTGTCGTGTTACCCATTTAAACTCTCATGCACAAACTAGCACGATCAATCATCCTTGTGCCATATGAGTCAGCAGTCTTTTATTTTAGTCCAATCGAGATCATATACTCATTCTTAAAGCAAAACCTTGTCCATATCCGACAAGAAATATCCTCTGAAACACTGCAGTGCACTTAGTAAATCACTGGGTGCCGTCTCAGGAGACACTAAATTATTTTAACTTTCTAGGTGGCACACAAGAAATAAATATATTTAAATGATATTTAAATTACCTTGAAGGTACATCTCCTCCCCTTCCCCAAACATCTTTTCACAGCGTGCACATCTGGCACATGTGGGATGGTAGTGCTTCTCTCCAGCCTGCAAAACAGAAATACTGCCTTGATACCAATGCTGAATATGCAATAGCGGGGTTTGAACAGTAGGGGGGGGGCACACACAGAGCCAATGCTCTCATATTTATTTTCTGGTGGGATTATGTCATATGACTGGATTAAAATTATTTGTAAATATTTTTCTCTCATATAAAAAAGACAATCTATCCTATCCTATCCTATCCTAGATTTTATATGTACTATTTAATGAATCTAATGATCAATAATCTTGTTTACAGATATACTCCACATCAGGGTGTATTACGACACTATAGCATATCATGTGTTCCATATTCACATAAAATGAATTTTATATTTTCATCATAAGGTCAGCCATATTTTATGACCTTCATTAAGTACTAAAGGCTTTGATATTTGACTTCATCTGAAATCTTCAGCATGGTTTGTCACAACACCTTTTACTGTAAATTTAATTTCACATCCATGAAATAGAAAATCCATGCCTTCCCTCCTTCCTAAAGCTCATCCCTCAAGACATCTTCGCTGAACACATTTTAAGTCTTGCCACTCTAAATGTCATGACATTCCTCAGGTACTAGTAAATTAAACACAAAAGTTGAATCTTGGAAATCATTCTGAGCTGCTAGAACAAATTAAAAAGAGCGTACAGGAGTACTTTAAGTATTTAACTACTTAAAACCATAAAATAATATGACCTCTGATTACCCCAATACCCCTGATGCTGTCTAGGCTTGTAAAGTGACATTAATCTAGGATGAAAATTCAGCTAGTGTCAGCAAGACTGCATTCATCTTATATCTGCTTTGTGTTTCTCAAAGTTCATTATCAGGCTGCAGACATGATGTCTATCTCACTGCAGGATCATTAATATAGGCAGAAAGCCCATGTTACTCGAAAGACAGAGACACTATGTCACTTCCTGAAATATCAGGTCACATGGTGGCTTGATCTAATTTTGGCAGTGCAAATGGGACAGAGTCGCCATAGCGACAGCTTGCCACTCCTGACAAAGACCTGCCTTAAACGCACAGATAAACACATTCTAAAAAGCTTTGAAATGCACCTAGACTTACAAGAAAGAATTTGAGTAAAAGAGAACAAAACAAGCGAGAGGTAAAAATGAGGCAACATGAGAGGGTATAATGTTCTATACTGTAATTATGCTTCATTGGTGAGGTTGTGAACACCCACAATCCTCTGCACTCACTGTCCCCCAGTTTGTACCCTCTCATTACAAACTCAGAAAATGCATGATGAAATACGTGGAACCAATTGTTTGGGGCACGGATGAAGTCAACGTGAAACATCATTTGTTACTCATTTCACTTGTGTAAAGTGACTTAATGAATGAGAATAAAATATTGAGCAAAGAATAGTTCCTTAAGGTAAGAACTAGAATATAATAATGAATGTGTATAAAGAAAGTAAGAAGAGTACTATCTTGACTTTAATGTTATTAAAAGTCTTTCATCTATACAATCTAACTAGTAAGATTACACACAAACCTCAAGTACTTTTCCGGTAATGTATTTCTTGCAGGTTTCACACTGGATGCCAAACATGGCATGGTAGTCTGCTTCACAGTAAGGAATACCATCCCTGCAGAACATCAAGACACATTAAATGTAAGTCAACTTACTGGAATCAAAGATGACAAGATGGTGAAAAACATCTTGTTTACCCTCCGGCCCTGATTTCCCCCAATAATGCAGAGTCTATACATGCTTCAGCAGGCTTGCATTGGGTTTCCATGTTTAATGGGGGCTTTACATAGAAATAATATACCTATAGATTTTAATTGAAACTAAAAATGTAACTAAATAATGTTTTAAATGAATAATAAATAAATACTTAAATATTATATACCATTACACCACCGTTCTATTCATTATTATTTATAAATATTATCTTCTAATATTAACATCAATATGTTTTTTTTAAACTGAAAAAATGAAAACATTTGAGAATAGCCTCAACATCTCCTATAATAAACATTAAAAATGATTATGAAGTGGTATCCTGATACTGTTCTTCAGCTGGTATTGTACCATAAGACATAACCAAGCACTTATCAACACATTTATGCACTTAGTAAAACTGGGACTGACTTGCTGATATACTCTGCATTAAGCACTTTATTGCACACTTTGCATTTGAAGCAGCCAAGGTGCCAGTGCTTGTCCAACGCCACCAGTGACTGTTCATTTTCAAACTCCTTTCCACACCCACAGCAATCTGCACAGAGAGAGAATGTGTAGAAACAGTGTATTTCTTTTGTAAGACGCACAGAGGTTTCATTGCAAGCATTTAGAAAGAAGAATAACATGAACAGGACAGATAAGAGCAGGAAAACAGAGCACTCACTGTGCACAGCCTGCGGGGGTGCCTTGCTGTTGACTGGCACGGCTGAGTGCATTTCTCACAAATACACTCTTTCCCATTAAACGTCACGCGGCCCCCGGCTGGAAACGGGTGTCTGCCAGAAACACACACACAACTGTCAGCTCATCACTGAGTATTACCAAGGTCATAAGGTCCGTTACATAGAAGGATGGACTTTGAACTAGATACATCATCCACTTTCAATTAAACTTTAAAAACTTAAAGGGGTCAAATGACACGGCTAAAACAAATATTATGGATTGTTTTAGATGAAATGCAATGTGTATACATGACTTAAGGTTCAAAAACGGGTATTTTCCACATACCGTGCATGTAAGAATCCCCTCTTTGCCCCGCCTCTCTGAAACGCGCGGATTTTTTACAAAGGTCAACGCTCTGAAAAGCGAGGTGTGCTTTGATTGGCCAGTTAACCAGTGCGTAGTGATTGGTCGAATACTGCAAGCGTGTGACGGAAATGTAACGCTTCTTACCATATTTGGAACATCAGGTTCCAAAGCAATTGTACTGACAGGTACGCCCACCTTACTTGGGTATACATTTGGGCGGTCTTAGTCAAATAATACCACAAACTGACGTAGATTTGTGAGGGTGTGGTTACACGAGGCGTTTCAGGAAGGTCTGGGTGAGCATTCGCTTTTAGATAGAATGCATCTTTTGTTTTGGCAATTTACGTGTCTAATACATGCACGGGCAACTTATAACACACAAAGACTAAGAAAAACACATGATCACGCCATATGACCCCTTTAAGAAAGGATTAAACACCAAAGCATTATACAAAGTTAAAAATACATAAATAATAAAAATATAAGGGCTATGGCAAGAAAAACCCATCTTTGGCTTTGAGCATCAGGCCATCATTGGTCTGGATTGATGGCACATGTCCAGCCGTCTCTGGCTGACATTCAGCATGAGAGCTGTTGATCTCACGGTATGTTGATTAACCAATGGAAGAGTAAATCACACTCTATACTTTTGAGAATACAAAAGGAGAAGGATAAGTCTACATAAATGCTGGATCCAAACTTCTAATTTTCTTAAACTTTCATAAAAATGTGTAATTGTTATCATAACTGTCGAAGTATTAAAGTTTAATAAAATAAAATGTATCTTAGTGTATAACTTTAAATAGAAACCATATTTCTGTAAAAATTACCTGATGTGCTGCATTGTAAAAAGGGAAAGTGACTTTCTGTACAAAGAAACATTCTTTCAACGTCACAAATTTGCTTACATTTGGTTAGCAGCCTTAAAGCAGTGCAAAAGGTCATATCTATTATACACTGTAACTTTGTTTTACATTTTTTATCATTTTTAAAATTGTATGATTATTGAACTGTTAAAATAGGCTAAAGTATACATATAGTATAAATAAATATAATGCTAACTGCTAATATATTAAACCGTCACTTCCGAAACCTCGAAAAAAACTGTAATTTTTAAATGATTAAATACTGTGTTGTCAAAATTGACAAGCACTTTTTAATACTTTTATTAGTCAGATATTTACACAACCCAGTGACAAAAATAAAGGGAGACCAATAATAATGATTCATGCCAAAAAATTAAAATCATGAAATATGGAGATACAAAGTTTCAGAAGGACAGCAGCGAAATATAACATCATTCATTTTGTGTGATACTTCTTAAAAGAAGACGTTGTTCGTTCTTTTCACCATAGCTTACTTCTGAAGTCGTGTTTACACTGTGGTCCTAAACATAAAAAAGTGAAACAGATCATTTTGACTTGTTCCAGTTTATGTTGTGGTCTCACCCTCCAATAGACTGGGTCATCACACAAAGTCCTGGCATACTTGGACTAATTTAGCGGATCAAAATATGACCCACTGTGTCAGTTAATAGGCATGCAGTCTCTGAAGTGTGAATTCAGTCATAGCGCCAGAGAGACTGTGAGATTTGCAACAAGTACGCACTGAATGCTTTCTGTGTTTAAAGTCACAAACTCAAATCTGATTGTAAATGCTTCTTGGTTTTGTAAATAAAATGCAGTCTTAAAGGGGTCAAATGTTTTTCTGTGTCTTTGGTGTGTTATAAGTTACCCATGCATGTACTAGACCTGTAAAATTGCAAAAATTTTTGTGTCGGAACAAAAGATGCATTCAATCTAAAAGTAAGTGCTCACCCAGACCTGCCTGCCGGCGAATGTACGTCACTTCGTAACATCATTTGACTAAGACCGCCCAATTAAAGTGGGCGTACTTGAAAATCTCATTGGATCGTCACCGTCGCAGCCATGTCGCGGAGACGCTGTGTTTTGTTGCGAAAAGAAAGCCTCTTTGTTTTGCCCTGCCGAAAGATGAGACAACTAAAAACGAATGGTTACATTTTATTTACAACACTGTTCCAGAAAACTTCAATCCGAATGTTCAAGTTTGTGCAGCGCATTTCACCGACGATTGCTTCACGAACGTAGGAGAGAGATTAAGACCGGCTATGCACGAAAGCTTTGGTTAAAAAGTGGGGCCATTCCAACCATTAAAACTTTGCGGTGACAGTCTGGCGCTTCAGATTCACAGCCCGTAAGTATATTTTCATTGTAAAAGACTTTGCTACGGACTAATGCGGGTTGAGTTTGTCGTGTGTTTGTGATCTGCAAATGCAGACATGCGCGCAACGTGAAATAAGACAACATAAGTCCTGATAATCAGTAAAAATGTTCCAACTAGAGGCAACAAATGTCGTGTTTATAATGCGGTTAAATGTCTTTGTTGAGTCGCGTGGAGACGTGGCGTAACACTGGTTGATCAAGACGGCTCGAATCGCTCGCGTTATTTATTATGTTACCATTCACTGCTGTAATGCAAGCTTGTTTCAATCTCACACAAACTCTGTATTATGTATATGGATGTTTGTTTATAGTCTTTATAATGTCGTATATAAAAGGTAAAACAGTTAGCTATAGTTTTAAACTATTTAACACAGGTTTTTAATAAAACCTTACCAATCCTTTACATCCTGCTCGAGTCGCGCTGGCAAAGTTGATGTATCTGCTGAATCATTTTCATTTTCCGGATCAGATTCTGGCTCGAATTGATATAAGGAAGTACCGATGACATTTTATCAACTGTCAGTACAATTGCTTTGGAACCTGATGTTCCGAATATGGTAAGAAGCGTTATATTTCCGTCAAACGGTTGCAGTATTCGACCAATCACTAAGCACTGGTGAATTGGCCAATCATAGCACACCTCGCTTTTCAGAGCAATGAGCTTTGTAAAAAATCACTGCGTTTCAGAGAGGCGGGGCAAAGAGGAGATACAAACATGCACGGTATGTAAAAAAATACTGAGTTTTTTACCTTAAATCGTGTATACACATTGCATTACATCTAAAACAAACCATAATATTCATTTTAGCCGTGTCATATGACCCCTTTTTTAGCACTGCAGACGTGGTTGCACTGAAAATACAACACAACAATAGCATTTAAGCACCTGGTTAAACTGGATTTAAGGTGGTAAGTGAAAGAGAAGCAGATTCTTGTGCTAAAATGTCTAGTGACTGTCTCGTCATTTATAATATGTAATAGGAGAAACTGGATAGAGTCACCCTGAATAACTACGAGTGAGATATTTACGATGTGATTTAAGATCCAGTCGCACCCAAGAGATCAGATCGGGTACACCATGTGCAAAGAAACAGGCATGGCTATGGAAAGATAGGAGGGACTCATCGTGAGCAACATGTCACATGCACACACACACAGCATCCATTCAGAGACTAAGGGTCACCCAACACCACTCTGAAAATAAGTGGCCTGGGAGCAGAACATACACTTAACATTCTTACTGAGAGTTGATGGGTCTCCTTTCCTTACTCTGCCAGAGGAGCAAGACTGTTTCCTGTAAGATTCACTCACACATTCAGAGGCAGAAGATTTTGAAGTAAAGCAAAAGGGTAGGCTGCTACACAAGCTTTCATGAATGCACACACCGGCACTCTTATGTGGACTTTTTTAGGCCACTTTTTTCAGACTACAGTCTTTATCTCAGATATGGACTTCACTCCATTCTATTATATCAGTTTTAAGTTTGCCTTAAATATACCTTCAAATGTAATAAGTCTGGTTACTGTTGTCATACTTTTCATAGTCCAGAGAAATCACTTAACACTCTCAATACAAACATGTTTGTCTTACTTGCAGGCAGCACAGACAAAGCAGCGAGGGTGGTAAGTCTTGCCCAGGGCGGATACAACTTCCCCTTCAATAAACTCTTCGCAACTGAAGCAGCGGGTCCCATAGAGACGCTGATAATCCAGAGTGCAGATATACTCGCCCTGTCGCACGAAAAAGCCTCCCTGAGCCAAGTCACAACCACAAACTGCAGAGAAAAACAAATAGAAGAGTTACAGCTTCATTGGCAATAAACGTTCATCACGGCAGAAACAACCAATGACAACATTCACTGAAATAATTGACTGTACACAGCTGTGGAAAAAAAAAACATTCCAAATTTTTATTTAAACAGCATTTCTAGATGTATAGTGTACATTCCCATCCAGTGTCTGTTGAATTTCAACAAAATCAAACCTCAGGAGAGACCACAGCCATGTGAAAGACTGACAGCATGACCAGACACATAAAAACTGTGCTAAAAAACGAGGTTATCACATAAAAAAATAACTTTTAAACATTTCCTAAGTACATTAAAAAAAGGTACATGAGCCTGTTTTCTTTGCAGTATTTGAGGTCTGAAAAAACACACAGTATCTTTTCTGTTATTTATTTGTTCCCCCAGTTTTCATTTTCTGCTAATAAATTAAAATAGAAACAATATTTTTATTTGAAATTTGGGGAAAGTATTGTAAGTAGTTCACAAAATGAAACAAATATCCTAATTTTACCAAAACACATACCCAGAAATAGTAAATTCAGAAAAAATTTGAAATGGTCTCTTAATTTTCCATGGTGGTATGTTTAACATATCTCCAAATTCAGTCATTCAGGTGAGGTTAATGGTGCTTCAGTGTGTGGTTACTGTACTGTGAGTCAGCTGATCAAGTGGATAATGCTCAAAGAAGTCAGTTATTTTCAATAAAAACCGATAATGACAACCACAAAAAAGTAGTCAAATCACATGTTTTGGTGTTTGTATTTGTTAATGAGTGATTCTTGTGTGTGTCCTGATCATTATCGCCACATGACTTCATCAAGAGCATAGACGACGGAGATGGGCAGGTGCATGAGTGGACTTATAAACACAAAACTGAAACGTGCACAAATTTTCCTCCCTCCTTCCTGTTCTCACAGTCCCTTTCCATTTAAACAGGAACCACGCAAGAACACAATGCACACACATACAGAAATGCTCCGATGACATCATCCTCAGGGCCGATCCATTTTCCACCTCCTCTGAGGTAAATGATAAACTGTGGAATATCCTTCTTTCCCATGCTTTTCTTTTTTATTCAGAGCTGAGATGATAAAATGTTAACTGCAGTAAAGAGTAGCCTATGTTGTAGGAAAACACTATGGACAGTAAGAGAGATTTTTACCCAAGTTTCAAGTCTGAGACGAATCCAAATACAACCACGCACACACACAGTTGATTGATATGCTTCAGCTCATAGTATAAAACAATAACATAGGAATGTTTTTAAGGAAATGGCAGACATTTTTCCATGGCTGCTGAGGTGCGATTGGTTGGTGTGATAAATTATTATAGTCAGTTGCGTGAGATGCTTCTAGCAAATATGATTTGCACCATCAGCTTCCACTAATGTAGCACACTTTTAACTGAAAACATTCACCTTATACATTTCACAGAGACTATTAACCAAAACGACTATCCAAAATTCGCTATCAGACATAACTGAGCCAAAGAATGTAACAAAAACCCCAGTGATAAGAAGTCGTCTATGCTGGCGTGGTATGGTATGTTTAGCTAAGCTGTAGATTGTTAACAACACCTAGTAAGAGGGGTAAGGAATGATTCAAAACAAGCCACTCATCACACAACTCTAACCATCAACCTATACAAATACAAGTCATAATGATTCTCAATTTTGTTATTCAAAGGATGTTTTCATCCAAAACAACATGCACTATAACAATTCCAGGATGTGTCCGTTCTGAGCAACATTGGGTTTAGTGCTCCTAAGGGACTCGCCATCAGCACCTTGGGAATAAAACTTCAACATTTTAGCTTTCGCTTTGGTAGCTCCGTGTCAAACCTACTGAGGGGGGTTCAAATAATGTATGTGTTTAAACACAGAAAGTCTCGCAATTGAGAATATGCCCTTGACGACATGAAATATTATACAAGCATCACTTGACCTACAGCAATAAAACATGGGAAAAGTATGGTGTATGGACATGTAGTAAACAAGAGAAATTGGGAGGGTCAGTTGAGTGATGTTGTAACTGTTTCAGATCCACTGGATGGATGTTATTACTTATGAAACCTAACCTTAGGCCACGTTTACGGAAACGGAAAAGTTTTTCCTTTGCGTTTTTGAAACGTTTCACGTACACATGACAGCGTTATCAAAACTGTCTGCATTTACACGGATCCAGGATAACGGATAAAAACGATGTAGTATGGACGCCAGGCCAGTGGATGGCGATGTTGTTGTGTAAAGAAACAGGATGTGCCTAGACACATACACAGTTATAAGGCAAACGTGCTTTTTAATTCCGTTGGTCGACGTATATGTGTGTTTAAAGTCTGGCGAATGTAAATAGTGTGTCTCCGCTGGTCTTATTGGTGCAGCAAATCCACATTTTGCTGGGGAAACATTAATACATAGTCGAGAAGCGAGAGCTCGCTGTACGGGAAGCCGCCATATTGTTTTTGGCTATACTCGCGCTACTGAGCGCGTAAAAGACGCATATTTTTTTTGCGGTCTTGTGTAAACGGCCCCTTAGATAGCAATACAAGAAGCATATGTAAACATGTTCCTACATTTCAGTGCAAGATTATAAACATGTTCCAATGAGGCTTGCAGGTGGCGTTCCAAAGTAATTTCTTGACACATTCTTGGCCAATTTCTGTTACAAATATTGCTGTTGTCCTTCTGAAACCTTAAATCTCCTTATTTTATGGATTTTTTTATAAATCATTATTATCAGTCACCCTTTATATTTGTCAGCGGGTTTTGGAAATATCTAACAAATAAAAAGTATTAGAAAGTGCTTGTCAACTTTGTCAACACATTTAATAATTTAAAAGATACAATGTTTTTTTTTCATTTTCCTAAAAAGCTTTTCTGAAAATTTAGACATCCAAGGTTTTGGAAGGACAATGACGATATACTTGAATACCCTTATTCTATTTGTTATCATAATATTTTGATAAAATGTTTTGATATCTTGTGCCAGATTGACTGTTTCCTTTCTATAATCAAACATTATTAGTAATGTCTTATGTGATGTTTATCAATAGTTTATCTCACTCTAAAACATCATTTTACAACTAAAAAAATATAGCTCTTTTCATCTTGTTGAATCCTGGTAATTTTCTTGTTTTTTTGTAAATAATCGTGTTATAATTAAAGGCTTCAGTGCCCAAACCTAAAAATCCTTTTGAAACACTTTCTTAAACCACACAAGCTTATTCATTTGTTAAAAAAGAGATAGAAATAATGTGCATAGCAGGATTAAGAACACATTTTCACATAGTTGACCAAATTAAAATGTATTTTTATATTGCATAACAGTAGAGTTTCAAATAATCAAAGCTGCTTCAGTCAAATAATAAATACAAGCATAAACAAAAGTTAAGATTAGATACATGATGCGTGTTACGTTTATGTATATTTCTTTTAAAATTAAGAGTAAAGTTACAATATTTATTTATTTATATTATAATCTGTGCAACCGTTGGCGTTGCCTTTCATTAGAGACATTGCAGAGCATTCCAATTGAGCGTTTTTTTTTGTCAGCGAAGTCCACTTCAACGGATATCCCGTGCTCAGGGAGTAGGGAGCAGTGAACACTGCATAGGAACCCTATCAAATGGCACAGCTACTATCTGTGTTTTCCTCAAGGTCAAGACAGTGCTAAACTAGCACCACCTACATCAAATTATCTGGTTTTATCAACAGAAAACAGCACTGTATTCCTTAAGGGTAATATAACCATTCTGCACACTGTTTAAGCCAACACAAGCTAGCTGCAGTGTTTTAGTTGAATTCTCTGGCAATATAAAATGGCGCTGGATTGCATGTTTTGAGGGAGTTGGCTGGACAGCAGTCAGGGTCTGCACATTCTCCACATGAGAGGGTCTGCATTTTCTTTGCCTGAGATCACACTTTCATCAAAGATCAAGCTGTCAGGCTTCTGCCTTAGATAAAACAATTAATATCATATGCAATCCTCTATAAACATATTAAGTACTCTATATAAATGCATTAACTCTGATCCTGATCATGTCACATAAAATGTTCATGAGTTTCCTGCTGTATACTGTTATTAGCAAAATTGGTTTACACATTTATTAATATGAATGGGAGCATTTCTTAAAAAAAAAGAAAAAAATACAGTTAATAAAAAATACACAGAAACAAACCATAATAAATATTTGCTGATATTGTAAAAACAACCAAACCAAAACTAAACATAAAATAAAAATAGCTGATGATATTGTACAAATGAATTGCGTATTGTTTGTTTGTTTGTTTCTGGGTGTTTTCCCCCTCCAGCATGAGTGGGTGCCCTAAGTCACACCTCTGGCACAGGAGTAGATACAGATTCATTGCAAAGGGAATCTTGCCTGGGAAAATACAGCACGAACAGAACATCATGTGCTACCACTCTCATAGCCTCATAGTCTTACCAACTTTTTTTAGGAAGTAGCTAATAATACAGCGGATAGATAGACAGACAGATAAACAGACAGATGGCTCTGTTTGTAGGTAATACTGAGACTATGAACCTCTCGTCTATTGCCTGATGAACAGAAAAACACCTGCATCATCATCACCTCCATCTGGCAGAGGATCAAGTGTGACACCCAGCTGTGACATTCACCTTGATAGACCTGGTCCTGCAATTGCCAACAGCACACACAGTTCTGTCTCTAATGACTGTGAAAATACACACTGACTCATTAACTAATTCACAATCATAGGGCTCTATTTTAACGATCTAAGCGCATACTCTAAAGCACAGGGCGCAAGTGCATTTAAGGCGTGTCTGAATCCACTTTTGCTAGTGAAAAGACAGGATATACAGTCTAAACAGGTTGCCCCTATTCCCTTACATTTACATTAGTGATTTAGTCCATGACACCCTGAAGGATCTGTCGGAGAGGTAGGATTTGAACCAGCGGAGGGGAGAGCCTGAGATTCCTAGCGATGACAGGGTTGCTAGCAGTATCTGGTGATTGACAGTGTCAAACGCTGCAGATAGGTCTAGCAGAGGATTTAGATTTCGCCTTGGCTAGCCGCAGTGCTTCTGTGACCGATAGCAGTGCAGTCTCAGTGGACTGGTTTGTTTTGAAGCCAGACTGCTTTTCATCCAGTAGTTTGTTCTGGGATAGGTAGGAAGACACCTGGTTGAAAGCTGCCCTTTCAAGTGTTTTTAAGCGAGACAGGTCTGTAACTGTCGGGAGTAGAGGGGTCCAATGTTGGTTTCTACAGTAGGGGCGTGACCTGGGCCTGTTTGAATGTGGATGGAATCCCCTTAATGAGTAATGGGTTGTTTTGGCCAAAACGTGAAGTAAACCAATCAGAGCCTCATCTCCCATTCCCTTTAAGAGCCAGTTGTGTTCGCGCCATGGCGGATTCGCTATTTACACGGCTGAATTTGCAAGAGCAAAGACTGGGCGCAACTGCTCGTGCCCAAGGTCAAAGCGCACGAGCAGACCATCTACACGGCATGCCACATGTTTTTATCTTTATGTACACAATAATAATCTTTTACATTTGAATCCATTCATTGTTAATATTTGGACATGTTTGTGTGCTATGTGCGTCCCTCTGTGTGTAATAAGCAGAATGTACGTGCGTTGTGCACCCGCCTATAGGCGCATTTACTAACTCGCTCTTTAAATAACCAAAAACATATTGCGCCATTGACTTTAGACCAGGTGTGAGTCGGTCTATGTTGCAGTCTATTTTAAGTTCCTCAAAATAGCAACGCGCCAACAATGTGCCTGAACAGACCTCTTTTTTAGAGTAGTACGCCCATGGGCGCACAAATGGGCGCAGGTGCATTTGGTATTTAAACAACGCGGCGCAGGTTTGGAAAATGAGAACTGCATCGGCTTGAAACTAGCAAAAACACATGCGCTGCGCCTTGCGACGCATTGCGCCGGGTGTACGATAGGGCCTATTGTGTGTAGTAATGTAATAAAAGAAACACAGACATGTAATTACATGGCTATCTACACGGCATAGAGATTAGGGTATGTTGAGTTAACACAACTCAAGCACAATAAAGAATATCCAAACCACTGCACATGAAAGGTCTGGGCTACTGGCCAAACAGGACTGGTGCAGTGAATATAAACTGAGAACTTCAGAAAAAGCATAAAAATCACACCCACCCAGGACACGTACACACTTCACAAAAAACCTTTACCTATAGACCACATTTATTATAAAATGCATATTTTCCATACTGGATGCTGATTGGTCAACAGTTGATAAAGTCAAAGTGGATCTTTGTCTATATATGTTAATGCTGTTACATGGATTATTTGTTTAACCCTCATATGATCCTTCTCTGTCTATTGGTGTATTATTGTTATACAATATGTTATGTAGAATGTGCGCTTAAGATCAGCTGCAGGCTGTGAAATAAGATAACAAAACAAACAATATACCCATTTATTATGGGGAACAGAAGACAGGTGCGTGAGAGTGTGCATTGTCTGAGATGTAAGGTTATCTCATCAGTATGGTTGTGGCACCAGCATAGCCAAGAACACATCTAATAAAAAATGGGAGAAATCTAAGACTTTCATTTAATTACATACAGTACATTTTGAAAGACAAATTCTGAATGTACTATTAGTGGGACAATTAGTTTTTAGTGGAACATAATGAATAGATATCCCCTATGGGTACCAGAAAATGGGAACTAAATAAAGTGTGTCATTTATTAAATCTGGGCATTCATACTGCAGGGTTCTTTATGAGGTCAAAAGTAAAACTACAGAGGGAAACTCTGAACACTTAACATAGCTTTCTGCACACAAACACATTGTGCTTTGTCCTTCAGTTGGAAACAATTTATTGTTTGCGTGTCGTTCAGATGCAGCCTGGCATGATTTAATTTAACTGTGAAATAAGTGCTTGGAAGCTTACTGAAACAAAAAACTGAAAACTACTGAAACGAAATAAGTAATTACACGCTTGTTTATTCTTGTTTATATACTAGCTGTATATATACTTCCACTGCTATATGTGAGCATGTCTATGCATATGTTAGGCCTATAGGCAAAGGTTTACTTGCCAAATACAAGATGTGCTAATGCCAAATAATTGGATAATATGGATAATATATGCAAAAATATAGCATACATTTTTCTAATTTTTCTTTTCGTAGTAACTATATGTTAGTCATTGAATCAATAAAAGTGTAATTTTGTAGTAACTAAATGATTATGTTTTTATGTTTGTTTCTATTGTATTATTCTCAAATGTGGACAAAATATTAAAAAAGAATAAGTAAATGACCCCAAACCTTCAAATAGCATATTATATGTCCTAATAATATGCACTGACATGCGCACATATGGTACAAGCAGTGTATTAGCTGTAATTTAATAGAATACAATGTATACTATACTACAACTGTTCTTTCTGATATCACCTCTTAGAAAAGTCTATTCTGATTTTGTCTAATAACGTATAAACATATAAATACATTTGAACATTACATTAAGTCATTTACATTTAGTCATTTAGCAGAAGCTTTTATCCAAAGCGACTTACAAATGAGGTAAACAATAGAAGCAATTGAAACAACATAAGGACAACAAAAAGCATAAGTGCTGGTCTCATATAGCCTACCACAGTATACAAAGCTAAAGTTTATTCTTTTCAGCCGATTCTTAAAGATGCATGTGGATAGTTTTCACATGTGTGTCTGCGCGTTGAATAATCAAAATATCACTATGGCATTCAGACAAACAAAAGACAGCTGTGTAGAGTGCTTTCAGCAGGGTGTGCGGGCCACACATTTTAGGAGGGGTGAACATACACACAAGTACTCACACACACAGAACGTGTATATTTTAGGTCTTTAAATTACTGATATTTGATATGTAAAGCATTATCACTATTCAGTTTGAGCAATTAAAACAGATAGATCTCTTCCATTTATACGTTGCAAAATTCAGGTGATAGTATGTAATTCTAGTAAAAGTAAATTCTTGATGTACCAAAAGTCCATTAAGTTGCCTTTAAAGGAGCAATTTGGAGGTTTTAGAGGCATCTAGTGGTGAGATTGTGAATTACAACCAATGGCTCACTTCACCCCTCTCTTTCAAAGCACTACAGTGGCTGCACAGAACTAAGATGTCATCACATCCATTCTTTGCTGAAGGAGATAATGTATTTACGAAACGCGCTCTGTAGAGCAGTTTGTCTGTTTAGGGCTACTGTAGAAACTAGATGGCGAATTCCATGTAAGGGGACACGCTGTGTATGTAGATAGAAATAGCTCATTCTAAGGTAATAAAACATAACGCTTCATTATGTAAGGTCTTTAAACACATCTAAAGACATAGTTATGTATATCTTCCATTTCTGCCGATAGATCCTCAAAAGAAAATACAACTGGACCTTTAAAATACTGGGGTACAAAAATCTGTGACGAGTGACAGTTCGAGGGGTACAGTTGATAGTTATCATATATAACTATCAACTGAATTTTGCCAAGTATAAATGGAAGAGATATATCCGTTTTAATTGCTCAAACTGAATAGTGATAAAGCTTTGCATATCAAATATCAGTAGTAATACTGTATATTAAACTCTTTTATATAAAGATTGTATTATTATCATAGAAAATAGATTTATGGCTGTATGTTGTTTTAAAATAATTTGATAATGTTTGTCCTCAAAGCACCATATGGGCTTCATTGGAACGAAGTACAAAGGAATAACCATGGTCAATGTCAAAAATATAGCAGAAGCGCTCCATTTTTTCAGTAAGTGATTTATTAGAATGTTTTATCCTAGTCTCACATATTTGGAACATGTTTTGGGCGTGCTCAGTCCAGACTTCATGGAGAAATGAACTCCCCACTGTGTTAAACATTATCACAATGTTGTCATGGTGTGCAGGAAACAAATACAGGCGGTTCTGTGATAACCATATTTCCCCACGAGTCCCTGCATTGCTCCAGACCTCCATACGAAGGCTCCCAAACATCTTGGACTGATGCAATATCATCTGGTTTGTTTGATGTTTTACATAACAAATGAGTTGAAGGGGGTGTGACGGCACACTGAGGATTGGAAAGACACACAACCACACTTCCTGCAAAAACACACACACATATACTAAATGTTCCTCCTATAACTGAGCATTAAAAAGCTAAATATTTATGTTAGTACATAAGAACAGCTTTAGAATGTGACTGAATTGTTGTGTATTTCTAATTTCTAATTTCAACATTTGTATCATTTTATAAAATATGTAAGGTGTAATATACACTACAAATGCAAAGGGTTTTGTTGGTCAATAATAGGTTGAAATCTGGGAACAATTTTAGGCGCTGCAAAGGTTTAAGAGGCCCCATATAATTTCAGTAGGATGTTAGTGAGAAAGATTGACCATGTGTTTGACATTATAATAAAAAACACTCTACATGATGTAAGTAGTTCAATACTTCAATCTATATTTTCTAAGAAATGTGATTTTATCAAACAAGTCATATCAACAGTAACAGCCAGTAAGTTATAGGAATTTCAGAAATAGCTGACATGCCATCTGATCTAATTTAGCCCTGTCACGAATATAACATAACAGTCCAATTAAATCAGCATTTTCTGAGATAGCCACCACCATTGTGTGCTTGACATTCCAATCATGTATTGCAATCAAATTAAGATGATTTTGAGGAAATACAGAAATGTCTTGAAATGTGCATCTCTACAGTATGTTTTTGTCATCGCAGTAATGCATTATGTGAGTGCTCCAGACCGCCTCGGACAGCTCGGTAGGAGTGTGACTCATGAGAAATCCATAGTACAGGTCACATTAAACCTGCACTGACATTGCAAAAGCACTCAAGTTCCATTTGTTCATGTATGTAATTCTAAAACAATGCAGTATATTTCAACTAGACACAGATTCTTTCATGCAAAATGAGTTTGAGCCATATGTAAGGATGACACATAGACTATTGCTGCACTGCTGTTTCAGCTCTGCTTCTGCAATGCGAGCTTGCGCTGCTAACACTGCATTGTAAATGCTCTTCAACCAGTTTACATCAGCGGTGGAAAAAAATAACGTGCCGCTAACATGCGCTCATCTAACGCGCAGCTCATATGTGCATTGAAAATCCGGCTTCAGCAGCATCTGGAACTGCCCAATTTGGTATCTATGTTCTTATATAGCCTAAAGTATCTATGGTCCGAGCTTAGTGGAAGCAGGGACTAATTCAATTTTTGTTGTAGTTATTGCTTCATCAAAACAACCCAACTGCAGTTTGATTGAAATAACTTGGAATGCACAAAAAAAAAAGATTTTTGTATCATTTTCAGTTGTGTTTTTGCTAATGAACTCTTCATATGCTATTTAGATGTTCAACGATGATTGGGACTATAATAATAAGTTACACTATAGTAGAACGTATTATTAGGTCCCTGCCCAAAACCATGTTCCCACATCGATGTCCCCAAGTAGGTTGCCTTACTTTAAGATAATCTATAAATATTGTAAAAAGATAGAACAGAGTCTTCTTTACCCTTTATTTACCCCTCTTATGTATCTTTCTCTTTCACTAATAGAAGATCACAAAAAAAAAATTATTTAAAGGAATAGTTAATCTCAAAATCATAATTGTGTCTTCGGAATACAAATAAAAATATTTTAGGTGACATCCTGGAGGTCCTATGAGCAGATGGACCAATTTAATGATGTCTTTTGTACTTATCTGGACCTTGACAACAACTATAACCAGGATGTCTATGAGGAGGCCTGGAAATCTCTCGGATGTCACCTAAATATCTTTATTTGTGTTCCGCAGACGCCGGGAAGTCTTAAAACATGTTGAAAGTCATGTGGTGAGTATAAAAAAACACAATTTTGAGATGACCTTTTCCTTGAAGTAAAGTTGGATTTACCTTAAATTGCCCTCTGACTACTGTGTGATATGTTTCAAAACATATCATGACAACAAACAACCCGAAACTACAAAAATACACACCCACTCACAAAATTAAGGCGTACCAGAACCCTCTGTTCCAGCCTTAACAAGCCTGCATTAAATCCAAAATCCTTACTAAACAGCCCTAAACCGTGACGTAAATGCAGACAATACGAGTTAGAAGTAATTTGACTAGCGGTACGTAGAAACCACAACCGACTGGCGCGCTGAGTCAAGAATAAATGTTAATCTCTATTAAGAAGCTCATAATGTCTCAACCCAGAGGTCACCTAGCAACTGCTGTCTGTATTTACAACATTATCAGGCTGAAAACAGATACACGCAAGCCAATGAACACATTAACACACACACACTCACAGACAAAACAGGAAACAGCGGTCACCCCCTTGCCATTAACTTTAGCTAACTTGTTGAAATCACATAGCAAACAGATAAAACAGTCACTTCTATGTTGTTATGCGGTTAGAATTTGCACCCCACCCTTCACGACCACAACAAATGATTGGGATTATAAGTGTGACACCAGTGCTTTGCTTGACTAGTGTTCACTCTCCTCAGATTTGACCTTGACATTGTCATCACCTTATGTTCGAGATTCCAGTCGTAAAAAGGCATTATAAAAGTTTCATCAAACACAATATGAATGCAGATGAATGGACTGGGTCTTGACGCGTTACCTTTGCAAACAAAGCACTTGATGTGGAAGTGTTTGTTCTGCACTCGCAGGACTTCGCCTTTGCACGGTTTGCCACAGTTCTGACATGGGGTGGGGCCGCTCTGCCGCTTGCCCTTCTGCTGGTCAAGGGGACTGTGAACAGCCTGCTGGTGAAACGCTGTGGAGAGAGAGAAGAAGGTGTCAGATTCATAAAGAAGAATTCACAGACGCACACACACATGTACAGTATATATTTTAATGCTGTGAAATGTCTAAATAGGTATGGTTGTAACTATATCATATATTACAAGTCCGTGTTCTAAGCAAAACATGTCACTTCTAATTTCAGATGTGAACTTTCACCCTTTTAACTACTGAGAACAACAACGCGGTTCGCACGATCCTCACAGGATGTTCACAAAAGACGTGAATGACGGCAGAAGTCTCCTTTGTCATATGTTTAATCCGTCATTTGCGGCTGTTTGTACCCAGCCTTCACACCTACTCCATTACAATGGCATGCAAACTTTTCATAATACAGACCAAGACACAGCTAGAGAAAGACCTGCAACCTCTTGTTTTAAAAGGGCGAGTAAAACTGGTTTCTGTTGGACATCCCATTCCATTCTGAAGCGGGATTTACACAACAGGTGTATACGATGTAAATAGTGCATGGGATTAAGTGCCGTACAGTGTTTCTCATTCACCAATTACACTATTGCGGCACGCCATAGTATAATTTGTTCCGCCATTGATTTAAAACTAACCAAACATTTTTTATACTTCTCATAACAACACATCACTGTGTTGTCTGTTTTCCATTCATTGATTTATTTGTTGAGGCTGGCCACACTATCAACACTGGCCGCCACGAATATATTTCTCATGATTCCCTTTAAAATTTTTAGTTCATTATAAATGAAAAACAGCTTAATTCATTGGAGAGTTCTGAGCATGTCTCATGTTGTGTGCAGCGCCTCGACAGCGCCTCTCTCTCACATGACAGTGTACAAATGAAAATGTGGCGGCGTTTTCAATATGCGGTCCTCCGCGTACTTGCCTTTCCACGTAAACGTCAACAGTTAAAGATGTTTTTGACAGAGAAGACAGCTTCGAGTTTATCATGACTTAAGGAAAGCTTAGCAGAGTTTCCCACACACCTTTTTCTCTATGTGCTTTCTGTGAGTCTGTGTGCACGCTCATGTGTTCTGTAGTTATAACTCTGTGTAACAGCAACAGTCTATTCTCCCATATTTCTGAATTTGCGCTGAATTGTCTGCGGTATAACGTTACGCCCTCTAGAATAAAACTATCATTCGCGTTTAAAATCAAAGAAGCGCTCTAAAACATCAACAAATTGATGAGAGGAGTAACAGCAGTAAAGGGTGTTCGCTACATGAGAATTGATAAGACACATAAGAAGCGTAAAGTAGCCAAAATCACTGCAAATAGGCGCTCTTTAAAGTATATGTATGGTGATTTTGTCAGGCGATGTTCTGTTTATAAATCAGGATTTTAGCAGCAGTTAAAGTGACAGGTGTTATTGGGTCTTGTTTAGTCACTATTTAAATGGCATTAGTCATTAAAACTGTCAAGATTCACAAAAGAACAGCAGAAGATACAGATAATGCTTACCTGCTTACATTTACATTTATTCATTTAGCAGACACTTTTAAACAAAGCCACTTACAAAGTAGGGGAACACTAAAGAAGCAATATGTGCAACAATGAGCTCAGCCTACCACAGTATACGAAGGTAAGAATAATATATATTTTTTTATCATTCATCCAACATTAAACATTCACAATTGACGCAAATGTGCTTCACTCTGTAAACTCACACCACACCGACATGTTTTTATAGACCCTTTGAGAGAACTTGGTAATTCTAGAAAAGCATGCAGGGAATGTTTAAGGCTCCTTTGAAGCTAAAACTATTTCCTGCTCTTTCTGGCAGAGTTGAAAACGTGTACTATAAACCAACCTAAAACACACAATGGTCGTCGCCACTCTTAAGGCAGTAAATCAATGTGAGACAGGCTGCTTCCACAGCTCAGTTCAGATGAGGTAAAACATTTAGCAGATGGACAATTCCAGCGTTATGGATGTGACATTTTCAGGCAAAACTTGATATCTAATTATTTACTTTCTTTTATTAAACCCTTGATGATAGAATACAGACATCTGAAAAAGATCAGTCTATCTATGCACAAGTTTTCTATTTTAAAAGAGAGAAAAATGGATGAGCTACGGAGGTGACAAAAAAGGACACACGTTTTTGTAGAACAACATTGTAGGATTTGTGTGAATTTCAATGTATAAAACAGAAGCAATAATACCCAACAAATGGAGAAGGGATTCCTCTTCACAGACTTAGTTATTTTATTTTAATTTTCGTTAAAATAATGAAGGAGGAATATAAGGAATATGAGAAATATGGACCGTTATGGATGACAGTTCCGTTATGAATGTTACAATTCACTAACGTGACTATGGAAAACCATTATTTATCTTCTGGCATAGAAGGCCAAGTTAAACTTGTTGAAAAGTAATGGTATGTGCATGAAATGTATTGATTAAAAAGAATTAAAGGAATAATTCCTATTAGTTTTGGGGTTTTTTTTGGTCAGCAGCTGAATAAAATAAGTCATACACATCTGGGATGGCATGAGTGAATATGACATTTCAACAGATGGACAAGCAGGCATCGCTTGCCTGTTCAAACAGGACGAGACTTTTATACGCTAACAAACTATAATCGTAAACCTAAGAAAAGAATTTATGTAATTTTATAGGCCTAACCACAATCTTTTTGATAAGCTCCAAACAAAGGTTGAATCACAGAACATCTCATAAAATACGTTATAAAAACAATCCACTTCGTTCCTTTAATCACGAGCCAAAGATTTGTGGTTAGGAAATGGAGGAATAAATAATGAAGCCGTACTGTAGTAGTAAGTTCCCTATCACTCTCATAACCTGTTCGGTTCATGCTTTAGATGTTCACATCATGTATCACCAAATCCCTTACGATCCCGACCAGCTAAAGGTCAATGCAAGGGAGGGGTTGGTTCCACGTGTCCCTAAACACACACACACACACTACCCTTTGCATTTGTAAAGACAGTGTCATCCATCTTTAAGCAGGTTTGCCATAAATAGAGCATCCACTGAACCCGTGGGGATTCCATCATGCCCTGCTACATTCTGCTTGAGGTCCATGTGAATGCTTGACATGTCTGTGTGTTAAAGCATCTCGGATTTCCACCCCAAAGACCTTCAGCCCCTCATTTGACCACATAATTTGAAATTCACAGTTTTTGCAGTAAAGCAGATTTTGGGGTGAGATTGTCATTTAGGAATTCTCATAAATGCTAACACATTCAACCCATCAGCAAGTTATGTTAGTTATATAAGACCCCTGGTAACTCAAACATCACACGGTGCATATCAAAGCTCTTTGTCGTTCCTTACACCATACGGTGAAGTTTACATTTGCATCTGTCAGCATTCATCTACTGTTCACTACACCTTAACTGAAGCATACGCGTTCAAGTCAAGTCTTCCTTTTGACCTCAATGTGAACTGATACTTCTGCTAAGAGCCAATGAACAGCATACAGAGGGCAAGAATGAGAAAAATGTAGAAAGAGAATAAAATAGAGAGAAATAGTTAAATGAATGCAACAAAAGATTCTAGAAAAACCTGTTCACATACAACATGCCGTAAGTATGTGGGCACCCAGACAACACACCCATACAGCATGCATTTAGAAAGTGGTCCCTTCCTTTGTAGCTGTATCAGCGAAAGGTTTATTAAAATGTTGGAATATAATGGCAGGCGTTTCATCCCATTCAGTCACAAGAGCATCAGTGAAGTCAGACACTTGTGCTGAGGTCTGACTCAGTTGATGTTCATCCCAAAGGTGTTCAGTAGGGTTGATGTGCAGTTTTCATGCAGGCCATGACAAAAATGGTGCAAGCTTGTCAAGGTTGTCGAAAATGCTTCATTTTAAGCAAATGGTTGGGTGTAGCTAAGATAGCCAAGCCCGTTACTTAGAAGGGAGATACCTTCCTTTCGAGACATCATAATAATAATAATTCAAAGAAACAATGACACCAGACTTTAGAACTGCACCAACACAACAGCAATTACTCAAAAGCCAAGTCGAGTTGGTAAATGTGTAAAAGAATAACCAGAAGAACCAAAAACATACATTATATCATTCCAGCATGCAGCTCTTTGTTATTATCTGTCAGTAACAATGTTACAGATATCCGTACAGACTTTTTTCTGTCTGGAGAAAAGATCTCACAAAAATCCAAAGTGATTGTAGGTGAAGTTGTTAATTCATCATCAACCATGGCAGGCCGATTAAAGGATTTTTAAGCAAATTACACAGTCGTAAGCATGGAGTGCCCATTTCGAGGCAATCAAAGTTAAGTCTATTTCACCAGCCTTCTCTGGGAGGACTAAAACAGGAAGTACAGTAATGGATTCATAGCACTCAATCTAAGCCATCCATAGTGGAAGTGTAAAGGCGAGCTGAACAACAGGACTCAATGCTGCATATTATATTCCTGCACTTATGTTTATTGATCACCCAGTTTTGCACTTTGAAACAACATTATTCTATGTGCGTTCAAATGTACCTCGGAGGCAACGTTCAATTGTGCACAGTAGAACTTAAACTTTAAAAATCCATTCATTACAGTTTAAATCTGCTTAGAGCCAGAAAACCATTCGATGTCGTGTTTCATTTCTCCATCACATCGAGATCTGTTGTCCTGCATTAGAGTAGGCTGAAAGTTGTTGACTGCCGCCACGGTCCGTGCATGAGGCATTTCAGCATCTACTGAGACTTCCAGCAGTTATATCATGAATGTGTTCGCACTTTTGGATGTGTGACAGCAATACGATCTGCTTCGTGATCTCATAGACAGACAGGTGCCAATGGTTCTCTGTTATGTGATGGGCCCACAGGCCTCACATACACACAAAAAATGTCACCGTGCCTTTGAAAACCCAGCCAAAGACTTATGTTGTGATTTACTGTTTTCTACCAAAATGCAACATAATGTAAAGAACACTCTTTGGAAATATAACCTTGATATATTTTATATTGTCCGTCTAAAGCCATGTCAAAGACTGAAATCTATAATGACTGAAATCAAACTTTAATGAGCATTATCTCATAATTCGATTTTAAGACTTCAAGACTGGATTTCACATACAGGGTCACAATTTTTCATTTCTGACTGACATATCAACTACAAGGGCAAAAGTCTGGAGTTTCTATTAGTTTTGGCTAATTAAAAAAAACTAGTTCAACCAACAGCCTTGTTTTTCATTTCTACCGCATCATGCTCATAAATTAAAGTCTAATGTATTTTATAACCAATTATTTATATTAAAAGTTATACTACATGCTGAATCATTCAAAAGCAATTAACTGTCTGCTCTCACAGCCAGACTTTATTGTGTAGAAACATGACAATTAAAAGAGCTGACACATTCTTTTAACCTCAATATAAAGCATGCAAACTGCAAACAAATTCACATTTTTAATTGTCACCCAAAAAATTATAATCTCTCTACCCCTCCCCTCCTGTTTCTCATAAACACACAAGCACAAACATCTACTGTGGTCCAAAGAGACAGATTGCATGTATGCTCCCTGTGCGCAACAGTGTGTCTTTCTGCCAGAATATTAGTCACTAGGGTGGCTGTTGTTGAAATAATAATAAACAATCATAATAAATGCCTTAACTAACAAACGGCAAAATCACAAAAAGCATCATATTTTCAGATATGAAATACAATTTGACATATGACATAAAATATGCAAGTTGCAGCTGTGATTCCTAATACTGTTAGGAAAATTAACCATGGTTTTATCATAGTAAAACTGTAGTAACCATAATATTTACGGATACGGATTATTATTTATATGACCACAGTTTCACTAGCTAAATATATAAATATAAATTATAATTAAACAACAATTATGGTAACTTTGTGGGTCTATGGATTCACTATAAATGGCATAAACTAATCTGTAGCAAAAGCATGGATCATTTTCAAACAATAGACCGCAAATACTATTATAACTTCATAATTGACACCGTTAAATGTACCCACTGACAAAAACACCCTCATAATAAAATCTACGACCTGAACGCCAAAGCAAACGTTAACGTACCTTTCTCTTCGGGCATCGTATCGCGCAATTAATGTCACTGTCGTCTGTCCTGAAGATATGAATACTCTCTGAATAGATATCCGATGGTATTTCAGTGAAGGGTCTGATTCATGTTAAGGTTGAGCTTCTCTCGCTGAGAGCGACGGAGAAATACGTCTGGAGGCAGCGCGCTCGCGCCCGCGTGTCAGAGATACTACAGGAATGAGCAGCAGCAGGACATATGATTCCCGACTGACAGAGCGCACGCCCGTGCAATTGCAACAGTCTATTATAAATAGAAGCGTCTCCATCAAAAACATGACACCCCTGCCCAAATATCCGAGGGCGTTCACCGTTTTTTCTCTATGTGAGGTGCGCAGCACCATTATCACGGAGTCCAGTTGGGGAAATAGCATGTGGAAACAGACTATTAACATATAAAATATATTACATAGATTTAAATGTGTCCTTCTAACTTTATCATTGCGGCTGGTAGAGAACGGCTTGGTTTTATTTTATGCGCATTTGATGTAGCTTTCGTTTTATTTGTTATCTATTACTGTATCAAAACGCCACTTGTTGCAAACTATGATGCTCAAATTACAATAAGACTAATGCATTATTAAAATCTCTCCGTAATTACAAAACGTTGCATTAACTACTGTATGTAATATGAAAAATGTTCATGAAATCCTGAATGTCTTGTTTTAACTTTTATTAAACTGTTAGTTTTCTTCAATTTTCCATCACCCTCTTTTTTTTGTGGTGGTTTGAACATCTGTAAAAACAGTTATGAGTTTTACATGTTGTCATCAGACCTTCACACTTGAGTGTAATGAAAGTTATGAAATATGAACAGACTTTTTACAGGTCAAGGAGGTATTTATGAACCGCAGAACATTTCACACACCCAGTGAATTTCATAAATGCATTTATAAGGGCTTGAAGAGGTCAGAAGTGCCAATCTTCACTTCAAAAGCGCCTCACAGTCACTCTGGTTTTCTGTAGCACACTTCACTCTTTGAGGTTGAATCAAAGAATGTTAGGCAATGTCATCATTGGCTCTCGCTCTCTTTCGCATGCCCTTCATAAGTCTTGAATAATGTTCAGGCATGAGGACAGTCAGCTAGCACCTGTCTGAAGGGGTTTGCGTGGTTCATTTTTCTCATTAAACTAAAGTTACAAAAGGGTGTAGAATTTTTCTTCTCTCAAAATGTAAAAAAAAGTACAAATAAATAACCAACTTATAAGTATTTCACTAGGATTTGTCAACTCTTCCACTGTATATTCCCTGGTGTATGGATTGAGTTTCAGTTTATGTCAACATCGTTAAACTTTGTTGTTAAGCAACTGCTAAAAATGTGCCGGCAAACAACGGAAAAAAATATGACGAAAGAGCCATTGTTCTGAAGTGAGAGATGGGAAGAGAGTAAAAGAGAGCCAAGCTTGGCTTTCAAAGAAAACACATTACATAATTTCCTTTGTATGAATCTGCAAGATAGAGAACATGTGCCAGACTAATCTAAACTCATTTTGCTGTCCATAAGGATGATTTATTATTCATGTTTTGACACCTTGCGGCCGTTATCCTCTCTGCATATACCGACATCTGCTTTTACAACTTTGCGTGCAGAAATACATACAGCATCTTTTCAGGGTATTTATTAACTATATGTCACATTAATTGAGACAGAATTGAGACACACATTAGGGAGAGCTTATGTTCTCTCATGCTCTGTAGGTAACACACTACAGAGAGCTGACACAGCACAGCCAAGCCTGCACTCTTCAGCGTCCAAGAAAGCGCACACACACACAGAAACTCTCTGTGTTCTGTCAAACTCGGCCACTTTCAAAAAGCTAAAATTCTCACTCTGAATCTTTGATCTTTACTCCTTCAACATTATTAACTATATTTCATAATTTATCCTCTTTGGTGGGCCTTTGATGAGCTAATGGAGAGAGGAACAGAGGCCGGGAAAGAGTAGTGATAACACTGTGATATGTACTCTGCTCATTCTGCACACAATTCAAGTTATGAATAATTTATGTTATAAGTGTCCTCTACTCTCACCACGTAACTGGAGACTCCTCTAAAGCAGCGATTCCCATACTTTTTCAGTGCAGGACCCACTTAGACAAGCTATAATCTATCTTGAGACCCACCAAAATATTTTTAAATGGAAATATGGGGAGAAAATACATATTCATCCTCTTTAAGTCGTTTTTATTTTCCCTAAATAAAAGAAATGAAATTTAATCTGCAATACCAAACAATCTAATAGTAAAATATCAAAGCTATTGTCATTGCCAGTCATTAACTGGACTAAACAGTTTTTTTGTGTGTCATTCAACAGCAAAGTGACTTTCTACGACCAACCTCATGCCACTGGGCAACCCACGAGTGGGTCCCGACCCACAGTTTGAAAATCCCTGCTCTAGAGCACAGTGGTGGTGCTCAGGTGACAAATCTCAGCGCTCTCTAAAACACACACACAGTTATGGGTGAGAACCAGACTGGATCATGTAAATCCATGCAAGACCACCATGAGACACATATATACTTTATTTACTGTACTGTAAGTGATGAGTATGTTATGTGCTGTCAAATTAACGTAAGATGCCTCCGAAATGTCTTAAAAATGTTAAATGTAGTTTGAAATAATGCCGTGAATTATAACATTCTATGAATAATGGTTGAATCATTTTGTTTAGGCAGTTTCATTGATGCTCAGCAAAACGTATAGAAAACAACAGTTCCCTTTGCTTATTTACAGCTCCTAAGTTTAGAACAATGACGGCCATAACTCCAGACCTGACCTGTCAGTTTAACACAAGGATGCTACATTCTGGATGTGTTCCAATAACCTCAGCTCTTTTCTAGTTGCCATGGCAGGATGAGAGCGGTGGTGGGAAGACGTTTATGACACTGTGCTGTTACATTCCTTTTCCAGACCAAAGATACTACACATCAACGCACACCGCAAAATCAACTTTTGATCTCAAAGACAAATCAAGAACCATATAATAGTGGTTCTTTAACAGTTAAATTCTAAACCTAAGGTAGGTAACAGCTTACATCACTTTGAAGGTAATACTGTGACAGTTCAAACAGTTTCTAAATTTCTAAACCCTAAATACTTGATACTAATTCTAAATGCATTATTTTATTCTCCTCATGTAACTTGCTAAATGTTTAGATTTAGACTAGCTGGCAGTCTTTATATACATTTAAATCAATTGTATTATTTCTTACTATCATTGGGTTTGTGTAAATAGTTGATGAGAGAATTAACTGACACAACAGTGCCTTACTCAGATACCTACTGTATGCAACGTGACATCAAAAGGATCACAGCAAAACACTCAAGCATCATGATGAGCACGTACAGGCTGATACATTTATGAAAACACGACAAACAAAGCACTCCTTCATTATTTAGAGAGTTAAAATAAATGACATGGGGAGAATATGCAGACTGTCACAAGTATGGGTAATGCTTGGGTAATGGGACAATACCTTAAGTGCAGACTCGCTCAATAATATTAACCCGTACACGCTCTACGGTGAAATATGCCAAAAATGTACAGTAATGAGTACAGAGTTCCTGACATGCCTTTGTAAAAACACACCTGCTGCTGATAAAATGGCATTTGCTCAGCATGCATCCAAGCAAAGCTCAATTAACATAAGCAGCAGGGTTGATGCACACGTCAAGGATAAAAATTTCAAACACAAAACACACAAAATTTGTTTATACTGCATATTGTAACCGCCCATTGTGCAGTTCCTATGGCACTATGGAATATTATTCATTTAGGCTCACTTTCTGGAGACCATCATAACCATAGATGCACCTTCAATTCACCAAAGCGATTTTCAGACTCATCTGAAAGATAGGCCACACAGACTATTGCCATTAAAACCTCGACAAAAAAAGCAACCGTGAATGACATTATTTTTAGGACACTCATTATGGCTCATGCTCAGAGGGTAAGCTGGCGGCCATTTCAGTACTTATAAAACCAGGACAAAGAAAATGTCACAGGACCACTCTAGATTTCAGGACAAATTGCTAGTGCCTCTTTCACACACAGCAGCAGTGATATCATCAGCTTTTTCTCCAATTCCAATTTCCAACAGCTGTGAAATCATACATTCAGTTCACAATAAACCCACCATTGTCTCTAATAGAGCAGCTAATAAAGTCTCTATCAATTGTTGGGTCAAAAGCCAAATAATCTGTCAAAAAAGTTGAAATAACCACATACACGACTAAAAACAGAACAATAAATAGGCTTGTTAACTTTTGGAGAGGAAAAAAACTAAAAAAGATTTATTTGATGTCAATAACTGTTTTCAACATGCCTTAATCCCAAAACCTTATAATTTATTAATAATAAATTGTCAACCTGACTTGATCCAAACAGGTTGCAATCGACAACCATGGCTTGTGCCCACCACATAGTGTTGTGCAGTGATTTATTGGCCTAATAAATTATAAACAGCAAGTAAAGTGGTAACTCAACTACCAAATAAATAAATTCAAGGGAAAATTTGGGACATGAATGAAACCTATGGGGAACCTCTGTTAATACAACAGAGCCAGAAAAGGGACAGCACTCTACACTGTAAAAATAAACGGTGCCTCAAATATCCTGTTGTGTACTCAAAGAACCTTAAACTGTATTTTAAGTGCTTCAAAACTCTTTCTCATAATAGGGTTATTGGTGGAACCATCTATAGTCTTGGTGTTTCCTCCAAGAATTTACAAGATTCTTGAATAACCCCATATCCAGTTCTGAAGTTCTGGAGTCACTTTTTTACTACACTGGTCCTCAAAATGCTTTGCGGGTTATTGAAGGAACTCAAATGAAAAAAAATGGTTATTGTAAGATCCGTAAACATGTAAGTGGTTCCTGGAGAATCTCTCTTGTATAAGACAGCATCTAGAGGAACCCAGGAAATAGGGATTTTTTGTGTCCGATTATTTAGATGTTTTATAAGAATAAGAATAGTCCAAAGTTTTTGGCACCTGCTACGTGAATATACATTTAAAAATCATGCACATGATTAGAAAAGGCTAAACGTAATTTAAACAATTATCAGCAAGCTTGAGATCTCACAATTATTTAATATTTCTTACTATTAAGATTATAATAATTGGAGACAAAACATTTTTATTCTACACGTAGATATAAGTCACTGAAATCTGTTGAAAAATGTAAACGTTGTTGATGCGCTTTCCATCTAAACAAAGCGCACCTTTCCCAGTACTGTGGCGCTGTTGTTTAACTTTTTCAGCTCTGCGCAGACTGATCATCGTATGACAAAATAAAGCATACAGCATTTCTAAAGCATACGGAGCAGTTCACAAATAGTTAATACAATCGCTTTTATTTAGTACATACTGTAGAAAAGCTTGTTTTAGCCAAGATGCTGACGAATATAATGAAGCTTGTGGTGCTAAATGTTAGCCTTAAATAACAAACAGTTACAATTTTGTTTGTGTTAAATGGTTTCCCCACCCATGTTACAAATATTGTACTATCGTACTCCACAGACCAAAACAGTGAATAAAATACCAAGCATTGTAATATTTTGTTTATCGTTACCATTGTAAACCAATGTGTGATGTCCTAATGAATAAATGTAATGTTTTGTGAGGGATCTAAATGTTTTTTTGTCTCCATGTCTTATTCCCGGGGACACCCAAGGCCAACAGAGCCAGCTCCAGCCCACCCCGATGCTCATCCTTGCAGTGCCTTGGGCACCTAAGGCCAACAGGCACTTTTTGGTCATAAATACATACTTATTGTATAAAAACAATTTTGACTTTGACTACATGGACCCTCACACCACCTGATGATAGCAGGAAACCCATTGTGCTTTATGTTTTTCTTGCTAGGAAAGATTTGTTTGCAGGCATATTAAAGAGGGTGTAGGCCTTGCTATGAGAGACTACTTTTTTACTGGCCTTTCAGAAGCAGAGCATCAAGTTATCTTCAGCTGCCTTGAGTCTTGTCAATTATGTCAAATGTCCCATGAAAGTATTATCAATGTCCAGTGAAGATTTTACGGATTTCGTTGCATATTGTTCCAGTTTTGTTAAGATAAAAACAATATTACCAACACAATATTAATTATACATGTGATTTCATGAATTTAGAATCGTAATGTACAATATTGACTATTCAGTGAATATTCATTCAATAAACTTTGTATGTGGTTAAGCATTTCTGCTTATGAAAATATTGTGAGTGGCATTGGCAATACAGCAGAACAATACACTACAGGGGTTAACGAAAAAATAGGATAAACTGTAAAATGGTGCCTTGAAGCACCCAAGGCGGTTCCAGACCATTTTAATAAAAGGGTTCCTCAAGAAGCTTTGAGGGTTCCTCAGAGAACCGCCCATCGTGAAACGGTGCCTTGAATTTCCCCTGAGGGTTCCGACGGTGTGGCAATGTGAAGAACCCCAAATGGTTCCTCAAAGAACCTTTCATTTTTATACTGCGAGTGTGTAGCAGTCAAGCTCAACTATTGCATTAATAAGTGATGCACTTGTTAAATCAAATACATTTTAGGACTCAAATGGAATCAAAAAGCATCCTAGTCAGGATTAAGCACTTGGGTATTATTTCACAGTTTCACAGACAAGGCTTTGTTTAAGCAAGGACTATACTTTAGTTAAATTAGGACATTTAAGTCACTTTTATTAAAATGCCTTTGTTAAAAACATTACTGGTGTGTCTCAAGACAAAACAATGGCACTGACATATTTTAAGATATGTCAGGGCAATTTGTTTTTAGTTAAAACAGACCTATAAATTTAACAGTTAAATTTAAGACAAATTTGTTTCATCATTATTAAACGTGCAATTATACATAACTTTGTATTTACACATTTATTAGAATTGCAGTCCATGAGGGGGAATTTGTTTATTGTAAATGATTACACATTAAAGCAACCACTTCATGAACAGGTAACACAGAACTGAGGTCACAGAACATTCTCTACACAAGACCTGGAGCAAGTACTTGAAGATACAGGCAATATTGATCAAGGACAGAGATCTCCAACCCTTAAACGAATACCAGATTACAAAACCAATATCCAGCCTTTATGCTTAACTTTACTTGTTAACTTCTACCTCCACAAAAGGGGAATAACATGGAATTTACCTACTGTTCAAGTTATACAAGAACCTGCATTTCTGCCAGCATATTTGAAATACATTTAATGACAGTTAAAAATACAACAAGAATACGTCAATTAAAGGGATAATTTACATGAAAATTCTGCTTTCATTTACTCCGCCACATGTCATTCCAGACATGGGTGTGCAGAGCACATGATTTTTGAAAAACCTTGGTAACCAAACAACATTTGCCCCCATTGACTTCCATTGTATGGACACAAAAGCACAGAGATCTCGAAACATATTTTGTGATTTATAAAGCTGTACATGAGAGATAAGGGCTAAATAAATGACTATTGTTGGGTGACTGACACCTTTAAGGAAGACTTTAAATCAACATGGAGAATTAACAACCAGTGTCAACACGATTTAATCAGCCTTTTATTTCGATGTACAGTAAATGGTGCCAATCAAACCTGCCCTTCCAGTCGTTTTAAAGATCAGCAGCGGTGAATCCATTTCCCCAACAAGAGTTATAAATAAAGACGTTGTGCCTTTACCAAATACATGAATAGAGAAAAGCTGAACACTAAACATTTGACAGAAGCACAATTACGCAATCCCGTAAACTACAACAAGGCTGCAATGCAACAATGAGCGCGCGCTAACAGAGCTGGTGGGTGGAACCAGGCTAACGCATAGCCTACACAGAGACAAATACACAGGCCGTTATGTTCACCAGTATCTAGATATCAAATTTGCACACCTAATAACACTTACCGGTGCTCATCGTTACCCTCGGACTTTGTCAACGGCCAATGTCAAATACGCGTTGCACTAGATCCTCATTCATTTGTGCACCGCTGAGCCGTCATCTCTGTACATCTCGCAACCCTCAATGCTCAAGCGCCTGTGCCAGCGTGAGAATAAAAGGACCTCGCCGAAGATGCGCACTTTACAGCTCGGCCTGAAGTCGAGATAATGCTGTAGGATCGCCAATAGTACTGCGCAGCGTCGCGGGCGTA
Organism: Triplophysa siluroides; assembly: GCA_006030095.1. Taxonomy (NCBI): domain Eukaryota; kingdom Metazoa; phylum Chordata; class Actinopteri; order Cypriniformes; family Nemacheilidae; genus Triplophysa; species Triplophysa siluroides. The sequence continues at coordinate 3,842,801 of VCII01000846.1, read as the reverse complement.
TGCACGAACTGGGTGTTGCCGAACAGCAGTGATGCGATCGTGCGTATTTGCCTCAGCACCATCACTGCACGAGCCGGCTAGTACACTCTGACATGCAGCAAAAGGACTATGGGAAATGGAGTTCGTGCGGATACTAACCAACCAAATACAAACCAAACAAATTATGATTTGGAGGCGCTTTACCAAATGCAATTGATGATAAAAAGGTGTTCGTTTTAATTGTACGAATGAGCACCGCGTATTTTACATCAGGAAAGCTTGCGCCATCTAGTGTTATCAGTATGTTCTTTAACAGAACATAAGTTTGATGGCTTTTAATTAACGTCGATAGATGTTATGCAATTCATCCCCATATATCTTAATGTTTTTCGTATTTTTTAGGAATTTGAAGGCTTCAACAATTAAGTTCCATCTATTCAAGCAAGCCCATGGTAACATATGATACAATTTAGTCTGTTAAGTATTTGCCACAACTGGTGTTGGCAAATAGTGAAATACAAAAAAATAAACAATGAAAACAGAAAATTTGATTTATCAAGTCATTACTATCAAATCACCGGATAAACAGACAAAGTAAAAACCAAATAAGTTTATTACCTTACATAGTGGACATAAATAGTTATTTTAAAACAGACTACAGTTGATCACATTAAATCACATCAGCGAGTGTTATTAAACACTACTTTGTTACAAAGATAGTCCATCAGGTCCTGTAAGAGACAACACAAACATTTGGTCATGCTACACAACGTCTTTTTAAACAGGCTCATGGAAATAATGGTACTTTTCAAATTGCTGACCTTGATCTTTCGCATTTGTTTTAAAGCAGCATCGTCAAGTAGGTCAACATTGATTTCATCTTTATTGTCCTCAGAAAGGAGCAAAGGCTTGAATAAAAATGATAAGAAAAGAGCAAAAATGTTAAAAGGTGTTGCCAGCAAACTCGAATACAACATCTACAAACTTACTTCTCCAAGAGATGTTACTATTGTGGCTGAAGCCATCATTTCATCACCAACTGAACGACTCACTTGTCTGCCAGTCAACAGAGAAGCAACAAATTCAAATCTGAATTCTCAACAGCATTCACATACCGCCACAAACAGATGTAAATCGCTATTACCTTGATTTACCTCCTAACCCAAGCTTGACAACCCGTCCTTGAGTTCTTTTTGCACTGATAGTTGAGGCACATCTGTCAAAGAGTCGATAAACTAAAAATACACCAATCCACAGCATGGTCAAACTTAATAAATGAACATTGGGGCTTTACCTTAGACTTCCTGTACTGTTACTGGAGTGCAGGGTCTTCTTTGAACCTTTCTGTGACAAGGCTACAATAAAACATACTGGGGAAAAAAACTCAAAAACAAGACCATTAAACCAAGGGACTGTACCTTTTGCCCTTCCACTGTACTTTTGTTTGAAGCTGATGATTTTTGCTGTACTCCAATGTCACTTAACCCTAGAAGTAAATGAGGGTGGATTAAGGAGACATTATTAAAAAGTTTAAACGTCTTAATTTATACACTGTAGTTAAACCTTTCTTGCTTGGCTTTCGAGTTAGGGGTTTCCGAATTTCTGGAGATGCGCTCTATAAAGACAAAAAAAAAATCATTGTAATGCTGTGACGTCGTTATCCAGAGCAAACACTAGATGGCAGCAAAAACAGTTTTACCGTGATCGCCATGGTGACCTCGCCGACGGAAGTATCGTGACCTGAAAGACATTGTAGTAATAAATTCACATTTTCTCAAGCCATCATAAATGTAGAAATTCAGACAGTGAAAAGAGTCATTACTATACCACTCATGAGATCTTTTATAAGCGTGGTGTGAAGTGAGTGAGGCATCTTCATCAACTCAATTTTGAAGACCCTGTCCACAGTTGCCAATAATTTGTTCAGATTGCCCTCCATTTCATTTATCCGATCCTGAGCTGTTCCGGTACAATATATTTATAATTAAACTATTATAAACTACGTTAGTATATAATAGTATATAAGAAGCAATTGAAGCAACACACCTTCCTTTTCAAACTGTTGTATGAAAAGCTCTTTTCTCTTGTTTAGTTTAATACTTTGCTCATAGTTTTGTTGCCCATCGGGCTGATCTTCTGAATTCTGACGGACTTTTCTAGTTCGTCGTAGAGCCATGGCATTAAAAACACAATTTGCTCTGGCACTCGTCTTAAATAATATTACAAACGACAGCACCGGTGATCCCTAATTACCTTAATAGCTCACGCAAAGCACTCGCAGAACTCATGCAAAGTACTCGCGGTACTTTGATGTCATGCGCAGATCGGTCTGCGCAGAGCCCCGTGCAGCGCTTGTTACGTAATACGTGTGCGACAGATCTGCTTGTCTTGTTACCGTTCTGTCAGGCACGTGAATGGTGTTTTGATCCTCACATGCACGATTTCTGGAAAACATGGACAGTGATATTGCCGACAGCGGTGGAATAAAAGTGATTATTCAAAATGAGATGGACAAAAAAGCCCCACGCTGTGTACATGGTATACGATCATTATTATTATTATTTGTTTTATCACTGCCGGGTGAGCAATAAAACAAAGTTATAAAGTATGATCATAACATAGGCCGTTGTTGTCATGCTGTTTTTCAGGACCAACTCTGTTATTTGAGAAAAAATGTAATGAAGGAAGGAGATTTTACGCGTGCTCCGCCTGTCGGGACAGAAAAGACTGCAACTTTTTCCAGTGGGAGGACGAGAAGGTTAGTTTTATTTATATATGACCAAGCTGATACTTTGTTTTATTTGATTATTCGATGTAACACAGCTGCTTTTTAAAAGTAGATTAGCTCCCCAAGACCCCCTTAATTCCTGCAGAACCACAATGTTCAAAATTGTAACTGGGCTCGACATTAACGCTTGTCCGGGACAAGGGAATGTGAATCCTGTTGTTTAAATGTCATCTGGCGGTTTTGCGTGGCTGAATGAATTATGTGCACAGTTTGGTCGAGGATTTAGTTGTGTCTGCAGCACTGTATGAGGACATGAACATATGAACTTCATTTCCAGAGTCGCTTATTCTGAGCGTTTTACTATTTGAGTGAAGCTATCTGCAAAAACACAACAACTCTGGTGTCTTCCCGAAGACCCGTCAAAATAAAAGTCCAGTTGAACTGAACTATAGTGTACTATAGTATTTGCTATTGAAAATTGTAGTGCCCTTGTAGTAAGTTGATAAACACTGTATACTATAGTATATTAAAGTAACTTATGTGGACAAATAAAACCACTATGGTATAGTAAAAAATGAAAAACACAGAACTTAGACAAATGAAAACAAATTTTGGTAAACTAAAAATGATATGGCCCTAATTTATCCACCTGTATATAACATTAATGTCATCTGTCATTTACCTGCCTATTTATGATGTACTGCACTTTCACATTTTTTCTAATGATGACAACAGATGATTTACATGTGCCTGTGGTACCAAACTTTAAACCTCTCTAGCACCAGTGCTTTGTGCAAAACAATTACATACAGCCTTAACATAATAATTACTGCTTGCCTTTGTTTTATAGCAGTCACGGAGAGTAGGCCTATAACCAAATTCAGGCGGCCAAAGCAGACACTAGTAAATATGCTTAGAAGCAAAAATCCGAAACAATTATATTGAGAAATCAAATGAAATATAATTTTTTATCTTTGGACAAGTAATGACAAATTTACTTGTCCGAGGGACAACCATATGACAATGCTTAATGTCAAGCCCTGTAACCGTATGACGGAATGAGGAATTTATATAGTGCGTTATTGTGTATTGCTGTATACCCAAAGCGCATTACAAATTATATGAGGGGAGTCTCTCCTCAACCACCACCAGTGTGCACTGCAGCATCCACTTTGATGATGCGACGATAACAGCCAGAGTATAATGCCGCCAGTGCGCTCTCCACACACCAGCTTTAGGTGGAGAGGAGAGAGAGAGAGAGATCATTATTATAATGATGATTTATCACAAGGCATCAGTATGTGCAAAATTCTGCTGCCAGAGTTATTCACTGAGTCAAGAAACCAGAGCACATCACCCCTCTACTTGCTGACGTATTTGGTTACCTATTTCCATTCACATTCAGTTTAAAATTCTCTTCTTAGTACTTAAATGTTTACATGGACTTGCACCTCACTATCTCTGAACTCCTGCACCATTACTCTCCTCCTCGGTCCCTTGGGTCTACTGACGCTAAATTGCTAACTACACCACGTTCCCGTCTTTCTTCTGTGAGTGATTTCTCCGCGAACTCTCTTGACCTCCTTTAAATCAGAGCTTTCCACTCCTCCTCAGTCTAGTCTTTTACGTTTCAGTTCTTGTATATGTTAACTGTTTACTTGTTCTTCTTTTTGTTTATACTCCTGTTTATTTACCTGATTATTGATTCCCACTTCAGATATCGGAGGAAAGGAGGCTTGCTAGAGAAGAGCAGAACCGCAGCAAGATGCCTCCTTTCTCTCACCATGAGTACTGCTCAAGGTAAAAAATGCCACCATACACTCATCATTTCGTCATGTTATATTCAGTTAAAACTGCATTTTGCCGTAATCTCAACCAGAACTCATTGGGTCCATCTATCCTTAACTGGCATGAACATAACCTTTGTGAATCTCTCCTATGTGTGCATTTGTTGGTTTTACAGATTTAGAGAGTTTGTTTCTTTGCCACTGGAGCAGCGACGGTTCTGTGTAGATTGTCAACTGTTGATCTTCCCTGAAGAATGGCAGACTCATGAAAAACACAAGAGACTTTCTGAGGATGTCACAGTTCAGCGGTTGAGAAGGCCCAGTCTGTTACTGTGTCCTCTGGAGAACAAGAAGAGTAATGCACAGTACCTGTTTGCAGACCGCAGCTGTAATTTCTTACTGGATATGCTGGCGGGGTTAGGCTTCCAGAAAATTCTGTGTGTGGGAACACCACGGTAGGTTGAAATGTTACTGTTTAAAGATGGAAAATGTGTCTTTTGATTATTATTGCTAGTCCATGTGCATTATTAAACTGCACATTTCAGAACATACTAAAGAATAAAACTGAAATGTTGAAGTGTGTCCATAGTGTTCTAGTTAATGGAATGTGTAATGGAATTTGTTTATCTTACTATATTTAACTCACTAAACTGATTTATTCTGTCTTTTTCTTAATTAACAGACTACACGAGTGTATTAAGTTGCGGAATATGGATGACAAGAGACATACCATGCAGAGTTTATTGCTGGATATTGATTACAGGTAAACTTAATACAAGGCTTAAAACTATATACAAAAAACGTAAAGCCATAACACAAAGACAGACTTATATCACATTAAGATGCTATTATGACTAAAAATGGTGAACTTTCCCTTTAAGACATCATTACTTGAAAAAGTTGATCCTGTTTGTAACATCTCAGTATAAGCAAGGAATATTTATTTAAAGGGGTGCTGCAACGACGTGTCATGCATTGTGACTTCTTTTCAATGCTAAACGTGCTTACTTAACATGGCCAACTTGTCAAAAAACGAGTTGGGCGTATTACGTAGTATTTCTGTGCTCGATACACTGCCCCAGCGATCGTACAGGTTTCAGGAAGTTTTTTTCGAACATATAAAACTGTTTCGTAACAATTTTTCTTAGTCCCTTATTGGACAATTCTCTCGGAAAAGCATGCGGCCGCAAGGAGAGCAGGATAAGGAGCATGCGCAGACGTCACTTTCACTTGTGTGCAGGAGAGAGAGAGAGAGAGCATACGTTCTCGAAGTTCAGGTGTTTGTTTGTTCACTGGGTAATGAATGTTATATAAACTGTGGATATAACGTTGGATTTGGAGATCGTTTGAAACTGATATATGGAGCCGTCCCAGCGCTAAAAGATGCCGGACATGAACCGCATGCGGTGAGTGAAACTTATGTCTGTGTTCTGTTGGCAATGTGCTTTAGTTCAGCCTACCCCTCCCCCCCACATGCGCTGTATGATTTCGGAAATAATCGTACAGCTGTATCTATCTTTTATAAATGTGATCAAACTAAATTCTCTTCGAAGATACGAAGAATGCAATACTACTCTATAGGTACTCAAGAATAATATGAGATTGGCAGAAACCGCATGTGTTAGGGCCGCTTTAAAGACTGAGGTCACAAATCTCCATATGGTTATGGCCTGTGTGTCTGTCTCTGGGTGAGAAGAAGCGGAATGCTGGGTAGAGAGGTTCAGTAAACTGATGATGGGCTCTGTCAAACACAGCCGTTTGCATGGCTGAAAACTCCTGCAGCATTCTCATAGTCTCAGCATCATAAAACACAACACGGCCCTTAATATAGTTTACAAACACTCCCACCCTGTTCGGTGCTGCCCGGGCTACCGTGACCGGAAGTGCCATGTGTCGATCGTTGTGCCAGGCCGTGAGGTGCCCGTCCTGAAACTCAAGACTCCACGAGCACTTGTTCCGTCCAAGTTTGGCACCTTTGTCCCGCCCTCTCCTTTGTATGCTGCCATATGCCACGCCCACAGCCCATGCTGGACAGCAGTGCACATCCACCTCCCAATAGTGCTTCCCAGTTTTGATTGGAAAACAGCTCAAGGCACAGTACAGCTGATCAAACCTCAAAGGGTCATGGGGAACGGAGCGGTCCTCCGTGGAAAGGCACATGCCCCGCCCATCTGAGGACACATTGATCTGTTTGTGACAGGTCTGTTTGTCGATTGCCACATTAGAGGAATCTGTAGAGGTAAAATATAGGAACAGGACAGTGATGAATTATTTATGCATTTCTAGCTAACCCTCTCAATTTATATATATATAGATTTAGATTTCTATGCATTAACTTTTACCCAGCAGCAGGGTCTTTTGTTGTAGCTGAGCTTTTAGATCTTTGGAGATGTTTCTAAGAGCCTTCATGAGCTTCTGGACCCTCTCCTCATTCATTTTTATCTCCTCTTCAGCCGGGTCCAGTTTCTTACGACAGCATGTCATCCTAGTCGAAAATTATATTTGGAATAGCATGTTTTAGTAGATATTTCTGTAATTTAATATAGTTACATTTTTTTATTCAGTTTTGGTTCAAATCATGTGATAACTTTAATAAAAAACTTAATTTGCTTTTAAATTCATAGTTCAAAAATAAACTAAATCTTTTATAATGAAATTCATTTCTAAAAGCTTTGTAAATGTGATTTTCAAAACTAAATTAAATTCTATTTTAATTGATGTGGACTTAATGGGATACTTCACCCAAAAATTAAACTTCTGTCATCATTTACCTTCAAGTTGTTCCAAATCTGTACAAATGTATTTGTTCTGATGAACACAGAGAAAGATATTTGGAAGAATGCCTATAACCAAACAGATCTTGCCCCCCATTGACTCCCATAGTAGGAAAAATTACTTTTCTTTTGTGTTCAACAGAACAAAACTATGATAGATATTTTGAAGAATGTAGGACAGCAAACAGTTCTGGGGCACTTTTGACTACCATTGTATTTTTTCCTACTATGGGGGGCAAAATTTGTTTGGTTATAAGCATTCTTTCATATATATTTCTCTGTGTTCATCAGAACAAAGAAATTTATAGAAACTCGAAGGTGAGTAAATGATGACAGAATTTTCATTTTAGGGTGAAGTATCCCTTCAAGGGACATTTTGTATATTGCGTATTTTAAAGAGTAAATAAAATATGTGCTGTAAATTACAAAGAGAAATGGTTTTGACACATTATGTTGTTTTTATGTTTTAATATATATTTGCATAATTCACCCCAAATAGAAATTTCTGTCATCTACTCTCTTGTCATTTCAAACCTGTATGAGTTTCTTCTGCAGAACAAGATAAAGATATTTAAAAAAATGTTCCAAACAACGGTGGTACCCATTGAATTGCATTGGTTTTGTGTCTGTACAATAGAAGTAAATGGACCGTTATTCAGTTACTCACATTCTTCAAAATATCTTATTTTGTGTTCTGCAGTAGAAACTCATACAGGTTTGAAATGACAGTCAATTACAACAGAATTTTCATTTTAGGGTCAACTTTCACTATAAGGGACGTCCACAAGTGTAATGAACTAAAGGCTAAAATACACTACAAGACTTTTGCCCAGATTTTCGGTCTGGACTTGTTGCAAAAAGTCTGTGCCAGTCTGCAGATTTGATCAATTAGTGTGTTTCTATCTGAAACTTTCAAAAAGTCTGCAAGTGTATGATGTCTAGTTTAAAAGTCTAGTGTATTCCAGCCATAAGACAGTCATTCATAATATGGAAAAAAATATGGCCTTACTTAAAATCCTCAGGAAACAGCTGAAAGAAGAGAACATGCACAAAACAATATATGTGATCCTTATGTGATAAATGTCATTTTGTCGATAAAAATATGAAAGGCACAGTTGATTACTTATGAGAAGCATTTTTTCGTCTGATGGTTTTAGAGTACCTGCTTCAGGGACTCGACTGGGCCATCTTTGGCAGATTGCATAGCGGTGATGTGTTTCTGCAGGAGAGCGATGTGTTGATTCCAGTCTTTAAGTATTCGGTTCAGTTTACTGCTCGTCTCTCTGCGGTCTTGCTCTATCATGTCCAAAACGGCCTGTTCATCCTCCTGCAAAGCCATGTGTAGCCCCTCAAAGCACTCCTGTATCCGCTGCTTCATTGCTTCTGAACTTGTCTGCAGGAGACATGAATGGGTCAGGTCAGATGTGGCATTTACATTCACAGTTGTTTTTATTTTCCCCCATGATGTCCAAAGACATGGTTAAATTGGAAATTGCCCGTAGATGTGAGACTGCGAGTATGTGTAAAATGAGTTATGATGCAACTTTTATGTTGACTTGAAAGGAACTGAATTACACTTACAATTAAGTTTGTTTGACGCTTTTTAATAGATTCCAGATGAGCTTCATTTTTTCTTTTCTCCTTCTTCAACTCCTCCAACCAGACCGGCAGCTATGTTTACAAGGACATTTTAGGGGTTACGTTTTTCTGCTTCTACTTCTTTGAAGTGATAGATAACTGTTAGTAAACGTTCATCATTCAATAATTCTCCTATATTTTTTATCTCTTTCTGCCGTTGTTGATCTTGTATGGAAGTAAAATAGTGACAAATGTATTTGAAGCAAAAAAGGTGAAAACTGAAAAAAAATGCATTATATTAACAGTGCTTGCATTTGAAGGTTCTGCAATTCAACATGGTTGCATATTTAAGCTGTTAACATATAATGCATTTTTTTCAGTTAGTTTTTTACATACTATTTTACTTCCTTAATCTTGTAGTTGTCATGTCGTCACCTTAGACTGAAACGGCTGTATCTGACATTGTGGTCAATTTATATACATAATGTGATGTTTTTTCTGTACATTGTGCACATTTTGGGACAAGTTTTTATCTACAAAGTCAAATGTAATGCAAAGATTTTGAAGCTCAATATCTCAAAACTGCTCAGAATGCAGATGGACCCTTATATTTCCAGGGCGACAATGTCTATAACAATTGACCTTTTACACCTATTTTGTACAGAAGAGTTTTATAAAAGCTGTCAATACCTCAGAAGGTTTTGGAGAGTTCCCTGATGGTTTTCTGATCAGTTTTGGAGAGCGTGGGAAGGGCTGGGTGACTTGTGTCCCTAAGCAAGCCTCTGTTGCCAAACAGAAGAATCCGAGTTCTTCTGATAGAGGATTGAAGTTTTCCTCAGCCATCTCTTTTACTTCTGAAAACAAACCATAAAAGCTGAATTAATTTGCATCTTTTGCATCTACATTAAGAATAAGGCATAAACAGCATTGCAGTTTTCAGTTCTCATAATCAGTTCTCAAAACTAGCATCTGGTCACATACCATTGCAGTATCTACAGTAACACAAGACATGCAAGATAGCAAACTAGTTCCTTCATAATAGATTCAGATTGTGAAAGTCCAAAATGCCGTGACAAGCCCTAACTCAGCTGATGCCCAAATGTACAATGTGATCAGTGTAGTTGGAAATAAAGCAACAAGTCAGCATTTGAATTGTGTTTAACTTATGAACAGCTTGCACATACCATCTGTATTGACAATGCATTACAAATTTCATATGCATTATCACAATTGTTAAGTACTTTTGGGATTGTAAATATAAAATAATATAATATATATATAAAATAATATAGTTACTCACCTTCAAGTTTGATAAAAGAAAGTGTGTTGGGTTGTCCTGTTATCACCTCTGCAGTTTTTCTCTGGAATGTGTTAGAAGAAGGTGTGCAGCCTCTTATAACAAGCCAAAGCCTGTTGCATATACATGCACACACGCGCGTGTGTACGCTTGTGGGTTTATGCATGCAGCGTTCATAACTGATTGACAGGATTATGTTTGTTCTAGACTTGTTGACCTTCAGGGTTTGAAAACTAGACCTCATGTTTTTTATGTAGCTGTTCTGAAATGCATGTTTACACTTGCATTTGTTTAGTTGTGCATTGCTTATTGACTTGCACGGTTTGTTTTCTCCCTCCTTAGATACTGCCAGTTTTATGGACAAGACGAGTTCTGTCACTATAACATGTTCAATCATCACTTCTTTGAGAAGGTAAAGAAATGGTCTCCTTTGATGTCAAATGTGGTCACTGTGCACTGAGTAATCAAAATACGTCACTGTTGTGCAGGAAGTGGTTAAGCATTATGGGGACTTTCTGTGTGAAGATGGAGGAGCCAAAGTAGTCATGGTAACAGACCCTCCTTTTGGAGGACTGGTGAAGCCACTAGCAGAAAGTTTCATGAGGATATCAGTGAGTTGGAAAAAACGTCAAAATAAAGGTACAGTATGTCAGATTGCATGTGTAGCTCCGTCACTTGTTTCAGTGTGTGTTTATCCACCCTCTTGTCCCCTTGCAAGGAATTCACCATGTTGTTTCTACAGTATGCCTAAATGGACAAACTGCTCTACAGAGCGCGTTTCGTAAATACGTTATCTCCTTCGGCAAAGAAGCGAAAATGAGACGACATCTTAGACTAGTCCTGTGTCAGCCTATGTAGTGCTTCAAAAATGAGGGGTGAAGTGAGCCGTTGGTTGCAATTTCGCAACCTCACTGCTAGATGCTGCTACATTTTATACACTGGACCATTAAAATCTGTACATCACTATGTTTTTTTCTGTGGGACACAAAAGAAGATTTTTTGAGACATGTCTCAATGGTTTTGTGTCCATTCAATGGAAGCCAATGTTGTTAGGTCACCAACATTTTACAAAATATCTTCATTGGTGTTCTGCAGAAGAAAAGAAGTCATGTAAAAGTAGTTTTTCCACAAATAAGAGAATGTGATCATTCTCACCTGTCTATATATTACTTAGACAGCGGTGCAGCTGAGTTGCCGATGATCTGGACATTCCCGTACTTCTTTGAGTCTCGTATCCTTGAGTGTTTTCCCTCCTTCTCCATGTTGGACTACCAGGTAAATGAACGTCATATCAAACAATTTGTACAATTACAACAAGTCTAAAGGAATGTTGCACGGTGTTGTACTTTGTACTTGTATTCTCAGGTCGATTACGATAACCACCCTCTATATAAACACGGAAAGACTGGCCGTAAGCAGTCACCAGTTCGACTTTTCACAAATCTGAGTCCCAAAGATATTATTCTACCAGCGGATGAAGGCTACAGGTACACAAAACACAATTCTGTTCTCAGCCATTTATTCATTTAAATGTATGACATTTCTATTGTGCTGTGGGGTGGGTTTAAATTAAGATGTAATATTTTTAATCCATTATCTCAGACTTTGCAGTGTTTGCGAGAGGTATGTTTCAGCGGGAAACAAGCACTGCCCAGGATGTAATATATGCCCATCAAAGGTAAGTGCTGATGCCTAAGAGTAAGCACCTTTTTATGTTGTGCTGGCTGAAATAGAAGTCCCCATCACACATACACTTTCAGTGGAAGTGGAAGAGAAAGTAGAGAGTTATTAAATTATGTGGAATGAACAAACTTTCATCGTGGATTTATATTTGCATTTACATTTATTTAGCAATTTAGCAGACGCTTTTATCCAAAGCGACTTACAAAGAGTTAAGGGAGCAATAAGCGATATGTCATACAGGAGCAATAATACAATAGGCTAATACAAAGTTACTGGTTTCAACAAAAGCTAGACCACTACCTGTTAAGAAAAAGAGAGAGGGTTAGTTTTTTTTTTTATATGACAGGACGGGCGAGAATGGAGGCACTGCGATGAATGCAGACGGTGTGTGAAGCCTAGTAAGGAAGAGTTCGTATTATGTTTTAATGATACATAATTGATGTCATCTATGTTTATTTCCTACTTTCTTACCTGTTTTCTGCTGCTCCTCTCCAGCATGGAGACATTGTTTCTCATGTGGTCACTGTGCTTTGCCTGATCACCCATGTGGACAAAGCCAAACTGGCTGTTTCAACTGTGGCAGTCAGAAACACAAACTCAGAGCCTGTCCTAAGAAACACAACAAACGGTAAGTCAAAGTAAATATAGATTATGATTTTAAAAATACAATCGTAAAATGTGCCTCATATAAGTATCATCTACATGTTTAAAGGGGTCTTATGACACGGCTAAAACAAATATTATCGTTTGTTTTAGATGTAATGCAATATGTATACACAATTCAAGGTTAAAAAACATTGTATTTTCCACGTACCGTGCATGTTTGTATCTCCTCTTTGCCCCGCCTCTCTGAAACGCGCAGATTTTTAACAAAGCTCATCGCTCTGAGAAGCGAGGTGTGCTTTGATTGGCCAGTTTACCAGTGCGTAGTGATTGGTCGAAAACTGCAAGCGTGTGACGGAAATGTAACGCTTCTTGCCATATTTGGAACATCAGATTGCAGAGCAATTGTACTGACAGGTATTTTAATAGTTGTGTATGAGTCTCTTGATTGTCCTCAATGTAAAAAGAGGAATCTCAACATCATACAGGGACATGAGTGAAATATCCAGAAATGCTGAAAAAGCAAAGATTGTGGAGGACCTGTGTGATTGTTTTGAAGATCAGTGGACAGTCTGAGGACTCATGACAAACAAGAAACCCTTAAACAACTATTATAAAACATAAAAACGGTTATTGATTGTTTAGGTAACATCATACAGTATTAAGAATCAGGGGTATGTAAACTTTTGCCCTGGGCTATTTTTAGAAATTCTGTTATTATTCTTTAGTGTGAAACTTATGTTAACATTTCTTTAGTGAAATAACTTGCTCAGGGCAAGACTCAATTAAAAATAAACCTTAATTTAAAAAAATCCTCTTATTTTTCCTAATGTTTCAGCTTTTTCCAGATTCTGCAAGGGGTATGTAAACTTTTGAGCACAACTGTATTCGCGCCCTATGACCCTTTTAGGTGTATGAAATTTAGCGGCATCTAGCAGTGATGTCACTGCACCTCCCCCTCCCTTTCAAAGCACTGTGGTGGCTTAAATGTCATCACATCCTACTTTGCCGAAGGCTGCTCTTTAGACCAGTTTGTCTGTTTAGGGCTACTTTAGAAACAACAACATGGCAAATTCCATGCAAGGGAACCCACGGTGTATGTAGATAGAAATATCTCATTCTAGGTTAATAAAAACATAACACTTCACTATGTAAAGTCTTTATACATCTCTGAAGACATTGTTATGTATATTGCATTTCTGTCAATAGATCCTCCAAAAATGACACATCGTACCTTTGACAGTGGTTAGAGCAAACATAAATTAATATTATTTAAAGTCCTCTAATGCATAAGTCTGCAAACAAAACACAGACTTAAGTCTACAATTGCAGACTGAATTTACTGTAGTGACTTGCTCCTAGGTGAATACAAGGCACTCAATGTGAAGTCTGAGAGAATATTGTCACGCTGGCTCTTTAAGTCTCTATAAAGCAAAAAGTTTACATTTATATGTGGTCTCTGTGTTTATTGGATTACCCATTTGCTTGATTCTTGTCTGTCAACAGAATGCTTGTAGGAGGCAGTGGAGCTGCAGGCTTGTTAAAACATGCTGCTGTTAAACCCACTAACAAAAACAAGAGGAAGAAAAGAGATAAGTGAAATCTCACACGATGCATCATAGAAATGGTTTTGAGGCTGCAAAAAATTGCATCAAGCAGTTACTCAAGTGTGAAATGTCTGGTGGTGCTACGCATACAGGAAGGTTATTTTGTATGAATGTCTTTATTTTGAATAGTTTTTTAAGCATCCATGTTTGTTAAAGCATACAATCCTACCACATTGAAATCTTGAGGGTTATTACAATAGGCACCTTCTCAGTACAGTAGTGAACAAATGACAAATGGAATATAATCTATCAACTGTGTATAGTGTAATGGTTCAATAAAGCTGTGCCTCCTGGTGTTGCTTGAAGTCCTAATGAAATCCGTATTTATCCTATTAACTTTGTTCTGCATATTACTAATTTTGAGTCAAGTGAACAATTCTTCTCTGTAAATCAATCCACAAAAATGATCTTTGTAATAAAATAAATACACATATGCCCTGTAATGGCTTAGGCAGAAAAGCTGTTAAACCCTCTCCTTCAACTGGCAGTCTGCTGCAAATTTATTTCTAAATTCTTTTCTAGAGCCATTGAATTCAGTCCACATTTTGCGTTTTTTTTTCAGTGTGCAACTTTTTGCAGAGTGTTATGTTTGTTTCTGATGATGATTTGTGAGTTTAAAGTAAAATAATAGTGTGGAAAAAAATCCATAGTGAGACAGTTATGGTCAGTTTAAGACATCCATTGGAAAGCTGTTGGACAGAATTGTGAGTAGATGTCTTGAGGATAATAATCGTCAGTGATATACCGTCACGCTTTACGAGATTTTACGTTTCATCAGAATGCAGAGTAATGCTTAATGTCTTGTGTACATTTTATGCCTAGTGTAGAGAACATGTTTGGAACTTCTTTCAACAGTGCATGTAGTTAAAATGAATAGTTATTAAAAAATAATTATTTGTCAAAACAATAATCCGTAATGCATTAGCTTAAAAAACGTACATTCACTTTAAAATCACAAGCTTAACCCTCAGAGCTGCCAAATATCGAACACTGCTGTTCACATGAACCTGAATTATTGCCCCCCTACGTGGAGGTTTTAAAACTGTCAACCACTATAACTCAGGGAAGCGGATCCATCCATGCTGCTCTATTAGTAGTCAAAATCAAAGTGAAGGTAACAATGTGAACTTTAGTTGAAATACATAGTATTTTCACACAGAAACCCCATCGGAATCACCATTATGCTTACAAAGCATTTGACACAAATGAAATATAAATACAATAGTGGCTTTCCTTCTAGTTGACTGTCGGTAGTTGGTGGAGGCACCAGTCAGTCCTCTATCCTTCTATGTCGTACAGAGAAGGCAATGAGTCGTTTATACATTGCACTGAGGAAAATGACAGCGGCTAATACTATTGCACAAATGATACTGAAGGCCCATCGGGGTCCCAGGATGGTGTACACATGAGAAACAAACACAGGTCCCAGGGTCCGTGCACCACTTCCTGATGCTGTGAGCCAACCCATGTAAACTCCCTGCATAATGCAGAAAATAAATGGCATCAAATATAATTTATCATGAACAACTATCATCTAAAAGGCTAAGGGGTGGTTTACCGGACAGGGCTTAAAACTGGTCCCAGACTAACTTAAATGTTAAAAATGTCTTTATCGAAAACAACTTACACTGACATATCTTAAAAAAGATCATTGTCATTGTTTTGTCACGAGATGGTCATCAGTAATGTTTTTTGTAAGACATGTTTTTTAAAACAACTTAAATATCCCATAGGCCTAGTCCTGGTTTAAACTAATCCCTGTCTGGGAAACCGCCCCTAAATGTTTGTATTGTACCTGAGGTTTGGGGCCCAGAATCTTCGAGTATAAAGTGTAGGACATGACATTGCATGTCGGATAACCCACTCCTATCAGGATGTCAGAGATGATGTACTGTGCCAGATGAATTACGGGGGTAAACAAGCACCAGGTCTGATCAGAAGGACATCCAGTGGGCTCCACCGAGGCATTAGATGCTGGGGTGGGTGCCAGTCTTAATGCTGGCTTAGTGTTATTATCAATGTCTGTTTATAGGGAAAATAAGGTAAAAAACTATTATTTCATAAATGTTTGCTTATACTGAAAAAGGATGGTATGTTAAGTTACCTGTCCACTGGATTTGAGGATATTGATTTCCCCAAGGCAACAAAATAAAGAATCCTGCAAATATAACAATCAAGCCTGCGAGAAGCAGAGGTCGATCCCCTATCCTGAAAAACAAACAAACAAAATACCAGTTTGATCTGAGTTCTGAGAAATCAGCCTACACCAAAAACACAAGGGAGTATATTTACAGTATGTGTCAGATCCAGAGTGAAAGCAAAATGATGACAATACAATTTTAAACAAGTTCTTCTAAGATGACTTTGCAAAAGTTTACAATAGCTGGAACAACAAGTAGACGGAGTTAAGTGAAATGTTTCTTCTGCAGAACACAAAAGAAGATATTTTGAAGAAAGTTGGTAACCAAACCAAATGAGTGGTACTCATTGTTTGGTTACCAATATAAGTCGCAATCTCTTCATACAGGTTTGAAATGACAAGAGGGTGAGGAAATGATGACGGAATTTGATTTTTGGGTGAACTATCACTTTAAGGCTAGATCCACTGTGAGAACTTACTTTTCTTGAGTAATGTACAGTATTATTATGCAAAAGACTGCATTGCTGACAAAACCTTGAGTAAGCCTTGAGACTTGAGAAAGATTCAAATAGAAATCTTGTATTTACCGTACAGAAACAACCTTCACCACCAGAAAGACGATGATGGACTCAAAACCAATGGCAGCCAATATGATGCCATTATACAAAACTGCTTCTTTGCTTGTCCATGCAAACATATCCATTGATAGAGGGGTGGATATACTGTAAATAAAAAATATTTTATTGGTGATTTGCAAAATGTCTTTAAATAAATAAGAGGTTTATTGTAAGATAAGATCACTTACGTTTCAAAAACTGCAAAAATAAAGAGAACAATAAAGAAAAGGATGTTGGACGTCAGCACTGCGATCTGGTCAATATCGCCTTCCATCAAAGGAGCCACAGGTACTTGATCTAAGGAGAAAACAGCAAAGTCTTGATGAATCTTACTACATATAACAAATATACAGAACATATTAAAAAGGAAATACTGTAGTAGTGAAACAATAAAAGGATACCTTCTAGAGTGTAGTTTATTGAACAGATGTCCCTCCCTTTATCATCTACAAAGTGCTCCCTAAAAATGAATAAAGCAGTTTACGTTGAAATACAAAAGCACTGAGAAAAACCATATATTTGTATATGTATTTACATGCACAACTCTTGTTGGGTTGCCTCGGGTTAAAGATTACCTCAAGACTAAGATAACCAGAAGAATGTTAATGACACCAACGCAGGCCGCCAACAGCGCAGGAGCAGTGTACATATTAACTTGCAGCCGAATGAGCTTCACACTAAAGCCAGTCTCTCCGATGAAAGACAATGCAGCCTGTAGAGCTAAAAAATATATACACAGGAAACAAAAATCTTTTAATTTTCAGATCATTTTATCACCATCAGCTGCACATATATCTGTAAATGAACCATCCTTACAGACAGATTATGAAACAAATTTTGAATGTTTTTGTCATTTTGTTACAAACCTGGGCCAAGTATAAAGCCGAGAGCTTGACAGGCACTCATGTTAGCCATTGCACTGGTTCTCTCCTTCAGGGAGGTGGCACCTGCCACATAGGCCCTAACAACTGCTACATTACCTACAGAGCCAGAATAATAATCATTAAGCGGGTTTCCATCAATCTAGTTTTATTTTGCATTTTGAAGTTTCGCATCGGAAACTAGTAGCTGGGTTTCCATCCAAAGTTGCAAAATTGTAATATTGCATATAAAATTGCATCTGCGAATAAGCACCGTTTCCATCCAACTAGTCAACCGTCACTTCCTAATAAACTGTCACTAAATATCAGTAAGAAAAGTAAGAGAAGCCACTGAATGTAATAATTTTCATATATAATAAAACTTGCGCAAGCAGACGATTACGAAACACAATAAATGCGGTGCTTTTGTGGATGCCTGCTGTTTGGGAAATAGTCGTGATTGTTCTAAGAGGCACTTACAGAAATACTTGACGACTTTGCTCAGGCATTTAACAATGACCATATCAACATTTCTGATGCTGTGTAACAAGATCACTAACGTTAATCTGGTAAATCAGGTTTCACCTCATAGTGCAGTAACGTGAGTTTTTGGAGGAATTTATTTGTCAAATGCGTTTCCATCTCCCATTATTCGCATTAACCCTTTTTTCAAACCACCTCAACCGAGCGTGCTAACGTCTTGCTTGACGTTTTTAGTTGTATAGTAAATTTTTTTGAAAAACATTTCTTACAATAGATGGCTGTGATTTTTTATTGAATAAACATACCTGCTCCGAAGCCCACAAACGTGCGAGCCAGGAGCATATGAATTTTGTTGTGCGAGGCAGGCAGGTCGACATAGGCATAGTAGATGTTTGCAGAAACGTTGATGAATATAGAGCAGATCAGAGGCTCCCGCCGAGGCCTGTGATTGGACCATAATCCGAAGAGGGGCGAGGCCACCATCTGACCCAAACTATATGCTGCAACCACCCATCCCAGAAAACTGGCGTCCGCGTTGTCATCTATCTAAAGAACAACAAGGGTGATATGCTTATTTTGCATTCTTTCTTAGAAAACAAGATGCTTCTTACGCATGAAACCAGTTCCCTTTTTCACTTCCAGTTTTTTTGCCAATCATAGCTCAGGTAGTCATACTGTGTACAGAAATCATTTTCAGAAGTGACGTTTTTTTTTTTTGTCAGAATAGCAAAAGCATACTTACTTTCATTAGGTATGGCCAAATGGACGTGATGACAATCGTAAAACCTACGAAAAAAGACAACGATGCAATCACTACTACATTTTATAAAACGCATGCTTTATTTTGAAATGTGAAAATAAACGCAGTTTCATTGTAAGTGTGCCTATTTATAAAATTATGAAATAATATAATCAATTTCAAAAGTGACATCATGTGACTCCCAGTTATCTTTTACTGTTACTACTGAGATGTCAGCAATTTGGACATTCCAGCAAACGTGTATAGGCAAAAGCAGTCCGACTCTGAGATGTTTCCTTCTCACCAACACTGCTAAGAAACATGGTGAAGTACATGACCCTGATGGACCTCCACCGGCTCCTGTCTGCATTCTCAACCCTATACAAGAAATATGAAAACTAATAAATATAACATACAGAAAGGTCGAGCTTTTGACAGCCGGCACTGAAGCATAAGTATTAGCCTTTGATTAATTATAATGCATTAGACACGCGAAAGCCACAGAAAAAAACCTCATGCCAAGTATTACAGCAAAAGATAAAAGTAGGTATAGGATCCTCACTGCTGTCAATAATGACTCTAAACTTACACATTTACTGCGACGTAAAATACATGTCGAGCATTACAGACAGAAATTCTCTGGCACAGTCAACATTGTTTGGAGGTAAATACTTTAACATAGATCAGACGTTATTTAAGTACAACAATAACCAAACAAAGTCAACTCAAAGAGGCATTTTGTTCGCGACAAGATCAACGTTAGTAGTAGTTTCGTTGAAGAAGCAATCGTGATAACTTACCCTTCAGTATCGTCTCTGATGAGTGGGGTATTTTCGTCTGATTGCAGCAACGACATTATTATTAGTGAATAATCGCGACGACGAGACTTTTATTAAGTACACGCTTATTACGCAAATCTTTTGCCCCTTACAAACAAGTAAATGTTTTAAATAGCCTAGAGGCGACAGATGCTAAAAGCCCATTCAGGCGTTTAAACAGTGTTCCCATTTTAGGTGTTAAAAGCTGACTAGTGTTGAGAGAGTGGGCGTCATTTCACGCAGTCTGAAGTCCAACTACTGCGTTTGTTGTCGATTGAATCAACTACACATTCTCAAACATGAACCACGTGATCAGATAGAAACAAAACGAGCGATGAATGTATTGCTTGCCTTTTCAAAATAAAAGTCACGATAGTCGTATTTATATTTCTGCTAACCACTCAAGTCATGTTACGTATTTATTTATACAATCAAATGTACTGATTTAGAATCGTATTTAATGCCTTAAAACAGATTAAGTGAAATTGCAAGAGCTGGTCCTAATGAACAACGACTAACATAAAAATACAGTATTATATTATATCTGCCGCATGGTTTTAATTTTTCCTGTGTAGGGGAATGTGCTACATTTGGATAGAACATTATGTATATTAAATTACGTGATTTGCAAAGCTAAACTTTTAAGGTGGAGGCGTTACATTTAAGGCATTTTGAAATTTTTGTTGTTGTTTTTGGGGGAGTGTGAAGACTAGCAATAACAAATATGCATCTTTCATTAACTTGCACAGCATTTATACAAACACCTGTATAAATCGTAGGACAATGATGCGTTACATTTTCCCTTTCTTTAATTTCCTTACGTGTTGCTATGTCAAACTTTTGACCAAAAATGACCTGTTCGTTTCATTGAAAATTATAATATATCATTTTTATGTCATATTATGTCATATGTTCAAGTAATGTAGTGTAAACGTTTGTATATGTAAAGTATGTAAATTATTTATTTGAGCAAATGCTAAAAAAAACAGGGGATCCACATCTCGCCAGCCTGTCCGGACAACCAACACCTCAATTCAATTCAAGTTTATTTATATAGCGCTTTTCACGCTTTTGCATTGTTCCAAAGCAGCTTTACAGGAGCAAATAAGAAAACACAGAGGTAAAACACAGCACAGTGCATAGTGTTTATAGAACAGGCAAGATCATTCTAATAAATAATATCTAATAAATAAATAAATAGATGCAGTCTCCCGGTGAGCAAGCCAACACTGCCCTGCTGTGGCGAGGAACCCAAACTCCAATGATTGATTAATGGAGAGAGAGAAAAAAACTCGGGAGAAACCAGGCTTAGCCGGGAGGGCCAGATCCCCTCTGACGTGTCATAGCTGCACTCAGTGACCCCGACCAAGTCACCGAGCAAACATCCACGAGGAAGAGGGAGAGCCCACCGCCCGCGACCCAGGTAATCCCACTCACCGAAACCATGCATGTCCAACCCGGTCCCACTCCACGATCAACACAAGAAAACAGAGGAACAACCAGGGAAAATAGTAATGGCATATTGGAACCTTATTCCTCTGCTGTCTGACATCGACCACAAAACAAGACCAAACCAGACCCACACAGCCCCAACAAATAAAATCCCCCAACCAAAACCAACGAGCCCCCCCCCCACGAACACCCGCCCAGCAACCTCCAATCAGGGCCACTAAATGCAGCTATAACTTCAAACTGCTGACATGTGATGTAGTTTAGCATTAAATACCAAGATTTGTAACTTTTAGCATTAATGTGACAAGTAGTCCGTCTTTGCTCTTGATTGGGGATAGAATGGTCTGAGCTGGGATGGTCGCCTTTCTCTTGGGTAGTAATGGAATTGCCTTAGATGGAGCTGGGATGGTCAGTCAGTCCACAGCTGGCGTAATCTCTAGTTCGGGATGGGCATATGACGTCCATCTGGGCCTGGCGGAACTCTCCCTACCTCGGGGATGGGCATCCCGAGGCAGAGGCAGAAAGATAATAATTAGAGTAGCTGCTGTTCATTTATTATGCATTAGTGAAAACTTGTTTGAAAAGATGTGTCTTTAATCTAGATTTAAATTGAGAGAGTGTGTCTGACCCTCGAATAGTATCGGGAAGGCTATTCCAGAGTTTAGGTGCTACGTATGAGAAAGCTCTGCCCCCTTTGGTAGATTTAGTTATTCTAGGTGTTATCAGAAGTCCTGAGTTTTGAGATCTTAGAGAGCTTGATGGGTTGTAATGTGATGGAAGCTCTGTTAAGTAGGTAGGGGCTAAATCCTTTAAGGCTCTATAAGTAATTAAAATAATTTTAAAATCAATATGATACCTAATGGGTAACCAGTGAAGGGATGATAAAATTGGGGTAATGTGATCATATTTTCTTGACCTGGTTAGAACTCTGGCAGCTGCATTTTGAACTAATTGTAGTTTGTTTATTGTAGATGCAGGACAACCACTAAGAAGAGCATTACAGTAGTCAAGTCTTGAGGTCACAAATGCATGAATAAGCGTTTCTGCGTCAGCAACACATAAAACATTTCGTAATTTGGCAACATTTCGAAGGTGGAAGAAGGCTGTTTTTGTGATATTTGAGATGTGATTTTTAAATGACACGTTGCTGTCTAATATAACGCCTAGGTCTTTAACTGTATTTGTCGGAGTAACAGTGCAGCCTTCGATTTGCAGGTTATAATCTGAGATATTCTGTTTACGTGTCTTTGGTACTATGTGCTAAGTAATATTTCTGTTTTGTTAGAGTTTAAAAGAAGGAAATTACTAGTCATCCATTTTTTTATATCTTTGATGCACTCTGCCAGTTTGGATAGCTTGAAGGAATCATCTGGTCTTGATGAGATATATAGCTGAGTATCATCTGCATAACAGTGGAAGCTAATTCCGTTTTCTAATAATGTTGCCCAGGGGCAGCATGTATATGGAGAAAAGCAAGGGTCCTAAAACCGATCCCTGAGGTAATCCATAGTTTACTTGCGTTAGATTTGACGATTCCCCATTTAAATGGACATATTGATATCTGTCAGATAAGTAAGATCGGAACCATTGTAGTGCCTGTCCCTGAATACCGGTATAATTTTGTAAAGGATCTAAAAGTATTTTATGGTCTACAGTATCGAACGCAGCACTAAGGTCAAGCAGGACTAGGAGTGAGATGTTACCTTTATCTGATGCTATAAGAAGGTCATTTGTAATTTTAACGAGCGCAGTTTCGGTGCTATGATGCGGTCTAAAGCCAGACTGAATTTTTTCATGCATGTCATTAATTTGTAGGAAAGAGCACAACTGAATGGACACTACTTGTTCTAGTATTTCAGACAAGTACGGGAGTTTTTTGAAATCGGGTCTATAGCTTCCAAGTTCACTGGGGTCTAAGTTTGGTTTTTTGATAAGAGGCTTGATTACAGCCAGCTTAAAGGGTCCTGGGACATGGCCTAGATTAATTGACGAGTTGATAATATTATATAAATGGGCTCAATTGCAACAGGTAGTAACTCTTTTAATAATTTAGTTGGAATGGGATCTAATAAGTATGTTGTCGGTTTGGATGTTGCAATAAGTTTAATTAAATCTTCCTGTTTTTTAGGTGAAAAACACTGTAGCTTTTCTTTTTGGGTGATGGTTGATACTAATTCATCAGACACACTTGGAGGTTGGGTTTTAACTACGTCGTCTCTTATTTTTTCAGTTAAAAATGTCATGAATTCATTGCTACCAAGGTGTGGTGGAATAGCCAGGTCAGGTGAAGTCTGTTTGTTTGTTAGTTTAGCAATTGTACTAAATAAAAACCTTTGATTGTTTTTGTTAGTTTCTATGAGGTTACGGAGGTGCTCGGCTTTTGCTACTTTTAGTGCCTTTTTATAACACGACCTCTAAATGGGTTTGTATCTATCTGCGCTCCAGTTTACGCGTTTCTCTTTTTAGGCCGCGAGTGGTGCTATTGTACCATGGTGCTATGATCTTCTCATTAATCTTTTTTGACTTCATAGGTGCGACCGCTTCTAATGTATTAGAGAAAATAGTTCCCATGTTGTTGGTCATGTCATCGAGCGATTCTGTATTAATTGGCAATGTTATTAAAGGTGTCAGATCTGGCAAGTTCTTTACGAAACTATCTTTAGTAGATGAGGTGATTGTTCTACCCTGTCGATAACAAGGTATTTGACTGATTTCTGCAGTGCGCATTGTACATGTTATAAGATGATGATCAGTGACATTGTCGCTTTGAGGTATAATATCGATATTGGTTAGATCGGCTCCGTGAGATATAATCAGGTCGAGTGTGTGATTAAGTGATTATAGATGTTTTGTGTTACACCAAAAGAGTGTAGAGAAGCTCTGTAAACCCCACTGCTAAAGCATCGTTAGCACTATCTACGTGGATATTAAAATCTCCAACAATCAGTACTTTATCAACGTTAACCAATAGGTCCGATAAGAAGTCCGCGAACTCTTTCGGAAAATTAGTGTAGGGCCCAGGGGGTCTATACACAGTAGCCAGTGTAAGAGAAAGCAATGGTTTTTTACTTTTGTTTGGAACAATTATGTTCAACACAAGCACTTCAAAGGATTTACATTTATGCTCTGTTCTCTGAGTTACGGTAAGAAAGTCTCTAAAGATTGTTGCTACACCACCACCTCGACCAACCGGACATGGCTCATGCATATAACCGTAGCTTGGTTGAGTAGACTAATTTATACCAAAATAATCATTTGGTTTAAGCCAGGTTTCAGTAAGGCAGAGTATATCAAAACTGTTGTCTGTGATCATTTCATTTACAATAACTGCCTTTGAATTTAGTGATCTAATATTAAGTAGCCCGAGCTTTAGGAGTTGGTTTTGCTCATCAAATATATTGTCTTTAAGTTTAATCACAATAATGTTTTTTCTCTGACTTTACATAAACTATTATTTAGTTGTATTATTCGGGGGACAGACACAGCGCCTTTTCCTCCTGATGACACCGAAGAAGAACCAGCTATGCCCGGCTATCCTGGTGAACTTCTATCGCTGCGCAATAGACAGCATCCTGACCAACTGTGTCACAGTATGGTATGGAAGCTGCTCTGTTGCAGAGCGCAAGGCACTGCAGCGGGTGGTAAAAGCCGCCCAGCTCATCACAGGGATTCCACTTCCAGCCATTGAGGACATCCAGAAGAAACGCTATCTACGTAGAGGTCGCAGCATTCCTAAGGACTCCTCTCATCCCGTCCACAGACTGTTTTCTCTCCTGCCCACCTGGCTAAAGATTGGATATTTGCACAACTGGACTGTTCGTTGCAGTACCTACTGTTTACACATATATCTTTGTACTCCGGTACTTCAACTAAATATGCAATAACTTATTCCACTGCACTGTTACTTGGGTACCTTCTGTCCATAATTTAGTCGCACTACTCTATATCCATTGCACTATTACCTGACGGCTGGACCGTGAGGGTTCGGTACGAATACAAGCATCGTTCCACCTCGAATTTATATATTTACGTGTAGAAGTGTTTTAAGTGCAACATATTAAGCAAAGCTGTTAAAGTGCAACAAGATAAGTTAAGACAAGGAGTAAATGTTATAGAATTTTTACCACAGTTTACTATAGTAAATTATGAAAGTTTTTTTCATGCGAGTTAAATTTAAGAGGGTCATCACCAGGATAGCTGGTTCTTCGGTGTCATCAGGAGGAAAAGGCGCTGGTGAGCCTTCTTGAACAGGCTGGAGGCTGTGTCTGTACCCCGAATAATACAACTAAATAAGTTTATGTAAAAGTCAGAGAAAAACATTATCGTGATTAAACCTAATCACCTAAAAGGTGAATCCGAAAGCTGGAATTCCCAGAGCAGGAAGCAGCGAGCGAAATTTCTAGGTGCGTTTCCGGCCATTTTTTGTGCTTTTGTTGCTGCCACTAACAAAAATAAAGTTGATTCATTTACTGTACGAAATTAACAAAATATCTTCATGGAACATGATCTTTGCCTAATATCCTAATGATTTTTTGCATTAAAGAAAAGTCCCATACAAGGTTTTGTTGGCTTTTGCAACAAATATTCCTGTGCTTCTTTAAGACTGGTTTTGTAATCCAGGGTCACAGATTGTAAAGTGTTAACTAAATGTAGTAGTTACTGGAAAAAAAAGTTGATAGGTAGATTTTCAAGTCACCACTCACCGGACATTGGAAGGTGTGGCAAAAAGTTGTCATAACCATCCCTTTAAGATATACTCTGAATACAACGGTACAATCGTAGTTAAGTCAATGCGAATATAAATAAGGCATTGTTGGGAATTTCGTATTTACATTACAAAACTGTATTCACTGCAAGTGGTTTTTCAAGAAGCCAAAACACTAAAATTTTAATTGAACGAAGCAGTTGTCAGTTGCGTTGCCAAAACCAACTACAAACTAAAGACCAACCCAAAACAAAGACAAGCTAAAATCTAATAGCATGTGCATACTAAAGGCAACAGTGTGTACAGTGGCAAGAATCCAGCTTCAGCAATGTCACTCGAAAAACGCAAGCTTCCATTGCAACACCACCTACGCACTGCCAGAGAATTGTTAACCGATCTAGTTCTTCACACGCTACATGAGTCATGGAAGCTCCACACCTAAAATAGGGCGTTCCTCGTTTTAACTTTGTTCAAGTCAACATCGTTGTCCCTTGGAAAACAAGTCAACCAAATCTTATTTATGGAAGAATTTACAGTTTGTGCGAAGTGAAGCGCACAACTAAAGTTGAGAGTTTCTACACTATTGTTGACCTAGTAAAGCTCAAGGTATAGGGATATGTTATTTTTGGGCAGGTACATGCTTTTTGTATACCATGCATTACCTAGCAAAATGCAGTAAAAGTCCTGTAACAAGTATTCATCCAAATTACCGCTTAAGAGGTTTGAGTGACAAATCAAAACCATAAAATGGCAAACATGTACATGAGATAAGACTTCTTGAAGGACAACCACATAGACCATGTATAAATAACTGTTTATTCATCACTTGACCTCATGGCCATTTCAAATTATAGTCGACCAAAGCCAAATTCCTTCACATTGAGAGGCCCAACAGATGCTTGCTCCCACCGTAGATCTATGGAGAACAGACAAGTAGTGAGAAACTTCCAAGACCATAATCAGAATAGGGTGACCACCCGTCCTGCGCAACTTTTTTAAAGCTTGACTTCTATCCAATGTTTAAGAGGGCAGTGATTTCAGTAATCAAGAGGCTGCAACGTCTGTCAGTAGCCTAGATCGGGTGGTAATCCTACCATGTCAACTTGCCGGATAAAAACTCAAACATCGTAAACTGTGTGGCTTTGAAACGGTTTAGCCTATAGGTTGTGGTTAGAGTTTTAATTAAAATTATTTGCATCATTTAACAATTATACATTAAAAAAAAGAAAAACTCCTTTATTTTTCTCTTTTTGAGAAGATCTTCAAAGTTTACAAAACTCCACGTCTGTTCTGTACTCAATTTAACAAGACAGTGAACCTTAAATTGAAATTGTATTTAAAATTTTGTATGTTATAGTTGGAATGGACTAATGACATTTTTACAAGCTAAAAAAATATATAAATGTTTGCATTACGGTATGATATCAATTTCGGGCTACCTTTCAATGGTGTCCCACACAAACAGATTACCTGTCCCACATTTGGTTTGTTGGGTGGTCACCCTAAATCAGAATAAGTCGTAGTAAGTCCATGTGTAAACCAATACCTCCAAGAACCTGACCGCCTGCACTACTGCTGCTACAGGTTGAGTCACAGCAGCCACACACCTGATCAGATTCATCCACAGACACCCACCTACCAAACAAAGACACAGCCTCAATGATAAACTTAACCCTACTGACACTGAGACTATCTGAGAGCAACATACCCATTAGGGGAGAACGAGCAAGCCTTCTGCTCAGGATTTGTTGAAGTGGCTGCAGAAACCGCCTTCAAAAAGCATGTGATGTAGACCTGCAAAGACAACAGGGTTCAGGTTTCCAAACAGTGCACTAATTTAGTCAAAAACAAAGGCAATGACATACCAGCCCACTGTTCACTTCGTGGAACCTGAAAGCCTCCAGCTGAAACTGCAGCTTATCAATTTGAGTTCGAGGCAGGTAGCGAGAGCTCGAGACGGTGAACTTGGTATCAACCAGGCACCTGGCCAAGAAACAAGTTAAACACCCTGCAATACTTCCTAGGATAGGTAAATGGTCATGTCTTACCCATTATTCTCAATGAATGAGTATCTGGGGGCAGAGTTCACATCAGGGGACACAGTGGCTACGCAACTGTCCACAAACACACGGACAGGTACATGGTTGTACGTCTTCACAGAGGCCTCAATATTCACAATGTCACCCAGGAAGTACTGGTTTGAAGGTCTCTCAAACTGCCACTCATCTGTTTCAAGGGAAAAATATATATATATAGATAAGGTCCCCAAAATTAAGTTGAAACTACATTCAAAGCTAAACCTGTATAATACAAACCAGTCATAAGCTTGAGGGAGAAGACGAACCGCTCTTCTGCAACCTTAGTAGCTGCATATGGTACCCACGTGGGCACCAGGACATTACTGCTCACATTATGCATTCTGTAGATTATAGAAAACATTGGTCACCGCAAACTGCCAAATCTTTTTCTACACACATGTGAGCATACAGCCATCTTGAACTCCGAACCTTACCTTGGATAGTGACACGCAATACTGACCACAGCAGCATTACTCCTGATAATAGGAACACCATTTGAAACCTCTTGGGGAGTATAGACCAGGCTGAAGGTATAAACAAGCTCATCTTCGGTCACCTAAAGAAACAAGAATGTTACTCAAGAATGATTCAGAACTAAACACTTTTGGTAAGAGGATCAGCCCCCTACCGTTAACATGCTGCCACATCCGTGCAGTTCTGATTCAAAGATGAGCACTTGAGCATTATTGTCCTCCCCTATTGGTCCACAGCTTCCCAGTGCAAAACCAGAGGCCATTAGTTTTCCAGTCCCAAAGAAGTCCTCCATCACTTCCACATACACTGAATGTTCACCGCACTGAGCACCTACACTATTGGGAGAAATAGGGTACTGCAGCTCAAAAGGAATCTCTGGCTGTACCGGTTCTTCTGGCAGTCTTGGAAAGGTCCACATCAGTTTTTCCATCGGACCCTGCAAAAGTTGTTTAGACTGAACACCTACAGGATCTTGACCTTGACCGGGCCTTCCACCAACCACACCAGGAGTCTGCATTGTAAACTGAGAAGGAAATCTCTGTGGCACATGCATGGGATTGTTGGTTTGGGGAAACTGAGGCATCCTGGTTTCACTCTGCTGAGGAACTTGCATGTGTGACCGAGGCCTAAATGTACGAGGTTTCTGAGTTTGAGCTGATCTTCCTCGCCATTGCGCATCAGACAAGCCAAATACAAGCACAAGAACCAATCCAAATCCAACTTGCCACAGCCCCATCATTGCTAAACACCAGTTTCCATGAAACATCAGAAGCCCAGTATCAAAATTTATACATCTGGAAATCAGGATGGCTCCGCCCCTCTAGTGATTATAGTAATGCTTCTCTAGACTTGTTAATTTACATAACCAGCTTGCAACAGGTGGATGTTGTTGGACATTTATTACGCAGAAGGAAATCCGGATGTGAGTACTTTGTATTAAGAGCTATACTAAGCTTATTTAGGTGCCAAGTATTACTCTGCTGCTTCTTCACCATGGGTGTCTATGTTAGCCCTATGAACTGTAAGTAGGAAAATGATGAAAATTGGCACACTCGTAGAGGTGGTACTCATTAGTCACGTGACCAAGTATGGGGTCTCTAGCACACACTCTATAGCACCACCAACAGTTAAAAAATGCACTTTTCAGCTGTAACTTTTGAACCCATTGATATACAAAAACTCTACTTGGCACATGTCATGCACTCATCACGCTGATGGCATTCCATGCCTTACACTAGGACTCCGCCCATTACAGTAGCGGCCATCTTGAAAAGTACAGTATTGCAATTTTTTCGCTACTTATCCTAGAAATTGTGACAGATTCTCATGAAAATCAGCTGAGACGATCTCTGGACTGAGCCGAATAGAAGAGAAGCTCCGGAATCGAGATTTGCGCCGTTGCTCAAAACTTACAAGGCCGCAAACCTTTCAAAGTTGACCAAAAAATGTATTTGGGGCTTTAACTCTGCCATGTTTGATTCATCGATACGACACTTGATACGTGTCAACTACACCCTGGAATGTTGGTCCTTGCCAAAATGGTTACAAGCGCCACGTTTGGGAGGTGAGATTTGAAAAATGTATATTTTAGACCCTAACTTTTGAAGTGTTAGTCAGAAAATCGTGATCTCGCTGTCTACGGATTCCTCGAATCGTGTGAGTACAATTATGTCGCGATCGGCTTATCCGCCATTTGCAAATCTGTCATAAACCGTGATATCTTTTGAACCAGTGACCTTTCATACCCAAGACTTGCAATTTATCAGGTGTGCCACTCAGTTTTCATTCTTGACACGGCAGCGTTCAAAGGTAATAAAAAAAAAAAAAAAAGATTATAACCTGCAAATTGAAGGCTGCATTGTTACTCCAACAAATACAGTTAAAGAACTAGGCGTTATATTAGACGACAACCTGTCATTTAAAAATCACATCTCAAAATATCACAAAAACAGCCTTCTTCCATCTTAGAAATGTTGCCAAAGTACTAAATATTTTATGTGTTGTTGAAGCAGAAAAGCTTATTAATGCATTTGTGACCTCAAGACTTGACTACTGTAATGCTCTACTTAGTGGTTGCCTTCATCTTCAATAAACAAACTACAGTTAATTCAGAATGCAGCTGCCAAAGTACTAACCAGGTCAAGAAAATACGATCACATAACCTCAATTTTATCATCCTTCACTGGTTACCCATTAAGTATCGTATTTACTTTAAAGTTATTTTAATTACTTCTAAAGCCCTAAACGGTCGAGCCCCTACCTACTTAACAGAGCTTCTATCACATTACAACCCATCAAGCTCTCTAAGATCTCAAAACTCAGGACTTTTGATAACACCTAGAATAACTAAATCTACCAAAGGGGGGCAGAGCTTTCTCATACGTAGCACCTAAACTCTGGAATAGCCTTCCCGATACTATTCGAGGGTCAGACACACTCTCCCAATTTAAATCTAGATTAAAGACGCATCTTTTCAGCCAAGTTGTCACTAATGCATAGTAAATGAACAGCAGCTACGCTAATTATTCTCTTTCTGCCTCCGCCTCGGGATGCCCTACCCGAGGTAGGGAGAGTTCCGCCAGGCCCAGATGGACGTCATATGCCCATCCCGAACTAGAGATTACGCCAGCTGCGGACTGACTGACCATCCCAGCTCCACCTAAGGCAATTCCATTACCACCCAAGAGAAAGGCGACCATCCCAGCTCAGACCATTCTATCCCCAATCAAGAGCAAAGACGGACTACTTGTCACATTAATGCTAAAAGTTACAATGCTTGGTATTTAATGCTAAACTACATCACATGTCAGCAGTTTGAAGTTATAGCTGCATTCAGTGGCCCTGATTGGAGGTTGCTGGGCGGGTGTTCGTGGGGGGTGGGGGGGGCTCGTCGGTTTTGGTTGGGGGATTTTATTTGTTGGGGCTGTGTGGGTCTGGTTTGGTCTTGTTTTGTGGTCGATGTCAGACAGCAGAGGAATAAGGTTCAAATATGCCATTACTATTTTCCCTGGTTGTTCCTCTGTTTTCTGGTGTTGATCGTGGAGTGGGACCGGGTTGGACATGCATGGTTTCGGCGAGTGGGATTACCTGGGTCGCGGGTGGCAAGCTCTCCCTCTTCCGTGGATGTTTGCTCGGTAACTTGGTGGTCGGGGTCACTGAGTGCAGCTATGACACGTCAGAGGGGATCTGGCCCTCCCGGCTGAGCCTGGTTTCTCCCGAGGTTTTTTTTTCTCCATTAATCAATCATTGGAGTTTGGGTTCCACGCCACAGCAGAGCAGTGTTGGCTTGCTTACCGGGAGACTGCATCTATTTATTTATTTATTTATTAGATATTATTTATTAGAATGATCTTGGTTGTTCTATAAACACCATGCACTGTACGTGCTGTGTTTCTGTTTTTCTTATTTGCTCCTGTAAAGCTGCTTTGGAACAATGCAAAAGCGTGAAAAGCGCTATATAAATAAACTTAAATTGAAAATTGAAGTACAACTTGAAGTGTTTTATTAACCATGTAAAAAGTGGCGCAAAGTGTGGCCTTGGCCCCGGTGGTGCTGCTTGCAGCTCTTGTTTCATTTAGACCTGTCAAGTTAAAACACAACCAACCGTAAAGCAAAGCTGCACTTGTTTTTGTGTTTCTTGTATTTTTTTATGAATTCAGAAACCGATTTATACTCTAGAAAGTATATAAAATAATAAAGCTTAATAAGCAAACAGATTTCTTCACAGGGACCATGATCATAACAGTTCAAACAATTTATTGTGAATTTATCATTTTTTTCCTCCACGTTCCAGTTGTATTGTAATTATAAAGTGTGAACGAATCTTGTGGTTGTATGTTAAACTTGATTCAGCATGACCTACATTTACATTTAGTCATTTAGCAGACGCTTTTATACAAAGTGACTTGCAGTTCAGGGAGAAATAAAGCGAAATGTCATACAGCAGCAATATACAATAGGTGCTAATACCTGGTCACTAGTTTCAAAGAAATGCAACCTATATTATATGGAGAGTACGCTAGCAAATTCGTGTGGGAAAATGATAACAAAATTTTATTTAGGACTACAGTATATAAACATTTAAAAGCATATGTTATCGAAACTACGGTTAATATATAAAAATATATTTAAATATTCGATTTTTGCCACTTTTTAATATTTTTCACATATATTAAACTAGAGTAAATACAGTATATGTGTAATGGATATATTTACATCTATTTATTTCCTTTACATGTAAATGAGGTCACATGCGCATCTATGTAAATATATTATTTTGCAATTTATGTCCATAAATATATATTTAATTAATGCTCCTTTATTATATTTCACATATAAAGAAACATTATATACACATTTATGCACTTTATGCACATTTGACATACATTTATAATCTGACATTCCCTCAATAAAACAGAGTGTATAAGATTTAAAGCACATAGACTTTACATAAATAACATGAATCAAGCCAACAACAAATAATAGACTTTGGGCCATATTCACAAAACATTTTGTCTTAGCACTAGGAGTTCTCCTAAATGGCAGTAAAAGTTTTTAGTTAAGAGTTTTCTCTTGAAACCTATTCACAAAGCTGCAGAGAGAAAGGGCAGGTTAACCTCATTACTTTGGATGTCAGCAGACTTACTAATACCCACAGCAATTGGCTCATGAGGGTTTCTCTCAGTGATTTAATCATAGAAATATGTAAACCAAGGTATCATGCTGCCACATTCAAATAAAGATTTTAAATAAATATGTTGACATATTCAAATAAAAACTGTAAAATAAAACGTTGCTATATGCAGATTTAAAAAGATATATGTTCAACAAACTTTCAGCCTCACATGTAACTGATTTAAGCACTAAAGTGAAATACAATAAAAAGAAAAATGTATGAGTCCTACAAGGACTGACACGGTAATTAATTTTCAGAATTTTTTAAAGGTTATGAGCTACTGGACTTAAAGGGGTCAAATGACACGGCTAAAACGAATATTATCGTTTGTTTTAGATGTAATGCAATGTGTATACACGATTTAAGGTTCAAAAACGCAGTATTTTCCACATACCGTGCATGTTTGTATCTCCTCTTTGCCCACCTCTCTGAAACACGCTGATTTTTTACAAAGCTCATCGCTCTAAAAAGCGAGGTGTGCTTTGATTGGCCAATTGGCCAGGGTTTGCTGAGTTACAGGTTGCTTATTTATGTTTAGCATTAGGCAGCACTTTTAGATTTGATCTAATGTCAGAAGCTCTGGTTCCCGGTATACATTCAACTAGGGTAGCTGGAGTCTCTATTTCCACACTCCATAGAATAGAAGAGAACAGGAGAATTCTCAGCTGTGAGATACAGTTCCCCCTGCCATAGCTGGCAAATTTTACCCTAAATGGGCTTCACTTTTTTCACAAGTGGGCCCGAACAATATGTCAACTGGTGTAGTGGTTAGTGCTTTTGTTCTCATTCAACACAGGAGAATTTCATCTGACAGCAACATTCTTAGTTGTCATGGATGCACATATAGTCAAAAACAATTAGTTTGATGCCTGCACACAGTATGTCTCATGAAGCATTTATTCATATTTACATAGGCATGCTACTAATGTTTCTGTCAAATACGGTTCCCGATTATTGAATGAGAAAAAAAGAGAGCTGGGCCTCAGTTCCACAAAGCCAATGCACTAACCACTGGACACCAGGCCCTTTTGACTTATGGGCAGCTTGAATGTGAGCCTTTGAAGCTAATTTTTGGCAATTATAACAGATGGAATATTATCTGATGGGTGAGAAACATTTTGTCAGATACTGTTCCCCCTGTGTTCCATTAGATAAAAAGTTCACACTTGTCTCACAATAACACTGTTTACTTTTAACACCACAACACGTGGGTTCTTAGAGCTTTAATCTGATATCACTAAACTTTCCATCAAAGCAGGAGAATTTATCCTGACAACAAAGAATGTTGCTGTCAGATAAGGTTCCCCTGTATTGAAAGAAAAAAATGGAAGCCGGGCTTCAATCCGACCTCCTGCAAGCCACAAACCCCATACACAAACCCCTGGACCACTGGGCCTTTTGCTTGCTGGGCAGCTTGAATACGAAGCCGTTGTAGGCTAAAATTTACCAATTAAAGCAGGGGGAATTTTATCTGACGACAGAAACTTAGTGTCAGATACCGTTCCCCTTGTGTTCCATTGGATAGATAGTTCATACTTGTCTCACATTAACACTGTTGACTTTTAACTCCACAGCAACTAGGTTCTCAGAGTTTAGGCCTAATATCACCAAAGTTTCCATCAAAGCAGAGAGCTGGGCCTCAGTCAAACAACCTCAACCCCACAAAGCCAATGCACTATACCTATTGTTTAGGGTCAGCTTGAACGTCTAGCCTTTGAAGGCTGAGATTTGCCAGTTAAAGTATGCAAATATGAGATATACAATGTGGCTTGAGTGCATGCATCAAACTAGCTGTTTTTGACCATGTGTTCACCAATGAATAAGTTTGAAAGGGGTGGAATCCTGGCAATTTGACTAAAAAGATCATGCCCCAATATTACCACCTTCAAATACTATTACATGTATCACACTATACTGTCACATGTAACATGTAATGTTTGTGCCCTTGAAATAAACTGTTGTGCCATTATGTGTAACTGCTTCATGAGACACAGTGATGCTTTTGTGCATGCAACAAAATATCATTAAATGTGCATAAATGCATATGTTTTTTACCATATTTGTATAAATAAGTTTCATATTTTCCTTTCCACCAGTGATAGTTTGTTATGTGGGGGCTGTGAGTTTTCAAAAATGTATTTAAGCAGCTTTGCAAAAAAAAAAAAAAGAGAACAATTTTAATTGAACTTAGTGGTCAGTTGCATTGCTAAAACAAACTACAGGACAACTCTAAAGGTTAAGCTAAAATCTAATAAAATGTGCATACTAAAAAAAAAGCATTCTTCATGCTGCAGCAATGTCACTCAAGAAAAACTCTAGCTTCCATTACAACACCACCTCTGCATTGCATACCATGAACTGTTAGAGAAGCCATGTCTTTAGCTAGTGAAAAACTTGATCTTGTAAATTTACAGCTTGTGTGAAGTTAAGCTTACAACCAAAGTTAAGTGCTTCTACACCATTGTTGACCCATTTAACATCAGGGATGTTATTTTTGGGTAGGTACAGGCTATTTTACCTACCATGCCTTACCCATCAAACTGCAGTAAAAGTCCTGTAACAATTATTCATTCAAATAAATGCTTAAGGAAGAAGGGCTTTGAGTGACAAATCAGAACAACACGTACATGTAAATGTGATTTGAAAGATGACCACTTAAACCATGTATAAATCAACAGTTTTTATTCATCACATGACCTCATAGCCAATTCAAATTACAGTCGACCAAAGCCAAATTCCTTCACATTGAGAGGCCCAACAGATGCTTGCTCCCACCGTAGATCTATGGAGAACAGACAAGTAGTGAGAAACTTCCAAGACCATAATCAGAATATTTGTAGTTAGTCAACGTGTTAACCCATACCTCCAAGAACCTGACCGCCTGCACTACTGCTGCTACAGGTTGAGTCACAGCAGCCACACACCTGATCAGATTCATCCACTGACACCCACCTGCCAAACAAAGACATAACCTCAATGATAATCACCCTACTAACCCAGTGAGACTATTTGGGGGCAACATACCCATTAGGGGAGAACGAGCAAGCCTTCTGCTCAGGATTTGTTGGAGTGGCTACAGAAACCGCCTTCAAAATGCATGTGATGTAGACCTGCAAAAACAACAGAGTTCAGGTTTCTAAACAGTGCACCATAATGTATTCAAAACAAAGACAAATACATACCAGACCACTGTTCACTTCGTGAAACCTGAAAGCCTCCAGTTGAAACTGCAGCTTATCAATTTGAGTTCGAGGCAGGTAGTGGGAGCTCGAGCCGGTGTACTTGGCATCAACCAGGCACCTGGTGAAGAAACAAGATAAACACCCTGCAATATTTCTAGGATAGGTAAATGGTCATGTCTTACCCATTATTCTCAATGAATGAGTATCTGGGGACAGAGTTCACATCAGGGGACACAGTGGCTATGCAACCATCCACAAACACACGGACAGGTACATGGTTGTATGTCTTCACAGAGGCCTCAATATTCACAATGTCACCAAGGAAGTACTGGTTTGAAGGTCTCTCAAACTGCCACTCATCTGTTTCAAGGAAAAAAATAGATAAGGTCCCCAAAATTAAGTTGAAACTACATTCAAAGCTAAACCTGTATAATTACAAACCAGTCATAAGCTTGAGGGAGAAGACGAACCGCTCTTCTGCAACCTTAGTAGCTGCATATGGTACCCATGCGGGCACCAGGACATTGCTGCTCATATTATGCATTCTGTAGATTATAGAAGACGTTGGTCACCGCAAACTGCCAAATCTTTTTCTACACGCATGAGTATACAGCCATCTTGAACTCAGAAGCTTACCTTGGATAGTGACACTCAATACTGACCACAGCACCATTACTCCTGATAATAGGAACACCATTTGAAACCTCTTGGGGAGTATAAACCAGGCTGAAGGTATAAACAAGCTCATCTTCGGTCACCTAAAGAAACAAGAACGTTACTCAAGAATTATTCAGAAAATAAACACTTTTGGTAAGAGGATCAGCCCCCTACCGTTAACATGCTGCCACATCCATGCAGTTCTGATTCAAAGATGAGCACTTGAGCATTATTGTCCTCCCCTATTGGTCCACAGCCTCCCAGTGCAAAACCAGAAGCCATTAGTTTTCCAGTGCCAAAGAAGTCCTCCATCACTTCCACATACACTGAATGTTCACCGCACTGAGCCCCTACACTATTGGGAGAAATAGGGTACTGCAGCTCAAAAGGAATCTCTGGCTGTACCGGTTCTTCTGGCAGTCTTGGAAAGGTCCACATCAGTTTTTCCATCGGACCCTGCAAAAGTTGTTTAGACTGAACACCTACAGGGTCGGGCCTTCCACCAACCACACCAGGAGTCTGCATTGGAAACTGAGAAGGAAATCTCTGTGGCACATGCATGGGATTGTTGGTTTGGGGAAACTGAGGCATCCTGGTTTCACTCTGCTGAGGAACTTGCATGTGTGACCGAGGCCTAAATGTACGAGGTTTCTGAGTTTGAGCTGATCTTCCTCGCCATTGTGCATCAGACAAGCCAAATACAAGCACAAGACCCAAACCAAAACCAAATACAACTTGCCACAGCCCCATCATTGCTAAACACAAGTTTCCATGAAACATCATAAACCCAGCATCAAAATTTATACATCTGGAAATCAGGATGGCTCCGCCCTCTAGTGATTGGAGTAATGCTTCTCTAGACTTGCTCATTTACATAACCAGCTTGCAACAGGTGGATGTTGTTAGACATTTATTACACAAATGGAGATCCGGATGTGAGTACTTTGTATTAAGAGCTATACTAATCTTATTAGGGGCCAAGTATCATTCTACTTCTTCTTCACCATGGGTGTCTATTGTAGCCATATGAACCGTAAGTAGGAAAATGATGAAAATTGACACACTCGTAGATGTGGTACTCATTAGTCACGTGACCAAATATGGGGTCTCTAGCTCTCACTCTATAGGGCCACCAACAGTTCAAAAATGCACTTTTCAAACAGCTGTAACTTTTGAACCCATTGATGTACAAAAACTCTACTTGGCACACATCATGCACTCATCATGCTGATGGCATTCCATGCCTTACACTAGAACTCCGCCTATTACAGGAGCGGCCATCTTGAAAAGTACAGTATTGCGTTTTTTCGCTACCAATCCTTGAAATTGTGACGATTGTCATGAAAATTGGCTGACACGCTCTTTGGACTGAGCCGAATAGAAAAGAAGCTCCGGAATCGAGATTTTCACCGTTGCTCAAAACTTACGATGCCGCAAACCTTTCGAAAGACCCAAAAATTTATTTGAGGCTGTAACTCGGCCATTTTCGATTCATCGATACGACACTTGGTACGTGTCAACTACACCTCAGAATGGGGGTCCTTGCCAAAATGTTGAACAGCGCCACCTATGGGTGGCGAGATTTGAAAAATTTATATTTTTGCCTCTAACTTTTGAAATGTTAGTAAGGAAAAACGCCACCTAGCGTTCATGATATATTGCTTTTTTATATATTTTTATTACCTTTGAACGCTGCGGTGTCAAGAATGCAAACTGATAAATTGCAAGTCTTGGGTACGAAATGTCCTTTTAGTAATGAAATAAAGTAAAATAAAATAAAGTGCATTGTATGCAGTGCAACTTAAAGCGATTTACAATACATGTAAATACATACAAACAGAAGCAAGCTAAGTACAAAATTACATTCTGTCTTTCATTGTCACTTCTTACAACTGTCATCAATACCAGTCTTCGTGAGATATTACTCTTTTATATATTTTTTATTACCCATGAATGCTTCTGGGTGAAGCTCAAGTCTCAAGTGCTGGTTGCTGGTTTGAACCTCGTGTATGTGCAAAAATAGTGCAAGTAAACAAATGAAATGTAATGACATTTTAGTAATGAAATAAAATAAAGTGCGATGTATGTAGTACAACTTGAAGTGTTTTATAACCATGTAAAAAGTGGCGCAAAGCGTGGCCTTGGCCCCGGTGGTGCTGCTTGCAGCTCTTGTTTTATTTAGACCTGTCAAGTTAAAACACAACCAACCGTAAAGCAAAGCTGCACTTGTTTTTGTGTTTCTTGTATTTTTTATGAATTCAGAAACCGCTTTATACTCTAGAAAGTATATAAAATAATAAAGCTTAATAAGCAAACAGATTTCTTCACAGGGTCCATGATCATAACAGTTCAAACAATTTATTGTGAATTTATAATTTTTCCTCCCCGTTCCAATTGTATTGTGATTATACTGTGTGAACGAATCGTGTGGTTGTATGTTAAACTTGATTCAGCATGACCTACATTTACATTTAGTCATTTAGCAGACGCTTTTATCCAAAGCGACTTGCAGTTCAGGGAGAGATATAAGCGATATGTCATACAGCAGCAATATACAATAGGTGCTAATACCTAGTCACTAGTTTCAACAAATGAAAACCTATATTATGTGGAGAATACGATGAGCAAAGTCGTTATATACTACAGTATATAAACATTTAAAAGCATACGTTTTCAATACTATGGTTTGTGGTGTTCAAAACAATTAAATTAATTTACAAATGAATGGAGTAGTGGCAATTATGCCAACAAATTCTACAAGTTTCATGTTTGAGAAAAAAACGTCCCACCAGAGACGGTGAAATAAATTATTTTATTGGTTCTTTGGTCTGTTAGTCTGTTCCTATTGGTCAATGCTCTGTACTTTAGGGAGAGTCCCTGGGGAGAGTTTTTGCCAATGTGCCACTATCACCCTACTAGTATTGAAAAGGCTAGACTAACAGACAAATTACTAATATATTGGCCAGTGTTATGTTTACCAACGTGTTTTGTCGGTGTAAATAATAGTTATTGAATGCTTTCAATGCAGAAGTTACATAGGTTGAAATATATTAATAATACATATATTTTGTATATTTAAATGTAAAAAAATGAAATGGGAAAAATGTAATTTTATCTGTAAATCTAATTAGCATTATATGTTAAAAAAAATATTTAAATATTCGATTTTGGCCACTTTTTTTTCACATATACAGTATTAAAAAAGAGTAAATATACGTGTAATGGGTATATTTATTTCCTTTACATGTAAATGAGGTCACATGCACATCTATGTAAATATATTATTTTGCAATTTATGTCCATAAACATATATTCAATTAATGCTCCAAACACAACATTTGTAGCATTTAGTTGGAACATTTTTACTGATTATTAGGACTTATGTTGTCTTATTTGCGTGCATGTCTGCATTTGCAGATCACAAAAACACGACAAACTCAACCCGCGTTAGACTGTTGCAAAGTCTTTTACAATGAAAATATACTTACGAGCTGTGAATCTGAAGCGCCAGACTGTCACCACAAAGTTTTAATTGTTGAAATGGCCCCACTTTTTAACCAAAGCTTTCATGCATAGCCGGTCATAATCTCTCTCCTACTTTCGTGACGCAATCGTCGGTGAAATGTGCTGCACAAACTTGAACATTCGGATTGTACTTTTCTGTATTCGTTTTTAGTTGTCTCATCTTTTGGCAGGGTAAACAGAGAGGCTATCTTTTCGCAACGAAACACAGCGTCTCCGCGACATGGCTGCGGCGTTGACGATACAATGAGATTTACAAGTACGCCCACTTTTACTTGCGTTTAGATTTGGGCGGTCTTGGTCAAATCATGTTACGAAGTGACGTACATTCGCCGGGGTGTGGTTACACGAGGTGTTTCAGGCAGGTCTGGGTGAGCATTTGCTTTTAGATAGAATGCATCTTTTGTTCGGACTTTTGCAATTTTACGTGTCTAGTACATGCATGGGCAACTTATAACACACCAAAGACACAGAAAAACACGTATTCACACCATATGACCCCTTTAAGATACTACCAAAGCTTAAAGGGATAGTTCACTCAAAAATACAAATTCTGTCATCATTTATTCACCCTCTTGTCATATCAAACCTGTATGGCTTTCTTTCATCTACAGAACTCAAAAGAAGATATTTTGAAAAATGTTGTTAGCTGGACCCCGTTCACTTGCTTTGGTTTTGTGTCCATACAATAGAAGTGAATGGGGTCCAGTGCTGTTCGGTTCCCAACTTAATTTGTTCTGCGGAAGAAAGAAAGTCATACAGGTTTGAAATGACAAGGGGGGAGTAATTGACAAAAGAATTTCATGTTTTTTTAACTGTTCCCTTTAAGTGCACAAGCTTATGTCTCCCTTCTCTTATTTTGGAACTTCAGTACTGCCTCAAAATTCATGGTCTGGCCCAACTGTCCAACAGTTGCCTTCTGTGCGTCTGCAAAAGAACATAGGAAAGAAGATAAAAACATTTGGATTAATCCATGGTTACACGTATACCACAGGTTGGCGCAACATGTTTTTTACAAAGAAAAAACACTAATATTCTCTTTTAAAATTAAATAAATATTGACAAAGTATATATTACAGCAAAGCTCTCTGACTGTAGTTTTCAAATCCTTTTTCCGTTCTGTGAAAGGTCAACGTAGTGCGAGTTACTTTAGAAAATGTTACAGACTCACAGGCGGACTAAAGTGTTTTTACATCACAATGACCCTAATATCCTACACAAAAATCTTGACAAATTATATATCACTTGAAACCTCTAAGTCTGTGGTTTTCACATTTGTTGTTCATTTTGCAATAGGGCAAAAAGAGGAGTCAAATAGGGGACCATTGAACAAAATGGATGTTTTAAGTTTTAGTCGGTTAACACTCAATCATCAGTAACGGTACGTTAGCTCAGTGCTATTTCGAATATAATAGATTGTGTCAGAGTCTGTACTGGCTCGGTTATGACAGCCAAGAACATATCGAAGACACAAGCTGCCAAGCAAGATATCACAAGCAGTGGAGCGGCCGAGATAAGTGAAAAGAGCTCTCAATCTGTACCCATAACAGCGCCACCAGGGTTTGCTGAGTAACAGGTTGCTAATTTATGTTTAGCATTAGCCAGCACTTTTAGCTTTGATTTAATGTCAGAAGCTCTGGTTCCCAGTATACATTCAACTAGGGTAGCTGGAGTCTCTATTTCCACACTCCATAAAATAGAAGAGAACAGGAGAATTCTCAGCTGTGAGATACAGTTGCCCCTGCCATAGCTGGCAATTTTTACCCTTAATGGGCTTCACTTTTTTCACAAGTGGGCCCAAACAATATGTCAACTGGTGTAGTGGTTAGTGCTTTTTTTCTCATTGAACACAGGAGAATTTCATCTGACAGCAACATTTTTAGTTGTCATGGATGCACATAAAGTCAAAAACAATTAGTTTGATGCCTGCACACAAGCAACACTCTATGTCTCATAAAGCATATATTCATATTTCCATAGGCATGCTACTAATTTTTCTGTCAAAATGCGGTTCCCCTTTATTGAATGAGAAAAAAAGAGAGCTGGGCCTCAGTTCCACAAAGCCAATGCACCAACCACGGCCTTTTGTCTTATGGGCAGCTTGAATGTGGAGCCTTTGAAGCTAATTTTTGCAAATTATAACAGATGGAATATTATCTGATGGGTGAGAAACATGGTGTCAGATACCGTTCCCCCTTTGTTCCATTAGATAGAAAGTTCATACTTGTCTCACAATAACACTGTTTACTTTTAACACCACAACACGTGGGTTCTTAGAGTTTCAACCTGATATCACTAAACTTTCCATCAAAGCAGGAGAACTTATCCTGACAACAAAGAATGTTGCTGTCAGATAAGGTTCCCCTGTATTGAAAGGATAAAATGTAAGCCGGGCTTCAATCCGACATCCTGCAAGCCACGAACCGAATGCACAAACCCCTGGACCACTGGGCCTTTTGCCCATATCTGACGACAGAGAAACTTAGTGTCAGATACCGTTCCCCTTGTGTTCCATTGGATAGAAAGTTCATGCTTGTCTCACATTAACACTGTTGACTTTTAACACCACAGCAACTAGGTTCTCAGAGTTAAGGCCTAATATCACCAAAGTTTCCGACAAAGCAGAGAGCTGGGCCTCAGTCAAACAACCTCAACCCCACAAAGACAATGCACTATACCTATTGTTTAGGGTCAGCTTGAACGTGTAGCGTGAAGGCTGAAATTTGCCAGTTAAAGTATGCAAATATGAGATATACAATGTGGCTTGAGTGCATGCATCAAACTAGC
This sequence comes from Triplophysa siluroides, assembly GCA_006030095.1. NCBI lineage: Eukaryota > Metazoa > Chordata > Actinopteri > Cypriniformes > Nemacheilidae > Triplophysa > Triplophysa siluroides. The sequence continues at coordinate 3,799,576 of VCII01000846.1, read as the reverse complement.
TGTTTTTGACCATATGTTCACCAATGAATACGTTTGAAAGGGGTGGAATCCTGGCAATTTAGCAAAAAAGATCATGCCCCAATATTACCACCTTCAAATACTATCCTGTCATGTATAACACGTAATGTTTGTGCCCTTCAAATATTAAACTGTTGTGCCATTATGAGTAACTGCTTCATGAGACGCAGTGTTGCTTTTGTGCATGCAACAAAATACCATTAAATTATTAAATATGTGCATTTATACATATGTTTTTTTTTTACCATATTTGTATAAATAAAAATGTTTCTCATATTGGCTGCTGTGTCACTGAGGTGCTGCATTTGTAAGTCCGCTATGATAAAGCTTTTCCTGTAGCTCAGTGGTAAGAGCATTTCGTTAATGCAAGGTTGTGGGATCGATCCCAGGGAATTGCACATACCTATGTATAGGATAATGCAATGTCGCTTTGGATAAAAGCATCTGCCAAATGCGTAAATGTAAATAAAGTGTCTGCTGCATTAGGATAATAAATATATTGACATTGTTCTAAAGTCTTAGGTCGTCAAACTCAACACATTTTTCTCTTATTAGTGCACAAGACATTTTCAGTTGACTTCTAAATGTAAGGGAAATTTGGTCAGTACACATGCTTAAGATCTGAATTATCAGAAGGCTGCTATAGAGATCCACCTGCTGCTCTTTTACTGCATAGCCCCGCTACCACCAACGTAGCACATTCATTTGTTGCTATTGTGCAATCGATGAGCAACAGTTTATTTGTATTAACGATACTGACATGTTGGCCAATATATGTTGCAAATATTAGACGCATAGTACATTTCTTGCAAAAGAGCTTGTAATGCACGCAGCTCAGGCTTTTCCTTCCCGCCAGTTATAGTTTGTTATGTGCGGGCTTTGAGTTTTCAAAAATGTATTCAAGCAGCTTTGCAAAAAAATGCAGAACAATTTGAATTGAACTTAGTGGTCAGTTGCATTGCTAAAACAAACTGAAGGGCCAACTCAAAACAAAGTTAAGCTAAAAATCTAATAGCATGTGCATACTAAAGGCAATAGTGTCTAGAATTCTTCATGCTGCAGCAATGTCACTCAAGAAAAACTCTAGCTTCCATTACATAAACTGTTAGAGAAGCCATGTCTTTACCAGATCGAGTTTTTCACAAGCTAAATTTACAGCTTGTGTGAAGTTAAGCTTACAACCAAAGTTAAGTGCTTCTACACCATTGTTGACCCATTTAACATCAGGGTATAGGGATGTTATTTTTGGGTAGGTACAAGATTTTGTACAAACCATGCCTTACCCATCAAAAATGCAGTAAAAATCCTGTAACAAGTATTCATCCAAATTACCACTTAAGATAGAAGGGCTTTGAGTGACAAATCAGAACAACATTGCAAACATGTAAATGTGATATGAAAGACGACCACTTACAACGACCATGTATAAAGCAACAGTTTTTATTCATCACGTGACCTCAGCCAATTCAAATTACAGTCGACCAAAGCCAAATTCCTTCACATTGAGAGGCCCAACAGATGCTTGCTCCCACCGTAGATCTATGGAGAACAGACAAGTAGTGAGAAACTTCCAAGACCATAATCAGAATATTTGTAGTTGGTCCATGTGTTAACCCATACCTCCAAGAACCTGACCGCCTGCACTACTGCTGCTACAGGTTGAGTCACAGCAGCCACACACCTGATCAGATTCATCCACTGACACCCACCTGCCAAACAAAGACATCCTCAATGATAATCACCCTACCTACCCAGTGAGACCATTTGGGGGTAACATACCCATTAGGGGAGAACGAGCAAGCCTTCTGCTCAGGATTTGTTTGAGTGGTTACAGAAACTGCCTTCAAAATGCATGTGATGTAGACCTGCAAAGACAACAGGGTTCAGGTTTCTAAACAGTGCACCATAATGTACTCAAAACAAAGACATACCAAACCACTGTTCACTTCGTGAAACCTGAAAGCCTCCAGTTGAAACTGTAGCTTATCAATTTGAGTTCGAGGCAGGTAGTGGGAGCTCGAGCCGGTGTACTTGGCATCAACCAGGCACCTGGTGAAGAAACAAGATAAACACCCTGCAATATTTCTAGGATAGGTAAATGGTCATGGCTTACCCATTATTCTCAATGAATGAGTATCTGGGGGCAGAGTTCACATCAGGGGACACAGTGGCTATGCAACTGTCCACAAACACACGGACAGGTACATGGTTGAACGTCTTCACAGAGGCCTCAATATTCACAATGTCACCCAGGAAGTACTGGTTTGAAGGTCTCTCAAACTGCCACTCATCTGTTTCAAGGAAAAAAATAGATAAGGTCCCCAAAATTAAGTTGAAACTACATTCAAAGCTAAACCTGTATTCTACAAACCAGTCATAAGCTTAAGGGAGAAGACGAACCGCTCTTCTGCAACCTTAGTAGCTGCATATGGTACCCAAGTGGGCACCAGGACATTGCTGCTCACATTATGCATTCTGAAGATTATAGAAAACGTTGGTCAACGCAAACTACCAAATCTTTTACTACACACATGAGTGTGAGCATACAGCCATCTTGAACTCAGAACCTTACCTTGGATAGTGACACTCAATACTGACCACAGCAGCATTACTCCTGATAATAGGAACACCATTTGAAACCTCTTGGGGAGTATAGACCAGGCTGAAGGTATAAACAAGCTCATCTTCGGTCACCTAAAGAAACAAGAATGTTACTCAAGAATTATTCAGAACTAAACACTTTTGGTAATAGGATCAGCCCCCTACCGTTAACATGCTGCCACATCCGTGCAGTTCTGATTCAAAGATGAGCACTTGAGCATTATTGTCCTCCCCTGTTGGTCCACAGCCTCCCAGTGCAAAACCAGAAGCCATTAGTTTTCCAGTGCCAAAGAAGTCCTCCATCACTTCCACATACACTGAATGTTCACCGCACTGAGCACCTACACTATTGGGAGAAATAGGGTACCGCAGCTCAAAAGGAATCTCTGGCTGTACCGGTTCTTCTGGCAGTCTTGGAAAGGTCCACATCAGTTTTTCCATCGGCCCCTGCAAATGTTGTTTAGACTGAACACCTACAGGATCTTGACCGGGCCTTCCACCAACCACACCAGGAGTCTGCATTGAAAACTGAGAAGGAAATCTCTGTGGCACATGCATGGGGTTGTTGGTTTGGGGAAACTGAGGCATCCTGGTTTCACTCTGCTGAGGAACTTGCATGTGTGACCGAGGCCTAAATGTACGAGGTTTCTGAGTTTGAGCTGATCTTCCTCGCCATTGTGCATCAGACAAGCCAAATACAAGCACAAGAACCAAGCCAAATCCAACTTGCCACAGCCCCATCATTGCTAAACATGAGTTTCCATGAAACATCAGAAGCCCAGCATCAAAATTTATACATCTGGAAAACAGGATGGCACCGCCCCTCTAGTGATTGGAGTAATGCTTCTCTAGACTTGTTCATTTACATAACCAGCTTGCAACAGGTGGATGTTGTTGGACATTTATTAAGCAGATGGAAATCCGGATGTGAGTACTCTGTATTAAGAGCTATACTAAGCTTATTATGGGCAAAGTATTATTCTGCTTCTTCTTCTTAACCATGGGTGTTTATGGTAGCCATATGAACTGTAAGTAGGAAAATGATGAAAATTGGCACACTCGTAGAGGTGGTACTCATTAGTCACGTGACCAAGTATGGGGTCTCGAGCACTTACTCTATAGTGCCACCAACAGTTAAAATATACACTTTTCAAACAGCTGTAACTTTTGAACCTATTGATGTACAAAAACTCTACATGGCACACAACATGCACTCATCACGCTGATGGCATTCCATACCTTACACTAAGACTCCGCCCATTACAGTAGCGGCCATCTTGAAAAGTACAGTATTGCGATTTTTCGCAACTAGTCCTAGAAATTGTGACATATTTCCACGAAAATCGGCTGAGACGATCTTTGGACTGAGCCGCATAGAAGAAAAGCTCCGGAATCGAGATTTTCACCGTTTCTCAAAACTTACGATGCCGCAAACCTTTCGAAAGACCCAAAAATGTATTTGAGGCTGTAACTCGGCCATGTTCGATTCATCGATACGACACTTGGTACGTGTCAACTACACTTCGGAATGGGGGTCCTTGCCAAAATGGGGAACATCGGCACCTATGGGTGGCGAGATTTGAAAAAATTATATTTTTGCCTCTAACTTTTGAAGTGTTAGTCAAAAAATCGTGATCTCAATGTCTACGGATTCCTCGAATCGTGCCGAATCCTAGTCACTAGTTTCAACAAATGACGACCTTTATTATATGGAGAGTACGACGAGCAAAGTCATGTGGGAAAATTATAACAAAATTGTATTTAGGACTACAGTATATAAACATTTAAAAGCATATGTTTTCAAAACTGTGGTTTGCAGTGTTCAAAACGATTACATTTATTTACGAATTAAGGGAGTAGTGGCAATTATGCCAACAAGTTCTACAAGGTTCATGTAGTGAACAAAAAACGTCCCACCAGAGACGGTGAAATAAATGATTTGATTGGTTTCAGTGTTATGTTTACCAATGTGTTTTGTCTGTGTAAATAATATTCCATACAGAAGTTACTTAGGTTGAGATATATTAATAACACATATATTTAGTATATTTAAATGTAAAAAAATGAAATAGGAAAAAAATATTGTTATATGTAAATCTATTTTGCATTATATGTTAAAAATATATTTAAATATTTGATTTTGGACACTTTTGTAATATTTTTCACATATATTAAACAAGTGTAAATATATGTGTAAAGGATATATTTACATCTATTTATTTCCTTTACATGTAAATGAGGTAAAATCTATGTAAATATATTATTTTGCAAATTATGTCCATAAATTAATCTTTAATATTTGCAAACATATGAGTTTCCTGGTATATTTAAATCTATTTTAAACATATATCCAATCATATATATATATATTTATATTTCCAATCAAAAATATATATTTTTACATATAAAGACACATTATATACACATTTATTTCCACTTTATTAAGAAAACACTCCTAACATTTCATTTGACATACATTTATAATCTGATGCTCCCTCAATAAATCAAGCACTCAGACAACATTAAAAATAGCATTTTCTAGATAATGTAATGCAAAAACAATAAAGAACAGAGTGTGTATAACATTTAAAGCACATAGACTTTACATAAATAACATGAATCAGGCCAACAACAAATAATAGACTTTGGGCCATATTCACAGAACATTTTATCTTAGCACTAGGAGTTCTCCTAAATGGCAGTAAAAGTTTTTAGTTAAGAGTTTTCTCTTAAAACCTATTCACAAAGCTGCAGAGAGAAAGGGCAGGTTAACCTCATTACTTTGGATGTCAGCAGACTTACTAAAACCCACAGCAATTGGCTCATGAGGGTTTCTCTCAGTGATTTAATCATAGAAATATGTAAACCAAGGTATCATGCTGCCACATTCAAATAAAGATTTTAAATGTTGACATATTCAAATAAAAACTGTAAAATATAAAGTTGATATATGCAGATTTGAAAAGATTAAACAAGTATATGTTCAGTAAACATGTAACTGATTTTAGCACTAAAACACTTGTGAAATACAATAAAAATTATTTTTAAGAATTTTTCCGAAATCTGCAAGTGAGGAGCTACTGGAATTAAGATACTACCAAAGCTTAAAGAGATAGTTCACATAAAAATAAAAATTCTGTCATCATTTATTCACACTCTTGTCATTTCAACCTGTATGACTTTTCTTTAGTCAGCAGAACACAAAAGAAGATATTTGGAAAAATGTTGTTAGCTGGATCCCGTTCACTTGCATTGGTTTTGTGTCCATACATTAGAAGTGAATGGGGTCCAGTGCTGTTCGGTTACCAACTTTCTTTAAAATATCTTCTTTGGTGTTCTGAGGAAGAAAGAAAGTCATACAGGTTTGAAATGACAAGAGGGGGAGTAAATGACAAAAGAATCCCATGTTTTTTTACCTGTTCCCTTTACGTGGAACAAGCTTATGTCTCCCTTCTCCTATTTTGGAACTTCAGTACTTTCTCAGAATTCATGGTCTGGCCCAACTGTCCAACAGTTGCCTTCTTTGCGTCTGCAAAAGAACATAGGAAAGAAGATAAAAACATTTGGATTAATCCATAAAGTGGAACTGGTTAATTGACTTTGTAACACAGTGAGTGCAGACGATTATTCCATAGAAATTTAACAAAGGAAGAATTAATTACAGGCCTGTGGTTAGCATGCATACTACAAGACGTGTTATATTTCAGACTTTTGTCAGGTTTTAGTCCTTTAATGCTTTTTTTAGTTTGGACTACAGTATGTGATGTGGTCAACACACATCTTGAAGTAACACATCTAGACAATGTCTTGAGGTGTGGTAACTGGCATTAGCAGAATAATTGATTTGGTTCTGTCGCCAGTAATTCCTTTCTAACAAACTCACGTAACACAGAGTCATAAGATAATTTATAGAATGGGCATTACATGAATGTTTAAAGGTACATATATGGTATGTTACGCAATGTAACGTTTGACCGGCCAGCCACCTTGGGTTTCCTAGACATGCACATCCCATGAAAGATATCACAGTTTTTCTAGGATCTGCACCGGCTTACTTTCACACTCCTGCACTCCTACACCCCATCAAGGTCCCTGCGTTCAGCAAACCAGCGGCGTCTTGTATTGCCTTCTCAAAAGGGCAGTAAATCGCTTTCCCGCTCATTCTGCTTCACAACTCCTTCCTGGTGGAACATTCTTCCTTACTCAGTCCGGTCAACAACATATCTCACAACATTCAAAAAACTACTTAAAACCCATCTCTTCTGTGAATACTTGACAGACAAATGAAGAATAAAAAAAACACTAACCCTTTCTCTCAACAGGTAGTGGTCTAGCTTTTGTTGAAACCAGTAACTTTGTATTGGCACGTACTGTATTATGTCCACCATAGCAATGCTTTAATGAGCTCCTCTTGTTTTATTCTTTTCATCTTATTTGTTCTAGCAGAATACGATATAATCTCGCCCCTGATTACTGCTGTTAATGTTTCCCACAAAAGAGAGGGGGAAGTGTCATCTTTTTTGTTGGAATCTATAAAGTCATCTATTTTTTGGGATATCATTTCACAAAAAGTCTTATCAGCCAAAAGATTTCTGTCTAATTTCCAAGAGGGGCGTTCTAATTTGTAAGAAGGAAATGCAAGGTCTAAAATTACAGGGGCGTGATCTGATTCAGCTATAGTTGAGTATTCAGTGTTTGTGACAAAGGGGAGCAGAGTATGGTCACTAAAAAAAAATATTTATCCTACTATACGAGTGATGCACAGAGGAATTATTTTTTTCCCATAAATTTATCATCATCCCAATTTGGGGCATAGATATTAATCAAAACCACAGGCTTATGGTAGAGAAGCCCAGAAACCATCACAAATCGTCCTTGTGGGTCTGAAGTGATAGTGGTTGCACTAAACTGGATTCTTTTATGAATCAATATGGCTGTTCCACAAGTTTTAGAGTTGAGATTGGAATGGAATACATTCCCCACCCAGTCTTTTTTAAGTCTGACTTGATCTTTAACCATTAGATGAGTTTCCTGTAGAAATGCAAAATCACATTTTAAGTATTTTAGGTGATTAAATATTCTGGCTCTTTTAACAGGCCCATTTAAACCTTTTACATTCCAGCTAATGAATCTTATAGCAGCCCTCTTTGCATCATTACCGTCTATCATGTTTAACTATAAAAAATTAAAATGAAAAGAATAGTAAGGAGAGATAAGTTAGAGCAATGATTGTGATAAAGTGCATAGTTCCGTTTGTTCCTTAAGTAAACAAAGGTGAACATTTGTTGCAAAAATTTGGTGGTGTCCTTTTCCCTAACCCTATCCCATATCTAGAACATAAACAGAACCAGAACTAAGCCTATACTTGTCCTTCTCCCTGAGGCAAGCAGCAGGCTAAACACTTTTCCAAAAACTTCTGGCAATTCATTCCTCTTGACACTTCTGGCCAGGAAGGCTCCCAGTGATTATGATATGTTAAAATAAAAATAAACAAAGATGACTGAGCAATACAACAACCGAGCATATATGAAAACGTGCACACAACAACAGCATATAACATAAATATTGAAAGGCAACACAAGCGGTCAGTACAGTAGAAGAGTTCCAGGTATGCACTTGTATACAGCATAAGTTTATACCGATTAGTCCTGCTATAACGTCAGTGGGTTTTCATACCTTGAGTCCTAAGACCGATGGCTAACGTAATAGGTTGAAGAGGTGATCTTATTTTCCTTCAAACTCAGGTGATTAACCCTCTCCGGGCTGCACAGACCAAACCGCGACATACATAGTCTTACTGCTTACCGAACTTCTGATCGAGAAACTTCTGAGCTTCATTGGGTGAGTCGAAGGTGAGCTAGTCTTCCTCGCACATCACGCGCAGCCGGGCCGGGTATAGCAGGTGGAATCTGACGTTCCTCCTGTACAAGGCTTGTTTAACGCGGTTAAACGCAGCTCTCTTTTTAGAGAGTGTTGCGCTGACATCTTGGTAAACTCTTTCTGTTGAAATCTGGAGAAACAGACCAGGAACATGCGGGGGGATGATCTCCGACCGGATCTAGAAGTCGGTGTCCGGTGGGCTCTCTCCAACTCAGGCGGCGCAGGGAAAACATCGGGGCCCATCGCTTGCATCAATACCTCGGACATGAACTTCACGGGATCTTTGCCATCTTTGCTTCCTTCAGGGATGTTTAATAGACGGAGGTTAGCTCTCCGCGACCGGTTCTCGATCCAGAAGTGACTGGTTATGGTTTTGGAGCGTTTTAATGGTTGCCTCAGCTTCCGTTAATCTTTCAAAGTTGTCACCAGCCACAGACTCAACTGAGGTGAGACGGCCCTGGAAAGAGTTAATTCCCAGATAGCACAATCCATCTGCAAGACATCTGCAATACATAGTTTGCTCATCTGCAATACGTCTCGGAGACCTTTGAACGTCTGTAATACGACTGCTAAAGATCTGGAGATCTGCTGCGTAAAAACATCTGCTAAACATCTTAGAAAGAGCAGCTTTACATCCATTCTAAATCATAAACATCTTACAGACATCTCCGAGACGTATTGCAGACGAGCAAACTATGTATTGTAGATGTCTTGCAGATGTAAATGGAGACGTCAAATAGACATAAGCCAGATGTATGTGTGCTATCAGGGTTGTTGATTGTAGTGAGTCCATTGAAGTCTGCAGCGGTTTAATAGCCTCTTGGATCAGGGAAGACACATCCTCCTTTAGTGAGGTTCTCTGTTTGGCGAATTCTGCAGACAGTTGGAATCTGGGAGCCTTCGCGTGTGCGTCCTCTCTCTACAAGCCCAGAACACCACAATTTTTATTGAACGTAATGGTTGTCAGTTGTGTTGCTAAAACCAACTAAACTAAAGGCAACCTCAAAACAAGTTAAGCTAAAATCTAATAGCATATGCATAGAGGCAACAGTGTGTACAGTGGCTTGAATCCATCTGTCACTCAAGAAAAACTTGATTCCATTACAACACCACTTACGCATTGCATCACACGAACGGTTAGAGAAGCCATGTCGTTACCAGATCGAGTGTTTCACAAGCTAGTCTTGTAAGCTCCACAGCTAAAATAGGCTTTTCTCAGTTTAACTTTATGTTCAAGTCAACATTATTGACCCTTAGAAAACACTTAAACCAAATCTGATTTAAGTAAAGAATTTACAGTTTGTGTGAAGTTAAGCTCAACCAAAGTTAAGTGCTTCTACACCATTGTTGACCCATTTAACATTAGGGTATAGGGATGTTATTTTTGGGTAGGTACAGGTTTTTTTGTACCTACCATGTGTAACGGAGGCCCGCTAGTGAAGTGCTGTGCGTAAACCTCACTCCCGACCGTCTTTAGCCTCCTCGATAGAGCGCCCGACTCCAATGCCGGACCATCAAAATGCAGTAAAAGTCCTGTAACAAGTATTCAGAGGTGGGTAGAGTAGCCAAAATCTTTACTCAAGTAAAAGTACAAGTAACTAGAGAAATTGTTACTGAAGTAAATGTGAGTCACTATTTTAGAAATTACTAATAGTAAGAGTATGCAATGAAAAACTACTCAAGTAGCTAGTTATAGTATCTGATTATATAGGCCTACTATTCATAAAATTAACGCAAATATCTTAATTACATTTTAATCAATATTTTTTATTATCATGAGCAGATATCTTTGCAATGTACACACAGAGACTAAAAAAAAAAGACATACACAGAAGCATTTCTATAAATTTAATCTAGTCCTGATGTCAGTTTCGTTTACACAACTTATTCAGAATAGTAGACCATGACAAATTAAAGTGAACGGCAAAGAGTTTTGCGTTTAAAATGCAATAAACTTAACTTTTTTCCTAAAATGATCTAGAACATCTGCAGTGATCAATACACATTTTTGACAAAGCTCATGTTTTCTCGTGTTGTCAAAAGCTCTTGTAAACAAACAGTAAACCACACGCCCATCAACAAGTTCTTCCAATTAATATTTCTGCAAGCCCACGGCCCTGTGTCTAACAGGTAATGTGCATGTAGCGTTGTCTGACAAAGAGGTCGGGCGGGTGCGCACGTATGGCGTGCATTTAGCATTCTTGGTGAACAAGACAAATTTGCCGTTTTGATCATATAGATTCATATCCACTTCATCCAACGCTCTTTGAGCTCTGCGTGTTCTTACATTTCGCGCCACGAGGAGTGAGAACTCTGCGAACTGAAGTTATTTGAACTGATTCATTAGCAATTATTCAAATTGTTTTGCCCATTGCTCAATTAATGCTTTTAAAAGAATCGATCACTTGGGAATTCCCGTAAAAAGAGACGACAACCTTGAAATAAACAATGCGTTTTAAAATGCATATTTTAAAATGAAGGAACGTCACGCAATGTAACGAAGTAAAAGTGCATATTTTCCTAAATGTTACTCACGTAAAGTAACGAAGTAAATATAGCGCGTTACTACCCACCTCTGCAAGTATTTATCCAAGTCACCGTTTAAGGTAGGGCTTTGAGTGACAAACCAGAAACATGTAAATGAGATATGAAAGACGACCACTTAGACCATGTATAAATCACTTAAGTTTTAATTCATCACGTGACCTCATAGCCAATTCAAATTACAGTCGACCGAAGCCAAATTCCTTCACATTGAGAGGCCCAACAGATGCTTGCTCCCACCGTAGATCTATGGAGAACAGACAAGTAGTGAGAAACTTCCAAGACCATAATCAGAATATTTGTAGTTGGTCCACGTGTTAACCCATACCTCCAAGAACCTGACCGCCGGCAGTACTGCTGCTACAGGTTGATTCACAGCAGCCACACACCTGATCAGATTCATCCGCAGACACCCACCTGCCAAAAAAGACATCCTCAATGATAATCACCCTACTAACCCAGTGAGACTATTTGGGGACAACATACCCATTAGGGGAGAACGAGCAAGCCTTCTGCTCAGGATTTGTTGGAGTGGCTGCAGAAACCGCCTTCAAAATGCATGTGATGTAGACCTGCAAAGACAACAAGGTTTAGGTTCTGAACAGCGCACTGTAATGTACTCAAAACAAAGGCAATGACATACCAGCCCACTGTTCACTTCGTGGAACCTGAAAGCCTCCAGCTGAAACTGCAGCTTATCAATTTGAGTTCGAGGCAGGTAGTGGGAGCTCGAGCCGGTGTACTTGGCATCAACCAGGCACCTGGTCAAGAAACAAGTTAAACACCCTGCAATACTTCATAGGATAGATAAATGGTCATGGCTTACCCATTATTCTCAATGAATGAGTATCTGGGGGCAGAGTTCACATCAGGGGACACAGTGGCTATGCAACTGTCCACAAACACACGGACAGGTACATGGTTGTACGTCTTCACAGAGGCCTCAATATTCACAATGTCACCCAGGAAGTACTGGTTTGAAGGTCTCTCAAACTGCCACTCATCTGTTTCAAGGGGGAAAAAAAAAATAGATAAGGCCTCCAAAATTAAGTTGAAACTACATTCAAAGCTAAACCTGTATAATACAAACCAGTCATAAGCTTGAGGGAGAAGACAAACCGCTCTTCTGCAACCTTAGTAGCTGCATAGGGTACCCAAGTGGGCACCAGGACATTGCTGCTCACATTATGCATTCTGTAGATTATAAAAAAACGTTGGCCACCGCAAACTGCCAAATCTTTAACTACACACATGTGAGCATACAGCCATCTTGAACTCAGAACCTTACCTTGGATAGTGACACGCAATACTGACCACAGCACCATTACTCCTGATAATAGGAACACCATTTGAAAGCTCTTGGGGAGTATAAACCAGGCTGAAGGTATAAACAAGCTCATCTTCGGTCACCTAAAGAAACAAGAATGTTACTCAAGAATTATTCAGAAATAAACACTTTTGGTTAGAGGATCAGTCTTCTCACCGTTAACATACTGCCACATCCGTGCAGTTCTGATTCAAAGATGAGCACTTGAGCATTATTGTCCTCCCCTATTGGTCCACAGCCTCCCAGTGCAAAACCAGAAGCCATTAGTTTTCCAGTCCCAAAGAAGTCCTCCATCACTTCCACATACACTGAATGTTCACCGCACTGAGCCCCTACACTATTGGGAGAAATAGGGTACCGCAGCTCAAAAGGAATCTCTGGCTGTACCGGTTCTTCTGGCAGACTTGGAAAGGTCCACATCAGTTTTTCCATCGGACCCTGCAAAAGTTGTTTAGACTGAACACCAACAGGGTCTTGACCAGGCCTTCCACCAACCACACCAGGAGTCTGCATTGAAAACTGAGAAGGAAATCTCTGTGGCACAAGCATGGGATTGTTGGTTTGGGGAAACTGAGGCATCCTGGTTTCACTCTGCTGAGGAACTTGCATGTGTGACCGAGGCCTAAATGTACGAGGTTTCTGAGTTTGAGCTGATCTTCCTCGCCATTGTGCATCAGACAAGCCAAATACAAGCACAAGAACCACGCCAAATCCAACTTGCCACAGCCCCATCATTACTAAACATGAGTTTCCATAAAACATCAGAAGCCCAGCATCAAAATTTATACATATGGAAATCAGGATGGCTCCGCCCCTCTAGTGATTGGAGTAATGCTTCTCTAGACTTCTTCATTTACATAACCAGCTTGCAACAGGTGGATGTTGTTGGACATTTATTACGCAGATGGAAATCAGGATGTGAGTACTTTGTATTAAGAGCTATAATATGCATATTTTGATTAGACCTGTCAAGTTAAAACACATCCAACGCATAGTGGCACTTGTTTTTGTGTTTCTTGTATTTTTTTATCAATTCAGAAACAGATTTATACTCTAGAAAGTATATTAAATAATAAAGCTTAATAAAACAGATTTCTTCACATCTTCACAGGGACCATGATCATAACAGTTCAAACAATTTATTGTGAATTTATAATTTTTCCTCCCCGTTCCAACTGTATTGTGATTATACTGTGTGAACGACTTGTGTGGTTGTATGTTAAACTTGATTCAGCATGACCTACATTTACATTTAGTCATTTAGCAGACGCTTTTATCCAAAGTGACTTACAGTTCAGGGAGAAATAAAGCGATATGTCATAGAGCAGCAATATATAATCGGTGCTAATACCTAGTTGCTAGTTTCAACAAATGACAACCTATATTATATGGAGAGTACGACGAGCAAAGTCGTGTGGGAAAATGATACAAAATTTTATTTAGGACGACAGTATATAAACATTTAAAAGCATATGTTTTCAAAACTATGGTTTGCGGTGTTCAAAACTATTACATTTACTTTCAAATTTAGGGAGAAGTGGCAATTATGCCAACAAGTTCTACGAGTTTCATGTTTGAGAAAAAAACGTCCCACCAGAAACGGTGAAATAAATGATTTGATTGGTTCTTCGGTCTGATAGCAGATTCCTATTGGTCAATGGTCTGTACTTTAGGGAGAGTCCCTAGGGAGAGTTTTTTCTATTTATTTTATTTACATGTAAATGAGGTCAAATACGCATCTATGTAAATATATTATTTGGCAATTTATGTCCATAAATGAATCTTTAATATTTGCTTACATATTAGTTTCCTGGTAAATTTAAATCTATTTTAAATATATATTCAATTAATGCTCCTTTAGTATATTTCACATATAAAGAAACATTATATACACATTTATTTCCACTTTATTAAAAAAACACTCGTAACATTTCATTTGACATACATTTATAATCTGACACTCCCTCAATAAAACAAGCACTCAGATAACATAAAAAATAGCATTTTCCAGATAATGTAATGCAAAAACAATAAAGAACAGAGTGTATAACATTTAAAGCACATAGACTTTACATAAATAACATGAATCAGGCCAACAACAAATAATAGACTTTGGGCCATATTCACAAAACATTTTGTCTTAGCACTAGGAGTTCTCCTAAATGGCAGTAAAAGTTTTTAGTTAAGAGTTTTCTCTTGAAACCTATTCACAAAGCTGCAGAGAGAAAGGGCAGGTTAACCTCATTACTTTGGATGTCAGCAGACTTACTAATACCCACAGCAATTGGCTCATGAGGGTTTCTCTCAGTGATTTAATCATAGAAATATGTAAACCAAGGTATCATGCTGCCACATTCAAATAAAGATTTTAAATGTTGACATATTCAAATAAAAACTGTAAAATAAAACGTTGCTATATGCAGATTTAAAAAGATATATGTTCAATAAACTTTCAGCCTCACATGTAACTGATTTTAGCATAAAGCACTTGTGAAATACAGTTAAAATAAAAATGTACGAGTCCTATAATTAGGACTGACACGGTCATTATTTTTAAGAATTTTTAAGAAATCTGCAAGTTAGGAGCTACTGGCGTTAAGATACTCCCAAAGCTTAAAGGGATAGTTCACCTAAAGTAAAAATTTTGTCATCATTTATTCACACTCTTGTCAATTCAAACCTGTATGACTTTTTTTCGTCTGCAGAACACAAAAGAAGATATGAAAAATGTTGTTAGCTGGACCCCGTTCACTTGCATTGGTTTTGTGTCCATAGTGCTGTTCAGTTACCAACTTTCTTCAAAATATCTTCTTTTGTGTTCTGCGGAGAGGGGGGCACGGTGGCTTAGTGGTTAGCACGTTCGCCTCACACCTCCAGGGTTGGGGGTTCGATTCCCGCTTCCGACTTGTGTGTGTGGAGTTTGCATGTTCTCCCCGTGCCTCGGGGGTTTCCTCCGGGTACTCCGGTTTCCTCCCCTGGTCCAAAGACATGCATGGTAGGTTGATTGGCATCTCTGGAAAAATTGTCCGTAGGGTGTGAGTGCGTGAGTGAATGAGTAAGTGTGTGTGCCCTGCGATGGGTTGGCACTCCATCCAGGGTGTATCCTGCCTTGATGCCCGATGACTCCTGAGATAGGCGCAGGCTCCCCGTGACCCGAGGTAGTTCGGACAAGCGGTAGAAAATGGATGGATGGGTGTTCTGCGGAAGAAAGAAAGTCATACAGGTTTGAAATGACAAGAGGGGGAGTAAATGACAAAAGAATCCCATGTTTTTTTAGCTGTTCCCTTTACGTGGAACAAGTTTATGTCTCCCTTCTCCTATTTTGGAACTTCAGTACTGCCTCAGAATTCATGGTCTGGCCCAACTGTCCAACAGTTGCCTTCTTTGCGTCTGCAAAAGAACATAGGAAAGAAGATAAAAACATTTGGATTAATCCATGGTTACTAAAGTGGTACTGATTAATTGACTTTGTAACACAGTGCAGACGATTATTCCTTAGAAATTTAAGAAAGGAAGAATTCATTACAGGCCTGTGGTTACCATGCATACTACAAGACGTGTTATATTTCAGACTTTTGTCAGGTTTTAGTCCTTTAATGCTTTTTTGAGTTTGGACTACAGTATGTGATGCGGTCAGCAAACATCTTGAAGTAACACATCTAGACAATGTCTTGAGGTGTGGTAACTGTGTACCCATAACAGCGCCACCAGGGTTTGCTAAGTTACAGGTTGCTTATTTATGTTTAGCATTAGCCAGCACTTTTAGCTTTAATCTAATGTCAGAGGCTCTGGTTCTCGGTATACATTCAATTATGGTGGCTGGCGCCTCTATTTCCACCCTCCATGAAATAGAATCACCGATAACCAGGGTGCTTGTAGTCTCACCCTCGGACGTCACGGTCAAGGACCGTTGGCTAAACATCTGATGCATAAGGCACACTTTTCTGGAAACACTTCAGCACGTTCGAAGTCGTCATCTGATTGGTTGAATTTCACAGGGTTTACGGGAGACGTACAGTCTGTTGTTGACTTTTGACACGTTTGTGAATGTACAACGGTCTGTTACTGCGGGGACATTTCCATGCCTCTAAACATGACGCTGCACAAAACGAAACATGATTGGTTGCTTTACCTGTCAGTCATATGGCCTCTTGGGTGGGCCACGGCCAAAGAAAGCGGCGATAAGTTCCAGACCTTCCCCCTTTTTTTCTCATTGAACACAGGAGAACCTCATCTGACTGCAACAGTATTAGTTTTCATGGATGCGCATATAGCCTGCACACAAACAACACTGATAGTCTCATCAAGCATTTATTCATATTTATATATACATGGTAAAATGTCAAGGCCACACACACTACATGACAGGATAATTTTTAAAAGGGGTTGGGGATCATTTTGGGACAGGATCTGTTTTACCTAACTGCCACGTTTCTACCCCATTTAAACGTATACTCGATGCAAATATAGCCAGAAACAATTAGTCTGATGCATGCAAAAAAGCAACACTTTTGTCTCATGAAGAATTTATTCATATTTACATAGACATGCTAAATATTCAACGCCACACACAACTACATTTGACATATTACAGGATAATATTTCAAGGGGTTTATTAAAAAGCACTTAATTTAATTATGATGGCAATCATTATTTTTGTTTGATTATGAACAGGCTGTCAAGTTGCTGGAATGCTGGAATATTTTGTGTGCAGCAGGGCAATCGCTTGAGCTGTTACTTAAAACCGCAGAAACAACTTAATAACTCCAGGATGATTTAAGGTCAAACAGACATGACTATGAGTATGTCATTTGATGGTAATACTGCACACTTGAACTAAAAACAGAACATTGTGCTTATGCAAAATGAAGAAAATTTATATCTAATCTCAACTCCTTTCCTTGAACTTATTTGTGGAGTGCTGCACCTCACAAACTGAACCAAACTCAGCAGCATGTTGTCACCCTTTTTTCCTTTTCGTTTTTTTAATCTGTTACTTGTCAATTATTCTGCGTATTCCCCGAATACATAGCCAATAAATGTTGATGCATTTATGAAATGTGTGAAAGTTTTCTGACACTTGCATTATATATATTGAATGGGACTTGTCGTGAAGGACACTTCAGAGAGAGATATTTGTAATGTAGGACAAGTTTTATTAAATGCTGCAGAGAGATGCAAAAAAACTGATGAAATAAGGTTAACGGATGTTGAGATGCTTAATATGCCTAATATGCCTAATATGTTATACACAGCAGCCTCAACCAGCTCGCGCTTTTGCACAAAATGGCATTTAAGTTTAACGTTTAACTTCTGAATTGGACACGAATATTGAGGGGCTGTGTTTTTGATTCACATTAAATTCATTATGGCAATAAACTGTTTCTATGTGGAACACAGGGGGACCTGTATGTGACAGGAGTATTCTCGGTTGTGAGATACAGTTCCCCCTGCAATAGCTGGCAAATTTTACACTTGATGGGCTTCACTTTCAAGTGGAACCGAACAATAAGCCAACTGGTGTAGTGGTTAGTGCTTTTTTTCCTCATTGAACACAGGAGAACCTCATCTGACAGCAACATTCTTAGTTGTCATGGATACACATATAGTCAAAAACAATTAGTTTGATGCCTGCACACAAGCAGCACTGTATGTCTAATGAAACATTTATTCATATTTACATAGGCATGCTACTAATGTTTCTGTCAAATACGGTTCCCCTATATTGAATGAGAAAAAAAGAGAGCTGGGCCTCAGTTCCACAAAGCCAATGCACTAATAACTCGACACCAGGGCCTTTTGTCTAATGGGCAACTTGAATGTGGAGCCTTTGAAGCTAATTTTTGTCAATTATAACAGATGGAATATTATCTGATGGGTGAGAAACTTGGTGTCAGATACCGTTCCCCCTGTGTTCCATTAGATATTAAGTTCATACTTGTCTCACA
This sequence comes from Triplophysa siluroides, assembly GCA_006030095.1. Classification (NCBI taxonomy): domain Eukaryota; kingdom Metazoa; phylum Chordata; class Actinopteri; order Cypriniformes; family Nemacheilidae; genus Triplophysa; species Triplophysa siluroides. The sequence continues at coordinate 3,781,258 of VCII01000846.1, read as the reverse complement.
ATAACACTGTTTACTTTTAACACCACAACACGTGGGTTCTTAGAGTTTCAACCTGATATCACTAAACTTTCCATCAAAGCAGGAGAACTTATCCTGACAACAAAGAATGTTGCTGTCAGATAAGGGTTCCCTGTATTGAAAGAAAAAAAAGAAGACGGCGTCAATCTGACAATCTCCAAGCCACAAAGCTAATGCACTAACCACTGGACTACTGGGCCTTTTGTCTTCTGGGCAGCTTGAATGTGGAGCCTTTGAAAGCTTAAATTTCCCAATTAAGGCAATTAAAACGTTAACTGACTGCTGAGAAGGTTAATCTCAGAAACCATTCCCCCCGTTTTCCATTAGATAGAAAGTTCTTGCTTGTCTCACATTAACACTGTTGACATTTAAAACCACAACTCGTAGGTTCTCAGAGTTTCGGCCTGATATCACTACATTTCCATTAAAACAGGAGAATGTTACTGTCAGATAAGGTTCCCCTTTATTGAACGAGAAAAGGAAAGGCGGATCTCAATCCCCATTAAAGCATGGGGAATGTTATTTGATGGCTGAGAATGTTACTTTCAAATACAGTTCCCTTTTGTTTCATTAGATAGAAAGTTCATACTTGTCTCACATTAACACTGTTGGCTTTTAACACCACAATAAGTAAGTTTAGAGAGTTTCAGCCTGATTTATCCTGACATCAAATAATATTATTGTCAGATAAGGTTCCCCTGTATCGAAAGAAAAAGATGAAAGGTGGGCCTCAATCCGACATCCTGCAAGCCACAAACCCAATGCTCAAACCCCTGGATCACTGGGCATTTTGCCTTCTGGTTAGCTTGAATATAAAGCCGCTGTAGGCTAAAATTTGGCAATTAAAGCAGAGGGAATTTTATCTGACGACAGAATCTTAGTGTCAGATACCGTTCCCCTTGTGTTCCATTGGATAGATAGTTCATACTTGTCTCACATTAACACTGTTGACTTTCAACACCACAGCAACTAGGTTCTCAGAGTTAAGGCCTAATATCACCAAAGTTTCCATCAAAGCAGAGAGCTGGGCCTCAGTCAAACAACCTTAACCCCACAAAGCCAATGCCAATTTTATAGGGTCAGCTTAAACGTGTAGCCTTTGAAGGCTGAAATTTGCCAGTTAAAGTATGCAAATATGAAGAAATGCTCCATGAGATATACAATGTGGCTTGAGTGCATGCATCAAACTAGTTGTTTTTGACCATATGTGCACCAATGCATACGTTTGAAAGGGGTGGAATCCTGGCAATTTGGCAAAAAAGATCATGCCCCAATATTAGCACCTTCAAATACTATCCTGTCATCTGTAACATATAATGTTTGTGCCATTGAAATATTAAACTGTTGTGCCATTATGGGTAACTGCTTCATGAGACGCAGTGTTGCTTTTGTGAATGCAACAAAAAATATCATTAAATTATTAGATATGTGCATTTATGCATATGTTTTTCACGATATTTGTATAAATAAAAATGTTTCTCATATTGGCTGCTGTGTCACTGAGGTGCTGCATTTGTAAGGCCACTATGATAAAGCGTCTGCTGAGAATAATACATTTATTGACATTGTTCTAAAGTCTTAGGTCGTCACAAACAAACTCAACACATTTTTCTGCCATTTCATCTATTAGTGCACATGACACTTTCAGTTGACTTGTAAATTTAAGGGAAATTTGGTCTGTACACATGCTTATCTGAATTAACAGAAGGCTGCTATAGAGATCCACCTGCTGCTCTTTAACTGCATAGCCCCACTAACACAGAACTTTAAAATCATTTTGTGATTAGTTGTTGGAATTGTGCAATAGAGGAGCAACAGTTTATTTGTATTAACGATACTCTGACATATCGGCGATATCGGATGCCTTAGACGAGTTGGCCGTTTGCCAATATATGTTGCAAATTAATTCTATAAACGCATATTGTGCATTTATTCGTGCAAAAGAGCTTGTAATGCACGCAGCTCAGGCTTTTCCTCACTCCAGAGATGGTTTGTAACCACAGGGGTTTGAGTTTTAAAAATGTATTCACTGTCAGCAGCGTCGCAAAAAAATGCAGAACACAATTTTAACTTAACGTAGTGGTTGTCAGTTTCGTTGCTAAAACCAACTACAAACTAAAGGCCAACTCAAAACAAAGTTGGTAAGCTAAATCTAATACTGTAGCATGTGCATACTGAAGGCAACAGTGTGTACAGTGGCTTGAATCCATCGTCATGCTTCAATGTCACTCAAGAAAGCTTTTTTCCACAAGCTACGCAAGTCTTGTAAGCTCCACTCCAAAAATGGGCTTTCCTCATTTTAACTGTTCAAATCAACATCGTCTCTTGGAAAACACTTAAACCAAATCTGATTTAAGGAAGAATTTACAGTTTGTGTGAAGTTAAGCTCTCAACCAAAATGAAATGCTTCTACATTATTGTTGACCCATGTAACCTCAGGGTATAGGGATGTTATTTTGGGGTACGTACAGGCTTTTTCTGTACCTACCATGCAAAGAGCAGTAAAAGTACTGTAACAAGTAATTATTCAAATAAATTGCTAAGGAAGAAGGGCTTTGAGTGACAAATCAGAACCATACCATTGCAAACATGTAAATGTGATATGCAAGACTTTTTGGAGGACAACCACCTACAGACAATGCATAAATCACTTAACAGTTTTTATTCACGTGACCTCATAGCCATTTCAAATTACAGTCGACCGAAGCCAAATTCCTTCACATTGAGAGGCCCAACAGATGCTTGCTCCCACTGTAGAGCTACGGAGAACAGACAAGTAGTGAGAAACTTACAAGACAGTAATCAGAATATCTGTAGTTGGTCCAAGTGTTAACCCATACCTCCAAGAACCTGACCGCCTGCACTACTGCTGCTACAGGTCGAGTCACAGCAGCCACACACCTGATCAGATTCATCCGCAGACACCCACCTGCCAAACAAAGACATCCTCAATGATAATCACCCTACTAACCCAGTGAGACTATTTGGGGGCAACATACCCATTAGGGGAGAACGAGCAAGCCTTCTGCTCAGGATTTGTTGGAGTGGCTGCAGAAACCGCCTTCAAAATGCATGTGATGTAGACCTGCAAAGACAACAAGGTTTAGGTTCTGAACAGCGCACTGTAATGTACTCAAAACAAAGGCAATGACATACCAGCCCACTGTTCACTTCGTGGAACCTGAAAGCCTCCAGCTGAAACTGCAGCTTATCAATTTGAGTTCGAGGAAGGTAGTGGGAGCTCGAGCCGGTGAACTTCGCATCAACCAGGCACCTGGTCAAGAAACAAGTTAAACACCCTGCAATACTTCTAGGATGGGTAAATGGTCATGGCTTACCCATTATTCTCAATGAATGAGTATCTGGGGGAAGAGTTCACGTCAGGGGACACAGTGGCTATGCAACCGTCCACAAACACACGGACAGGTACATGGTGGTACGTCTTCACAGAGGCCTCAATATTGACAATGTCACCCAGGAAGTACTGGTTTGAAGGTCTCTCAAACTGCCACTCATCTGATTCAAGAAAATAGATAAGGCCTCAAATTAAGTTGAAACTACATCAAAAGCTAAATCTAATACGAACCAGTCATAAGCTTGAGGGAGAAGACGAACCGCTCTTCTGCAACCTTAGTAGCTGCATATGGTGCCCAAGTGGGCACCAGGACATTGCTGCTCACATTATGCATTCTGTAGATGATAGAAAACGTTGGTCACCGCAAACTGCCAAATCTTTTACTACACACACGTGAGCATAGAGCCATCTTGAACTCAGAACCTTACCTTGGATAGTGACACTCAATACTGACCACAGCAGCATTACTCCTGATAATAGGAACACCATTTGAAATCTCTTGGGGAGTATAAACCAGGCTGAAGGTATAAACAAGCTCGTCTTCGGTCACCTAAAGAAACAAGAATGTTACTCAAGAATTATTCAGAAATAAACACTTTTGGTTAGAGGATCAGTCTTCTCACCGTTAACATACTGCCACATCCGTGCAGTTCTGATTCAAAGATGAGCACTTGAGCATTATTGTCCTCCCCTATTGGTCCACAGCCTCCCAGTGCAAAACCAGAAGCCATTAGTTTTCCAGTGCCAAAGAAGTCCTCCATCACTTCCACATACACTGAATGTTCACCGCACTGAGCCCCTACACTATTGGGAGAAATAGGGTACCGCAGCTCAAAAGGAATCTCTGGCTGTATCGGTTCTTCTGGCAGTCTTGGAAAGGTCCACATCAGTTTTTCCATCGGACCCTGCAAAAGTTGTTTAGACTGAACACCTACAGGATCTTGACCAGGCCTTCCACCAACCACACCAGGAGTCTGCATTGAAAACTGAGAAGGAAATCTCTGTGGCACAAGCATGGGGTTGTTGGTTTGGGGAACCTGAGGCATCCTGGTTTCACTCTGCTGAGGAACTTGCATGTGTGACCGAGGCCTAAATGTACGAGGTTTCTGAGTTTGAGCTGATCTTCCTCGCCATTGTGCATCAGACAAGCCAAATACAAGCACCAAGCCAACTCCAACTTGCCACAGCCCCATCATTGCTAAACATGAGTTTCCATGTAGCATTAGAAGCCCAGCATCAAAATTTATACATATGGAAATCAGGATGGCTCCGCCCCTCTCGTGATTGGAGTAATGCTTCTCTAGACTTCTTCATTTACATAACCAGTTTGCAACAGGTGGATGTTGTTGGACATTCATTACGCAGATGGAAATCAGGATTCGAGTACTTTGTATTAAGAGCTATAATATGCATATTTTAATTAGACCTGTCAAGTTAAAACACAACCAACCGTAAAGCATAGCTGCACTTGTTTTTGTGTTTCTTGTATTTTTTATGAATTCAGAAACCGATTTATACTCTAGAAAGTATATAAAATAATAAAGCTTAATAAGCAAACAGATTTCATCACAGGGACCATGATCATAACAGTTCAAACAATTTATTGTGAATGTATAATATTTCCTCCCCGTTCCAATTGTATTGTGATTAGACTGTGTGAACGAATCGTGTGGTTCTATGTTAAACTTGATTCAGCATGACCTACATTTACATTTACTGTTCTTGTCAGTATTATTATTATTATTCCCCTAGGGGTGTCTATGGTAGCCCTACGTAGGAAAATGGTGAAAATTGGCACGCTCCTAGAGGTGGTACTCATTAGTCACGTGACCAAGTATGGGGTCTCTAGCACTCACTCTATAGCGCCACCAACAGATCAAAAATGCATTTTTCAAACGCCTGTAACTTTTGAACCCATTCTAGTACAAACATTTTACTTGGCAGGGCTGGGCAGTATTTATGATACATTTAAAATACATATTTTAAATACAAAATAGTATTTTGTAATTTTTATTTGATTGGGTTGATGGAAATTATTTCTTATTTTGTATCAAAATACTTCAGTGATTGTATTTTTGTAGTTTCAAAATACTGCAAAATACTTTTTAAGAAGTCTATGTGATGACATCATAAAATTGCGGCCTCTCATTGGTGCCTACTTGGCAGTTTTCCCAGACGTGTGGTTGAGAGGGGAACAGAAAATTGAAAGAGTTGTCAATGTCAGAAACGTGCAGGCTGCAATATTTCCATCTATCTATTGCATCGATTGCTTTAATTTTTAAGAGTTTATGTTAAGTTTTGGATTTCGTGTTAGTAGCCTAGGCTGAATACTATTATACAAACAGCGGCCCCATTTATCTTGCTACTTTAAGCCTATGTTATGAAGGTCAGTTGCGCATGCAAAAATAATAATAACGCATTTCAGTGTTGTACAACATTACATTCTAATGCCACAATAGTAGCGTAATGGTGTAAACTTGCGTAGAGAGCATTTACTGTGAGCTGCTCTAAGACACAGATACATACGAGCTCCCACATTCACACATAAGTTTAACTGTTTCTGTTAGACCTTTGTTAAATGTTTTGGAATACCTGCTCTGTTGTATTCTCTGTTTTGTATGGTTGTAATTGGATTAATACTCCTTGAGAAGTTCTGTTGATACTTCTTCATTATATTTCTGGCTACATTTAAAAAAAATTAATATAAGTTTTGCTACAATGTTTGTTTTCAGCTCCCAATGATTGATACATAAATATTTGCTGAATAAATATGCTCGTTGAAAATTGTACTTTAATTCAAGTAGCTGTTTAATAGGAGCATGGATTTGCATACCATTGCATGAACGACTGCCCGTCTTATAATATATTATTATATGTTATTATTATTTATGATTAACAATGAAATGGTTAATTAATGAGAAACTAGTTGCTATGAATACAGGTTTCATCAGTTGTCTTCTTATGAATGACTTGTTTGTCATTAAGTCAATGTTGCAGATGCACAGAAGGCCCTTTGTTACCAAACACCAAGTAAATAAATTAGGATACAATTACAAGTAATTTGCAAACTGTAAAACATTAAACTGTTGGTACTTCACAGCCAGGAATATGTGATTTTTTTATCTGTTAACTGGTCAGATTTATTGTATGACTTGGGCAGAGAAAAGCTGTTGCTATGAAACATTGTTTACTTAATCAACAGACTCAGTGTTATGGTGAAGGGATATATCAAATAGGCCAATTGATGGAGGGTTTGTGAAGAAATTTCATGCTTCCATGTAAAAGTATTTTGTAGTATTTTTAAAATACAAAACTACAGTAGTTTATTTTGATACATGGTGTGGCCGCTGTATTTTGTAGTTTATTTTGATACACTTAAAAGTAAGGTATTTGGTATTTTATTTTAAAATACATTTTAATGTATTTTCGCCCAGCCTTGCTTGGCACACTTCATGCACTCGTCACGCTCATCGCATTCCATGCCTTACACTAAGGCTGCGTCCAAATAAACCCATCCATCTTCTTCCGCTTATCCGGGGCCGGTGTCCTAGGTCTTCCCCTGGGTCTCCTCCCGGTGGGACATGCCCGGAACACCTTGGGGGCATCCAGGGGGCATCCGGAAAAGATGCCCGAGCCACCTCAGCTGGCCCCTCTCAATGTGGAGGAGCAGCGGATCTACTCTGAGCTCCTCCCGAGTGACCGAGCTTCTCACCCTATCTTTAAGGGATCGCCCAGCCACCCTGCGGAGAAAGCTCATTTCGGCCGCCTGTATCCGGGATCTTGTCCTTTCGGTCATGACCCACAGCTCATGACCATAGGTGAGAGTAGGAACGTAGATTGACCGGTAAATCGAGAGCTTCGCCTTGCGGCTCAGCTCCTTCTTCACCACGACAGACCGGTACAGCGAGCGCATTACTGCAGAAGCTGCACCGATCCGTCTGTCAATCTCCCGTTCCATCCTTCCCTCACTCGTGAACAAGACCCCCAGATACTTGAACTCCTCCACTTGAGGAAGGAACTCTCCACCTACCTGAAGTGAGCAAGCCACCCTTTTCCGACTGAGAACCATGGCCTCAGATTTGGAGGTGCTGATTCTCATCCCAACCGCTTCACACTCGGCTGCAAACTGTCCCAGTGCATGCTGAAGGTCCTGGTCTGATGGGGCCAGCACGACGACATCATCCGCAAAGAGCAGAGATGATATCGTGTGGTCCCCAAACCCGACGCCCTCCCGGCCCCTGGCTGCGCCTAGAAATTCTGTCCATAAAAATTATGAACAGAACCGGCGACAAAGGGCAGCCCTGCCGGAGTCCATCATGCACCGGAAACAAGTCTGACTTAATGCCGGCAATGCGAACCAAGCTCCTGCTCCGGTCGTACAGGGACCGGATAGCCCTTAGCAAAGGGTCCCGAATCCCATACTCCCGGAGCACCCTCCACAAGATGCCGCGAGGGACACAGTCGAATGCCTTCTCCAAATCCACAAAACACATGTGGATTGGTTGGGCAAACTCCCATGAACCCTCCAGCACCCTGGAGAGGGTATAGAGCTGGTCCAGTGTTCCACGACCGGGACGGAAACCACACTGTTCCTCCTGAATCCGAGGTTCTACCATCGGCCGGATTCTCCTCTCCAGTACCCTGGCATAGACTTTCCCGGGGAGGCTGAGAAGTGTAATCCCCCGATAGTTGGAGCACACCCTTCGGTCCCCCTTCTTAAAAAGAGGGACCACTACCCCGGTCTGCCAGTCCAAGGGCACTGTCCCCGACCGCCACGCGATGCTACAGAGGCGTGTCAGCCAAGACAGCCCCACAACATCCAGAGACTTGAGGTACTCAGGGCGGATCTCGTCCACCCCCGGTGCCCTGCCACCGAGGAGTTTCTTGACTACCTCGGTGACTTCAGCCCGGGTGATGGGCGAGTCCGCCTCCGAGCCCTCGGCCTCTGCTTCCTCAATGGAAGACGTGCCGGCGGGATTGAGGAGATCCTCGAAGTATTCCTTCCACCGCCCGATGATATCCCCGGTCGAGGTCAACAGCCGCCCCCCTCCACTGTAAACAGCGTTGGTAGGGCACTGCTTACCCCTCCTGAGGCGCCGGACGGTTTGCCAGAATCTCTTCGAGGCCGACCGATAGTCCTTCTCCATGGCCTCCCCGAACTCCTCCCAGGCCCGAGTTTTTGCTTCCCCAACCACCCGGGCTGCAGTCCGCTTGGCCTGTCGGTACCTGTCAGCTGCCTCGGGAGTCCCACAAGCCAGCCAGGCCCGATAGGACTCCTTCTTCAGCTTGACGGCATCCCTTACTTCCGGTGTCCACCACCGGGTTCGAGGATTGCCGCCTCGACAGGCACCGGAGACCTTACGGCCACAGCTCTGAGTGGTCGCGTTGACAATGGAGGTGGAGAACATGGTCCACTCGGACTCAATGTCTCCAGACTCCCTCGGGATCTGGTCGAAGCTCTGCCGGAGGTGGAAGTTGAAGATCTCTCTGACAGGCGATTCGGCCAAACGTTCCCAACAGACCCTCACAGTACGTTTGGGTCTGCCGAGTCTGTCCAGCTTCCTCCCCCGCCATCGGATCCAACTCACCACCAGGTGGTGATCAGTTGACAGCTCCGCCCCTCTCTTCACCCGAGTGTCCAAGACATACGGCCGTAGGTCAGATGAAACAACTACAAAGTCGATCATCGACCTCCGGCCAAGGGTGTCCTGGTGCCATGTGCACTGATGGACACCCTTATGCTTGAACATGGTGTTCGTTATGGCCAAACTGTAACTAGCACAGAAGTCCAATAACAGAACACCACTCGGGTTCAGATCAGGGGGGCCGTTCCTCCCAATCACGCCCCTCCAGGTGTCACTGTCGTTGCCCACGTGGGCGTTGAAGTCCCCCAGCAGAACGATGGAGTCCCCAGTCAGGGCGCTTTCCAGCACCCCTCCAAGAGTCTCCAAGAAGGCCGGGTACTCTACACTGCCATTTGGCCCATAGGCACAGACGACAGTGAGAGACCTATCCCCGACCCGAAGGCGCAGGGAAGCGACCCTCTCGTTCACCGGGGTAAACTCCAACACATGGCGGCTGAGCTGGGGGGCTATAAGCAAACCCACACCAGCCCGCCGCCTCTCACCATGGGCAACTCCAGAGTGGTGAAGAGTCCATCCTCCCTCGAGGAGAGTGGTTCCAGAGCCCAAGCTGTGCGTAGAGGTGATCCCGACTATTTCTAGTCGAAATCTCTGAACCTCACGCACAATCTCAGGCTCCTTCCCCGTCAGAGAGGTGACGTTCCATGTCCTAAGAGCTAGATTCCGCGTCCAGGGATCGGGTTGTCGAGGCCCCCGCATTCGACTGCCGCCCGATCCACTTTGCACCGGCCCCTTACGGTCCCTCCTGCAGGTGGTGGGTCCACGGGAGGGTGGCCCCACGTCGCTCCTTCGGGCTGTGCCCGGCCGGACCCCATGGGGGGAGGCCCGACCACCAGGCGCTCGCATACGAGCCCCAACCCCGGGCCTGGCTCCAGGGTGGGGCCCCGGCTGCGCCATACCGGGCGACGTCACGGTCCTCCAATTAATTGTCATCATAAGGTCCAAATAAACCCACTTCCGTAAATATGTACCACTACGTTATAATAGTGGTCAAGTGCAAAGACCGCAAGTGGGGGTATTTGGACCCAGCCATACTACATGCTCACTTGTGATCTTCATGGCCACTAGAACACTTCGGCCAAAAACAGGAAATACATCATGAAAGTTGTCAAGTGGTCAAGTGCAAAGACCGGGGTATTGGGGATATTTGGACACAGCCTTAGACTCGGCCCATTACAGTAGCGGCCATCTTGAAAAGTACAGTATTGCGTTTTTTCCCTACTAGTCCTAGAAAATGTGACAGATTGTCACGAAAATCATCTGAGACCATCTTTGGACTGATCCGAATAGAAGCTTAGGAATTGAGATTTTCGAAAAAGTTAAGACGCCGCAACTTTTCAAAGTTGACCTAAAATGTATTGGAGGCTGTAACTCGGCCAATGTTTGATTCATCGATACGACACTTGGTACGTGTCAACTACACCTCGGAATGGGGGTCCTCGCCAAAATGGGGAACAGCGCCACCTAGGGATGGGTACCGAAACCCGGTAATAAAAGATACTATCTTTTTTACATGTAAATATATTCAAACAGAATCTGTTCCTCCAAGCACTGTATTTCTGCTCTACTTGTCGTGGGTACGCTGGGGGAAGTGGGTACGGTGGCGCAAAGTGTGGTGCTGCTTGCAGCTTTTGTTTTAATTAGTGAAGGGACCTATTTGTCAGGTATGGTGACCCAATCCTGAAATGTGACCTGTGCACACGCACAGCAAGTCGTGAACACACATACACCCTGAGCAGTGGGCAGCTATCACTGCAGCGTCCGGGGAGCAAGTAGGGGTAAGGTGACTTGCCCAAGAACACCTCAGTCGTACCCGCCGGCCCTGAGGATCGAACCGGCAACCTTCTGGTCATGAATTCGACTCTCTAAGGCTTAGACCTAAGGAGCTTATGAGTGACTGATGCATGCTTTGCAGATTCAGAAACAATGCCGCATTTTGGCCTACACAGTTTATTTGAATTAACGATACTCTGACATATCGGCAAAACCGTATTCCTTAGACGAGTTGGCCGTTTGCCAATATATGTTGCAAATTACATTGTCATTTAGCAGACGCTTTTATCCAAAGCGACTAACAATTGATATTACAAAAGCATATTGTGCATTTCTTGTGCAAAAGAGCTTGTAATACACGCAGCTGTCTTTTCCTCGCGCCAGAGATAGTTTATGTGCAGCCTGAGTTTTCAAAAATGTATTCGCTGTAAGCAGCTTTGCAAAAAATGCAGAACACAATTTTAATTGAACGTGCTTGTCAGTTGCGTAGCTAAAACGAACCAAACTAAAGGCCAACTCAAAACAAAGTTAAGCTAAAAGCTACTAGCATGTGCATACTGAAGGCAACAGTGTGTAGTGGCTTGAATCCATCTTTATGCTTCAGCAATGTCACTCAAGGAAAACTCTAGCTTCCATTACAACACCACTTACCACCTATGCATTGCATCACATGAACTGTTAGAGAAGCCATGTCATGAACAGTTGGAGTTCACAAGCTACATAAGTCAAAAGCTCTACACCTAAACAAGGCTTTCCTCGTTTTAACTTTGTTCAAGGCAACATCATTAACCCTTGGAAAACACTTAAACCAAATCTGATTTAAGAATTTACTGTTTGTGTGAAGTTAAGCTCACAACCAAAGTTAAGTGCTTCTACACCATTGTTGGCCCATGTTACAGGGTTGTTATAGGCTTTTGTACCTACCATGCATTACCTAGCAAAAGGCCTGTAATAAGTATTCATTATGCTTAAGGAAGAAGGGCTTTGAGTGACATCAGAACCATAACATGGCAAACACGTACATGTAAATGAGATATGAAAGACAACCACTTATAAATCACTCAGTTTTTATTAATCACATAGCCATTTCAAATTACAGTCGACCGAAGCCAAATTCCTTCACATTGAGAGGCCCAACAGATGCTTGCTCCCACCGTAGATCTATAGAGAACAGACAAGTAGTGAGAAACTTCCAAGACCATAATCAGAATAATTTGTAGTTAGTCCATGTGTTAACCCATACCTCCAAGAACCTGACCGCCTGCACTACTGCTGCTACAGGTCGAGTCACAGCAGCCACACACCTGATCAGATTCATCCACTGACACCCACCTGCCAAACAAAGACATAACCTCAATGATAAACAGCACCCTATTGACCCAGTGAGACTATTTGAGGGCAACATACCCATTAGGGGAGAACGAGCAAGCCTTTTGCTCAGGATTTGTTGGAGTGGCTACAGAAACCGCCTTCAAAATGCATGTGATGTAGACCTGCAAAGACAACAGGGTTCAGGTTTCCAAACAGCACACTGTTACGTACTCAAAACAAAGGCAATAACAACATACCAGCCCACTGTTCACTTCGTGGAACCTGAAAGCCTCCAGCTGAAACTGCAGCTTATCAATTTGAGTTCGAGGCAGGTAATGGGAGCTCGAGCCGGTGAACTTGGCATCAACCAGGCACCTGGTGAAGAAACAAGATAAACACCCTGCAATACTTCCTAGGATGGGTAAATGGTCATGTCTTACCCATTATTCTCAATGAATGAGTATCTGGGGGAAGAGTTCACATCAGGGGACACAGTGGCTATGCAACTGTCCACAAACACACGGACAGGTACATGGTTGTACGTCTTCACAGAGGCCTCAATATTCACAATGTCACCCAGGAAGTACTGGTTTGAAGGTCTCTCAAACTGCCACTCATCTGTTTCAAGTGAAAAAAATATATAAATAAGGTCCCCAAAATTAAGTTGAAACTACATTCAAAGCTAAACCTGTATAATACAAACCAGTCATAAGCTTGAGGGAGAAGACAAACCACTCTTCCGCAACCTTAGTAGCTGCATATGGTACCCAAGTGGGCACCAGTATATTGCTGCTCACATTATGCATTCTGTATATTATAGAAAACATTGGTCACCGCAAACTGCCAAACCTTTTACTACACACGTGTGAGCATAGAGCCATCTTGAACTCAGAACCTTACCTTGGATAGTGACACTCAATACTGACCACAGCAGCATTACTCCTGATCATAGGAACACCATTTGAAACCTCTTGGGGAGTATAGACCAGGCTGAAGGTATAAACAAGCTTATCTTCGGTCACCTAAAGAAACAAGAATGTTACTCAAGAATTATTCAGAACTAAACACTTTTGGTTAGAGGATCAGTCTCCTCACCGTTAACATGCTGCCACACCCGTGCAGTTCTGATTCAAAGATAAGCACTTGAGCATTATTGTCCTCCCCTATTGGTCCACAGCCTCCCAGTGCAAAACCAGATGCCATTAGTTTTCCAGTCCCAAAGAAGTCCTCCATCACTTCCACATACACTGAATGTTCACCGCACTGAGCCCCTACACTATTGGGAGAAATAGGGTACCGCAGCTCAAAATGAATCTCTGGCTGTACCGGTTCTTCTGGCAGTCTTGGAAAGGTCCACATCAGTTTTTCCATCGGACCCTGCAAAAGTTGTTTAGACTGAACACCTACAGGATCTTGACCAGGCCTTCCACCAACCACACCAGGAGTCTGCATTGAAAACTGAGAAGGAAATCTCTGTGGCACAAGCATGGGATTGTTGGTTTGGGGAACCTGAGGCATCCTTGTTTCACTCTGCTGAGGAACTTGCATGTGTGACCGAGGCCTAAATGTACGAGGTTTCTGAGTTTGAGCTGATCTTCCTCGCCATTGTGCATCAGACAAGCCAAATACAAGCACCAAGCCAACTCCAACTCCAACTTGCCACAGCCCCATCATTGCTAAACATGAGTTTCCATGTAGCATTAGAAGCCCAGCATCAAAATTTATACATATGGAAATCAGGATGGCTCCGCCCCTCTAGTGATTGGAGTAATGCTTCTCTAGACTTCTTCATTTACATAACCAGTTTGCAACAGGTGGATGTTGTTGGACATTCATTACGCAGATGGAAATCAGGATACGAGTACTTTGTATTAAGAGCTATAATATGCATATTTTAATTAGACCTGTCAAGTTAAAACACAACCAACCGTAAAGCATAGCTGCACTTGTTGTTGTGTTTCTTGTATTTTTTATGAATTCAGAAACCGATTTATACTCTAGAAAGTATATAAAATAATAAAGCTTAATAAGCAAACAGATTTCATCACAGGGACCATGATCATAACAGTTCAAACAATTTATTGTGAATGTATAATATTTCCTCCCCGTTCCAATTGTATTGTGATTAGACTGTGTGAACGAATCGTGTGGTTCTATGTTAAACTTGATTCAGCATGACCTACATTTACATTTACTGTTCTTGTCAGTATTTATTATTATTATTCCCCTAGGGGTGTCTATGGTAGCCCTACGTAGGAAAATGGTGAAAATTGGCACGCTCCTAGAGGTGGTACTCATTAGTCACGTGACCAAGTATGGGGTCTCTAGCACTCACTCTATAGCGCCACCAACAGATCAAAAATGCATTTTTCAAACGCCTGTAACTTTTGAACCCATTCTAGTACAAACATTTTACTTGGCAGGGCTGGGCAGTATTTATGATACATTTAAAATACATATTTTAAATACAAAATAGTATTTTGTAATTTTTATTTGATTGGGTTGATGGAAATGATTTCTTATTTTGTATCAAAATACTTCAGTGATTGTATTTTTGTAGTTTCAAAATACTGCAAAATACTTTTTAAGAAGTCTATGTGATGACATCATAAAATTGCGGCCTCTCATTGGTGCCTACTTGGCAGTTTTCCCAGACGTGTGGTTGAGGGGAACAGAAAATTGAAAGAGTTGTCAATGTCAGAAACGTGCAGGCTGCAATATTTCCATCTATCTATTGCATCGAGTGCTTTAATTTTTAAGAGTTTATGTTAAGTTTTGGTCTTCGTGTTAGTAGCCTAAGCTAAATACTATTATACAAACAGCGGCCCCATTTATCTTGCTACTTTAAGCCTATGTTATGAAGGTCAGTTGCGCATGCAAAAATAATAATAACGCATTTCAGTGTTGTACAACATTACATTCTAATGCCACAATAGTAGCGTAATGGTGTAAACTTGCGTAGAGAGCATTTACTGTGAGCTGCTCTAAGACACAGATACATACGAGCTCCCACATTCACACATAAGTTTAACTGTTTCTGTTAGACCTTTGTTAAATGTTTTGGAATACCTGCTCTGTTGTATTCTCTGTTTTGTATGGTTGTAATTGGATTAATACTCCTTGAGAAGTTCTGTTGATACTTCTTCATTATATTTCTGGCTACATTTAAAAAAAAATTATATAAGTTTTGCTACAATGTTTGTTTTCAGCTCCCAATGATTGATACATAAATATTTGCTGAATAAATATGCTCGTTGAAAATTGTACTTTAATTCAAGTAGCTGTTTTAATAGGAGCATGGATTTGCATACCATTGCATGAACGACTGCCCGTCTCATAATATATTATTATATGTTTATTATTATTTATGATTAACAATGAAATGGTTAATTAATGAGAAACTAGTTGCTATGAATACAGGTTTCATCAGTTGTCTTCTTATGAATGACTTGTTTGTCATTAAGTCAATGTTGCAGATGCACAGAAGGCCCTTTGTTACCAAACACAAAGTAAATAAATTAGGATACAATTACAAGTAATTTGCAAACTGTAAAACATTAAACTGTTGGTACTTCACAGCCAGGAATATGTGATTTTTTTATCTGTTAACTGGTCAGATTTATTGTATGACTTGGGCAGAGAAAAGCTGTTGCTATGAAACATTGTTTACTTAATCAACAGACTCAGTGTTATGGTGAAGGGATATATCAAATAGGCCATTTGATGGAGGGTTTGTGAAGAAATTTCAGGCTTCCATGTAAAAGTATTTTGTAGTTTTTTTTAAATACAAAACTACAGTAGTTTATTTTGATACATGGTGTGGCCGCTGTATTTTGTAGTTTATTTTGATACACTTAAAAGTAAGGTATTTTATTTTAAAATACATTTTGATGTATTTTCGCCCAGCCTTGCTTGGCACACTTCATGCACTCGTCACGCTCATCGCATTCCATGCCTTACACTAAG
This sequence comes from Triplophysa siluroides, assembly GCA_006030095.1. NCBI lineage: Eukaryota > Metazoa > Chordata > Actinopteri > Cypriniformes > Nemacheilidae > Triplophysa > Triplophysa siluroides. The sequence goes on along the minus strand of VCII01000846.1, from coordinate 3,765,193 downwards.
GCTGCGTCCAAATAAACCCACTTCCGTAAATATGTAACACTACGTTATAATAGTGGTCAAGTGCAAAGACCGCAAGTAGGGGTATTTGGACCCAGCCATACTACATGCTCACTTGTGATCTTCATGGCCACTAGAACACTTCGGCCAAAAACAGGAAATACATCATGAAAGTTGTCAAGTGGTCAAGTGCAAAGACCGGGGTATTGGGGATATTTGGACACAGCCTTAGACTCGGCCCATTACAGTAGTGGCCATCTTGAAAAGTACAGTATTGCGTTTTTTCCCTACTAGTCCTAGAAAATGTGACAGATTGTCACGAAAATCGTCTGAGACCATCTTTGGACTGATCCGAATAGAAGCTTAGGAATTGAGATTTTCGAAAAAGTTAAGACGCCGCAACTTTTCAAAGTTGATCTAAAATGTATTGGAGGCTGTAACTCGGCCAATGTTTGATTCATCGATACGACACTTGGTACGTGTCAACTACATCTCGGAATGGGGGTCCTTGCCAAAATGGGGAACAGCGCCACCTAGGGATGGGTACTGAAACCCGGTACTAAAAGATACTATCTTTTTTGCATGTAAATATATTCAAACAGAATCTGTTCCTCCAAGCACTGTATTTCTTCTCTACTTGTCGTGGGTACGCTGGGGGAAGGGGTACGGTGGGCAAAGTGTGGTGCTGCTTGCAGCTTTTGTTTTAATTAGTGAAGGGACCTATTTGTCAGGTATGGTGACCCATTCCTGAAATGTGACCTGTGCACACGCACAGCAAGTCGTGAACACACATACACCCTGAGCAGTGGGCAGCTATCACTGCAGCGTCTGGGGAGCAAGTAGGGGTAAGGTGACTTGCCCAAGAACACCTCAGTCGTTACCCGCCGGCCCTGAGGATCGAACCGGCAACCTTCTGGTCATGAATCCGACTCTCTAAGGCTTAGACCTAAGGAGCTTGTGAGTGACTGATGCATGCTTTGCAGATTCAGAAACAATGCCGCATTTTGGCCTACACAGTTTATTTGAATTAACGATACTCTGACATATCGGCAAAACCGTATTCCTTAGACGAGTTGGCCGTTTGCCAATATATGTTGCAAATTACATTGTCATTTAGCAGACGCTTTTATCCAAAGCGACTAACAATTGATATTACAAAAGCATATTGTGCATTTCTTGTGCAAAAGAGCTTGTAATACACGCAGCTGTCTTTTCCTCGCGCCAGAGATAGTTTATGTGCAGTCTGAGTTTTCAAAAATGTATTCGCTGTAAGCAGCTTTGCAAAAAATGCAGAACACAATTTTAATTGAACGTGCTTGTCAGTTGCGTAGCTAAAACGAACCAAACTAAAGGCCAACTCAAAACAAAGTTAAGCTAAAAGCTACTAGCATGTGCATACTGAAGGGAACAGCGTGTAGTGGCTTGAATCCATCTTTATGCTTCAGCAATGTCACTCAAGGAAAACTCTAGCTTCCATTACAACACCACTTACCACCTATGCATTGCATCACATGAACTGTTAGAGAAGCCATGTCATGAACAGTTGGAGTTCACAAGCTACATAAGTCAAAAGCTCTACACCTAAACAAGGCTTTCCTCGTTTTAACTTTGTTCAAGGCAACATCATTAACCCTTGGAAAACACTTAAACCAAATCTGATTTAAGAATTTACTGTTTGTGTGAAGTTAAGCTCACAACCAAAGTTAAGTGCTTCTACACCATTGTTGGCCCATGTTACAGGGTTGTTATTTTTGGGTTGGTACAGGCTTTTTTTGTACCTACCAGGCATTACCTAGCAAAAGGCCTATAATAAGTATTCATTATGCTTAAGGAAGAAGGGCTTTGAGTGACATCAGAACCATAACATGGCAAACACGTACATGTAAATGAGATATGAAAGACAACCACTTATAAATCACTCAGTTTTTATTAATCACATAGCCATTTCAAATTACAGTCGACCGAAGCCAAATTCCTTCACATTGAGAGGCCCAACAGATGCTTGCTCCCACCGTAGATCTATAGAGAACAGACAAGTAGTGAGAAACTTCCAAGACCATAATAAGAATAATTTGTAGTTAGTCCATGTGTTAACCCATACCTCCAAGAACCTGACCGCCTGCACTACTGCTGCTACAGGTCGAGTCACAGCAGCCACACACCTGATCAGATTCATCCACTGACACCCACCTGCCAAACAAAGACATAACCTCAATGATAAACAGCACCCTATTGACCCAGTGAGACTATTTGAGGGCAACATACCCATTAGGGGAGAACGAGCAAGCCTTTTGCTCAGGATTTGTTGGAGTGGCTACAGAAACCGCCTTCAAAATGCATGTGATGTAGACCTGCAAAGACAACAGGGTTCAGGTTTCCAAACAGCACACTGTTACGTACTCAAAACAAAGGCAATAACATACCAGCCCACTGTTCACTTCGTGGAACCTGAAAGCCTCCAGCTGAAACTGCAGCTTATCAATTTGAGTTCGAGGCAGGTAATGGAGCTCGAGCCGGTGAACTTGGCATCAACCAGGCACCTGGTGAAGAAACAAGATAAACACCCTGCAATACTTCCTAGGATGGGTAAATGGTCATGTCTTACCCATTATTCTCAATGAATGAGTATCTGGGGGAAGAGTTCACATCAGGGGACACAGTGGCCATGCAACTGTCCACAAACACACGGACAGGTACATGGTTGTACGTCTTCACAGAGGCCTCAATATTCACAATGTCACCCAGGAAGTACTGGTTTGAAGGTCTCTCAAACTGCCACTCATCTGTTTCAAGTGAAAAAATATATAAATAAGGTCCCCAAAATTAAGTTGAAACTACATTCAAAGCTAAACCTGTATAATACAAACCAGTCATAAGCTTGAGGGAGAAGACGAACCACTCTTCCGCAACCTTAGTAGCTGCATATGGTACCCAAGTGGGCACCAGTATATTGCTGCTCACATTATGCATTCTGTATATTATAGAAAACGTTGGTCACCGCAAACTGCCAAACCTTTTACTACACACACGTGAGCATAGAGCCATCTTGAACTCAGAACCTTACCTTGGATAGTGACACTCAATACTGACCACAGCAGCATTACTCCTGATCATAGGAACACCATTTGAAACCTCTTGGGGAGTATAGACCAGGCTGAAGGTATAAACAAGCTTATCTTCGGTCACCTAAAGAAACAAGAATGTTACTCAAGAATTATTCAGAAATAAACACTTTTGGTTAGAGGATCAGTCTTCTCACCGTTAACATGCTGCCACACCCATGCAGTTCTGATTCAAAGATAAGCACTTGAGCATTATTGTCCTCCCCTATTGGTCCACAGCCTCCCAGTGCAAAACCAGATGCCATTAGTTTTCCAGTCCCAAAGAAGTTCTCCATCACTTCCACATACACTGAATGTTCACCGCACTGAGCCCCTACACTATTGGGAGAAATAGGGTACCGCAGCTCAAAATGAATCTCTGGCTGTACCGGTTCTTCTGGCAGTCTTGGAAAGGTCCACATCAGTTTTTCCATCGGACCCTGCAAAAGTTGTTTAGACTGAACACCTACAGGATCTTGACCAGGCCTTCCACCAACCACACCAGGAGTCTGCATTGAAAACTGAGAAGGAAATCTCTGTGGCACAAGCATGGGGTTGTTGGTTTGGGGAAACTGAGGCATCCTGGTTTCACTCTGCTGAGGAACTTGCATGTGTGACCGAGGCCTAAATGTACGAGGTTTCTGAGTTTGAGCTGATCTTCCTCGCCATTGTGCATTAGATAAGCCAAATGCAAGCACAAGCACCAAGCCAAATCCAACTTGCCACAGCCCCATCATTGCTAAACATGAGTTTCCATGAAGCACCAGAAGCCCAGCATCAAAATTTATACATCTGGAAATCAGGATGGTTCCGCCCCTCTAGTGATTGGAGTAATGCTTCTCTAGACTTTTTCATTTACCTAATCAGCTTATAACAGGTGGATGTTGTTGGACATTTATTACGCAGATGGAAATCAGGATGTTGGTACTTTGTACTAAGAGCTACCCTTGCTTATTTTAACTAGGCCTAGTCAACACGTACACCAGTATTTTTATAGGCTGGAACCGAAAAGGCATACTTCCTTACTATATAGTTGGCAAAAAGCAGTAGGCGAACGAATAGTCCTAATCGTCTGTATTCACAAAATTGTAGGAGAGAAATACCCGGGTGGTGGACTATTTCTCGCGAGATTTGGAAGTGCGTATACTAATGTTGCGTCCGAATAGGCCTACTTATGTAGTAGAAGAAAACGGTACTTGAACAGAGTAGAATCTCCGAATCATCAGGATTCATAAAAGAGTAGGCGAGAAATTTGCAAATGCCTTGGCCCACGAAACAGTCTCAGCCGACTTTAATATACAATTAAGCATGTTGTTAATTATTGTTAAGCTAATGTAACATTAACATGGACCTTGCTTTGTTCTTAAATTGACCGTATTTTATATTGTGCCTTCTTTTAAATTCATAGAATTTAAATACAAATAATTAATATTTATCTTATTTTCAGCAGTTTATTTACGTTTGTGTTTAAATTTATATTTGCTCTTTACAATATTATAAATTGCTTGAATGTTTTTTAACTCACAGATATAACACAATACATGATAATTATTCACAAGATCATTTTAATCAGTTGATTTTAACAGATACACTTTGGCGCAATTCAACTTTCTAATCTCCTTTCATAAGCAAATAATTACAAAACACAAATAAGCCTTAACCAATTTGTTACAAAAATTTAATTACTTATTTATCCAAACGGAAAATGAAGATGCATTTAAAAATGGTGCAGTTTTATGGACAAGGAAAGAAAAGAACAGATGAGGAGAAAGTGAAATGTAAACCAGAGCGTGGTCGGATAACATTTGGATAACGTAGAATGCATATTAGAGCAGTATCTACGTCAGGGACATCAATCAGGCAGAATACAGACAAAAGAATAATAAGCAGCAGTTTACAGTCAAGCATTTTTCTGTTACGAAAAGAACATTCCATGGCATAATTATTTTTCACAATGGTAAGTGTGGATGGGCCTGTTCTTGCCTAAATTTAACAGTTGTTGCGATGGTCATTGTATCACATGGCTAATCACTGGCCCACACTCCAGTACAGTAGGTAACTTCAAACGTAAGTTGCCACCTGCCATTGAAAAGGAACTGAAGATGAATTTCGTCACATGATCACGTCTATATGGCTTAGGACGGCTGGATCGCATTCATAATACACTCATTCAGGCAAAACACTATGTACGCATTAAGCCCTCGTTAAGGAAGTACTTACTCAACAGGTACTCAATAGGTACTTCATTTCAGTATGCCATTTTGGATTAAGCTGGAGTTTTTCCTTCTTCGTTTAAATGTTCTGTGTGTAAGATTCAGAGGCCACTATTGGCGATGTAGGAAATTGCAATTAGAGAAGCTACAGTTCCCGTCACAGGACAAAAGGGTTCTGTAAATGATAGCGGCCATTATCGGTGGTGTTGATAATTGCAACCCACGTCTCAGGCCAACAACAGACTGAAGCTACGGACACAGGATAAAGATGTCATCGTCTGAGACAGCAGAGAGTAGCGTTAGCCAGTCAAGTGACAAGGTTTAATTGCCAAGATAAATAAGTTAAATTTACTAAATTAATTATAAACTCAAAATTGTATAGCGAATATTATTGTTACTTGTTAAACATTGTGTCAGTGAATTAATCAATTATATTTTGTCAATATTTCTATGCCACAGCCCAGTATAGATGACATAGATGTTTCTAAGCATAGTAAGGCATCAATAGCCACCACCATTGATCAATTGTATATACTCAAATCTCATAAAATCTTCTTTTACACTTCTTTGGGTGTTTGGGTTTTTTCCTGTGAATGATTAAATTACACATTTGTATGCAAATAAGCTAAGCAGTATTATAACATAACTTACACTCGATTTATGCAAATTATGAATGTAAGCATCATTAACTTGATTTGCACACAGCCATGTGACATGGAATTATAGTACAATTATAAATTGCTAAAATTTTACAAGGAAAAGAGTTACTTCTCTTGATGATCATGCCCACCTAGTAGCTGAGGCTATCGAACAAACAGTTCACTTACATAGCTGAATTTAGAAAAACTTACCGGTCAAGCAGAAAGCTGGCAACTTAGGCGTTGCTTTGAAAACACTTTTCTTACCATTTGGGAAAAGCCATACCGATGTTTATTGGGGTTTTCTGCCGTTTTTTGTCTCGACTTCGCCTGGCTGCATCGTGTTTTCTCTTTATGGACAAGACAAATTGACGCTCTGTCGGCTCTTGTGCAGAGTATGTGTGGTCCTCCATTAGCGCAAATTTAACTTCTTACTGCAACAAAGAACCGTTTCTATTTTTAATATAACACACGACTAGTGAATTTTGTTCTTGTTCTTCCTCTTTTTCTGCAGCTCCTTCTTTTCCGTGCGTATTTAATGTAGTGGCGTTGCAAGCTGCCTCAAAAACACAGCCAAAGAAGAACAACAGAGTCTGTGCATCCTCCGTTTTACGAAACGTGCTCAGTTTGTCCTTGTAGTGCTACTGTAGAAACATGGCGGTGCAATATGATGAATTACATGTTAGGGTGTGCCCGCTGTATTTGCACAAAAAAAGGGCTCAATCTAAGGTAATATAAACATTTTGGTTAATTTTGTAACATATTTCTACACCACTCAAAACATAGTTTTGTATTCTATATTACATTTTGGTCAATAAAGCCATAAAAATGTTACACACTGGACCTTTAAGAAAAACCCACGTCCACACGAAAACGCAAAAACACGCTATAAAGCGCTGTCAAAAGCTTGCCAAACCAACAGGTGGCAACATAATCCTAACCATAAAGCCGTGTTGGCCAATCAGAAGCCTGGAATCTGATGTCAAATTGGCCGGAGTTTTCAAAAAAGTTTGGTTTCAGTGACCGGGTACTGCGTTTGCGTGTGGACGAACGGCCAAACCGCATAGAAAAAGCTGCGGTTTTGAAAATACTTGTGTTCGTGTGGACAGGGCCTAGACCTGTCAAGTTAAAACACAACCAACCGTAAAGCATAGCTGCACTTGTTTTTGTGTTTCTTGTACTTTTTATGAACTCACACACAGATTTATACTCTAGAAAGTGTATAAAATAATAAAGCTTAAAAAACCGAACAGATTTTTCACAGGGACCATGATCAAAACAGTTCAAACAATTTTTTATGAATTTATCATTTTTCCTGCCCATTCCAATTCAGAATCAGAAGAGCTTTATTTCCAAGTACCAATTGTCCTATGTGAGGTAAATTCGCACTTCTCCGCCTTGACATAAAGCTGGTTCATGAGTAAGCGATGAAGGACCCGCCTAACGTGCTGGGTATGTACCTGGAGAGAGGGGGAAAATATTAGAATGTCATCCAAGTACAAGAATACAAACTTATTTAACATGTCTCCCAGCACGCTATTGAAGAGGCCCTGGTAGACGGCGGGAGCATTGGTGAGTCCGAAAGGAAGATCCCGATATTCGTAATGTCCCAAAGGTGTATTAAAGGCCGTCTTCCACTCATTGCCCTTCTGAATACAGTCGAGATGTTAGGGGTTGCGGAGGTCTATCATGGTAAAGACCCGGCCTCCCTGTAAGAGTTCAAAGGCAGAAGACATGAGAAGTAAGGAGTACCTATTCTTAGCAGTAATGTCATTCAAACCTCGATAATCAATACAAGGGTGTAGGGAGCCACCCTTCTTCCTCGACGAAGAAGAACCCCGCACCCGCAGGGGAAGACAAGGGGCGGATAAGACCTGTCAAAAGGGACTCCTGAATGTACTTGTCCATGGCCTCTCTTTCAGGACCGGAGAAGGAGTACAGACGACCCTTAGGCGGAGTGCCCAGGAGCGATGCGGAGGAAGAGAAGTGGCCCGGGCCTTGCTGAAGACCGCACCGAGATCGTGGTACTCCACCGGAACACCGATCAGGTCAGGGGTAGAGAACAGTGTTCGTTCCTCTGTGAGAGGTAAATCCCACTGAGATTCGTAGAGAAGGAGCAACCGAATGAGTCCACCGCAAAAGTTCAGAGTCTGTTCCTGAGATTTCCGGCGGCAGAAAGCCAGCCGAAATGGTTGTAAATCCAAGACGCGGAAGCTCTCTAAATCGGTGATCCACAAGGCAGACAATTCGCTCGGGCTGGGTAAATCCACAAAACGAAACAGTCACTCGAATGCAAAGTTCCACAAGACAGGTTAATCAATCGAACTGGATAATCCACAAGGAAAGAATCACTTCAACAGGGTAATTCCACAAGGTAGGAATCACTCGAACCTGTAAAGGGTCCGTGAGGCTAGGATCACTCGCGACAAGTCCACCCGATGAGTTCCTTCCACCAGTCACTGAAGGCGAAGTCGATCCCCGAACAGAACTGGTGGATGGAGAACTAGTTTTCGACACACTAGTACTTCGAAACAGTGTTCCGGAGCATTGCTTGAAATGAGTCCGTCACGTGACCTGTGGAAACGAAGATTCGTTACCTCACAGACACATCATGCAGGGATCAAACTCAAAGTGTTAAATAATGTATTGCTAATTAAAGTACCACAATTGAAAACAATGACATGTTAATGTCTGTTGTCAAAAAGTAAATTGCAGGTTAAACACTGTTCCCAAAAAGTATAAAAGTGTTTCCTCAACCACAAACTGGTTTCCTGCTAGTACAACGCCGTCCTCGGTTTTCTGCAGCTTACAAGTGTGGTTAGACGTGTGTTTGATCTTGAAATTGAGAATGCACGCAAGAGACCCCGTTCTCTTCAGTCTCGACACTGATAATAAAGTTTTCCTGTAGCTCAGTGGTAAGAGCATTGCGTTAACAATGCAGGGTTCTGGGCTCGATCCCAGGGGATTGCACATACTTAGAAACAAATGTATAGGATAATGCAATGTAAGTCGCTAAAAGCGTCTGCCAAATGCATAAATGTAATGTAAATGTAAAGTGTCATGTCTGATATGCGAGCAAACGTTGTCTTATTCTAATAATACATTGTCAATGCTTCATCACCTATGTTCCAAACATCCAAACGCTCTGGGCACAGATACTCAAACAACAGAGCACCAGTCTGCACCATCTGGAGAAGGTAAAATACATGTTATTAATTATAAAGAAATTTCCTTTGGGACAGTAAAGACTATCTATTTCCTTCAACAAGTAAGCAATAAAGTAATTAAAATGCAAGAAAAGTCACCCGTTGTGAGTTTAGATTTGCAAATTCTATTCCATTTTTTATGTCTTGTAATAGACTACACTGTTTAAGAACACACAGTATTTTAGTATCCATTAGTTTGGTGGGTTAATCTATTCTATTTAAGGTTTGCAGGCTATGTTGGATTTAAGGCCAACACCAACCAAACACTTAAAAATTGTGTCCACATTGCTGTATTGCCACAGATAGCTGTATTTTTTGAGGGGTATCTATCTGGGGGTCACATGCCCCTACACTGACAGCAACATAGTACTGGGCTCAGTGGTGCTGGGAGTATCAAGGTTTCCCAAATCACATACAGCTGACAACATCAAAGAGGCTCAGCGTCACGTGACCGACACAACAGTGACAGAGGATTGGACAGACAACATAGGGAGTGCTAGACCCGAGACCTGACAGCATGAATCAAGCCAACAAAAATGTATAGATTTTGGGCCAAATTAACAAAACATTTTGTCTTAGCACTAGGAGTTCTCCTAAATAGCAGTAAAATTTTTAGTTAAGAGTTTCCTCTTAAAACCTTTTCACAAAGCTGCAGAGAGAAAGGGCAGGTTAACCTCATTACTTTGGACGTCAGACTTACTAATACCCACAGCAATTGGCTCATGAGGGTTTCTCTCAGTGATTTAATCATAGAAATATGTAAACCAAGGTATCATGCTGCCACATTCAAATAAAGATTTTAAAATAAATATGTTGACATATTCAAATAAAAACTGTAAAATTTAAAGTTGCTATATGCAGATTTTAAAAGATTTAAAAATTATACGTTCAGTAAACTGTCTGCCTCACATGTAACTTATTTTAGCACTAAAGCACTTGTGAAATACAATTAAAATAAAGATTTACGAGTCCTATAATTTGGACTGACACGTTTACTATTTTAAATAAATCTGCAAATTAGGGGCTACATTTTGGCTTTAAGATACGTTTGACACTGTCAATGGAAAGGAAAGCTCTCGGCCTGTAGTTTTCAAATCCTTTTTCCGTTTTGTGACACGTCAAAGTAGTGAGGATTACTTTAGAAAATGTTATAGACTCACAGGCAGGCTAAAGTGTTTTTTTACATCACAATGACCCTAATATCCTACACAAAACCTTAAAATTGTGTCAGAGTCTATACAGGCTCGGTTATGACAGCCAAGAACACTGTATCGAAGACACAAGCTGCCAAGCAAGGTATGAGAGATAAGTGAAAAGTGCTCTCAATCTGCACCAGTAACAGCACCACCAGAGTTTGCTGAGTTGCAGGTTTAAGCCGTGTGTCCACCAAGGCGTTTACGCCTGTGGCCGATGTTTTTTTCAATTCTTTTCAACGGAAACGCCCTGCTTTTAGAAAAAGGCATCAGCTGACGGTCTCTTTACGCGCTCAGCACCAGTGCTCTGTGTTTTTCCAACGCTCAGCGGCAGCGTTCGACCATGCTCCCTGAGTTGAAAAATGCTCAACATGGAGCGTTTTGCTGCGCCTGCAGCAGGCGTTTTCAGCTGCGTAAAAGCACCTTAGCATTAGCCAGCACTTTAAGCTTTGATCTAATGTCAGAAGCTCTGGCTCCTGGTATACATTCAACTATGGTGGCTGGCGCCTCTATTTCCGCGTTCCATAAAATAGAATCACCGATAACCAGGGTGCTTGTAGTCTCAGCCTCAGACGTCACGCTCACGGACCATATGATGCATGAGCTATATGGGGAGTCTGCAGACCTGGAGCATGCAGCTTTGCGCCCCCAAGCAGCTTTGCGCCCCTGCTGTTCCTTATTTCTCCAGTAGGGGGAGCATGCAGTTTTACGCCCCTGCAGTATAATTCATACAAGTTCAAAGAGATTTATTTTTCTAAAACTTTTTGAAAAGAAATATGAAAATGAGTAAGAGATATCGAGTTGGCATACACGTGGTTACCTAAGGTTGATCCAGACACAACATTGACCCGGTCGCCAATAAGTATTAATTGTATTGTCTTTGAGTTTAAATTAGACACACAGTTGTGTGTGTTAAGATGTTTAAATTAATTCATAACAATATCAATTAATCGTTAAAAAACTATGCATGTTGTGCCATTTCTTAGTAAGAAAAACGATTATTTACCATACCTCTAACTCGCGAAAGACGACAAAGTTATCTGTTAGGTCTGTTCTGGTGGTTCATAATGAACAGCGAACCCCTAGTGGAAAAATAAGGAACAACAGGGTCCTAAAACTGCATGGGGCGTAAAACTGCCTGGGGCGTAAAACTGCATGCTCCAGGTCTGCAGACTCCCCCTTCTCTGCATGAGAGACACTTTTTCTGGAAACACTTCAGCACGTTCAAAGTCATCATCTGATTGGTTGAATTTCACAGGATTAATGGGAGACATGTGGGTCGCGTTCTTTAACGATCCGCCTGGAATCAACACAAAGCCATCTGATCTAACAAGTATGCTGTCGTGTTTACAACAGTTGGTATAAGAATTCATCACGATCGACTAAACGCTTAATTCTTAAAAGTATGTGAGGTTCACAGCAATTAACTTATAAATATGATGAGTATAGGGTAGGGTAATCATCATGTGGATTGTTGCATTAAATGTAAATTATGGACTTAGCATAATTCGTTAATTTTGTGGCATTTAGTCAAGTTTTAACAGATATGTAGGATTGGAAGATTGTGGACAGAGATATGTGCATTCTGACAATGTAAATAACAGCCAAAAACAACAGTACGCTAAAACAGTCAAAAACAAGGCAATCACATTTTTAAGTAATCATTATGGAATTTCCACATCCCTGGTTAACCTTGAATAAGTTCATTCTTGTTTGTGATGCGCTGGCAGGCGATTTTTATGTGGCAAGCAGTAATCTAAGCCAAACACTGGAATGACATCGAAAGAATACCAAACTCCTGTAAAGGTGTTAGATCTTTCCCCTACTTGGGCCCTAAACTTTGGAATGACCTTCCCAGCCATGTTCAGGTTTTAGACTTCAAGTGTGTCTGAACTACAAGCTCACCTGTTCAAATGAACCTCGAGCTAATTTATTTCCTTACCATATTTATCCCGTAATAGTTAGCTCAGGGATCTCCAACCCTACTGCTGGGGAGATACTGTCCTGCAGAATGCAGCTCCATCCCTGCGACCCTGATCTTGTTTGATTGAGGTTGGAGCTGAAATCTTTAGGATGGGGTCAGATGTTAAAAGCAAATGAACAGTAAGTGAACACAAGGTGACCTGTGTTTTATTAAGATAGCAAATCATCCAGGACTTTTGTAATAAATAGAATGGTTTGGCTTTAAATAGACTTTATTTACACAAACATTTTAGTAATAAATACCTTTGTTTTTGACAACATATTGATGTATTAAGATGGATGCTTTCAGAATAAAAGCAGAGAACACAAAATAAACGAGAAAATAAATGAATGCAAAATTATGTAAAGTCATGAAATAATTGTAGCACACGCACATATTGTCACTTAAATACGTGGACAAACAAGAAGGCTTTAAAACAATACAAGATGTATAAATGGCTATGTAGGTGAAACAATTATGTAAATGTTGTATTTACAAACAACAAATATAAGCATTAGTGTGTGCTGAGATAAGTAGTTTCAGTAGCTCTCATTTAGTGGGTCCAGCCCACCATGGAGTGAAATCGTTTTGTTTTTGGAGTTTTGATTTAAAATGTGAACATTGTCATAAATAATAGATTCCTGACCAACTCTGTCCTTATTTTGATTAATTTGTAGTTGTTTAAACAGAACATTTTCAGAAACAGATTTTCAGAAAGAAAGCAACATGATCTTTTAAACCTGCCTTGCTTGATTGCTGTGTTCTTTAGGAGACCAAATAGTTATAAGGGTCCTACCATCCAACGGGGCAAAGAAAGGGTACAGCTTCTCATTAAAGTGTCCTGTGAAGGTGTAAATGTGAGACTTGCTCTCTGCATTGTAAAAAGAAATCTGTCCCTCCTCATAATCAACGTAGATCCCTAACTTCCGGGGGACTAGAGTAAGCGGCAGGGGCGTTTCGGGATTGGTGCAGGCAAAGAACTGTCTGGTGCTACGCCACAGGGCCCAATAACCATTAGATGAATTCATTGGAAAGCGGCCGTGTCTCTTCGAGGAAGCAGTTGTCACCCCCACTCTCCAATAACCGTTGTTTGCAATTTCAAGTTCCCAGTAATGGCGGCCACACATGTAGCCTTCCCAGCCTAGGACGCAGGGCCAACTGTCAAAGCGTTGAGGGCCGTAGGGCACATCAGCTTCGCTTAGACCCTCCTGAACCTTCTTTTGGTCATCAGACATTTGCAACCAGGGGTGGTTTGTCACGGGATCAAGAGTTACATCAGCTGTTCGTGAGAAAGAGACACAGAGTTCAGAACTGACACTATGGGATGCTGGAAGGGGGGTGAGTATATTTAAGCATTAATCCTACCTGCTGCGCTGACAATCCAGCTCCAAACTAAATGAGAAATACAAATTAATTTTTTTCTGTAATATGACCATAGTTTTACATACATCAGATATACAAGAAATGGGTAAAAAAAACTGAAAATGATACCTGAATTTGGGATGTATCGTGGCATGCCTGTTTGAGAAAAGAGAATCATGGCATTAGTGATGAGTGTCGGTTTCGTTAGTGCAGTGTCACATTTTGTAAAATGGTGATAGAAGACATAATGAAACACATGAGTTACAATTAGGATCTCTTACCAGCTTTCCAGGTGCGCTGTTTAGCTGAAAGCCACAGGTGAGGAACAATACTCTACAATACATACAGAAAACACATAATCAACAGCTAGCAAAAACATATTGTTATAAACCTGTATATCATATACATATTAGGGTTGTTTCGATACTGTCGTGTATTGACGATACGCAGACACATCGGTGACAGCTGATTCCTAAGACGAGTGTTGCAAATTAATATTACAAACGCGCATTGCGCATTTCCACGCGCCAGAGATAGTTTGTAATGTGCGGACTTTGAGTTTTCCGCGCACGCGAGAGCTTGTGTTCCGCGCGGCTTGTTCTGTTCATCGCGCAAGAGAGAGTTTGCAATGTGCGGGGTTTCAGTTTTCCGCGCACGGGAGAGCTTGTGATGCTAATGTGCGGACTTTGAGTTTTCCGCGCACGCGAGAGCTTTGTGTTCCGCGCGGCTTGTTCTGTTCATCGCGCCAGAGAGAGTTTGCAATGAGCGGGGTTTGAGTTTTTCGCGCACGCGGGAGCTTGTGTTCCGCGCGGCTTGTTCTGTTCATCGCGCCAGAGAGAGTTTGTAATGCGCGGGCTTTGAGTTTTCCACGCACAAGAGAGTCTGTGCATCGAGTTTTTCCTTGCAGGAATTTCTATTCGCGTGAGGGTTTAAAACCAGAACGCGAATTGTTCCCGTTTGTCAATCAAGTTATAACAGCGCACGCGGGCGCCGACGCATTTGGATTACTGTTAGTGACTTACAGCAATAGTTTACTTTCTCTCGTTTAAAGGTTGCGGTGGGCAGTAACAATGTTGCCAACTGCACTGAGCTCACACTCTTATAGAATGCTACTTGCAGTCACACACGAGCATTTTCTTGCCACGTAAGCTTCTGTTTTTGTCCACAAATCCAGCTCGGCATTGATAAATGCGTAAATTGCCCCGCCCCTCGATACTATCGTGTATCGGCGATCAACGGGCTGGCGATAGAACGATCTGACTATAGAGAATATTGCCCAATACATATGGGCCAATGACATGACATGCATATTTTTGTGTCCAGTGGCATTTTCCCCTTCTAAAATGATTTCAACTTTATTCTATAGAACCTATTCAGTTTAAATACAGTTTCAGTATTTGTAAATAATAAATACGATGTTTTGGTATCTTAAACCTGTAAATTGGCAGGATGTGCAACTGTCCAAACAAATGAGCAGATTAAGACAGACTTTAAATATGGTGTTTACAATATTAAAATCAAAATAAGACACTATTTTATTATTTGAAACCTATCTAATGAAGAAATTTGTACACATTTCCGTTTAAAGATGTTGAAATAACTGAAAAATGTTTGTCCAACAATTTGGATGTTCTTGAAATGTCAGGGTGGTACAACCACAAACAAGGGTCTTTCATTAAGAAGTGAACAAGCAGTAACAGTAAACATGATATTTCATCATCCAGAAGAACCCAAGAGATCATTCCGGCTGAATGAAAATGTTTGTAGATTTCTCTCAAATACTGTAAAATAGCTGCTTTCATGTAATTGGTTGGCTGGTGTCAGGTGGTCAAATAATGTCAAACAGGGAAAACGTTATTTGATCAAACACCTGTTAGTAGTAGATAAAAAAAAACTATGAACTTGGTAGCACAGGATAGGTGATGTTGTAGAAGCGAATGTGCCGAAAGCTTATTTTGTCATTGACTCATGGAGGTTACAATAGCACAACACACATGACATGTCAGAGACATTAAAAATGTCATTCTTCATGTAATTCTAAACCACGCTGAGCCTTTGATACTCCCTATTGAACTCTGCTCTTTACACAACCGGAATGAAATCAGCTTCCCTCTCGTCCATAAAGTTGTATCAGCACTATTATATCTCATCTTAAATAAGGTTTTATAGCTTCACCATTGTCCCTGATAAGGACAGCGCATGATTAGACATTTTTTATCTGGACTTAAGTGTGCTATTGTTTATTACGTTTATAAATGTAGTTTTATGATTTCTTATATGTTAAATATTGTGAAACACCATACATTTCAATGGGAAACTGCATTCATGGTCTTCTCACCGTGCTATCTTCTTTCAACAAGCTCCAAGTGATGAACTCCAGTAGTGGCATGAGGCAAATCAATCTCTTCTTCCTCAGTCCTAGAAGACGAAGCATCTGCGCCAGCTCATCTCCCAGCACTCCACAGCTCTGCGTTCAAACAAGGCAAACACTGTCGTGATGAATCCACATATAAATCAAAACAGTAATAATTTCACTACTTTTGTGTGTGGAGGTTTCTAACACACAAATTGCAAAAAAGCTCAGAGGAAAAAAGACCCGTTTATATTGAATGTGGTTTAAGAACCATTTCCTCACCTCAACACAACAGCGTCCCCTACAGCCCAAACATATTTATACAAAATATCTTAGGGACAGACACAGGTAAACGTTCAAGTACACTCAAAACAAACAATAAAACATAATTAACGGTGCATTTTCCAACGTTGTTAAAGTTGCCATTTAACAAGATGTGAAGAAAACGGAGATTATGGGGTCAGCAAATAAAATGTATATGAATTAGTAACACGCTCCATTTGTAATAGCATAAGAAGACGTGTTTTGTGATTCATTAAACAAAAAGAAAGTTATAAAATCCTCGAATTAATATCTCACCTCGGATACACTTTGTAGCTCTTTGGCCCACTCCATGATCCTCTTATCCACCGCCTCATTTGGGTCAACATCCAGCTTTGTTTCCTCCTTTTCTTCCTGATCAAACCTCTCCTTCATCCATAGGTGATCTTTAGACAGCTGAAATGTAAACCGGCACATAAACCATTGAGTTGGACATGTTTTTTTATATGATTTTAGTTAGTCACTGTATACCGAATCATTTTTACAGTATTTGTGAAATAAGTAAAATCATGGAAAATCCAACAAGAAAAATACAGGCTGTGATTTGTGTTTTCCACTTCAAATTGATTGGATAAACGTAAATGTTTCATTTTGACTGACAGTTGTAGGGGAGGAGTTAACGGATGCTCTGCCCAAGCTGTCAAACTGATGTCATCAGAGAAGATCGCCGCTAGAGGCCGTATGTGCATTTTCAGAACTGAAGATCATTAAAGACGATGTGCAACAGTGTTTTACGCATTCTGACTTCTTTACAATGTTAAACTCATTGATGGTCTCATGATTGACATGGTCAACTTGTCATAAAACGAGTTGGATGTATGACTTTAGTAATTCTGTGCTCGATAAACTCCCCCAGCGTTCGTATATGTTTCTGAAAGTTTTTTCTGAACATTAAAATCCGTTTCGTAACAACTTTTCTTAGTCCCTTATTGGACAATTCTCTCGGAAAAGCACGCCCACGCGTCAACCCGCCAGAAGAAAGAGCAAACCCACGCGTCAACCAAGGAGAGCGGGAGGAGGAGCATGCGCACACGTCAACCAGATGGAGCAAGAGAGAGAGAGCACTGGATCCACGAAGTTCAGCTGTGTTTCTTTGTTCACTGCATTTCGGTGTGGAATGTTATATAAGCGGGGGATATAACGCTGGATTTGGAGATCGTTTGAAACTGATAGATGGAGCAGGATATGAACCGCATGTGGTAAGCGAAACTGAGTCAGTTGTCTGTGTTTTGTTGGCAATGGATGCGCACTTGCTTTAGTTCCGCATCAACCTCATTTTTAAGCATGTCTCCACCTTGTCTACACTCTGAAGTTCATTGGCCCATTGCAGAATCAGCTTGCGGCTCTCTTCAAGACTGCGCTCAGTTTTGGGGTCAGTCTGCTCATCTGCCCATCTGCTGCACCCTTCACCAGCATCATTCTCCTCCTGTGAATCACACAATGACATGCTTTTAATCGACTTTCCAATGTTAAAAAAAGTAATTGGCAGATCTTGTTGATATATTCAACTTTGTTGTTCTAAGGGGAGTAGGGTATCCAGTAGCGTAGTTTGGGGCCTGACTAGTTGTTAAACGCTCAATGGAAGACGGAAAGAAAGTTGGCAAAATCCTGTTGAAATTTTTAGAATATTTCTTGTGACAAGAATAATCTTTATGTACGACAGGTGTTTATTTTACAAGTTATAACCCACCTCATCACATAGACTGTGCAACACTTACTGTTGCTAGTGTGATTTTGTCACAGTGGTTTGTCAGTCTCGATGTTCTTAGATGTGGACTCTATCCAAACAGAGATATGCATTGTCAATATCAGTGACCCTGAGATCCATAAAATGCGTCAATCCCCTTTTAAATAAACTGGTGCACAAGTACACGTCCCTCATGGCAACGCTTATCATATTACAGTATGGGTTATAAAACCCAAAGGTTTCCTTCAAGTCTGCACGCATGCTAGGAAATTAATAATCGCTTGTCATTTGACATGAGAATTGATTGAAAGGACTGTCAATCACATATACAACATGTATTTTATTCCCATACATATTAAATATGCCAGACTGGTAAAACACCGCACAAGACATGCCAAGATTATACCGGTCTTTAAATGCAAGGACCAGGGTGAGACAAAATGACTTGATAATCCAAGTAATGAACACTTAATTCACTAAAGCACTCGATGTACATTATTATAGGTCAAGTTCAGGTTTTAAACAGAATGTATTACTTAAAACAATAGAAAAACATACACAAAGACACATAATATACATAATACAAATATGTTGTACCTTGCAGACTTGTGCCACCTGTTGCTTCCAATGGCTGATGAATCTGATGCACTCTTGCAAACTACGGAGGTCCTTTAAGCCCATGCTGATGTTGCCTTTGCTAAAAAAATCCAATAAATAACCAAGTCTGTGAAATACAAGTTACGCGTATAACCCAAAACGGATCTACCTTTCATTATAATATAATTCTTTGACTACAATTTAACAAAGCATCAGTGAAGTCAGTGGTTACCTGTGAACGGGCTGTGGTGACGCTGAAGTTTTTGAAGGGGCTGCTCGGAGCAGAGCTGTGGACCTGAACGTCTGCTTCAGGTAGCGTCCAGCGCACTGCACCAATGGAGTGACTCTGCATCTCAAAGTGGGTCCCTTCTGTAGAGGAACAGTGAAGGTGAAGAGTTATAACTAGGGATGGGTATCGTTAAGATTTTAACGGTACTACTACTCTTATCGATACTGCTTATCGGTCCGGTACTTTAACGGTTTTCCTATCGGTGCTTTTTTGGATATATTTTTTTAGAAAATATAGTATTTATGAATAGAATAACACAGTTTTATTTTCTGCAATGTAAAATCAAACCAGCAGTATCAAAAGTGGGTTGGTTCCTCATAGCTACCTGCAACGAATATTTTTTATATTTAAATGTGTATTTTAATGGACAGATTTTTATGTTTGTCCTATGTATGTAAGTAAAGAGACAAATTATTAAACTCTCGGTGTTATCAAATAGGCCTATTGTTTGGGCTGATTTATTTATCATTACATAAACGAGTAGAAAATGTGATGTCACATCATTTAATCCAATTGAAATTAGACCCTCGCGAATAGATATAGTTGCGCGCATGTCTCATCTGTTTTGGAAGACGCGCGCATGGAGACTCGCGAGCATGACTCTGCTTGAGAGAGACAGTCCGTGCGTGTTTGTGATGTTAAAACAGCTCATCCGTTTAGTTTTGGGGACGCGCTGTTTTGGTAACGCGAAAGGGAGACGGACAAGAGTTTCAAAAGCATTCAAACACAGGCTGCGCGCGCTCGTGAAATTTAAACAGCTCATCTGTTTAGTTTGAGCGACGCCATGTTTGTGTAGACGCGCTGCGGGGAGCTGTCTGCGCGTGTCGCGTGTTTCTCCGGTACCGAAAGCAGAACCGATAAGGGCGGAGCTTATCGATACTCCGGTCTTTCATAATTTAGCACCGAGTAGCTTTTAGTACCGGGTTTCGGTACCCATCCCTAGTTATAACTGATTATGCATTTACAGTCAAATGAATACCCGACTGATAAAAAAAGAAGTACATGTCATACAATGCTGTAAGTGTTTCTTTGTGCTTTATAATTAAAACAGATGAGAAAAAATCATATAATAGGGAAGGAAAGCACACAAAAACAACTACTGTGATTTATTTACATTTAGTCATTTAGCAGACGCTTTTATCCAAAGCGACTTACAAAGAGTTTAAGGAGCAATAAGCGATATGACATACAGGAGCCATAATACAGTAGGTGCCAATACAAAGTTACTGGTTTCAACAAAAGCTAGACCACTACCTGTTGAGAGAAAATATTAGTGTGTTTTTATCAAGTATTTATGCAGGCAGTAAATATATAAACACAATACTGAAATATTGTTATGTATGTGCTCAAAACAATGTTTAATATTGTTATTTAAGCTTTATATTAAAAATGTATTGTCTGCAAATACTGCTGAGTAATTGCAGTAAATTATTAAAATACAGTAAGTACAGTCAGTGTAATGTTTAATTTATGGCAATCATCTGAAAGGGTCATACTTAGAGTTTTCGCCTTCAGGATGCTCTTCATCTTGTGTGGCTTTTCCTGTTCTCCTATAGGAGGAAGATTTGTAAATAAAACATATTTTCCAACCACAATAACATCCATGCATGTGAACAAAAATAAAAAATTATTGTTATTATTATTTACATCAACAATGCATTTAATGCTTGTCATCAAATGTTTTTAAATGCATTTACAATGTGATGCTGATTGCTGTGAAAACTGTAAAAACAGAATAAATGAGATTTACCAAGGATGAAAGATCTGGATACGAGTCAAACGCTTGAGGCATTTGTTAGAACTGAGCGTTGAAGAGTTCTCACACTTTGTTTTACCTCACTGCCAACGTGGTCTGAACTTTATACCCGATTTATTACTGTTGTAAAACTCTATGAGGAAGAAGCCAGGTAAGCTGTTCATGACAGCGGTCATCGTCTCTCCCAGCATCAGAAAGACAGTAAAATAGATTCCAGTAAATAAAGATCATTTGCAGCAAAAGTCACCAAAGACAATGTTTTGTTATCTAAAAACGAGTTTATGTGATATTTATTTAAATTTTAGATAATATTAATGAAGTAATATCTTTAGTTTTTGTTAGCCAGCTAGATAGTATATGAGTGCTTGCCCTGCCTATTGCTGACTGTAAATAGGTTAGACAACTATGAATTAACGTAATACTGTACAAATGTCAGTGACTTTAACGGTTAAGGATGATTTAATACAATGGTAAAATCTATAAGATTGGGCTAGTGTGGATCATCTCCAAACTATTTATGAAAAACATTTAAAAAATATGTGGGATGTTTGCTCTAGATTTTATACTCCATAATGTCACCTTACACTTGGATGGAAAGAGAAAAACACACCATAAAGAAAATTAAAGATGAATTTGACTGATAGAATTATTTTGACATTTTAATGTCACATATAATATTCTTTTGGCCACCATAACTGTGCAGTGAAATTACGATATTGTGAAAACACTATAAAAAGAATACTGTAGTTAATTATTCTGTTATGTATATATATTTCAAAGTAGACTTCATTTAAATTATGTATTATTTTGTTATGATATAAAGTTCACTTAAACATCAATCAGTCACTACAAATCAGAGTCATACATTGCCATTATTTTAATCTAAAGTTGGCAATGGTTGGATTCTCGTGCGAAGCAAATGTTTGTGTAAATATGAGCTAATATAAACCATGTTAACAACAGTGATAAATTATCTCTCTTTCCCGATAAGATGCAATAACCGATAACTGCTGTTAGGTGACGTCCTTCTGTGTCATCTTCAGTGTCGTTTTATCTATAGAGGATTCAAAGCTAGGAATGTTTGTCATAAAATAAATCCCAGAATACTTTCCTCTGTTGTTGCGCTTACATTTTTATTCCCATGCTGTAGTTCCATAAACAAAATGAGTAAAAAAATGTTTACACAGGGTTTGCGAAAAAGCATATTGGCTTGAAAACTGGTTTGTAACATTATTTTGTAAGTACAATTGAGATCTTAGGGGTTTGTGGTTAGTAGGGTTGTAACAGACTTGACTGTCTCAATCAAAAAAAAGAACAATTAAAAACTCTTTAAAATGTGTATTCATGTAATATAAACAGCCTTTTAAAGTAAAAATGTTAGCAAATGCCAAAGCCTGTATGCATTACTGCAACTCTCCTTGAATAAATCCTGATCCTATATTTAATAAAACTGTACATATGTATATAATGTAACATCTCTGTGTCTTTATTTTAGTCAATTGCATGTCTCTCTTTGATAACTGGTTGAAAAAGGTTCATTCTTGGATTATGCATTGCAAAAGGGGTTTTTAATTCCAATTTTGGAAAAACTGTTTGAAGATAACAGTCTCTCTGCCCTGCGGCAAAATCTCCACCTGTATGACAAACAGAAAAGGATTAGAAAGACAATATTTATGAAATTCAAATTTAAAGTATAAATAAATGTTATATTTATATGATACAAGTTATTAAATCACCCAGATTTGTACATGTTTTAACATTACTTTTAAAATGTATTTGTTCCAGCCAACAAACAACCAAACATTGACCCAATGGAAGTGGTGCGACATCTGGGATGGACTGTACGTATATTTAGGGGAAGTGTCTAAAACTTGTTTTTGCTTCTCTCTTTGGTGCAGTTAGTGGACATAAATTATTTTACAATACCTATAAGAAACATATGATGAATTTTACAAACCTGTGTTTTCATCTTGGGGTAATTCATTTGACTAATAAAATCATCTGCCATCTTCAGAGCGGCTCTCTTCTCTTCTGCATTAGCTCCACTACCTGTTAAATACAAAAACACCATTTCAATTACATTTTTAAAGACTGGAAAAAGACAAACCCATACTTTTAATAATTATTAAATTAGAAATCATGAAATTAGAATAAAATACCCCAACAGAAGCAAGCAATTCAACTTTAACATGAAACCTCCAAGTTCTCATTATGAAAATGAGTATTTTTCTTACCTTTCCAAACAAAGATCTTTCCATTGGCCCCATTGTCCAGGATAAAGCAGTCATCACGTACGAGCAAGTCCTTGGCAAATGGACTTTTTTCGGACACCTTAGTCAACTTCATTGAGCCTGTTGCATCTGAAACCTGCAAATCAGAATTTTGGGAACATTTATAGCATAGAAAACCATATGTAAAGAAATGCAAAGAAGAACTAGTATGGATGACACTCCTGATACACAGCAAGTCTCTGCCAGTTATCTGAAAAAGTATTTACGGTTAGGTAAAGACACACAAGCCTCACACATCATTATAAGCACCTTGTAGAGCGATGCGGAGTTTGATGCATCTGCTTGGCTGTCTTCTTCTGGAGTGCTCTCTTTGAGCTCTGGCTTTGGTCCGAGAACCTGTTGGTTAGTTTCAACAGAAGACAGATAGGAAAATAAAAAAAAACTGTTAGTCATGGTCATCATGGTGTCTATGAATTTAGTTTTGCCTTAAATAAAATTAGTTTTGGGAAGCAAGCCGAAAGACAAAACAAGCGTCAAGTTATAAAAATAATAGAAAAGCAGAATTCAACAACAGATTATTATTCCACAATACACTGACCTGTAGCATCTCCTGGGTTTCTTCTCCTTCATTGATGTTAGTGATCTGAGCTTTGCCGTGTCTATCTGTGTCCCTTATAAGAGTGGCAATCTCCCTCACCTTTTGCTTCTCAAAGATGTTTGCCTGAGAGCCGATCCACGACACAATCGTCTGGAAAAGACGAGCATACACACCCTTCAAACTATGTATGTTACTGTTGTACAGACATAATCAGCGCAATCGCTAAACATTAAAATGATATATACACATACTGTATATACATAAAGACATACATAGAGACACACAACCAATTTAAGGCTCACACGCATGCACATACACACACCTCGCCGAGGTCGAGTATGAAACAGTCTCCTTTGTTAAAGCTCTGCCAGCTGAGTTCCACTTCCTTGGCTCTGATGTTTCGTTTCCCTTTGATCTGATATAATCTCTGAATAGGACCAGATCCAGATTGTGCTCTCCGAAAGCCAGACTCAACACCTCCCTCCTGTGAGAGACAAACGAAAGTACTTGACAAGAGAAATTCACACACGGTTTAAAACATATTTTGCATTAAAGCATTTGAATAGTATCTGTTCTACTGAATAAAGTAAGTAAACCATGCATTTATTAGCCCATTTGTGTCTCATTCCTTATTTGTCAAAAGGTGACACTTGTAAAAAAAATTAAATTGCTCATCAGAGTGAAATTGCAAATTAAAATATACTCTGGTAGTCAAAGATTACAATTCAGCGGGTAAAGTGTATAAAATGACCATCATAACAGCAGTCATCTGTCAGGTGATATAACTTCTTTTAATTACACATTAAGCTTTTCACAATTCCCCTTCAAAAAGAGAAACCAGTAACTTGACAATGCTTAAGGTAACCGCAAGGTAAATGGTATAGATTACAACACGTATTTGCTTTCATCTGCTTACTCACGGATCTAATAATGAAAATAAAGACTCCATAGTTATATATTAAACGTGGCATTTTCCTACAAGGGTACTGGAAACACATTCTAGAAAAAAAAACATTTTCTACATTCATTTGATTTTTCTTTAAAAATAGTTTTCCAGTTGCAAAATCTGTAAACAGAGTAACAACATCAGTTTTAATTCAATATCAAATTCTGGATGTGTAACAAGTTTGCTGTCTGTTATTTTGTAATGTTCTCTAGTTCCTGTTTCCAGTTCCAACATTGATTGCATACTTTCCAGATGTATTTGTAATTTTTCATTTAGCATTGCTTATTCAACCAGGGTCCTTTAAATGAGTTTTCTTATAGTTTGGAAGTTCTCTTTTTATTTGAAGAGCGCCTGGGATTTTGTGAATAATTCTGCAGCTGGGTTCTATGAGTCACTTTTGCCGACACTCTTAAAAAAGATCTCCACCGCAATGTCATACAAGAACCCCAAAAATAACATTTCTTGCTTATTTTTTTCCACTACAACCTTTTGTGAAACATAAATGTTCTTTGGATGTTAAAGATTCTTTGTGGATCCATTCAGTTCTTCCATGGCACTGTGAAGCTGTGTAAGTGTATGTACATTGCATTATCTTTGTGTGATTCTCTCACTTATCACCTTGTAGCTCACTCCTCTGGGAAAGAGGTTCATGAATTCTGGGGATTCATAACCTTGAACCTGCCTGTGCTGGACAGGATCTCCGCTCAGGAAGTTATCCAACTGTGTGGCCAACATGGCACAGGCCACCTGCTCATCACGAGAGGATTTCTCACCTGTAACAGAGACAGACAGAACTCTTACAGATGTATTTAATATTTTTTTGCATTTTCAAACGTAATCCTTCAGTTTTGTGCAGTTTCAATACTCGAGAACAAAAGAACAGAGAACGCATAAAAGTGCCCGGATGTGTTCTCGATATCAAGGATGCATCGTATGCAGCCTTGCGCGCCTACGGAATCTGCTCGAAGTCCCAGAAGTCACTGTGGCTCACCATCCAAGTTCATTCTTCCAAGACTGCCTCGCAAGACTGGTCTCCACAAGAACACAAGTCCGTTCTTTGCGTTCTTGGAATTGAGAAAGGGCCTTATTATTTACAAAGCGCGCTCTGTGGAGCAGATTATCCATTTGGGGCTACTGTAGAAACAACATGGGACTCGGGGAGTGTGTAGATAGAAATAACTCATTCTAATGTAAGAAAAACATAACGCTTCATTATGTAAGGTCTTAATACTCCTCTGGAGAAATATTCATGTGTATGTTGCATTTCTGTCAATAGATTCCCCAAGAAATTACACACAGCACCTTTAAAGTAAAAACAAAGAAGGTATACATTCAGTCTACTTTTAATGTACTTGTATTATACACTAACATTGATCGCAGGAAAGTTCTTTAAATCTACTTAAATTATGGTTAATGGTATAGTTCAAGTATACAAATTTATAACTAAAGGGGAAGATAGTATTTATAAATTATTTATAAATACTAAGTAATTTGTTAAGATCACTCGAAGAAAATTTAAAGAATACTGGTCATACAAAAACTTCCAAAGTAACAGTTTACTGGTGTTGCTAATTTCATAGTTTACTAGTTCAAATGTAGAACATTTTAATCTATTATCTTATACCTTTAAATTAATTTGTAGTAAAGTTGCAGCAAAGTAGTTGTGTATGCAAAGTTCACTACTATTACACTTGAAGTATACGTTTATAAACTAAAATGTGGGGCAATTTAGTCCCAGTATTGAAATAGTATACTTACAAGTATACAAGTAGTATATTGATATCTTATCAACTTGCTGCATAAAGTATTAGAACTTTACCTAATAAAATAGACTTATATATGAAGAGATAAGAAACCCTCTAAAAGCCTGAATAAAAAATGCTAATTTAAACGAAAAGTAATTTGACAGATTTAGAGAGTTTTGCATCTGAATATTTATTTTTGTAGGCGAAATGACGGTGACTGTGTTTTCTGGCACTGATGTTATGAAAGAAAGCAAGTAGTAAATGGATGATTGGTGAAACTTTATTTAAAAATAAGTAAACTTTTTATTTTATTAAAAATATTTTTTTATAATATTTAATATGATAATATAACCATGTACAGTGCCTTGCAATAGCATTCATCCCAGTTAAAAAAAATGTTTTACATTAATCTACACTCCATGCACAATGATGTCAAAACAAAAAAACGATTTGTGACTAAGAACTTTGCTAATTTATTAAAACTAAAAAACTAAAATAAGTACATCGCATAAGCATTCATACCGTTAACTCAGTAGTTGGTTAAAGCATCTTTACAGACTCAAATCTTTTTGGGTATAATGTGACAAGCTTTACACATCTGCATTTGGCAATTTTCTGCCATTCTTCTCCTCAGTTGCTCTCAAACTCTGTCAGGTTGGATGGAGATCATCAATTGACAGATTTTTTTCAGGTTTATACAGAGATGTTCAGTTGGGTTCAAGCCCAAGCACTGGCTGGCACTGGCTGGGACTGGCTGTCCATAAGCCACTCTTGCATTGTTTTAGCTGTGTGCTTAGGATCATTGTCATGTTGGGGAATTAACATTCTGCCCTGTCCGAGGTTCTGAGCTAGGTTTTCATGATCATTATCTCTGTATTTTGTGCCGTTGAGATTTTCTTCTACTCTGACAAATGCCCCAGTCCCTGCAGCTGAAAAACACCCCACATCATGATGCTGTTCCCAACCCACTTTACTGTTGGGACGGTTTTGTACAGGTGTTGAGCAGTGCCTGGTGCATGAAACTGAGATTCATCAGAAGAGAGAATCCTGTTTCTGACAGTTTGAAATATTTGTTGAAAGGTACGTTTTTGAATATTTCAAGATTTCATGTGTCTTCACTGAGCAGAGGCTTGAGTCTGGCCACCCTGCAATAAAGCTCAGATTGGTCTTCTATCTGTAAGTTTCTCCCATCTCCGTATATGATCATGGAGCTCAGCCATAGTGATCATCAGCTTCTTGGTCCCGCTCTAACCAGGACCCTTCTCCATAGATGGCTCAGTTTGGATAGGAGGTCAGCTCAAGTAAGCTCTACTGGCAGTTCTTTTGACCTCATGTCTTGGTTATTACTTTGATATGCATTTTCAGCCGTTGCAACTTTTATTGAAAGTTATGTGCTGCTACAAATCATATTTCTACAATTGAATTTGCCACAGGTTAACTCCACTTGAAGTGTATAAACATCAACAAGCAAAACTAATGCTGCTGAGCTAAATTTCAAGTATCCCAGAAAAGGGTATGAATACTTATACTTATTTCAATTTTTTATTTATTTGCAAATTTGTCACAAATCAGTATTTCTGTTCTGTCATTATTGTGCATGGAGTGTAGATTAATGTATTTTTTTTTATTTAAAGTAGTTTAAGATTAGGCAGCAACATAACAAAATGTGAATAAAACGAAGGGAGATGAATACTTTTGCTAGGCACTTTAACTGGAAATACTGTGCGTGTTAACACAACTGCAATTTTTCACAATTCTGTACCACGTGATATCTAACCGATATGGCCACATCCTCTGTCTCTACCATAAAGCAACAGTCTCTGGTCTTGACAAACCAATGTTGATCTGTGCAATGCAGAGCAATTTGTGGCGCAGAACCCAAAAATAACTTGGCACTTCAAACACTGCATTACAGAACATATTAAACCTGGCAATACAATATCGTCTCTTGTCTACCCCTGTAAGTTCAAAGGAGACTGGAGATCATTATGAATGAACAATACGAAGGGGTAGAGACACCGTGAGCAGGGCTTCTGGGCCATAAAGAGAGGAGAGGGTTTATGGATAAGGGATGGATAATGAGAATGAGAATGGTTGGAACGTCGCGTTGACAACCAGCTTAGTGTTACCTAAAGCAGCAGATACACAAATAAGACAATGAGCCTAACTGCGGCCCTGTCACCGGGCCTGCTGAAACATTTATGAGCTATGAAAACACCCGCCCTTCCCTTTTTCCCCTGGGACTCATCCCTCTTCATCCCTCTCTCCTCTCATCCATTTGTTCTATTGCATCTTTCTGTGTACTCATTCAGACCGGGTCAGGAGCAGTCGATTGTCTGACCAAGCGTATCGTTTAAACTCTCTAGGCAATCATCTCATTCTTTAGGCTTTAGACCCCATACCCTGCATTCATCATCCCAAGTGACTGACATTCACTTTCTTTTAGAAACCCAATGAAATACATTCATAGCCTAAAGCGATGGCCAACTTTGCAAATTTGATGTCTTTGCTATTTAATTTAATATAATATGAAAGGTGCTGTATTCAGGTTGTGCTCAAGTTGTATTTGGATTGTAAACTGAAGCTCAGCTCTGGGAAGAATTTAAGGAGGCTTTACAGTATTTATTGTTTTCTCTATTTTGCATTGACAACTTATAATATTGTTGTAGATTGTTTTCTTGATTTCTTGATAGTTTCTTATGCATTTTTTGTATATTCATATAAAATCTATGTTCCCCCTTATGCCTATATTCGCCAAAAAATGTTGTCCGATAAATACCTTAAAAATCTTTGTCTGTTTAGTACCATAAACCTCATATTGGACGGCTTAATTTAACCTGATGGTGTATTAAAAGCTAATATTGTACAAATGTGCATATTGTAAACATTTGTATTTGCCACAAGTGCAAAATGAGTCATTTTGGTGCATTTGTACATATGACATCCATAAATCTATATATAAAAAAAAAAGAAACACTCTCACCAATCCACATGTGGAGGTCTGCTCCCTGGTCACCCCGGTTATCCAGCACAAGGTAGGAGTCACCGTTGAAGAAAGCCCCAACCTCTGCAGAATTCAGGGGAACAGCCTTCATCTTTTCCACTCGCCAACACCTGAGTCCCGGCTCTCTCACCTCTTCACCAAATTGCCCCGGTGCAGCCTGAAATGGGAGCATTCTGCGGAGAGATACACCGAGTTCGTGAGGAGGGAAGAAGTGAATAACAAACAGTTTAAAAAAAGACTGATGTCAGGAGACAAGTGCTGCACCGAAAAAAAGGGATATTTGGCTACTTTTATAATTTAATCAATTGAATCTAAAAAAACATTTATTTTGTCAAAACATAATTTTTTTTTCTCATGATCTGATAACAGGGGAGAAACAGTCAATAGAAATTATTAATTAAATTATTGTTTTTTATTTGAGTAGAAACATCTAAAATAATCACTGATTAAAATTGTGACTTACAAAAATTAAAAGAAGGTTTAGTAGGCTAATATAGTTAAATTATTTCCTGTAAATGATAAAAAATACATAATGCTGGTACATCTGTTATTTAAAGCAATTCATATACTTTTTAGCAAAGTCTTTTTCTCCTCCTCTTTTAATGTATTCTTTAACAGTTTGCTACAATAAAAATTACACCTTTTTTGATCTCTCAATATGATGCCAGCAGAGCTATCAGGTAAAGACTGTTGTTATCTGATTGGTTCCTTGACCTGTCAGTAACTTGACTGCCAAACAGATCGTGGTCTTAAAGTTTGGATCAGAGGTTTGTTTGGACACAACCGTGTCATGCCAGCAACATGATTCTACAACATGTTTCATAGATTCGACTGCCATTCAAGCCATTCTGTAAACTGATGGTGGCATGTTTGAACAGGTCTCTAAAGGCTTCAGAGACTCACTAGTTATGTCACTTTATTACACGGCTTGTTGGAATGCTTAATTCTGATTGGCCATTCACAACAAATTGCCTGTTCGTAAAATGGAAGGTAAACGGCTTTTCCTCGCGGAAGGTCTGCATTCGGTACAAATTAGCTAATAAATTATTTTAAATTCACATTTCATGACCAGTTTTTTTCTCATGTGGCGAGTAGCTGTGTAATAAGCGAGATAATGTACAAGCAGCCGGTTGTTATCGCGAAATAAGCACCTTCACTGATCACACTGTCGGGGCTTATTTCTGCGATAACAACCTGTACATTATCCCTTATTTAATACATGCCATAAGAAAAAACCCCAGATATTTGCTCACCTACTTTACAGTGGAGAAGAATGCAGCCAACTGAATCATCAGGGATTCCATTCGAAACTATATTTATGCCAGAGGTTATGATAGTTAAATGACATTACCCCTCCCTCATTATCTCTTCTTTCAGTCAGACATAGGCACTGATTCATTGTTCGGTCATTGACATCACATGGCATTATAAAGATCGCCAATCTACAATGGGCACAATGCCATGACTCATAAACTGCAAAATAGTATAACACAAAACGTATTCCCTCATAAAAAAGTATGTTTGCATACATGTTTTTTTTAAACAAAAGGTATAATAAAGATACATTTGAAGAAAATATTTACAATCCATTATAAAGGACTATGACTCATAGATTCCTTGTCACAGAAAACGTTTCCGTATGCAACATTTTAAACATTTGAGGAAAAGTAAACTTGACGGACTGGAAAAAACGTTGCGATAAAAATGAGATGTGAGCTGCATTGTTGCAATCACTTGCAGTTTACACACAATGAGACATTGGCCCTCAGTGTATGTTGGGCACCCCACCCTTATACACTGGCGTAAAAAGAGGCTTTCATTTCAGTTTTTCAAGCAGAAGTGTTGCAGAAGCTCGACTACAGAAAGTCAAACAAGCCACTGCGTGAAGTATGCCAAAAGTGAGTCATGAACCACAGTGAAAGGAACATGCAAGTTGTCACAACCAGCATCCTGTCTTGTTTCACACTTGCATTTTCTGACAGAATGAGAATGTAACCCTTATTATCGATAAAAATTACCTAATCCAAAGACATGAATCTAACGTCCCCACAAGTACCATATCAATGTAAATGATAACCCTTTCTATAAACTGTTGAGAACAGAGGTTATGTGTGCAACTTGACCCAAAAAAGAAAACAAAACAGCACAAAATTTAAGTATGGGTGGAATGAATATAGAGATATTGGATGTTGTCGTAACGACCCAGAATGGTTCAATGAATTGCAGGACTGTAAAATGAGATGTAATGTGGAGACAGTTGTCAACAAAAGATCCGAGCGAAAGATGAATTACATTTAAAACAAAGAAACACACGGGTCCACTTAACTGCATAACCCCTTCCGCCAGCGCCGGCATGCTTTCCGAGTCCGGCTCCATTCTGCCTGATCCACAGTGTGTTTGTATGTGTGTGTGTGTTCACCTGGCCTGGTTAGCTTATATGCGGCCAGTAACTAGACACGGGGGAATAATCCGAGCGGCCCTGCCGAGGACGCCCCACAGCGAGGAGAGTCGGGTTGCCTGACAAACGCTAAACACTAGCGTGATAATTACTGCAGACCACCACCCATCTCTTCTCTGATCATCAGGAGGAGATGACGGAGCAACCATGGCCTTTTGTTACATTGGGAAAAACTACAAAAAAGGAAGACTCAGTGTCTTGTCAGGAGCGGTTAATGAATTTGATAGGGTTTTTTGTTACATTTTGTGGCCATTTTGAAGACTTTAAAGGTTTTCTATTGGTTCCTATTCACCAAGCAACATGTCACCAAAAGAAGCCAACACATCACCAGTAGAGGCCCACAGAAACCATTATAGTTTCCATTCCATTACTATTTTTTTTTCAGTTTACATTTTGTTGCTTGTGCAAGTCACAATTTATTTTATTCAGGAAATGACAAATGGCAACCCAAAAGTGATGTCCAACGTCTTAACCTTTTATTTAAATATGATAAAAAAGATGTTTAAAAGGTTTTGTATGAATATTGCTTAATTGTCCTCAGGAGTGAAAAAACTGAAACCCATGCTTTAAAGGGATACTCCACCCAAAAATGAAAATTATGTCATAATTTACTCACCCTCAAGTTGTTCCAAACCTGTATACGTTTCCTTGTTCTGTTGAACACAAAGGAAGATTTATGGAAAAAACTTTGCAACGGACATTTCTGGGACATCATTGACTACCATAGTATGAACATTTAAATGGTTGTCAAAGGTGCCCTGGAACTGTTTGCTTTTCTAAATTCTTGGAAATATTTTCTTTTTTATTCTACAGAACAAAAAGAAATGATACAATAATTTTTCCTACTATGGTAGTCAATGATGTCCCAGAAATGTCTGTTGCTAAGTTTTTTCCAAATATATATTTTTTTGTGTTCAACAGATCAAAGAAATGTATACAGGTTTGGAACAACTTGAGGGTGAGTAAATGATGACAGAATTTTCACTTTTATGTGGAGTATCCCTTTAAGAATTTAAAGAGGCTTTGTAAAATTTACAAATGCGAAAGGATCAACAAACTTTTAACTGATAAAACTGTAGTCATCATGTCATGTGAGCTTTTAGTAGGTCTGGAGGACAAAGTTGTATCAGATGCAACAAGTGTTAAAAAAACCATGAGAACGAAAAAATGACAGTCACGTGAGAAATGGTAAATCGTTACAGATTTCAAGAGAAAGGGCGGTAGCACAATGTTATAAAGTTCATCGACGTGCTTGTCATATTGAATAACTGCGGGAAAACATGCAGTCATATCATAGGTCATAATAATCTCTCCATGGAGCTGCTATAAATCAATGGTGTGTGCGTTTAGGGAATATATCACACAAACAAGATAAAATGTTTCTTTAAAATAAACTACTTTAGGAACCTCGAGTTAATTGGAGCAATTCAATTCTTAAGACTTCTCCACATGTATTAAAACAACCACTCAACAGCACATCTACTGAAAAACCCCACGATATGAGAAACTCATAAAAGAAAATGAGTCTGGTTTTGAGGGTTGCGCGTACATTGTATACATTTCTGAGAATGTTTGGGCTTTACCTTGCGGTAGTTTAAGTTTGGAGGATCCAGCGAAGTTTGCAGAAAGAAGGGACGAGATTTTGCAGAAGAGAGATAACGTTACAAGTACAAAGTCACTTCCTGCATCAGTTCCTAATTCAGGCCCAGCCCCTTTAAATACACCCCCACATAAACAAACAGATGTCTTAAAATTTGACAGGGAAAATAGAGTAAAACAAGGTTTGTTAGAAGTGGATTTGCTTGTTTTGCCTGAATTTGACTAGAGGGAATCCTGTGGACTGTGAAAATCTTGATGAAACCCACGGTTTAGAAAGTTAGAGACTTTCTTTCACTGTTCCTCCAGTTATGAACATTACATAGTCACACCCTGTCAGTCACAAAGGCTTCAGTCATTTTTTTTGTCTGGGCTTGTCTGAAGGCTTTAACTGAAGAGAACTATTTCCTGTTGAAGTCTAGTAAAAGCATGTAGTAGTTTGTGTCATTGCATTCTGGATATGTAGAGGTTGATTTGTGGCTGAATCTCACAAGATTCAGTCAGGGTTTGGAGACTTATGTAGACAAACTTCATTTTAGAGTCACATGACTCACCGCCTTGGCATCTTTGACCGAACATCTAATCTCATGAACAATACTAACATGCCTGTTTAAAAATGACAAACACCAGGTTTAGTCAAACGTTTAATTCTTCCAAGTCAAAAAAACAAACAAAACAAATAGATACAGAGAAGTAATCAAATCGATTTCTATACAGTGGAAATTTCTTAATTTAAATTCTCCTTTTCCCATAAACCCCACCCAGTATTTAGTCAAGCTCAAGAAAACCCTGTCTCAACAATATGCCCTCATGCGCACGCACACACATTCACTCACTCACTCGCTCGCTCACTCACTCACAGATACTGAGAGCCTGGGTATAGAGTATTTACTAGACTTGTTTGAAACATCCATGAAACCGAAGGCAAACAAGTGCACTAGGAGACATGGTCAAAACTGCTCTCCCTAATGCAATCTAAGGCCTTAAAACTAAACAAAAGCATCAAAAATAATTTTCAGGTCAACAAAACACCTGCCACCATCAATCTGGAACAAAGGTGGACAGTGTTTGCAGTTGCTTTAAACAACAAAGATATCTAAATGCCATTTACAGCACCTGGGTCAGCCATGTCAAATCAGTCTCTGGCTCCCTCTACTGTTTAGGCAAACAATAAGATTAAACGGATTCTGTTTGCAACAAATTTGGGTTAACAAGTGACCACAAGGTCTAAAGGCGAGATTATGCCAAATACGAAACCGTGCATATTCAAAAGGAAACAAATCAAACTGCAACTTCAAAACACTTATTCCAAAGAGCAGGCTGACCCAGCAACAGCCACAAAGCCAGCACATGGAAATGGTGTAAAAATGCTTCGCTTGATTCACACAAGAATAGCATTTGTACTTAAATAACTTTAGAATAGTGATTGCAATATCAGAAAATTATACACATGCTCTTAAAGGGGTTAAATTGAGGACAGTGAAGGATTTGAACCTAGGGGGTTTAAAACGCTTGCAGCCCAAGCAAAGCAGGAAGAGTCATCACCTAACCCTTCCACTTAAGATAAAAATTAAATTAAATTCACACTCCTCTGGGTACGCAGAGGTACAAGACTGCTGGTTACACATTTTTCCTTTTGTTTGAAATGGTAAATTGCTGGGCAGATGCTGGTGAAGGATATAAGGCTTGCATCTTTTGGGGTGGAGACATTTGGGAAGAATGTAGTAGAAAGACGATGCTTTTAATCATGCATCCTTTCTTGCCCTCAGATTTCTATAAAAGTGGTAAATCACTACACAACACTTACCCATATCATGGGATGGCATACATTACAGACTACAGTATTACAAGACATGTTTTAATCTGAACAATGCTCGAGTCACTTTAATCACATTTCAAAACGCAACTTCTTAATAACCCTCCTGTTTCTTTAGAAGTAACATTTTTTTATGAGCAAGCTCATTTGACAAAAAAAATCAACATTAACATTTAACAGATGTCAGCTCTGACCTCCACACATGGAGAAAACAAAACTGGCAACAAGCGCTTATTTACACTGACAAAAGATACGTTTCTGTAAAATGTGAAAGGTCAGTTTTTCTCCTTTCTATTTAAGCTATAGAAGTTTTTCAAGGTTTCATTTTGAAACTTTTTAGATAATCCACTGTTTTCCGTTTAAAGGCTTTTGGCAATACTTCAAGATCTTTGATTTCCTTTACATCCAACACTGAATTAAGGAGGGGGAGACAGAAACGAATGGAAAGAGAAGGAATTTGAATGCTCATTTCGCTCCAAAAACAGTCAGTCTCCTGCATATTTCCACTCATTTTGAGTTACTGCTCAGTAATCTTCCCCCAAATTGAAAACAACAAAATCAATCTACACAAAAGGCAGCCTTGTCCAGCTTTTAGTTCAAACCTATGATGTAATAAACACAAACCACAGAAATTTGCCTGTTTAGTGAGGCTCTTCAAGAACAGTCCAAATCCAAAGAAAGAGGGGAAAACAAGACATCACATGTAGGAGCCCATGTTTCTCAGCCTTCCCTGTAAATAACAACTCCTCCAGCTGAGTTGCTTTACTTCAGTCATTTTCCCAGGGCCAGAGTGCTGATCAGGGAAGTGGAACAAACCCCCAAACCAATCATCTTTAGTTATTTTCCTCATCGCTGTCATCTGGACTGATGGCCGGGCTGTAGGTTGGAGAGGTGGGGCTGTAGCCAGGAGAAGTTGGGCTGTAGGTGGAGCCCTTCGGGCTAGTTGGAGAGTAAGTAGGGGATGTCGGCGAGTATTTTGGAGAAGTTGGAGAATAGGTCGGGGAGGTGGGGGAATATTTGGGGCTGGTTGGGGTGTAGGTGGGAGACGTTGGGGAGTAAGTGGGGGAGGTGGGACTGTACTTGGGTGTGGTTGGGGAGTAGGTTGGAGAGGTGGGGCTGTATTTGGGCGAAGTGGGAGAATACTTCGGGGAAGTGGGGGAATATTTGGGGGATGTCGGGGTGTACTCGGGAGAGCTTGGACTGTAGGAAGGAGAGGTGGGGGTGTATTTGGGAGACGTGGGAGAATACGAAGGGGAGCTTGGGCTGTAAGAAGGTGAACTTGGGGTGTAGGTGGGAGACTGTGGGGTGAAGCGTGGACTGGAGGGAGAGTAGGACGGGGAAGTGGGAGAGTACGAAGGAGATGTGGGGGAGTAATTTGGGCTGGTCGGGGTGTAATTTGGAGAGGTGGGCGAGTAGGACGGCGAGGTGGGGCTGTACGACGGAGAGGTTGGGGAGTAACTGGGTGATGTTGGCGTGTAATTGGGCGAAGTGGGGCTGTAGCTCGGAGACGTTGGGGAGTAAGACGGAGAGGTTGGGGAGTAGCTGGGAGAGGTAGGCGAGTATGATGGCGAAGTTGGAGAGTAAGATGGAGAGGTTGGAGAATAGGATGGGGATGTTGGGCTGTAGCTGGGTGAGGTTGGACTGTAGCTTGGTGATGTTGGACTATAGCTGGGAGACGTGGGAGAGTACGATGGCGAGGTTGGGGAGTAAGATGGTGAAGTTGGGGAATAAGAGGGCGATGTTGGAG
Source organism: Triplophysa siluroides (assembly GCA_006030095.1). Taxonomy (NCBI): domain Eukaryota; kingdom Metazoa; phylum Chordata; class Actinopteri; order Cypriniformes; family Nemacheilidae; genus Triplophysa; species Triplophysa siluroides. The sequence continues at coordinate 3,728,376 of VCII01000846.1, read as the reverse complement.
AGTAGCTCGGAGACGTTGGCGAATAAGACGGCGATGTGGGGGAGTAAGAGGGTGACGTGGGAGAGTAGGACGGAGATGTGGGGCTGTAGTTTGGGCTGGTGGGAGAGTAAGATGGAGACGTCGGAGAGTATGACGGCGAGGTCGGGGAGTAGCCAGGGCTCTGCGGGGTGTAACCCCCTGGAGAACGAGGCTCGTAGGCAGGAGAGGTTGGAGAGTAATTGGGAGATAAGGCTCCTGAAAAGAGTGAAAGAAATCATTGATTACAAGCATGTTCAGGCTGGAACATCCAGGTGCAACTAGACCAACATCAATCAATTTGACAAACGGAACAATTCAATAACCTGGTGAGGGGATGTAAGGGCTGGCCGGTCCAGGTGATCCAGGAGAGCCAGGAGTAGGTGACCAGGCTGGAGAGTATCCAGGAGAAAAACCACTGGCATCAGATGCAGCACTGGGAGAGAAGCCTGCTGCACCGGGAGTCATTCCACTTCCTGTTAGGATGAAAGCAATTAACCATTGAACATGCATAAGCACTGCAAAAAATGATAACAGCAAAACAAAACAGCAAAACATTTTAACTTACCAACACTTGGTGACCAAGCACCATATGCAGGAGTGGCTCCTGTGTTCCAGGGAGTCATGGCTGGAGACATGCCACTCATAGGGCTGGGGGCGGAGCCAAAGAACATACCCGTGGCTAGCAGGAAGTAAACATTTAAAGGTTACTCGTGGTGAAGCAGGCAACCATACGCTTCAATTAAGACCTAAAGCTTTCGTTTCACTTACGTCCAGCAACACTGATACCAGGGATGTTGGTAGGGATCTCCATGCCATACTTGCACTTCTCAGCATCCAACAACAGGTCAAAGCAGCCAGTGCCTGCAGGAGCAAGCTGTCCCAGCATGATGTTCTCAGACACTCCTTTCATTGGGTCACTTTCACCATGAGATGAAGCTTCCATCAAGATGTCCACCTGCAGATGAAGAAAGATTATGCTTTATCTGGATAAACAGTTTTCAAGTGTCAAATACAATTTAATTTACTCTGGGTTAGATACGTGAAAAGCAATTTTTTATGTTCTTACAGTCTCTTCAAATGAGCACTTCATGAGTGGTCCAGTGTCCTGTCTGTTGATGCCATGACGAGTAATGGCCATGAGATGCCCCCTGCAGGTCATTGTGTCGCACAGCAAGGCCAGATGGCGGTAGTTGACATAAGAACCGTCAAAAGAGATGACATGATACAACTCTCTCTCCAGAGCCTTACGCACTGCTTCAATACCAAGGACCTACAGGTGAAAAACAGACATTCTGTTATTTTCACCGTTCTACAACTTACAGGCGTAATTATGGAGAGAGTAAATTCTTACAGTGAAAATCTCCACAATGTCGTTGGAGGTGGTCCTGACAGGATCCACATCCTTCTCACTGAGGACCCTCATGAGGCTCACACCATCAGTTTCCAAAATCCACTCCTGGAGAGCCTTAAACTCTCCTTCCTCTGTGATGATGATTTTCTTCTTATTGTCCGTCTGTGGAAGATGCATGTACACCTGCAGGGACACAAAATGAAGAAAACTCATTGAGTGTCAAATGTCCCTTAAACAGTGGGTTTTTGGGTACTTTTTTATACTGTCAAGACTGAAAGTACCTTGCTGATCTGCTCAATGCCTTGCAAAGTCATGTCCGTCAGCATGTTGGATTCAATACAGCGAAGGAAGACATCGTCATCCATCTTATCCACCACCTCCTCATCCTGGGAACAAGACCAGACACTTAATACAGACTGCTTTACCTTTATATTAAACTATAACGCATTATACTGTAGTCATGTATGACTATATAAATTAAATACTAAACTATGAAGAAAATCAAAGACTTCAAACATGATTCCAAATAAACTTAGCTATCTTGTTACATGCTGCCAAGACATTCATGCATCCAATGCAATTGCAGAACTTAATACTGACCTCTTGGAATTTGTTCTCGTCGCTATTCATGATTCGAATTCGCAGCACCAGTTTCTCCGCATTGTCATCATTGAAGATGCAGTTCAGGTCATCACCAAAACCTAGAACAAAGACAGTGATTAGCGTCGGGTCACACTTAGCTGGCCGTATATAGATCAAGCTAATTTCTTATGCTCACCTGCATTGATCTTCTCAGCAATCTGCTCCATAGTGAGCTTACGGTCAGTCATGTGTTTGCGGTCAAGTTCAATGCGCAGCAGCCAGGGTGAAATGCGGGTCACGTCAAAGTCAGGCATCTCGTAGTAAACGTTCACCCACTCCTGATCCTCTGTCACCACAGTGTTCTGTGGATTGGGGTCATAATAAATGGCTGTGTTGGCAGTGACCTTGCGCAGGGTTGTGTGCTCCAGGCGACACAGGATATCTTTTGCCCTCTCCGCATCACGGGCCGCTTGGCCCAGAAGAAACACGGTCAGGGAGGGTGTCTTGGGACGCTTGGAGATGTTGATCAGCTCTTTGAGACGAGGCACACCGAGAGTGACGTTTTTGGCAGACACGCCGGCATAGTGGAATGTGTTCAGGGTCATCTGAGTGGCAGGCTCTCCCAGAGACTGAGCAGCCAGGGCACCAACCATCTCACCAGGGTGAGCCTGAGGAACAAAAGGTCAACGTGAATGCCTTAGACAGATCGTAGAATGAACTAGAGAATTAATTCCTTAACGGCTAAAGTCAATAATAGTAGTATAGAAAGCTTTGTCAGGGCAAACCAACAACTGCACTCCAACTTACGATAGATTGGTTAAATTTGCTCTCAATTTCTCCCAGCAGCCAATCGAAAGCCTCTGTGCTAAGACGGAATTCATCAGTCATTCTCTTAGAACAGAGGGTGGAGCGCAGGTGGATATTGAAGAGTAGAGTGGCATTCTCCTGGGCTTGCCTGCTTAACATGTCTTCACCGTTCACGATGACAAGCTTCTTACTCAGCTCCTTTACTCCTACACAAATGAACAAGGAAACATCATTACATACTGCACTGATGCCCCAACCCCTTTTAAGATTAATAGATGCACTCGCCTGTTTGTGTATATTTTCTAAATGTATAAGAACAAGTATCATTTTTATACTCCACTCATATCAGCAGCCTCATAATAGGTTTCTTTTGACATGAAACCGATCACCTCGTAATAAAAACTGTGACGCTCCAGCCATGAGATATCGGCAAGCCCAACAATAACCTTTAATTCACATTTTCGGGTCAACTATCCCTTTAAAAGAATCACATGAACTACTGACTACTCTGCGCACAAGTTTGCATATGTCTTGTGTAAAGACGTTGCTCCAAAGATGCAGAACTGGTCTTTCTAATCAGCTTGCCCTCTGCCTTAAGACAGTGAAAACTAAAGGGATCAGTCGTCGGCAGGCTTTATTTAGTCTAACACAAGTAAGGAGTCTTTATTTAGCAGGGAGACTCGATCACTAACAGTCCTAGGACTGTTAAAGCGTGTATAAACTACACAGAAATTGTGACTCCTAACCATGCTAATTGCTATTTTTTTTTACTTCACATCCAAATTGTTCACCCACCATCCACAACTCGTACAGGGTTTAGGTCAGTTGGTGTTCGAGGATTGATGCGGAAAATCTTCTGAGCATTCCAAATCATTCTAGCAAGATTGCACGGCAGTACCACCTACAGGAAACATAGTATTCTTCATTAGGACCAGCAAGTCTGACAGACACGAATACTGTTTTTGCACATTACATAATGTAAATAAGGCTGATCTCAACCACAGACCATGATAGATGGTACGATGCATATAAACAATCTAACAGCTCAAGGGTCAGACCTTGCTGTCTCCTGTGGGGAAAATGGCCCTAAGGATCTCTCGGTCTTCCTTCATCTTCTCAAACTCCCTCTCTAGTGCACTCTGGACGTGAGCATTGGTCATCACGTCTTTCACCACGTCCTCTTGCAGAGTGCGCCGGAGAGCTCGATCATTGGTGCATTCAAACTTGAACCTGTGGGATTAAAGATGAAGAGGTGAAAGATTAAATCATTGAATTCATTCAATTTGTTCTGGGTCTAACAGTTATTATACATATACATGTTGGTCATTTGTTAGGTTACGTAGTTCACATTAACCATTTGGGATTGGCATATAATATAGACTTACTTCTTCTCAAAGGCTTTGTGGGATGGCTTAAGGGTGGCCATATTTTGGAACTCCACAGCCTCTCCTGCCAGCCCATCCTCTCCATATCTTAGCTGGACAACCTGGTTTATGGAGTTTCTGACTGTAGCATCATACTTGACCATGACAGACTCCATAGACTTGATCAGACGACGCTGAATGTAACCTGAAGAGAAAAGTAATAACTAACTTCACAAGTCTAGAAATTGATATACGTGTTATTTAAGCATTGATTTTTAAGACACATCTGGCCGGGAACCCAGAAACAAGCACTGCTATGTACAACTTGGACTGGGTTTAACTTTAGCCCCAACAGGTTGTTTGCACATGACGTCACAGCACTGCGCGAAGTGCCGATGGAGGGCAAGATGTGATTTTCTCACTTAAACTCAAAATACCTATGTTTTGCATCGTTTTTGACTGTTCAAAACGATCAAACCATGAGAGGTGTTTTTATTATGTAGCAAAAGTTGATGTTCATAAAGGGGGAAATGCGTGTATTGACTGATAAATAGAGATAAAAGTGGCTTGTAAACCTGAATCTGCGGCTGGGATGAGCCAAGACGGTTGATTTTTTAAACCGCTTAACGAGGTTTAATGTACATAAACAACAACCAGGTGAGCTCAAATTTATTGCTCAAGAACCTTGTCATGGCGCTGTAAAGATCAATGCCTGATTAAATGGATAAACCGATAAATCTAACGTATTATAATGAAACAGCTTAACGTACCGACACAACGACCACTTAAAAACAACTTTCTATTACACCTTAATTGTAATAAACGCTAGCTACTGTTAAAAGAACAAGCACTTCTTACAGGAATAAGAATAGTCTCACGTTAAGCTTAATCCTCATTAAAGTTCATTATTAAAAAAACGCATAACGTGGCTCAAGGCAGCGACAAACAGAGAACATCAAACTTTTCTGTTATCATATTTACGTTTGATATCAGTGATAAACAAAATGTTTTTATTTTGGTTTCCCGTGATTGTCCTTTTGGCAAGTAAAGCTGTTTCCTTGTAATGGACTTCTATGGGGAAGAAAAGCTTAATGCGAGATTTTTACCACTTAATAAGGGCTCCTTTTTTAACAGAAGCTAGTATTTTTTACAAGTACATTTACATCAAGTCATTTAGCAGACGCTTTTATCCAAAGCGACTTACAAAGAGTTTAGGAGCAATAAGCGATATGTCATACAGGAGCCATAATACATTAGGTGCCAATACAAAGTTACTGGTTTCAACAAAGCTAGACCACTACCTAATGAGAGAAAGGGTTAGTGTTTTAGGGTTAAGTATTGACAGAAGAGATGGGTTTTAAGTAGTTTTTTGAATGTTGTGAGAGATGTGGTTGACCGGACAGAGTTAGGAAGAATGTTCCACCAGGAAGGAGTTGTGAATGAGAATGAGCGGGAGAGCGATACTACTGCAAGTAGTAAGGTTTGACAGAAGTTTGGGTTTACCTGGTCGTTGTTCAGGTCGTTAAACATAGATATGCGCCTCGCGCACCATAAAAAACATGTGACTGCACACAACCTATTAGCACATCTGTGGGGTCATTACCTGTCTCAGCAGTTTTGACAGCAGTGTCGATCAAACCTTCTCTGCCTCCCATGGCATGAAAGAAGAACTCTGTTGGTGTGAGCCCAGCCAAATAGGAGTTCTCCACAAAGCCTCTACTCTCTGGTCCGTAGTCATCTTTGATGAAGTGAGGCAATGTGCGATGCTTGAAACCAAAAGGGATTCGCTTACCCTCAACGTTCTGCTGCCCCACCACAGCAATAACCTACAGGAATGAACAACAGAAAATATAAATGCATCAACTTCATTAATTCAGTCTAGAGGTACAATTAATCCACATAGGAAACAAACTCACCTGTGAAATGTTAATTTTCGAGCCTTTGGAACCAGCCACCACCATGGATTTGAAATTGTTGTACTCTGACAGCGATTTCTGGGCAGAGGATCCAGTTTTGTCACGAGCGTCGTTCAGAATGCGGTTGACCTGGTTCTCAAAGGTCTGTCTCAGAGTGTTACCTGGAGTGGGCTCCAGCTCATTATTGTGGGCTTTCTCAATGACCTACATAAAGTAAACACGAGGATGAATAACAGAAGTGAACACTTGATGAAAAGAACATGACATACAGTAACACCACAACGTCCCACCTCTATCACATCTTGTTTGGCTTTCTTGATAGTGTTTTGAATGTCCTGATATGTCGCCTTATCAGCAATGGAATCTCCAATACCGATAGAGTGACCTGAGGTGAGAAAGTAAATAAGTACAAAGAAACACACGGAGGCATCAGACGAATTAAAAAATATGTATTTCTCCTACCCTCAATGAGAAGCCAGTTGTTGACAACAGTCTGGATGTTGGAATAGAAAAGTCTTGTGATGTCGTGGCCCATCTCAAGGTATGAGATATGGACCAGCGAGCCCGCTGAAGTTCCAAGAGACTTCTTGCACAGGATCCCCATGATCAGCTCCCCGTTCTCCACAATAACCTGCAAAATCCATCAAATTAAAAATCACAATCACATTTTTGTTCAACTCGCTTAAAGTCTCAGCCATGTTGGTGTTGCGCTACCGCACCTTGGTGTCTCCAGGGGATATGTGTTTATAAGGGCCACTGTCCTCTTCATCGGGGTGAGTGCTGTGTGTGCGGATGGCATTAATGTGTCCAGGAATGATCAGGCTGAATATCTGTTTGCCCGTCCAGAGAGGACGAGGCTTCAAGATTGCTGGCTGCGGCATTTTACCATCCCATGTGGAGAGAAACATCAGAAGGTTCATCACCTCACCCTGAAACAAAGCACACAAGTACAGTGACTGTTAAATCATCAAGTTTTAAAATATCAGACAATACATTTTTATGAAAATTACTTGGAAATATTGAAAGGCAACACAAAACTAGCTTTGTAAACATACCCTTTCTAAGAACACATCTCTTTTTGTGAACTTGCGCACAGCTGTGAGAGTATCCTGCACGATGCCCATGACGGGTCTGTTAGACTGCGGTGTGACAATCATACGAGGCACCATGGCCAGTTCCTGGATCTCAGCTCGAGTCTCCAGAGACTGCGGCAAGTGCAGGTTCATCTCATCACCATCAAAGTCAGCATTGTACGGGGTGGTCACACTAAAAATACAAGTAGCATTTTTATATCTTTGTCATCCACAATAAGTCAAAAATCAAAGATACACCAGACGAGGCAATACAAAATTTCCCCATGTTTTACTCATCCTTAAGGCATCCTGACTGAAATATGACTCTCCTCAAGAATAATGCAGTCAGAGTTATAATACCACATATAATTTTTCTTTCAAATGGTAGAAGGGGGGCAATTTTTGGATGCTCCAAAAAGTCCATCAATCGATCAAAGAACTCCTCGACACGGCTCCGTGGTCTTAAAGATCTTCTGAAGCAAATTGATGCATTTGTTTAAGAGAAATATCCATATTGACAGCGCTATTAATGTCTAGCCTCCGTTATACCCTGGCTCTGCGTGAACCAGAGGCTAGTTTTACCAGCAAATGATGGTTACGAAAGCTACCGCACAGAGGAGGCAGTATCCTGTTGGAATAAAACGAAAAATGCCACGTTCCTCACCAGAACTTACAACACACCTGCGTAATTTGCCAGAAAAAGAAGCATCTGATTCACAGGCAGCCGAAGGGATAACAAAAGTTAGACATTAGCGTCAACACCGCTCTCGAAATGGATATTTCTCTTAAACAAACGGATCAATTTGCTTCAGAAGACTGAGGCATGCGGAGCCGTTCTTTGATGGATGGATGGATACACTTTTTGGAGCTTCAAAAAATGTCATTCTACCGATTGGAAGAAAAATTATATGTTGTATTATAACTTCGACTGCATAATTCTTCAAGAAGAAAATAATATTCAGTTAAGATGCCTTGAGGGCGAGTAAAACATGGTTAAATTTGGTTTTGCCTCTGAAATATCTCTTTAAACTTGACAACACAAGTCTAATGGACATACAGCCTACCTAAGGTTCATTCGAAATGTAGACCAAGGCAAGATTCGCACTCTGTGTCCCATCATAGACATTTTGTGCAGCGTTGGCTGTCTGTTGAATACGATTATGTCCCCATCACACATGTGCCGCTCAACCTGAAAAGAAACAAAGGGTTTTATACACAATGCTCAACATGTGTTAAAATTCTCAATTTCCCAGTTTCTGGTAACAAAGTCAAAACTAACTTTGTATCCTATCTGAAGGTGAAGATCACTTGGTTTAGGGTGGAATCGCAGGTCGATTCTGTCTCCATTATCACGGATGATATATTTTGCTCCAGGGTACTGGCTGTTACCTCTCCTCACAAGTTCTTGAAGTCTGCACAGTTAAAGGGGAAAAAAGGAGACATGTATACAAAGACTAGAGAAAGAACTACAGGTGAAAGGTAAAAAAAACGTAGTCAAGCACACGCCGAGGAAGTTGACAGAACGCAAATAAATCTTGCATAACACCAAAAAAAAAACCATTTTGATTTAACTTATGCTCTTTGCTTGACCCTAAAGTCTATATAAGACTCATCTGTATAATCTCATACGTCAAAACTCCATTTTCAGAGACTAATTATTAAGCAAACCTTTACTATAGCACATAGACACAGAAAATAAATTACAATGTATGAGGTGTGCATCTAAATTGACCGCAAGATCTAAATTTGTTAACACATTACCTGTCAATGTTAAAGGGTGTGACGATCTCTGGGAAGGTCATGTTGGCAGCTATGGAGCGGGGAACTCCCACCTGGTCAATCTGCAGGTTGGGGTCAGGTGTGATGACAGTTCGGGCAGAGAAGTCCACACGCTTGCCCATCAGATTACCTCTGACACGTCCTTCCTTACCCTTAAGCCTCTGCTTCAAGGATTTCAAAGGGCGGCCTGACTTTTGCATGGCCTAGAAATAAAGCATATGGAGGTAAAGTCTACATAAGGTGTATAAAATACAGTGTGTGAAACATCATCTTCTACCATCTTTAACATTACGATAAAAAGACATGGACATCCTTTGATATACAAATTTGAGATGCAAACAAATGCATGAATCGAGTCAACAGCTAAAGTTTTAAATTATGGTGTGCTGAACTTACTCTTGGAAGACCTGGAAGTTCATTGTCCACCATGGTGGCCACATGAAACTGAAGCAGCTTGACATCCTCTGCTATAACATGAGCTGCGGCTCCACTCTGTTCATTTCGCCTCAGCTGGTTATTGATTTTCACAATATCAGCCAACTTATGTGTCAAGTCATCCTAGAAGGAAAGGGTGTATAAATTAAACCATACATACAACAGCAATCAGTACTAACCTTCGCAACACATTTGTAGTGCTTAGAAATGCTAACCTGGTTTCTAGCAGAACCTTGCATGACCACAGCCGGTCTCACTGCAAGAGGCGGCACGGGCAAAACAGTGACGATCAACCACTCCGGTCGAGCGTATTTGGGGTCCATGCCCAAGATCACGTCCTCCTCATCTGAAATACGTTTGAAGATCTCGTGCACGCGCTCAGGGCTGAGGAGAATCTTCTTCTCTTGAGAGTCCTCATTTACGTGCTTCCACTCAGCGTATAGTTCCAGGCCAGTGCGACGGATACGTGGCTGATACCTGCCACAGCCTCCGTGACCCTTGAGATATGAAAACTCAGTCCGTTAAACATCAACAAAAACATTTAAAATGTCTATTGCTCTGAATGTAATGAGAACATGTAAAATGGGCAAGCGCATGTCTGCACCTTCTCTTTGGTAATGTCTTCTTCAGTCTCCTGCTGTTCCACTCCAAACTTGTTGTCCATCTCCTCTCCACCCTCACAAATGTTTTTGCCTTTACAGAGGTCATAGACGTGGGTCAAGCGCTTTCTGGGCTGCCCCTTTGACTTGGTCAGAATGTCTTTGATTTTTGGATTGTTCTGGAGAGAAAAAAAATTAATTGCATTGACACAAATCTTTATATCAAGTCCAAGACATCAGAAACAAAAAATGCAACTGGATTTGAAAAAGACAAGATAAGATCGGTTACGGAGAATACTACATACCGAATCCACAAGCAGCTTAGAACAGAAGAAGCAGACACAGCGGAGGACCTTCATGATTTTTGTGATGAAGCCAACATGAAAGACTGGCTTAGCCAGCTCAATGTGACCAAAATGACCAGGGCATTCAGTCATGTTACCTAAATAGTAAGAATTTATAAAAGTAGTACAATTATTAAATAGATTTCATATCAAATGCACAAACAAATCAAAATCAGAACATACCTGCACACGTCTGGCATCTGCCTGATCTTTCAATCACCCCTTGTCGGGGGTCCATGAGTCCACCCAGTTTAGGGCGTCCTCCCTCCGTGGTCTCGGGGTATTTGATACCCCCTTCAGTAACAGACATCCGTTTCTGAAAAATAAAATAAAAAAATGAGAAAAAGAAGCTTTACACAGATAAACTGGGCCAACAAAAGCAGAAATGAATTTGCCACAGGTTAGGTGTGTACTAAGTTTGTTTGACTATATGAACAGTTCCATAGAAACTAAATTTCAATACATGCCTATCAAAATAAAACGTTTATGAACTCATCCTGATTAACAAATAAATGATAAATAATCCAAACTACTGAATAAAAACTGTAGCTACAGTTTTCTCAAGACGAACATAACATCCCCGAAAGAAATTTTTTTTTGTTTCATATTTATTGCAATACTTTTCTTCCCCAAACAAAACTGCATTTCAGGAAACACAAAAGTGAATGCACATGACCTCTTTAAAATGAACAAAAGCATGCATATAAAGTTTGTATATTTATTGTCAACAAGGGAAACAGGGAACAATGTGGAAACTTGGGAGTAACTTCGAGTATGCCATGTGGCTTCAAAACAGTCAAGAGTAAACAAACAACAATTATTACTACAAATCTATATTAAAGAAGTACAAACAAGACGTCAGTAGTCTGATGGTTAACTGTTAAAGTTTAATTTTGTGTAGTGCTCTACTTTCTAACACATGTTCGTACTAGAAGCATTGGCTAGCCGGCTAGCTATGCTAGCTAAACACAGTCTCATAGAAGACAGTTTATGTTATTCTCCGCATTTAATAGGATTTTAACACGATGAGGATTGAGTAACACAGTAATACTCAAAGAATGAAGAGAATACCCCCTCCAAGTGCGAAACCTACAATTTCATCAGGGCTGAGGACGCCGAATTGCACTCTCCTGATGAGGCGCAATGGGCATGCGCTGTCGCTTGAAGGCGGTCCGTGCATCCTGTCTATTCAAAGAGACGCGTCCTCCCCCGGCACGCCGCTTTGTAAGAAGGAACACCTCTGAAACGCCACCAAGACTCTCCTGGCACCCAATGGTGACCGGAACACGTCCGATGGCGGTTTCCCAGTGACTACCGTGCCTTGCTACTCAACGTGCTTTCAAATTAATGTTTATAAACTAACTATTGTAGCTACCGGCAAGCCCCTTCCCTCTCCCCGATCTACACTCTGGTGCGCTCTAAGCGCATCTGAGAGAAAACGGCTCTCACACATCTTTATATAGACTGTATGCTTTGCTACAGGTTTACACAGCCTACTTGGCAGGGGCTGAACAGTCAGAAGGCGGGTTATGTATCGCAGTTTCTGAGCGTTTATTGGCTGCGAGGCTGCAGTTCATGAATCATTTAGTGAATTTGACTCGGAACCAATGAGGTTGTGCGCTGTTGAGGCCTGCGAATCAAACGCACCTTAGGGTGGGACATAACGTACGTAGAGATTCAATAGGTCCATATAAACTAGGGGAGGAGCTTTCGAGGCTCGATGTGTGAATATTAGATAAGATTCAAGGTTCTGGAACATTATTCGTCAAACTTTGTGTTAATATACATGAGAAGAGAGCAATTGGCCAATCGCAACAAACGCTTGACGGTGGTAGACTAACAGCAGTACGGCCCGCCTTCTTCACGAGCTTCGCCGATTTTACCCGAGTTGTATTTTTTCAACCTCCTAGCAAAAATAAAAAAAACCGTGCTGTTCCGTCCGTCTCGCTCTGGATCAGCTGAGAGTGTTGGAAAAGAAGCTCGTGCGAAAGGCCTACGCCTCCCATCATGGATTAGCATATGTATTTTTTTCTTAAAATATGATTTTTATATAATTCTAATTATTAAGTTGGTTTTCTTTTCTTCAGTTATTGAATTCCGTCTAAGTAGTTATTTAGATTTTCTTTGCTTTGTTTGTGTTCTACGGGAAAATGCGAGAATCCTCGAGGTCGAGTAAAAGCAAAGGCTGGACGACACGCGCTTTTTTCGGTATGCTCATTTGGACAGTCCGCTGAAAGCCTGCGGCTTTGGACAATTTATTTTTATTGAAAAATACATTACAGAAATTGTGCCGTTTTAAACAGTTGATGTTTATCAAGCGATAGTGAAAATTCTGTTGCTACACGTTAATTACAGAATAAACAACACAATTGTACATTTCAGGCCACGTTGCTATTCACTAAGACGGTGGCTTAACTTACGTCTTAATTTGTTCTTATACAAAACGTATAGCAATGGTGTGAATGTCGTGTTTTCTATTTAACAAACAAATATAACGCCGATTTAAGCAGTTGTATAGTAAAGCATCTAAATCACAAGAGATTTTAGTACTGTAACAAGTTACCTAGCGACCGTGGCGCGTTTATGCTAACTTATTAGCCGCCATCCTTTGTGGAATGGGGACATAAACGTTCGGTGCATAGCCATTTTCTCTCAGTTTTCTTTAATATGTTGGTCAAATGTTTACACGTAAGTGTTGTAGTATATTTGTATAATAGATTATATAAATACATATAAGTTTAAGAACCAACATAGTTTTGCTACCTAGCCAGTGGGTTAATTTGGTTATTTCTCTTAAATATGCCTTTAACTTACACCAACTGTTTAAAGTTAACGTTACATTGTTAGATTAGCGTTTTGAAATGTGCTTCTCGTGTGTTCACTCACACATTTAACGTTGCTGCTTTATCTGTTACGTGTTCATTTAGAAAATATGTAGTTAATTGGACAAACAATAATATCTGTTGTTTATTTAACTTGAGAGGCTATTATATAGAACTTTGTCTTACTATGTTTTTGTCTTATTGATTTACAGGGGTTGTTTTTCCGAGCCTGTGTTAAGTTAGCTCCGTTAGCATCAAGGTTGAATGGTTGTGTATGTAACTAAATATTTGTTTAAAATATGGAAGTTCTTTGGCTTTAAGATCGGATATGAAACGAATGAACTAAGCACGTCGGTAGTAGCACTAGTTTGCACTCCCGGCTTGTTTATCAAGTCTATTAACTCCATCCCCTAAATAACATATAAAAAACGTGTTAAGAGGAAGTTGACATAAACTACCCGTTTATTTTGAATAAGTTAACTTGCATGTAACTTATGTGTTAAAGTGTTGTGTTTGGAAAGCGTTAAATCTAGTTTTAGTGCCACATTTACTGTCAAAAACGTCATTATTCTTGAACGGGAACGTGAAGTGTTGCCTTCGAGACATCGGAAATAACCTCTTTAAGTTACTTTATAAGCAAACGTTATCGTAGTATCCGTAAAGAGCTTGTTCTTAACACATTATGGTAACGCATCTTAGATGGACACTTTTATGAATACTAGTAACGTTAATCTCGAATATGGCGGGTATAGTAAGTGAACAAACATGGAGTCTGGTAGCTGTGTACTTGGGCGGGTTTACAGGGCAGAAAGGAAAGCGGAGTTGCGTAACTCCAAACTGAAGTGAAACGAGCTTGAGCTAACATTTAATCTTATCTTCGCCAAACTGTTAAAACATGAATCTCCCAAATTAAATAAGGCAACACGTATAGGGGAATCATGGAATATCGTCGTTTATGTAAAAAGTACTCAATAACTATCAATATAATCCTCATAAAAATACAGGAATGGGCGGTCGATTGCTAGTCAGTGCAACATGGAGGGCTCTGGTGTGCTTTGATAGGCTACTTTGCTCATTCATCGCATGCAGAAGTTTTTAAGCGTTTGACATGTAACGTTAGGCAGGATATTGTAAATAATATAATTTGACTCGGTCTCTGTAAACGAATACATTTTTTCATAGGAAAGATTAGGTATATATTTTGAATGGCACACACCGGGCAAGGTTTCGCTTTGAGAGGCATATTTGACTATTTAAATGAAGTAGTTGGTGTGGCCTGACACGAAAATAAGTGGTAATCTTTCTCAGCTGTTAAGGCCATGGGCTATTTATGTTACACCACATCTAAAAAATCTCAAAATATGACTGGACGTGTTGGAGTACTATTGTATTTTATCATTGTGCCTTAATAAAAGTATTTTATTTTATTTTGAATTCTTTGTTTCACTGTTTTTAAAAGCTTGTTTACGAGCCCGAATTCGTAATCGGGAAAACGTGAGGTGAATACAACAACCGTACATTACTTAATATTTTGTCTGTTTACTTCAGTGGCATTTACACTGGTTGCCCATATTTGAAACCGATGAGCAGCTCCGCTTTGTGGCACGCAAAGGAACTTCAGTTACGCAGTTCTGTACTACTGCCCCTTAGAATAAATTTGCTTGAGTATTAATCTGACCTGTTGTAAAGAAAAGTAGTCTGTGCCTAGTACCTTATCTGTCTGTCTGGTTATATTACACTTAATAAATTCAAATCTTTACTGTTTTTCAGAGTTTTCTGTTCTTTGTATTACTTGAAAAGGTGTATTACTCTACAAAGTGCTGACAGTCAAAAGCAAGTTTTTACACTTTGCAATGTACAGAACATATAATAGAATATGGTTATTCTAACAAATATTTACTGCAGACATGTAACATTCAGTTTTTTGTTAAATTTTAAACTATATATGCACTATATAGTGTTTATTATATTATTATTTTATATAAATGATATACATATAATGCCTTGAAACACGTAAGGACACACTTTATGGAATTAGATTAAGATGTAAATTCCTTCAGGCTACACATCTAAGTTTATGCTCCAAGCCTACAGTAAAATGATCTAAAAGCAGAAGGGACTCTGTGAACCTTCTCAGGACACAGATCAGAGGAGAGACATGACCACTAGATGGAACCCGTAGACACACTACAGACTAAAGTTTCTAGATCTTCCTCTTCACAGCGGAAGCCACAATCATGCAGAATATGGCCTGTGCTTTGATCACCGGCTCCTAAAGAAGTCTTGTTTAAGTTTGGTAATCACAAGGCTCCACATGTAAGCAAACAAAAATGAGCATTTACCAAGAAAATCGTATAATTTGGGTGGTAACTGAATGCTAAAGAAAGTCAGACTCTCCAAGCAGAGAAGCTTTTGTCTGTATTTTCCAAAAAGTTCTCTCATACCAGTGACACAACATACTGTGTCAGTTGTTAAACAATGTTAAATGTAAAAAAATATCTGGAGTGTAAAAGTATTTGCAGTATATTTCACTTCACACTTCCGATTAGGAACATTTACTGACTCTCAATATCAAAATAATCTATCTTGGATTGAAAACTCCTAATGTTTTCCCTACACCCCATTCACTCCAGTCCTGCTCAATAAAATCAGTCAACTATTAACAAGAATTTCCTCTCTAAAATGTTGCAGAGTGTCTGTCTGCCCCTTTAACAATTCCTTGCACCTATCTCTCCCTCTCTTCATCTCTCTTCTTTTTGCTCTCTCTTTATTTTACCTAACATGTTTTCATCTACCATGATGCCATTATTTGTTTATACGGTAAGACTTTGGAATAAGGTATAATATAACAGTATTTGTTAACATTAGTCAATGCAGTTAACATGAACTAACATTGAACAATACGTCTATGGCATTTATTAATCTTAGTCCATGTTATTTAAAAATCAAACATGGTAACTGTTTACATTAAGTTAGTTAATGTAAGCCAATACATACTGACCTTATTTTAGAGTGTTACTATGTGGTCAGTTCCTTCCGTCATAGTTTGTCTCTTCCTCTCCATATTTCTCTCGCACTCCTAACACACAGTCTGTCACTGTGAGTGATTTTTCGAGAGGGTTCGAGAGGAATTTTAGGAAGAGAAGACCAAGGTTGCCTATGATGCAATGAAAAGTGTGTTTTTTATTAAAGGATTATTTCATGCACTGTGCAAGAAGTAGAACATCAGACATCCCAACAACACCGGACAGCGGAAAAGTAGACATACGCAAGACATTCATTCCAATATCCCCCCCAAAATGTCCTGCATCAGAATGCACACAATTCTCCTCCCTCTTTCACGCTTGTGATCTCATCCCACCATATCTCTATTTCTGTCTTACTCACTTACTCTTTCCTGGTACAGCATACTCGAGTGGAGGCCAGGAGATGAAGAAGCTAATTCATTCGATTTAGCCGTTGTTTCCGTGCTTGTGGAAAATTAACAGCCCCCCATGCTCCAAAATCAAGCCCCTTCCCAAATGATTTTCCACAGATGAACTCTCTGTCTCATCTGTGTCCATCATGTTTTTGAACACATAATTTAACCTCTAATGTATCTGTTGTACAAGTTTTACAACCAACAATATTGCAGTTGCCCAACTGTACAAAACTTGATAAGAGAAAACAACACCAAATCTTGATAAGAGAAAATAAAGCAATACTGCCAATAGTATAGATGCACCATATATTGATATCCTTGATTAAAGAGTTAAACACAAGATCGAGAGCCACTGTACATTTGTTTTCATTTCTGTTATCAACTATGCAAACTACATCTTTTATTTATATTTTAACCTTCGATTCCAAACGATTTCTAATATTTAAGATAACATTTTTTTAAAGCAAAATAAGTATATAAAAACATAAAATGTACATTTAAAATACTGTACATATTTCAAAAATTGCATAAAACATGGAAACAAATGGATAAGACTATAGGATAAGTTGTCATAATATTGTTGGGTCAATCAGTCAAGAGTTGGAAATGGTCTGAACGATATATATGATAAGTGTTAGCTTGCAGTTAAGGAATGTGTTCACACAGCAATTGACCATACAGAAAAAACAGCCCACCTGAAAAGCCTACTTAATGTAAGTACAAGTGGTCATAACCACTGTTCTATAGACAGTGAGAGTTTTTCTGTCTTTGAAAGAATTCCATGTTACACAATCAAGGCTTTGGCAGAAGCATGCTTAGATGAATAACATAAGATATTTTTACATCACAAACTTATTCAAGTATAACATTTTTACCTCTTGTATAAACATTTAAAGGTGTTAGAAAGCATGCGATGGGCAAGCGCCAACTACACACCTGAATTTTATTTAAACATAAAGATTGATAAGACAATGGTTTGATTTAGTACTGTAAAATAGTACGAATCACATGCATATGAATGAATCAAAACTTGTTCCAATTATTAGGAATAGAAGAACATGGATAATAAAAAGAAAAGCAAAGACAGATAAATGAAAACAATCACATGAGTCATTACAGCAAGTCATAAATGTACTTCTTTTCACAGTGTTTGTTTCATTTTAAGTAGTGAAAGAAAAAGAAATGCAACAAATGATTGGGTATTTAGAAATCATTATAATAAAATGTAATAAAAAATACTGGATGCAATAAACTATACAAACCTTAAAAAAACATATTTTGTCACAAATGTTCTTGCTGAATAAAAACGCACTGAACAAGATACAGTTTCATAAAAGCGCTCATATTAGTGAAATTGGAACACTGTAGATATTCATCATTTTCAGGGTCTGCCATCAGCTGTACTAACATGCACAAAGCTGTTCACAAACCAGTTTATGCATCTAATATCTGTTTTATTTATTAATATGTGGACTTCTTGCCCCAGTGAGCACTTAAGATGTTACACAAGGTATTTAACTGAAAAATGCAATGTCCACATAGTTTATACACAGTCAGAAAAAAGTGATGTATGAAGTGTATGAAGTATGAAAAGTATGAAGTGCTTGCAATTATATTTCAGTACACACAAAAACTGAACAAAGATCTAAAAGCAGTTTAGCAGCAATTTTTGAAAACGTATTATGTAATTCTCAAAACTTTTGGCCACGACTGTACACACAAGATACAATATTTTATGTTTTGTCCCTGTAGATGTACGAAAAGGAATAAAGGTACCACCCCAGTGACATTAAAACGTAGTTTTTTACTTTTTTTCTGACAGTGAAGATGTTTTCTTTATGTTTTCTATAACATTCTCTAAATATAGACGGTTTCAAAGCAACATGACGAAACATTACTGTGCATGCGCATGTTCGTAGACTTCCCTTAACTTCCGGTACACATTCGCAAATAATAGAGTGCCTGTAGATTATTTCTGATAACAAGCTAAAGAAACCAGAAGGACCGATACTTGGCTTAACTTGTCTCTCCAATATTTTGAATTTAGAATGCGATACCAAGCTCACCCGCTAGATGTCAATGTACCATATAGTTTCTTTAAATGTGACAAAACTACAGGACCTATTCAACAAATTGTTTATTTAACAAAATTCAACAAATCGTTTATTTAATATAATTTTTATACAATAAAATAATAATATAAATTAATATAAACATAAATTAAATAAAATATAAATAGTTGTATTATTCAACACTAGCCAGAAAGATAAACATACACAGACCGGAAGTTAACTGAAGTCCAGGAGCGTGTCCGATGAAACGGTCTATAAATATATATTTCTTATTTGAATTATCAGATATACACTATTTATGATTCCCCAAGGTGCACCAGTTAAACACAATCAAGTTATTAATACATTACTTAAAAATTAGGAATATGTACTGGTGAAATTAGATTAATTTTAGGATAATAATTTGATTCCCACTGCTTTTCAAAAGCAACAATAAAATACAATAAATAAATAGAACAAATATATTGTCACCGTGCTTCTGAATTCTCTGTTTTTCAGGTAATTGGAAAACACCTACTTTTTAAATTATTAAATAGCCTACTGTGTTATCAAAGTTATCAAGCACTTTTTAATTCACTTTTATTGGTTATGTATTTGCAAAACCCAGCGACAAACATTAAAGGTGACTAAAAAATTATGATTTATGTCAAAAAATAAATACCGTAGGGAGATACAGAAACAATTCTGTCTATATGTTCTCTGGCTAATCTCATGTTAGGATTAAATAAATTCCACTCACACTAATAAAACTCAAAATAAAACTGAGACTCGATTCATTTGCGCACTGCCACATTTGCAACCGAGTCCTTCCATTCCAGCGACACATTTGACACCCCTCTTATCCAAAACTCACAGGGAGTCTGTGTGTGGCTAACTCCAGATGTCCAGGGTCTTTTGTTACCGTGGAGATTCAGCTGGCCACTGCCCTCTCATTAATGTCTGCTGTTGCATATGTCATGTAAAAGATGGCCTTTGATCAGCAGTAGGCAAAAAAAGTGTTATTTTTTACAGCAGACAAAGATTAGAGACAATCAATGACAGAATAAAAAAAATTCTGAATAGAAATTATTCAAAACAAATTATGAATTAACATTAGCAAGAGTTCAATTGTTTACTGAACCCTATGTCCTTGCACTCCATGTTTGCTGTAACAAAGAATGTACCTGAACTAAACTCTCAAATGAATCTCATATCAAAAATATATACTTCTCTAAGACTTACTTATCAATGACTTGTTTTTCTTATCCAGTCATAAAACATCTATTGTCTGTATATCTCGACATGTTTTTGGCACAAAGAACTTGATGTTGGCTGATGAAAAATCTCATGTACTTTTGTCTTGCTTGTTTCCAATGATTCATCTGATCATAACTAAAAGGGCGATTAAGGTTTGGGTTAAATGGGTTATCAAAACATGTGTAAAGTAGGCTACTGAATAATTGTCAGGAAGCAGGTGTTTCTAGTATGTCAGTCCATCAAAATACAAACATGTCATAATCTTTACACTCAAGCTCACAAAAAGAATAGAACAGAAAAAACAGATTCCGAGAGAATCTGTGAGAAAAGTGACAAAGTTCCACCAGTCGGAAAGATCATAAGAACATAAGAACAAGACCCGCTTCCAACTCGAGTTCCCATGGTGACAAGTGGGCTGGCATACAATAGAAGAGAAAAAGAAGGAGTGCGACAGAGAAAGGAAAAATAGAGAGAAGGGCCGAGGGGCACAGGGGAAAGGAACGTAGGACGGGGGTATAATGAGCAGTTCTGCTGAAATTTAAGCGAGAAAAGAACGTGTGATTGAAGCGAGAGATTTTTTCCTCATCAGGTGCTCTGCTCTTTGTCGGCCCTTTCAGGATGGGAAAGTATTCCTGAATGTAAAGATTATGTGTTGACAATGTTTTGCTATATATTTTGTTATTTCGTTTTTTTGCAGGTTTATAGTCCTTTACACACAATGCCGTAATAAAATACTGGCAAATATAAATGGCCAATTCCATGCAAATGTCAAACTTAAGACGAAAAAATCTGTGGTTTTCACCATACTGATACAGTAGGTCAGTTTAAATACTGATTTTCAGAATTTTCAAAGCATTTTTGGTTGTTGTTGTTTTTAAAGTATCGTTTTCCACAGTCAGGTAAATGAATTGTCACATCCATAACTGTCCATATTTCTCATAATTGGGCATATGAAAAAAAAAAACTATTTTATTTTCTATTTTCAAATACAGGTGGTTCCTGCACTATGGATTACAGACTGAAAGTGAGGCAGGTGGATTGATCCAACAAATCCTGGGTGGATTGCCAGAGTTAAATTTTATTGCACTTTCACAGTTTAGGAGGCTTTTTTATTCTCAGTTAGAGACCTAAAAAGACACACATTAGATGAATTCTAACATACAGTAAAAGCAGTGAGCAATAAAATAAAAGCAGACAGCATAGCCAATAATTTTAAGAACTGAAGTTTTGGAGACTGGTGATATTCTCTCTCTGGATTTGATAACAACGGCTTGAAAAAAATCTGAGATGCATGTAATTTAAGCAAGTTTCGTTTTGCTCTCATCTTGTCGCTTCACAGTACAAACCGAGAAGCCTAAGAGATCCGTCCAATGTGATTGATCTTCCCTACATGTTAATCTGGAAAATAAAAGCAGGCCACAGTGAACATTTGTCTAACACTTTTAAAGTTTTATTTCTTTGCTCTGTGTAATGGTGCGAAGGCCAAATCTGTCACAGTGGACAGTCTGACAAGCTTCTGGCTTCTCGACCAAAGACTTCAAATGTTTTCACGTCCATTCTACAGCTTCTCGCCACAAACGTCCCATCTTTACTCAGCGGAGAAAATGAAAACTAAAGTGAATGCCCGCACCCTTCTCTTTGATCTTTCCTTTGGCTACCTCACTCGTTTAAAGAGTTTCACCCAAGAATAGTCTACTCCCTCTAGCTCTCGCTCCTCTCCTTTCTCATACTCTTTATCTCTTTTCCCTCCATGTCTCTATGCCCAAGCTTTTTTTCTGTTGGCATGGCTCCTGTTTGTTTTCAGCCATTTTGGGGACTGGCAGTGCTCGTAACAAACTGCTTAAATGGCGTCCTCTCACTCGCACATTCTCTCCCTCGCTCGGGCTCTCCCTCCCTTCCTTTCTATCATCAGACTTGGTGTATGTAAAGAGTGTGCGTCTTGTTCTAATGAACGCAAATGTTAAATAAAAAGAGAATTGGAATTAAAATGAGGCTGAGGACGAAAGGGGGGTTTGGGTGAGTAAGGCTGGGGGAGATAAAAAAAGCAAAAACAGCCCAGAATCATGTATCAGTGGCAAACTGAAGTGTGAGTGAGAGAGAGAGAGAGAGAGAGAGAGAGACAGCGGGCGAGCAAGAGGGAGAGGAGGGGGGCGAGTCAGAGTGCGAAACAGTCGATCCTGCCCTCTGTCTCTACATAGCGCTGCCCGTGTGCACGAGCGCGTCTTTCCCTGTGTTCTCTCCCTCACTCAAACACACGCACGCACACGGGAACACGCAGACCAGAACACACAGACCGAGGGTGGGAGAGTGAGAGAGTGAGAGAGAGAGAACACATCGCAGCCGAGATGCAGCAGAAGGTTTTTCAAGGTACGTTGTCTTGTTGTGGCGTGCTTGCCTAGCAGAGAATGAGAGACTTTTTTTCTTCTCTGATCTATCCCTGTCTTCTCTTCCTGCTTCTCATGGGTCTGTGCCACTCTCATATCATATCGATGTTGTTTTGATTCTGTGTAGACTCAAGAAATGAGTGAGTGCGTGCGTGCGTGTGGGTTCGCGTGCGTGCTAATCGAGGCCTGTCTCCTTATCCTCGGCTGTTGTGGGTGAACCACGCAGTTCTTTTTCAGGGCTGGTGAGCCGCTCAGAGATTACTGTTAAATGAGAATAAAGCCTCATAGTTTCGGTCAAATCTTTTATGATGGTTTCTATCCTGGTGGTTTTCGATACTTTATATTGTGGCAAGTTTACAGATGTTGAAATTTGATTCATAATGAAAGACTTGCCAGTGCATGTCAGGCCAGTTTGTTAGATCATAATTTATCCATCCATGTGTTGTCAAGGCAAGGTGGACGTTATTACGATACTAATGACACGTACGTGCTTAAATAGTCATTTATGTCCGTTACTGTGTAGACAGGCATTGCAAGGCGATAGGGTCAGAGGTCATTAGAAGTAAAAGCAGCCAAGTTTGTTTATATAGCAAAATGAATTTCCGTGCTATTCAAAGGTTAGCAAAAAGAGCCATCAACAACACGTCAGGGCTGTATGCGTTTGATGAATCTTCCTAAGCAAATGAGCTGGAAACTCGACAGCGACATGGAAGCAAGTTCAGACATGATCTCAGGGAAGTAACTTCAGCCAGGTCACTATCGCAATATTCCCACCGCTTCTGTGAATGCCATTTTCTTACTCTTGCTCTTACTACAGCAACAGATTCACGGCAATCACTTGTCGAATGTAAAGTCAGCAGACCATGTCAAACACAGCATGTAACGCAGGCAGGCTCACTGGCACATGCCACATCTCGGAGATACCATAAATCGCTCACACGGAACGGAAAAAAATCAAGAGATCCGTGCACGGAAAAACGCTGGATCCCAACTTCGCACCATCCGCCTCGATATCCCAACTCTTCCACAACAGCCTGCTCCTTTTGCTTTGCCCCCCTCCCCTCATCTCTTCCCTGGCTGGCTCCACCGTGCTTTTTGGCCGGGGGTTGTGGAGAGTTCAGTATCTAGCGACAGCCCCCTCTCTCATAGTCCGCCGCCCTCACCCCAGCGGGCCCCGTCACGGCCACACGGAAACAGGCGGCCTTCGCTCCGTGTTCAGCTTCTTTCACTGGCTGAGCTAAATGAAGACCTTTAGCCCATTATCCAACTTCCTGAGATTCTTCTCCGTTTGCACTTTCACAGGTGACCACATCTGTATAAAACAAGCAAATGATGATGATGACGCATGGCTCATTTAGTAAGAAAGTAGAAAAGCAGGTTGTAGTATTTACGAGGAAGCTTGCCATAACATTTCAGTGTATTCGAGGGGTGCAGACCCTGTCATTTTACAGCTCCAACTCTTTTAGTTGGTTGCATGTTTGAGTAGAGGGGGCAGTCGGAGGGGGAGGCAAAGGCCCTGTCACGCTTGGCCAGCCTCTTGCGCCAGGGACTGTTTGTTAAGAGGCAGCGTGTGCGTCATACGCGAGGAGAAAAGGAGGGCGCGAGGGAGAGATAAATAGGGACAGACGTAAGGAGAAAAAAAGGGGTGGCAGATGTGTTTGTCCATTCACTTTGTGAATGCCATGTAAAATGGTGTCATTCTTAGGCCTTGATTTTATGCCATAGCAGCCACAGTCACAACAACAGCAGGGCAAGTTTCTTTCTTACATACGTTATCAGAACTCTTATTCCAGGTCTTCTAATATACTTCTTGTCTGTCTAAATGCAACGTCTATTATTATACAAGTTTTTAGTATACTTCCTTTGCACGCTTCTAGCAGCTGCATTTGTGGCGCATCGGATAAAGCTAGGCGTCAAGCTGCCTGTTTACAGACAAACCAGCTCATATGCGTCCACATGCCTGCAACCGTGTTTGCGTGTTGAGGGGAGTGTGCGTGCCGCTTGTTGACTGTCTGTCTGGTGTCTGTGCCTGTGCAAGTGTGTGTGTTTGTGGCTGTTCCTGTCTCCAGGCCTGGATCTTTCTGTCTTCTCCACCTCTCTCCGTCTCTCTCACCATTGCTCTCCCTGTCTCACGCTCTCTCTCTCTCCCTCCTCCTCTTGCTCTCTCTGCAATAACAGTGCTGACCTAGTTTCAGTGTGTTCAGGGCTGCTTGTGGAATTTTACAGAGGCCTGCCTGTCTGACTAAAACGCAGGCAGAAAACCATGACTGTGGATTTTCTCTGGTGTCGCATCATTACTGCTAACTAAGAACGCTCTCTGTGGTAGACTCTAGTAAAACAGGCAGAGCAAAAGATCAGATTTTTTAACTAAACCAAACACACAGCATTCATGAACATAGAAACACAGTTGTATTCATTTTCTCCTGACGAGGAGTATAAATCATGTGATCGTTTATATTAAGAAAGAAAAAGAGAAAATATATTATCACATAGTCAATGCATGCAACAACTGGAATATAAGATGCTTCCCCTCAAAAGGCCATCTAAATTTTGGTTTCGATTTCAAATGCGACATGTTTGGAGCACTTTGACCATTAAAACACTGTTGGGGAAATCTTGATTAAATCTTAGCAGTGTTCAATTACGTGAAGGAAATGCTGTGACTCAGTGGAGTTTATTGCCACAATTATTTCCACACTTTTAGATTTGGAAGGTTTGGCACAAATTTGGAAACTAAGACGACTGTAATGAACCTTGAGTTGCATATGTATAGGTACCATAATATCTTGCTTGTTTTTAACTGGCTTGTAATTTTATAGACCGTTTTGAAAGATGGAAACAATACTGGTCCTGAAGCACTTTACATTTGTCCTTTTTTTGTTGTTGTTTTTTTAATACATTTTCATGTTAGTTTATATAGGGGCAGTTTCCCGGACAGTGCTTAAGCCTAGTCCCAGACTAACTTTAAAGTTACAAGTGTCTTGATCGAAAACAACTTGCCATTTCCTAAAATATATCAGTGCACTTGTTTGGTCTCAAGAAGCATGTATTTTGTAAAGTTTGTTTTAAAAACGACTTAAATATCCTAATTTAACTAAGGTCTAGCTAGTCCTGGTATAAAATAATCCCTGTCAGGAAAACCGCCCATAACGTCTTATTTAAATAACTAATCTAAATAATTAAAGATGTTCGTTATTCAGTTTCAAATTTTGTGATTCAAAATTTTGGAGTTTTGTGATAACATTTGTGTAGTTTGCATTGTTATTTACGTCTAGAAAAATGGTCTAAAGGCAGTAAGACCTAACAGTTTTCAATCCTAACACTCTGATTGGCCAGCAGGCACTGTATATTTTCTGTCACTTGCTTTACTTGTCATTATGATTCTAATATATTCTGGTGTTGTAGTTGTCTAAAACCTACAATGTTGCCTTAACAAATATTTAAATATTAAAACGACGCTTTTTCTGTTCTCTTACAGGATCAATAGCGAGATTATGGTGTTGGGAGAGGATGGCTGGAACCCTCTCCACACCTGCAATGCACCGTTGGAGCTGAATGTGCAGTGCATGGCAATCCTGTCCTGTTTCTTAACAAGATAATCAAAGATGGACAATGACACATACATTTCAGAGTCAGTGTTACTGTGCTTGACCTCTATAAACTGCCGTATTCTTGATTTGACACTCCAATTTCTATCAATCATTGTCTTCTGAGGGAAACGGACACACTAACAGTTATTTTCCTGGCCCTTGGTGGACTACTGCTACACCTTCTGACTTACTAGTGCTCTGGGATAGACAAACTACAGCCTTGGAGAGCATCTCAAAGGACTTAGGGTAAAGATTCAATGAAACACAGAAATAAACACATGAGAGGAGACAGGATGGGAGAGGGAAAGGATGAGGTGGACGGTTCCAAAACTACACGGATATCTCTCAGTTTTCCTCTCAGCGCTGGATTACCTGGCTTTTCTGCAAAGAAGCGCTGCTCCTCGTCTCACCCAAGTTCTTCCTCTGATGTCTGTAACAGAGACAGTTCTGATAGCACAGGATGGATAGCAGAACCATTTAGAGACAAACAGTTAGCAAAAACACCATCAAAAACTCAACGTCTGCCATGTTCTTCCTCCTCCTCCTTCCCTGTTGATCTAGCTTCCCCAGTCAGTAAGAACTGCAAGTCATCTCTGTCATTTTCTGTTGATGGTAGCGGTTCCCGATACCCAACATCTCCCTTACAACACTCTAATAAATTGGACTATTCAAAAGAGACAGCTGGGGTAAGTCTCAATAATGGGTACAAAGAGCATTCAACAACAGAAACAGCACACATCCTTTTCAACCTCAGTGCAAGAGCCTACCAAGACCAAGGTATGAAGGATTCAGAGAGTTCAAAAGGCAAAAAACGGAAGGCCAACAGCCTCCATGTTGAACTGAGCCTTCCTCTCCCTAGCATCAACCCTCATTCATCTTCTTCAACCCCACCTCCTCCTCTTTCTCCTTCGTCTGTCTCTCTTAGATCCTCTCCCTTGACTCTCCCCGCTCCATCTTTCCATGACTTTAGGGCAGTGCCGAAGCCAGAACTACTTTGTGGGGTGTGCCACCGTCTGTTCAGTACTGCCTCGTCCCTCACTGTCCACATGCGTCTCCATCGGGGGGGACGAGTACTCAGCTGCCGCCACTGTGGCAAAGCCTTCATCCACAATAAAAGACTGCAATCCCATGAGGCCACCTGCAGGCAAGGGCTGCCAGCTTTTCCAGTACAACCCAAAGAGGAGCCCCTGGAGGGGGGTAATGTGGAGGGGGAGAGAGCAGATGAGACCACAGAGCCTGAACAGCTTGGACAAGGAACAAGGCCTGGCCGACCCATAAAGAAAGTACGAGACCTTCATGGCCGTCATACTGGAACACTGACTTGCAGGGATACTCTGGGGGAAGAGGATCACTTTGTAAAAGTGGTGGATGGACATATCATTTACTTTTGCTCTGTGTGTGAGCGCTCTTACATGACTCTGTCAAGCCTAAAACGACACTCCAATGTGCATTCGTGGCGGCGAAAGTACCCTTGCCACTTTTGTGATAAGGTATTTGCCCTGGCTGAATACCGCACCAAACATGAGGTGTGGCACACTGGTGAAAGGCGCTACCAGTGCATATTTTGCTGGGAGGCATTTCCAACCTACTACAACCTTAAAACACACCAAAAGGCTTTCCATGGCATCAACCCTGGCCTGATCTCAAGTGAGAAAACAGCTAACGGTGGCTACAAACAGAGGGTCAATGGTCTTAAACTGTACCGCCTGCTGCCCATGCGCTCTATGAAGCGACCTTATAAAACATACACTCAGCCAATGACTGATGGTTTACTCACTTCTGATTCAGCAGTGAGCCTTCCTGTATCTCTGGACGGCGGTATCCCTCCAACTCTGGACACTAAGAAATTGGAGTCTTTCCTTAAAGACCTTCAAACAACAGACATAAAGACTGAACCTGAGGGATTTCCTATCAGGGTGGATGTAGAGCAGAGTAAAAAACTAGCTGCTTCCCTAACAGATTTGGCAGTAGAAACCAAAAAGACAGAGGGGTCAGATTTACTGCTGTTAGGTAGTAGCAATGGCAAAACCTCAGAGTGCCCAGAAGCTGCTGTCTCTTCAGTCATTACATTTGCACACAGCAAACCCTCAGTCATCATGCACAGTACTGCAGTTTCATCATCTGTCATTGTAAACAGAAATAAGATGTCTTCTGAGGAAAGAAAAAGAAGTCCAGAAAATCATCCACTTGAAAAGAGTCACAAACAAATGAAAAAACATAGTCAGAGAGAACACACTGATACATATAGGGAGTGGAATGCTGCAGGTTTAGATCCAGAGGTTACTAAAATTAGACACTCAACAGAGAAGCTTCACAAGGGGCGAAGAGTTCATAATAAAACAACTAAGACAATACCAATAGCTGTGGGATCAGAAGTCAAAGGCAGTGGTCCACTTTGTCAGATTACAGTGCGCATAGGGGAGGAGGCCATTGTCAAAAGGAGCATTTCTGAAACAGACCTAATGAGAGACAAAGGCCCTACACGCAGCAAAGCCAAAAAGAGTAACCTCTCACATGACGACCAGACAGAACAAAGGCACACCCATCACCAACGTAAACACCGCAACTCTAGCCAGGAAGGAAAGCAGGGGGAGCCCAAATGGAAAAAAGCTAAACTGAAAAGCAAGGTGAGGAAATACTTCTTCCGCCAAGAGGTCAGAGATGACAAAAATGACCATGATGTGGATGACAACCTGTGGAGGCCTTACTATTCATACAAACCCAAGCGAAAAGCCATTCATATGCAGGGGACTAAAACCTGGAAGGGTAAAATACACTTCAAACGATCCCCAAGATCTATACGGAGAACTGAGAGGTTCCAGAAAAATACAAATCAAGAAGTTGATGGGCAAGATGCTGATAAGGGACAGACACAAGAAATAAAGAAAGAACAAATACAAGTTACTGATCCTCAGAAAGGTTCAGTCAAAGAGACACCACACTTTTTACCTGACCCATCAAGAACAGAACAAAAGGAGAAAGAAAAGGAAACTCCTGGAAAATCTGATTTCCCCCTCCCTTCGATTGTCCCTCAGACTACACTTAATCCTCAATCCACAACCTCTTCTATCATCAAGCAACAATGGTTAGAAAGTCAGGCCTCTGAGTGTGGAACTTGTGGCCGTTGGTTCTCCAGCCCAAGAAAGCGAGACAAACATGAGATGACACATCTGTTTGAGTTTGTGTGCATGCTTTGCAGAGCTACTTTCCTCTCACAGTCAAAGTTAGAGGAACATCAGAGAACCCAGCATCCCAAAAACAAGCCTCTGACTGGTCCTTCTTTTTTTACTACGCAGTCAAGAAAGGAAGCAGAAATGAAAGAAGATGATAATCATCTGGATGGACAGTCTATAGAAAAGGGCAGTCCAGTTCGCTTGGGCAGAAGGCCTCTGATTAAATATACATGTTCAAAATGTGATAAGGTCTGCAAAACCTCTGCTGCACTCAACTGTCATCTCAAGCGACATGAGCTGGGCAATTTAACTGAAGTTGAAGACACACAGAAAAAGCAAGACACGCCAAGCTGTACACATTCAGCTGCAGTGTCTACACCAAACAAAGATTCAGGCACCAATAGTGAACAAGCACAGTCGGTGTCAGTCATATATTATTCAAAACCGGACTGTCAAATCACTGACAACCAGCTGGGTGAGAAGATGGAAGAACACCAAAGAATCAACAACTGTGAAAGCTCACAACTGGCATCTGATGAAAAAGTACATAGTCCGCTGGATTCACAGTTCTCGCAAGTTATGCACAACCCCACTTTAGAAAGGGTAAAGGTCATCTCTCCAAACACCCCTAGTGTACTAGTAATGAATAGCTCAGAGTGCATAGACTACAGAACAACAGAGAAACGACATTTAGACTCACTAGGGCAGCAGAAAATAAACCCAGTGTCAAGTAATAGGCAAATCCAAATTTCTCCGAAGCTGACAAACCCTCAAATTAGAAGAGAAACAACTCAATCCAGGCCCATATCCTTAAAAACTGCCCGAGGCACTGTGCTTAGTCAAGGGGTGGGAACAGTAACACAGAGGGAGGGTGACATCATTCCAAATGAAAATTTCAATGACTTACAAGCTGCTCAGGATCTAAGAATATTTTTTCAATCCAATAACCAAGCTCAAGATTTATCCATGCCAACAATACTGGCCAAAAAGAGGGAACTTGATCAAAAGATAACACATCCATCCAACATCTCAAAGGAACAATCCTGCAATGATGTGTCATTGCTAGTGCCCAAAGAGGAACCGCTCAGTCCTGTACCCTCTCCTACATGCTCTGTTATTCAAACCACTCCAAAAGGACCTTCTCAAAGATATTCAAAGTCACCTTGTCACTCCCCAGGACCTTTAGACTTACAGCTGCGGCCTCAGCTAGAGCAATGCCAATTACACAGAGGACGACACAATACAGAAATACAGGATCTTATGCTGTCTGCAAAATCAGCTATCGGAGGTGAGACACCGCCTTGTCATGCCCTGCTGCATCCTCAAGTGCCCACAGTGGAGCCCGAATCAAAGGACAATACCTCCATCGCATCTACAGAACACCACAGGAGCTCCGCCTACCCTGTCCAGGAACTTACTCTTCCCTTAATTATACCAGGAGGGTACTACTCTGGTAAGAAACAGGAGGAGCAAATCCTGATGTCTTACCCAACTGGACCCTTACCCTTTCCACCACTTGGGAAGATGGTACCCCACTCTGACTCAACTAAACTGCCCTTTTACCCTGACCCCTATCACCTACTGTATGGCCCACAGCTACTGCCATACCCATATAACCTTGCTGCCCTTCCAATGGCTCTAAATATGATGGCATCAGGGGATAAAGAGCCCTTGCCCTTCTTGCCTTTTTTCAACTACGCCGCTGCTGCTCCTTTAACAGGCGCAGTGCCCCATCCTTTAGTGGTGAACCCCAGTGTATACAACAGTGGTGGCAGCAGTAGCACAAAGCAGGACAACCCATGAGTGGAACCACAGTGGCAGCAAGGGAATATATCTACAACAGCAGAGCAGGGTGGACATTGTGTTTTTCTGTTTGTTAACTGAACACTCTTGCACAGCTCTTCTCTTTTGTAAAGCAGCAAAAGCATGTGCATACATAGGAATCAAATGTGGTGAAAAGATGGAGGGGTGTCTTGATGACAGGACATAAGGGGGGGAAGAACAAAACACACGACACCCCCTTTAGGCACTGCCAAGATGCACCTCCAACACACCACTCCTTTGCTCTTCTGTAGTGTTTTTAGAGCTTGGATATCCGTCCTTTCAGAGTCATCAAGTTATTAGGTATAAAACGTGAACAATGACAGCTAGCAGGACGTGTATTTTGCTAAATAAGTTGGGTCTGCTTCCCGTCATAGAGACGGTTTAACATTAATAATTATAATAATAGTTACACATTAATCCTGCTTACAGTACTAAAAAAGAAGGAATCTACTGAAAGCTAAATGTTATGCCTGAGGAGGCTCAACATACAGTATTCAACACACAGAGAAGGGACAGGCAGCAGCAGGTGTGTGTGTGTGTGTGTGTGTGTACTTGTGTGCATGCATGAGTGTGTCCAGTGTGTGACAGTGTATAGAGGTAATGCATGGAGAATTGGGGTAGCTCATAGTGATCACAACATCAGTACTTCACTCATGCGTTTCAGTATTTTGGCTTACATGTGCCTGCAGGTTTATGTCTGTGTATTTGTGGGGTGTGTTGGGGGTGTAGGCATGCACACTTGAAGTAATGTGTGCTGCATCGGCCTGGTCAGTTCCATGGAAGTTCACATATTAACATCATTCCTGGATAAACTGTTATAATCTTAATAGGTCAGTAAATAGAAAACATAGATGAAGCTCTTCTTTTGTCCGTCATAGCATAGCATCTTGATGGTGTCATATAAATTAAACATGTTATTATGTAATGCCTTCACTAACCAGGATCATCACAACAGGGTCAAATATACGGTGATGTTGACTCCACTCTATATTTGACCTTGTTATGTTTAGAGACAGACTGTGCTTCACATAGTTTGGTTTGTAGGATGTGGGTATATTAATCCTTTTCAATGATCACTCGTCAAATGTTTTTGAAATATGTCTGTGTACTTCCAGTACTCACGCCAACTGTTTCATCTCTTCCAGCAAGATAGGTAAAGTCGATTTCATGTTTAGTGGCCTTCTCCTCCCCACTGCCCCCTGGTGTCCACCAAAGACACAACATTCACTTGACTGTATTTGAGACGAGAGAGAAACCAAGTGAGATAAACAGAGAACGAATGATGATGAAATGGGAGCAAAATGAAGAAAAACAAAAAATAGGGGCAGTATGTTAGCACGAATGGAGCTTCCTTCATAAAGACAGGGAGAATCGTAGTCTTGTACGAGGCGATAGTCAGTGAATGTTAGTTTTAGAAAGACGTGATCTAAAGAGATGTATTACAAGCAAGCCTTTTATCGGTTAGCAGATTCTATTCTTGATGCCCGTGCAGGGCCTGCACTATGGGACTTATAGCACTGGAGTGACTTAAACACTCCCTTGTACTTTCTTGTTTTTATATCTTTTGTTTTTCACAATATTATTTGTTTGATTTACATATTTTTCCCTTTTTGTAGTGAGACAAGGCTTGTACTTGAAGATTCTTGTTCGAGTACAAATGAATATGAATGTAATTTTAGTCATGAGGTTAAAAATACAGTAAAGACAGTAGATTATTTCTGTACGCTGACTTGAAAAATAACATGTAATATTGAACTGCTATGAGGTATTCACACACACATGTATATATATATATATATATATATATATATATATATATATATATACTGTATATACAGTAGTCTTAGGGACATGTCAAGGAAGCTGGTTTCAATATAACCACAACGCATGAGCAACAATAGCTTATTCAGTATCTTCTGGTGTTGTCACAGAACTCTCCATTTTCCGACATACATGGTTCTTATTTTTCTCGCTTCACTCCTTAGAAAACTTTACGTTTTGACCCCACTTTCATTAACCCCTCAGTATAAAAATGTCAAACCTAAAACCAAAAGAAGCTTCTAGTTGCCTTATTTCTTTTCCCTAAGCACCACAGATGTTTTCCAACAACCGCCCTCCACCTTTGTCACATCCCTCACCCATTCTATTCTCAATATTTTCCTTATCCTTTGAAGTGTGTCTGAAACTGTGCAATGTAGCCGTAGCACTGTTCATTTCCTGAGGGTAAAATACAATGCAATGAACAGTTGTGAATTATGTAGCTGCACTGGGGTGTGTGAGAGAGGGTGTGGTTGTACAAGAAAAGGAAACCAAAACAATTCTGATTTGACTCTGGATCTCAGTTTTTATTTCCCAGTTTCATCATGGTAACACTAAGGTTGCATTTATACAATAAGGTTGTATTTGTTAACATTTGTAAATGCATTACCTAACATGAACTAACAGTGAGCAACACTATTTTAACATTTATTAATCCTTGACAATGTCAATACAATTATTCAGTTCATGATGCATTTATTAGTAAATACTGAAATTAACATAAACTAAGATGATTAAATAAGTAAGTATCGTTCATTGTTAGTTCCTGTTAACTAATGCATTAACTAATGTTAACAAATACAATCTTATTGTAAAGTGTTACCAACATAATTTGGAAATCAATATGAATTACCTATACTGATGATTGGTTAAAAAAAGGTTGTGTTAATGAAAAAAAGAAGAAAATTGTCAGTGACATCTGAGTAAAAATACACTTAATCTTTCCACAAATTAAAAACATTGGCTTTGTAAAATTTACTTTTTGGCTTTGGTATTCAGTATTGTGCTTAAATGTGACCCTTTCTGTGAAATCTATGCTAAAGTGTCACAATTCAGAATTTGAGATAATGAGTGAAAAGTTTGATTTCAAGCAGGAATTCCACTATGAATAAAAATGTAGACATGGCATTTCTAAATTAATATTATAGACATGAAAGATTATTTCATGTAGAAAACATTAAATAACAAAAAATAACTGGGTATTCACAGGCAGGGTCAAATTTTCAAATGGTAATTTCTGATTGAGTCATTCTAAACAAATCCAAAATTCAAAAACTTTTGTTTACATACAAGATGCCTTTGATTTTCTTTTTAATAATATGCACATAATTTATTTATGCACCTTACAAAGCAAAATTGGTGGTAACAATATCAAGTGAATATCGAGGTTTTACAAAAGCACAACCTTGAGGAAATTCATTGTTCTTATGTTCCTTTTTCATCCATTAGCAAACATTTAAAAAATGTAAGGAAATCCATTGGATGGTCTTGCTGAAAGAGCTCACCAGTGATTGTGTGGGATACAAATATTTATCAATAAGCATCTGGATAGACTACTGAATATTTGCACATAACTACAAAAACGTTTTGGGAACCAGATGTACTGAAACATGTACAGCAGATCTCCAGTCTAGCACACTAACTGACCAACAAAATTCTTCAATAGAGGCTTCAAATGTGAAACAAAATGGGTCAAATCTACCAGCTGCATATGTTCTGCACTTGATCCTAGTTGTAGGCATGTGACTTAATTGTCTGGTATTTTGTGAAAATGTAATATTGTACCATTGTTTTAGAGGTCCACATTATATTTGGGCAGTATAAAAAAGTGAAATGTTTGAAGTTTCTTTGTGTCTTGTTGACTTTGTGACCATTCAATACTGACAATTGTTGGCACACATTGCCAATTCATGTCTTCAATCTACAGTTCATTTCTTTGCTCCTGTTCTCTTTACTCCCTCTGTCCACGCTACAACCATACAAATAAAGTATTAACCTGATGACGTGAATATCAGCTTTGAATCCATTATTTATACACAGTTAGACAACATTTACAACAAGATAAAAAAGGCGATGTTGAAATTATACATTATACAATCAATTAATATATTAATGCACACAAATTTTTTTTTTTCTATTCCTGATGGATTTTGCAATTTTTGGAAACTGCATGATGGGAGTGCACAAACAATGTAGCAACAGATAAATTAAATAATGACTCTAATAACTGAATCAATTTAAAAGTAAGCAAGGGTCATGTACTAAGAGGACAACTAAGGATGTGCACCACAAAAATCCTTAACTAGGCCTCATTGCAAGTTTGACAACTGTTCATCAATTTAAAATAGTTAAAATAAAATTGGATTAATAAATAACGCCTACGCCAGTTAAAATACATCAAGGTTTCGCCGTACTAGACGAACAAACATCAGTCACCTTTCAAAGTTCATTTTTTATGTAACCAGACTTTGTTAAGTCCAGGAAGGGGACAGGTCCAATCTCAATTCAATAATTTGGCTATTGCAGGATAATATCCATTTATACATTTAGCTAGAAATTATAATTCTGATACTCATATTATAATTTGCTAAGAAGACGTTCATTATGTGCTAAAACCTGAAACAAACATGATGAGCGTTGCCTCATTTTCTCATAGTAATTATTGTATTAACTATTGAACCATTCATTTTATTGCTGTACTTTAATGTAGCACATATGTTTTTGCAGTTATTAAATGCCATGGCACAAACATACCAAATATATTACCATGACTGAACATTGGTCAAATAAATCACCATGTTATCAGCATACAAAACCTCCCACAATTAAAAAAACAAGCCGTGGATCAATATGCTGTGATGTTGACATTCTCAGTCGCTGAGGTCTTCTGAGGAGATTGGGGTTTATTCACTACACGGAGAGACAGAGGGATAGTCTGAGAGCGGTTGGCTAAAATAAAGCCATCTATCTTAGGTTCTGATTCCATCCCCTTTTCTCAACCCATGTTCTAATCTCTATAATTAACAGAGAATGAACTATCTAAGGGTAGTGGTTGTTGTGCTCCTGTTAAGCCCGTACCTGATTCTGTTGGGCAGAGGAGCGTCAGGTAATCAGGTGAGTACGAGACCTTTTAAAATCAATTCACAGCTCTAAAGAAAAATCTCTTTTTTAACTACTGTTCTAAAATATAAGCGATTCCAATCTATAATCAAAAAATCACATTAATTGTCAAGATAGCATTAGTTACTGGGCATATTTGCATTTACTGTTACATACAGTATGATATGGCAGGCATACAATTGCATATGTTTTCTTTTACTAATTATAGTCAAAAGGTGAAAAAGAAAGTCTTTATGGGTTTGCTTCATATAAACTACTTTTTTAAATCGTGATGACAGATATTCTTTCTTTGTTTTAGCACAAATTTACTCATCACGATCATTTATGTTAGAAACTTTGCTTCTAAATGTATCCTGATTTAAGAATATTTAGATGTTTTTACTGGAAATTGTATTTATTCAATAACATACAGCTCTGGTTTCACAGACATGGATTAAGATTAGTCCTAGACTAAAATAAATTTTGAGCGGTCTTAAGTGAAAGTGACTATTTGTCAGTTATGGTTACCCATACCCGAAATATACCTCTGCTTTTAACCCATCCAGTGAGTAGTGAACACACGCACAGCAAGTGGTGAACACACGTACACCCGGAGCAGTGGGCAGCTATCACTGCAGCGCCCGGGGAGCAAGTAGGGGTAAGGTGCCTTGCTCAAGGGCACCTCAATCATTACCTGCCGGCCCTGAGGATCGAACCGGCAACCTTCTGGTCACTAACCATTAGGCCACGATTGCCCCTAACTGAAAATAACTGGCCCTGACGTATCTTAAAATATGTCGGTGCCATTGTTTTGTTTCAAGATGGACATCAGTAATGTTCTTTTCTACAGGATTTTAATAAAAGCGACTTAAATAGCCTTAAAAGGCAAAGTACTTGTTTAGGCAAAGCCTTGTCTATGAAACCGGGCCACAGTCTCTAAACAGTTCAGCACATATTCCAAAAGAATTTTGATAATATTATAAAATAGATTTCACTTCAGAATTTAACATATTTACTCATAAAAAATGGCTCATATGAAAA
Organism: Triplophysa siluroides; assembly: GCA_006030095.1. NCBI lineage: Eukaryota > Metazoa > Chordata > Actinopteri > Cypriniformes > Nemacheilidae > Triplophysa > Triplophysa siluroides. The sequence continues at coordinate 3,691,628 of VCII01000846.1, read as the reverse complement.
TGATCTTCAGTTTTTTGTAATCGTGTCTGTGACTCTCAACCATCATTGGCATGTCACTTAAGGTAACTGGGCTTGATAAAGGCATAGTCCAAATTCTTGATCGCAAAACCAATTATAGATGAAAAGATCATACCTGGTAGTCAATATTATAAGCTCGCTGGCTGGTCTGGAAGCACTTTAGCTGACAAAGTAGTTGCACGGTTGGCTTTTACTCTGAATTCCCTGGTTCCACACTTGCTCAGTACAGCAATATTTATACTGACTTGTCTGGGATATAGCAGACTGTTGTGTTTACTTAGACTTTAGAGAGAGAATGAGACATATGTCTAAATGTAATCTGAGCATGCTTGGTTTATGAGTTATGTGTTGTTTGCTGTATGATGTCAAAACCATTTTTTGATTATTGGGTTGACTGTGACAGATATCTGCGAGGGGAGTCATTAATCTTGCACACCGACAGTCCGCATGGACTCCCATATTACAGACAAGCGCAAATCTCAGTGACATCAGAAGGTTAGTTGACTATAAATCTGAGGATTTCACTTTGTGCAATAATTTACATAGCGTCATTATCTTTACTAACCGTGAGATGTCTTACCTCGCCATCCAGCATCAGATCTTTCTTTGAGTTCCGGACTCTCGACCCAGAAGGGGCCATCTTCTACGGAGACACCAAGGAAGGAAAGGACTGGTTTGTGCTTTCACTACGTGATGGCATACCTGAAATGCAGATTGGGAAAGCAGACATATTAGTCAGCATAAAAGGAGGCCGTCGACTCAACGATGGGGCCTGGCACTTGGTAAATGTTCTTTTTAGAATACTGTTTAGTTCAACAAAAACAGGCAGTTCATCTTTTGAGCTTTCTCTGTTGGTTTTGCACAGCTGGAATTGCGCAGTGAGGGTAAATTTGTGGTGTTAGAGGTAAACAACAATCCAGAGCTTGTAGTCGGACTCCATTCTGAACTGACAGAGGATGAACTAACAGGAAAGATACGTCTGGGTCTTGGTGGCATGTTGGTGGACAAACAAAAGCTCTTCAATCCAGTACGACTATCTACATCTCTTTTGTAGTTCGATTTTTGTTGACATATAAAGTGCAAGAGTGTTTTTTTTTCTAAAATCTCTTGCTTCTTAAAATCTCAGTTTCAGCCAGATATGGATGCTTGTGTAAGAGGAGGACATTGGCTAAATCTCAGTACTCTCTGGGATACAGACCCAACATGGGATCCCCGACCCTGCTTCTCTGAGATTAAGAGAGGCAGCTACTTTCCAGGAACTGGGATGGTTATGTTTAATACGTCTGGTGAGTAAAAAGCATTGTCTCTTTAACGTCTTTATGATAGAAAACATCATGCTATTTTTCTATGCCTTATCTCACAACAGATCTTCCTGGAGTTAAGACAGAGGAGGCTGGTATCACAATACAGATCTTCGGATCTTGGACTGGGACATTGCTGAGTCTCCAAAGCACAGATTTTGAGTATGTTTTGGGAGAGTTGGATGGACATACTGATGTTAAGGTATGCGGTAAAATAAATTGTATCAAGTATGATGTGATATTGGCATGAATGTGCTAATGATCATTACGCAACAACCTAATCTTACATGTGTATGTTATGTAACAACAATTCTCTGCAATGTCAAAGGAGGTTCGGTTGGGCCTGAAAGAGGGATCGGAAACCGCTGCCCTTCCCCGTGAACCTGCAGCACTTACTTTCACCATACTAAAACATTCACTTGTGGTAAACAGCAAACCAGACCATGAAACGGAAAGTCTGGACTTTTTCTCCATGTGGAAAAAGGGGATGCTACTGACTTTTGGGGGAGTGCCAGGTAAATTTGAATGGGGTGGAAGCGAGCAGGAATTTCCGCACTCATGTATCTCCATTCTATGTTCCCTGCCATATTCAATTCTCGTAAAACATTTGATCTGTCACATATTTACCAGCATCAGAGTGACCTTTAAGCATTCTACCTTACAAGGAAGTTTAAGTTTAAGTCAATGTTGAAAATACAATTCAAACTTTTCTTTTCAGGTGAAAGTGAGGCTGCAAAACGTTCACACCACCTGCGTGGTTGTTTGAAGAAAATCCTTGTCCAGGATCAGGTTATTGATCTTGACCGGGCGTTATACAAACACTCAACGGTGTCATCCCATAGCTGTCCTACAGAAGCAATGAATGAACTCACTTAACACAGATGGCTTGGCAATCATCCTAGCGGACTAAAATCCCCTGCAGTCCACATCTCAAATATGCAAACTTATTTAAAATGCTAAATTTTCAGTAGACCTAAAACCTCCAAAAACGTTTGTTTAGGCTGTCTAGATAGATTTTTACATATCACATATTGAGCAATAAAAAAACTTTTGAAATGGACCTTTTCTGTTTCTCTCAGCAATAAAAATCTTATACACATAAAACAACTCAGTTTCAATATGTTACAATTCTCATAACTTCATGAAGCAAATAAAATTGCAGCTTATGTAAACATGATGTTTAACAGTGCTTCAAAGAAACAAACCTAACTCTTTGATACCATAAGAGAATTATGAAAGCATGCTCTTTTGTTATACACTGCCATCTAGAGGATTTCTTTAAAACACTACATCTGAATTGAACAGAAAAGTGCCTTACTTTAACCAGTTTTCAAGTACAGTTATTTATATTAGTAAATAATAGTACAAATAGTGCAATTTGCTTGTTGTTTTTGAGTGGTTGAATTGAGCGTTGTTGTTCAATTCGTAAGTAATGTGATGAAATTATTTGATTGTTGTTGAGCGCTGAAATTATTATTGCATTTGTTTCATATGACTTACCGCCTCATATTTATTTATGCTTCTTTGCTGTTCATGCTCGTCTGAAAATGCTCTTGTTTTTATTAAATTTACACAAAACTGATTTCAACAAATACACACAGAGCGTGCTGAGCCAATTGCCCACAAACCACTCTCAACTGTCGCAAATCAACTCCACTGTCGTGCACCGCGCCGCCCGTGCAAAGATGGCGGCTGAGCTGCATCCGCGCAGCGGAAAACTGATCGGTTTGTCGAACTCCAATCGAACCGCTCAGAGAAATCAGCCGGTTCAGGAATTTAATCATGGCCTGGTCCTCAGTCTGGAACCGCTGAGGGACCGCGATGTCTTCACCGTCCGCATCGACAAGAAGGTAAACAAGCATGTCCCACCAGTGTCCAAAGAGGGAGAGAGACATGGAGTGAAACAGAGGGAGAGAGAGATCGAGAAAAGGGTGGGAGTGTGTGTCAGATCGCCTGCAGTGGTTCATCATCATTTGGGCGTGCGGGGTCTGTCCGATTTTATTCATATGTCATTCGTGTAAGGCGTTTATGTGTGTGAATATCTCATGCAGATCTGACATGGTTAGTCACGGTCAGTTTGTGTTGGGAGACCTTGTGCAGAAGACTGGCTGTTCCTGGATGTGGTTTCAAAACATCAGTCGGTTCGGTTCTGTTCAGGTCCCAGCAGTCTTGACATCCACGGCGTGTTTTTGTGAAATGTGTCTCGTCAGGGCTCCCTGTAAACAAGTGAACACACTATCTGGTGTGTAGTAAACGCATAGCTAGCTTGACGTCACGTTATCTCTAGTAACGTAAACTGCGAACCCTACGGTCGCACGACAACAGATCCAGATGGTTTGTTGACACGTTTATTCGACCTTTTTAAAAATAAAACATTTTAGTCACATTTTGCTTAGTTTTTTATTAATAGCCGATTTTGATCAGAAATGCTCGCAACCTGACTGCTAGCTTCAGATCAACCCTGCAACATATATAATACAACAGCACCTTACGATAGTCATGTAACAAACGTCTTGAAAATGTTGTAATGGCTATTGTATTTGTTTTAACGGGAACTATAATCGTTTCTACTGTCAATGTGTTGTGTTCTGATAGTGTGATGTTATCTGGCCAATGGAAACCAATAGATCAGATCCCCATTAAATCCTTCTGGAATATGGCTCTTACTGAGGATATTTTTCCTTTATCCCCTCTAATGTATTTCATTTGGAGGCTGTCTATGCAGCTTTTTGTTCATGTAGGTAGTCTGTACTGTTGTGTATGGATTTTTCATTAAGGATGACCTTGCTGTCTGCTCATATGACTACAGCAGGAAATCTCTCACACTCCCACTTCTGGCTCTTTGCAGCGTCCAAATGTCTTTAAGTAGGTATGATTTTAACAGTGATTAGATAATGATTTTAATGATTCTTAAGGGCGCAAGAATCAAATTAGCTACATGTGAACTATGACGGCTACAAGGTCTCTTTATTCATGAGGTCATGTTGCCGTGTATTGAAGTCCCAGGCTTACACATTGTTTGTTAGTTAACAGATTTTTTTTATCATGCTAGGTATGCATCTTCAGTGATGTCAGAGTTTTTTCTTTTTATTAGAAGCTTAATTTCTTGTAATTTGGCTTAATGAGTCTTGATGCTTTGGGGTGCTGTTTGTGGTTTAGAAGTGTTTATATTTGTCAAGTTCATTGCCTGTTTCACAACTGTTTAACGATGCAGGGAAATTGCACCCCGCATCTCCTTTGATCATTTGCATTTAATAGGTTTAACAGATAATCTTATCCAAAGCAACATGAGTGCCTTGGCATCACATGACCACTTGCCATACTCAGACAGGAAGTATTAAAAACAAATATTACTTACATTTTCTTCTACATTTTTGCAAATTCTTATATCCAAAGTGACAGTGGATTCAAGCTATATATTATACGTATGTGCATTTTCTGGGAATCAAACCTATGACCTTGGCATGGTCTACCGGTTGTGTTATAGGAAATCTGAACTAGCAAAATATTATTAGACAGTTTTTTTTTAAATAAATGTTTGTGGAAGATATTTAATATGTATTTACAAGTGCTGCACAATAAATCGAAAAACTAATCGGGATTAGTATTACAATCACGGGTGAAACAATTACATAACCGCCAAAAGCCTCAATTCAATTACAGCTGTCCATTTGCACTCATTTCTGTGCATTTCGGCAGTGTCTTTGGGCACCACATACAGTGGCGGATCAGGGAAGTAATACGTTGACGAGCCCTTTAGCTATTCGTTTTGGATTTTTAATTGACAACATAACGCCTATAATTATTATAATCATTTTTTATTATATTATTTAGTTTTGGATGTTTAAAGAAAGAATATGCCATTCAGCTGCGTCACATAAAGTTATAAAACATTTCAAATCTTCAAAGTAAAATCTATCAATCGATAGTAATAATCGCAATTACAATATTGAGATGAATAATCGTCAATTATGATTTTTGTCATAATCGTGCAGCCCTAGTATTTACCATAATTTACACAAGTAATTATGTTTTGTTAAAGATGACAATAAACCTGACTTGACTAGGTGTGGTGGGGATAGCTTTGTTGGGGGCTATGTATGCTGTAAGGGTGTCATGTTATTTATTTTATTTTTAAAAATTTTATACAACAGTCAGTATTTTTGTAGATGTAAATGGTTTTAGCTGATGGTGTCCTGCATGTTTTAGAACTGTTCCTTTAGCTCGATATAGCTTTGCAAAAATTGTAAAGAACAATACAATGATTTTAGAATAGAGTGCTGCTGAGTAACAGCTGCATTTGATGATTTTTTAAATATCAAACTAAAGAATTGTATTACTGTGTGTATTATAAAAATATATTTTCTTGTTGTTTTGATAGCGCTATGAGCTAGTAGTGAGGTTCAAGAAAGACTCGCACAAAGCATTTAAAAATACGTTTGTATTCAAAATATGATATACTTTTTGTTTATCATAATGTTTATAAAGCACTTTTTTTGTTTTTGTTCACAAATATTATCCATAGTTTCTTCATGTTATTACCTTCCTGTTGCTGTTGAGTGTCCATTCTTGCATTCTTACTTCCTAGACGGAGTGGGGAAAGATTGCCCGTCACTTATAACAAGATTAGAGAAATGACTTCTTCTCAGCCCGCCTTAACCCAGATAAACACGACCCTGTTCCTGACAGCCTACATACCATTAACATAAAGACACGTGTGGAATGCATTGACAAATATCTGGCCTGAATTACACTGATTTAAAGTAGTGTTCTGTGTTCTCTAAGGAAATCATATGTGACATGCTGGATTATCACAGAAATAATTTTAAGAGCTTCAGGGTTCTGATGTTTTTATATTCTGTGAATGTAAATAAAGTCAGTTTTGTTTGTTTACGTTCAGGTAAACTCTTGGAGTGGTTCTATAGAGATCGGTGTGACTGCGCTGGACCCAGCCGGTCTGGAGTTTCCCAGCAGTGCCACAGGACTGAAGGGGGGCTCGTGGATCGTCTCGGGCTGCTCTGTGCTGAAGGACGGCCGCTCGGTCCTGGAGGAATACGGTCGCGACTTGGACCAGCTGGGGGAAGGGGACCTCGTGGGAATCCAGAGCAATGGGAAAGGAGAGCTGCATCTGTGGGTGAACGGGCAAGATTGCGGCACGGCGGCCAGCGGACTTCCTTCACGCCTGTGGGCTGTAGTGGACCTCTATGGGAAGTGTACCCAAGTGACTGTGGTAAGCTGTGAACCACCACCTGAAATGGAAGGGGAAGAAGAGGAGGATGTGGAGGAAGAGATGGTGGCAGATCCCTGCCGCAGCCACGATGGGGCTGGAGATGTTGTGTTAAGTGCAACTGGTGCTTCAACAGTAGGGATGAACGGATCAGCGGAGGAAGGTAAAAGCGGAATGTGGCGAGTTTCGATAAGAAATTGTATTGCATTCTGACTGAATTTAATATTGTGCACTGTTTTCTGTCTTCTTTAGTGCCTGAGGCCTCAAGGATGCACAGTCGACCAGACAAATTTCCAAACAACTTTGAGCCTGACAGTGGTAACCTTACATACAAATCAGGGACAGCTCACCCCAAAATGAAAATTCTATCATTATTTATTCACCCTCATGTCATTCCAAATCTGAGTGACCTTCCTCTGCATGACACAAAAGAAGATATTTTAAGGAAAATTGGTGACAACAACTTTGGACTTCCATAGTATGGGCACAAAATCACTTGAGACATTTTTCAAAATATCTTCTTTTGTGTTCCAGAGTCATATAGTGGTTTCAAATGACATGAGGATAATTGCATGATGACCAAATTTTAATAATTGGCTAAACAATCCCTTTAAATTATTACATGACTAAAACCGTATCACTATATCTTCTTCCTGTTTTCCCCTCTTACAGTTTTAACTGAGCACCAGTTATTTGATGTGTTCAACAATGCCATCGTCTCTCTGTACCGTTCAGAGGACGAGGGTGGGGATGATTTGGGGTTGGGAGGCGGAGCCTCTGACTCTTCGAGGGGTGGCACAGGAAGTAACGGTGGAGGCAGAGGTACAGGAAGTGACAGTGGCATTGGAGGCGGAGCCCCTGGGGAGGCCAGTAGCAGCAACAGCAGTCCAGCGGGAAACTCCGGAGGCGTGGCGGGACTGGGCGTGGCCACTGCCAGCATGACAACCAATGATGCGTTGCTGTTTCACGAAAAGTGTGGCACGCTGATCAAACTTAGCAACAATAACAAGACGGCAGAGAGGAGGAGACCGCTGGACGAGTTTAATAATGGAGTCGTCATGACCAACCGACCACTCAGACACAACGAAATGTTTGAGGTGTCAGGCTTTTGTTTTTATGTGGTGATCACCAGTAGACAGTTTTAAGTGTTTATTTGTTTTAGAAGGGTTGTGAGTACAGAAAACTGAGCGGAGGCTGCTTTTGTCTGTTGCAGATACGTATCGACAAACTAGTGGATAAATGGTCTGGTTCTATTGAGATTGGAGTGACAACCCACAACCCAAATAATCTCGACTATCCTGCAACAATGACAAATTTACGCTCAGGTATGCTCTGTAAAATTTAGATATACATTATTATTATACAAAGCACATACATATATATTATGATTAGTCTAACCATTGTGCAGCCTATACACTGGGCTTTAGAAGTCTTTTGAACCCCTTGTGAATCATAAAATGCACAATTTTATCGCCATTGCATTATGTCGAATGGTAAAATCACAGTATCCATTGTCTTTTTAATTTGACTAAAGGCACAATCATGATGAGTGGCTGTGGGATTTTAACCAATGGGAAAGGGACCCGTCGGGAATACTGTGAATTCAGTCTGGATGAGCTCCAGGTAAATTGGATTTATGAGTTTAACTATTATCTCATGTAATCTCATACTCATAGGTGTTCTTGGGTTATTTATACACACTGTGTCGGTCAAATGTTGTCACTTCCTGTCTCACAGGAAGGAGATCTCATAGGTCTGATGAGGAAAGCTAGTGGAGCTCTGCACTTCTACATCAATGGCATTGATCAAGGTAAGAATGACTTTGATTCAAGTGGGGTCTTTTACATGAGTTTGCTGATCTGTTTGCTGAATATTCTTCCTTTTGATGTTTTTCTTAATGTACATTCATTAGGAAATTATGAATGAGAGATAATAAATGATGTTTTCACAGGTGTTGCGGCCAATCAGACCCCTGGTGTGGTATATGGAGTGGTGGATCTCTATGGCATGGCTGTTAAAGTCACCATTGTCCACAACCATAACCACAGTGACCGCTTACGACGCAATAATGCCATCATGAGGGCGCTTTCTCCTGACGTGGGCCGACCTCGACCTGCTCTCTCAGTGACCCCTGAACCCGATATCCCAGATCGCCTGCTCTTCCATCCTAACTGTGGGCAGAAGGCTGCTATAATCAGTGAAGGCCGGACTGCTTTACGGCCTCAGTGAGTTTATTAAATCTAGACTTTTTCAGTTCATTTAAAAAAAAGGCCCAATGTCAGCACTTAAAAGCAGTTTATTGACTTCATTCTTTGGCCTTTACAGTGCGACGGATGATTTTAACCACGGTGTTGTGCTTAGCAACCGTCCCTTGCACTCCAATGAGGTCTTTCAGGTGCGCATTGACAAAATGGTGGACAAATGGGCCGGATCGATAGAGATTGGTGTGACAACTCACAACCCTGCCTACCTTCAGCTACCATCAACCATGACCAACCTGCGATCGGGTAAGATGTTGAGCTCTGCTACAGTTTGGAATAAAAGCACTAGATTCAAAAGCCCATAAGTTAAACCAGTAACGTAAAATAAAAACCGTCTTTTTGCAGATAGCCTGAATATCATGCACTGTTCTTTTCACAGGAACTTGGATGATGACAGGAAATGGCGTTATGCATAACGGAACCACAATTCTTGATGAATACGGCCACAACTTGGATCGCCTGAAAGTGAGTTTTAAGCCACGTTAAACATTGGACTTGTACTGTAAGTCATTATTCACCTTTCTCAAATAAATACTAGTTGATTGTGTGATGTGGAGTATAAAGGTAGAATTTTGGATAAACTTTAATGCATTTCCTTTTTATAGACCATTTTGCACAATGTAAACAACACTTGTCCGGAACCACTTCCTGTTTGTTTGTTTTTTATTTCACATTTATAATTTCATTTTAAAGATGTTTATTTAAGATTTTAATTCAGTTCTAAATGTTGCATTGGTTAATTGTATTTGTTCCGAAGTTTGGAATAAACGAAAACAGGAAGTGGTTCTGGACCACTGTTGTTTACATCTTGTAAAATGGTCTACACTATCAATGACTCTTTATTTCAGTATGACCTTGAACTTTATAGACCCCCCGCCCCCCAAAATTGAAACATTTATGTAGTCCATGTGACTCATGTCAACAATTTTTTGTTTCTGAAAATTTGTCAGAATGGAAGTACATACAAAATCAGTGAATAATGGCTATTTGTCACTTGTCATATAATCTTCAGTAATGGATTTTTGGATCTGTTTATTCACGGCCTCATTGTGTCAATCATCACAGGCTGGAGATACAGTTGGAGTTGTCCGTAAGGAGGATGGGAGTTTGCATTTCTTTGTGAACGGAGTGGCTCAGGGTCCCGCGGCCTGGAACGTTCCTACCAGCGTGTATGCAGTGGTGGACCTGTATGGACAGGCTGCTCAGGCCACCATCATGGATGATATGGGTAAGAGAGATGGATGGTGTGGAAACCGATAATAAGAGAGCGATCATAGGTTGTAGTTAATAATGTACTTTTTTGCTTCTGTTTCTTTGTCCTTAGCTGATCTCCCTCCCCTGCCCGATGACAGTTCTGAGGGCCCAACAGCCATGTCCCCCGGGAGCCCGTGTTCTATCTCTGGGGCCGTAGCTGCCAATGACCTTCGCTTTCATCATTTGCACGGCACCAATGCGGTCATCACTAACGGAGGCCGAACAGCACTTAGGCAGAACTGCCGCAGCGAGTTCAATGACGCCATCGTTATTTCTAACAGGTTACTTTTGTTTTTGCATGAACTCTTAAGTGCTGTCTGATCACAGTCCGAAATGAATCTTGATACAGCAATCGTCCATTAAATGAATATTTTATGTTTGTGTGTCTCACTGAGCAGGTCCCTTCGAGATGGAGAGCTCTTTGAGATTGTGATTCAGAAGATGGTGGATCGCTGGTCGGGTTCAATAGAAGCAGGTCAGCTGATTTTTTTCTCGAATAACCTGAGTTTTGAATGTTTGTGTATCTCTGAGCTAGGCTAAACCATACTTGCACGACTTAAAGAAAATACAAAGATTAAATGATTTCTCATTAGAAATACCTTGAATTATTGTTTGTTGTTAGTTTGCATTGAAACTGTGTGTATTTGTTTACAGGAGTGACCGTGATAAGACCAGAAGAGCTGGAGTTCCCCAACACAATGACTGACATTGACTATGACACGTGGATGCTGAGGTGAGTTCCCAAGTAACACACACACACTACACGTACGTACAAACCTCTACCCTGAATGAACAGCAAGCAGCTTTGAATAAAAGCATTGTTCTGAACGACTTTTTGTAGTGGCACAGCGATCATGCAGGATGGAAACACCATGAGGAACAACTACGGCTGTGACCTGGATTCCCTGACCACAGGTTCGAGGATTGGGATGATGCGTACAGCATCTGGAGACCTACATTACTTCATCAATGGGGTTGATCAGGGTCTAGCTTGTACTGGGCTACCACCAGGTAATAGTCAATGGAGACAGTTTACCCGCCTTTATCCAGCACTGGTACTTAGCAGCACTATCATCATAAAATCTCTCCACCTCGCTTGATTTTAGACGTGTTTGCCGTGATCGATCTGTACGGTCAGTGTGTGCAAGTATCAATTACAAGTTCATCCGGCCCGCTAGATAACAGCCTGTGTACCAGCAACATCACAGAGAAGAGCTTCCCTATACACTCACCAGGTATGGAATAATCACAGGAATGAAGCAGGAATTTTAAAATGAAGTTGCATTACATGTCTTGATCAGCCATGGCACGACAATATTCTAGCAAAAGGGGGAGTCATTTGCTTTATATTTTAATAATACTTGTTTGATGCTTTTCCAGATGGAATTCTTTTCTGTCGTCTTTATTTATAATAAAGAACTTAATGTCACCGAATCTGTTATTTTGTTCAAGAATTGACAACTTTTAAGATTCAATCGAACACACACACACTATGTAAATAAAAAAAAACTGAATAGAAAATAAAATAAAACACAAAATTAAGATTGAGAAAGAAATTAAGAAAGCCAAATAAGAAGGCTAAGAGAAATGTCTTTAAGCAGTAAAAGAACAAGATTAAACAAACAAAACATGAAAAAATAATGCTGTGTATATGTTGATGCAGGTCACATGTTGGCAGTCCACCCAATAGGATTAAATAGACATCATATCCAAAAACAATCGCCGTAGCTACATATCTTAAACTTTTTTATTCACGATATGTTGTACATTGATATATCGACCGATACCCCTCTACACCACAACATAAAAGACATTGGTCCACATATTCACCTGTCTCGTGTTTGTATTCTCTTTGTCACTCTCTAGTGGCAGGGGTCGCTCATCGCCTGCACAGCAAACATGGTAAGAACGTGGTGTTATTAGGAGATGGCTGTCAAGCACTGAGGGTGGGAGGATATGCACATGGAATTGTCTTCAGCGCTAAAGAGCTCAAAACAGATGAGCTGTTTGAGGTAAGACATGGGATGTGCCCTGGTGTTGCTTTAGCGCTGCACATTAAATTAGCTGCATTAAAAACATGTGTTTCTCTAGGTGAAGATTAACAAGGTGGACGAAAGATGGTCTGGTTCGCTTCATGTGGGTTTGACCACACTGCAGCCCCAAGACCTGCCATCGTGCCCTCTCAGCGGCCTCTCGCCTTCTCTTACCCAGCTCAGGTCAAAGGTCACCTGGGTCCTTGCCAGCTCTGAGGTCAGACGCAACGGAGTGCTGCAGAAACAGAACTACGGCTGCTCTCTAGAACGGCTCACGGTGAGACACAGAGAGAGCGCAAACGTATAACATTTTTGGACATTTTCTGCCGTTTTGGTATTTATATAAATGGGATGGAATGTTACACAATTATATTATTAGTGGTAGGCAAGTGGGGCTCCGTAAAACAATCTTGCTTTAACATTACGTTGTAATGCAGGTGGGAAATCGTGTTGGAGTAAAGAGATGCAGTGACGATACCATGCACATCCTTATTGATGGAGAAGACATGGGACCAGCAGCCACTGCGGTGGCAAAGGTATTTAATATCTTTAGGTTATTATATGGCACTGAAGAAGTATAGTTTATCATGTTAGCCAGTACATTAACTAATGTAAACAAATACAACCTTAATGTAAAGGCAAATATTTAAATATTCTTTTGGTGTTTTAATCGACTAATTTTATAAGCTAAGTATTTAAGCTAAGTGAGATCAAATGAATTCAGCTCAAAGCGCTATTTTATTTTATTTGTAGTAGCCGTTGGTGTTATAAGCATGATAATGTACATTCAGCCCATCAAGTAATCGCTTCGTCGTGATAAATCACAATAAAGATTGACCGACTGTTCATTATACCTGATCTGATATCACATTTACAGATGAATAAATGTACAGCCCACTCACACTTATACTGCATGTTTCAGAATGTGTATGCAGTTTTGGATCTCTACGGAAAGGTGACGGCCGTTTCCATTGTCAGCTCAACAGTAGTGGAGGATGCGGAGAGCGTGAAAGCTCCCTCGCTGTCATCTGACAGCTGCAGTGAGGGAGAGGAAGATAACACACCTGTCAGAGAGGTGCGGTCCCTGCTGCATGAGTTAAAGCTAGCTGATGTGTTTGATGTATATTTGAATGTTATATTTAGAAAAATAAATCTCTAACTCTTAGTGTGAGAATGAACCGCCGCCGGTGCCCATGGTCATGACATTTTTGGAGAATCATGGGAAGAATATCCAGCTGTCCAATCAGAACCTGACTGCCGCCCGGGTGTCCAGCTACAACCAGGGACTGCTGGTCACAGCGCAAGCTCTGCCCCGCCAGCAACTCTTCCAGGTGTGTGTTTGTGTTTAAGAGAAATAGTGCGTGTGTGTGATTTAGATGCTGATTTCTCCGGCTCTACCTCAGTTTCAGATAGACCGCTTGAATCCTTCATGGACGTCGTCTCTGTCGCTGGGTGTAATCGGTCATGCGCCAGAACGCCTCAACTTTCCATCCACAGCCTGCTGCCTTAAACGCTCAGTCTGGCTTCTGCAACGAGACTCGGTTTTCCACAATTCACTAAAGGTGACATCACTTCCTTGAGCATTTTACTTCCTATTTAATTGAATATGATTCATTCTTAACTTGCCTTCCCATTCAAGTTTTTATTCTTTGTTTAACTCTTTCTTTCTCTATATATATTTATTTATATTGTTATATATATTAACTTTACTATTCTTTATTTGGTTATAGTTTGCTAATATATTCGATGCGTTTAAAGTATTTTGTATCTGTGCTTAACCTCACTTTCTCTCCGTTAAATCCTCAGATTTGTGAGAACTATGGTCCTAACCTAGACACCTGTCCTGAAGGACAGTTTTGGGGCTTTTGGTGGACAGCAGTGGCTGTCTCCACTTATATGTTAATGGCATGGATCAGGGCATGGCAGCTCAGGACATCCCAAGCCCTTGTTACCCAATCATTGACCTTTACGGCCAGTGTGAACAGGTCAGTACAAATAACTGCAATATATTGTGTTTGTAACGTATCTACAATAAGAGTGAGCGACTGGTGATTTTGTGTTTTCGAGCTAGAAGCCTAGACTCACTAACAAACTGACCATCTCTTGTTGATTCTTAGGTGACTATAGTGGCTAACCATGTGCCAGTGGTTGGCGGCGAGAGTGGGGACATGCATTGTCAAGGCGACATGGAGAAGGCCGATATGGTGGATGGTGAGGAAGATTTTAAGCTCATGTCTTACAGAATCTTTGGGCTGACTCTGGTTAACACACGTGTTCTTTATGTTCTGGCAGGTATCAAAGAGAGTGTGTGCTGGACGCCGCCTCCTGAGGTTAACCCGAACAAGACGTGCGAGTATCAGGCACTCTGCTCCAGATTCAAAGACCTTCTTACACTGCCTGGTACACATGCAGCACACTTTACACCCATACATTGAATAAACCTAATAAAATCATCGCGGCTAAAACTTGGTACTCCTTTGTAATTCCTAGCTAATTGTTTACATGTACATTAAGGGTTCAGCCTTCTCTCTTCATTTACCACTCCTCATCCTCTTTTTCAGATGGTTACTTTAATGAAGATGCAAAGTATAACCTGTGTTACTGTGAGTCCTGTCACAAACTACGGGGTGATGAGGCCTATTACAAAAGAGGAGAGCCTCCCAGGGACTACGCCCTGCCGTTCGGCTGGTGTCGCTTCGCGCTCCGGTTAGTCACCATCCTTCATCATTACATTCATTAACTAAGTGCAGATTCATTGTTAGCAGTGTTATTCACTGACAGATTGGATGTGTACTTTAACAGTATTAAGACCCACTGTGAAGTGTCCAATGCCTTCAAGAAGTGGCACATTGCGTATCACGGCACCAATGTCGGCTCCCTTAGACGCAGCCTGGACCACAATCAACTCTTGTCTGGTTAGCACCATAACGTTTTCTGTAATTTTCTTTACTTAAAGGGTTCACCCAAAAAGAACATTTTACTTTTAATCCCTCGTGTCATTTGTTTGCCAATCCGATTTTTTTTTTCTTTAGCGGAATCATCCTCCATTTTCTCTTCGTCCCCGGTGAAGACAGAGGGTCACGGCAGCTACGGGGAGCCAGAGGAGAACAGCGCACCAGAGCGCGAGATCCCCCGCGTGCAGCTTTCTCCGACCATGCGCTACTCTGGTTTGGAGGGCTTTGCCCCTAAAGTGCAGTAAGTTAACACCTTTTAAAATTGAATGTAAAAAATCAATTTTAATTTCCATTTAGGTTAAAGAGCTCTACTTAAAAGGACAGGTGACCCAAAAATGAAAATTCTGTTCTCATTTACTCACCCTCTTTTCTATTTATTGACACAAAACCAATGCAAGTGAATGGGTGCCGGTTATCAACATTCTTCAAAATATCTTTTGTGTTCTGCGGAAGAATGAAAGTCACACAGGTTTGAATTGAGAAGAGGGTGAGTAAATGATGACAGAATTTTCACTTTTGGGTGAACTATCACTTTGAAAATCACAAGGTTACATTTAAGGCTTTTCTTTTTTAAAGGGGTCAAATTATGATTTTTCTAAAATTTAACTTAAGTATCAATATTGAATAATTCTCACCAAAAAGAATTATCAATAAACATGAAAACCTATTATAGTACACCCAAAACAAAATAAAGACTGTAAAAGTGCATAATAGGACCCCTTTAATGTTTATATGCAATAATAAGATAAGCTTTTCCTCTTATGCTCTTTCTCTTTAGATTCCGAGACCCACGTTCCCTCCGCTGTCACCAGGCGCAGGTGGGCTTCCAGGTGTGCGTGCGGCCAGGCTCCTACAAAGCAGGGCCGTCGTCGCTGGGAATCAGCGAGCCCCTGGATCCTCGATTCAGCAATGCAGAGATAGAATGGATCACTAAAGAGAAAGGAGGCACGCTTCTGTACGGCCTCCTCATACGAGTGGAGTAGAAGTCAAATCAAACTCACTAACTCTAATATCAACCAAATTTTAGCGGAGCCTCCCCCCCAGACTTGTGGAGGATTCGGCATCGTTTTGCTTCCCAGGCCCATACATCTCTGCATGATGTTTCAGATGTACTTTTTTTTTTTTGAAGGAGGGTGATGGTAATCCCCCAGAGACAAAACACTGCCTGCACTTTATGTTCTGGTGGGCGAATTTTAGTTTTCCTCATTTAATTCACTCAGCAGGCCCTCAGTTAATTTCCACCCCTTTTTTCGCTCTTTTCATTCAGCTTTAAATGAACGTGTCACCCCCTTTGTGAGCCCTCACTTCTTACAGAAATGAACTGGACTGAACAAACACTAACCACTTCTTCATAGCACAGCCCTGGATTTTTATTAGACTTTTCTTAAGACTTGCAACGGACAAATCGATCTTGATTATACTGTCAAAATAACAAGAAAAGACAATGTCAAGAAACTCACAGCCGTGGAAGAGCCTGCAACGTCGCATATTTTATCGATTCATCTGTATACTCCATGGATTTTGCTCTATATTTGGTTCTCATTATAACCGTTTTTGAGGTCAGCATTGACATGAGAGTAAATATAGTGTTTTAAGAAACATTCAAAGTGTTCATTTAAACAGCTAAATTAAGATGTGTAACAGATGGTGAATACACAGATATAACTGATGAACTTGGTCAAAGTGGGATTTTTAAAGGGATAGTTCACCCAAAATTGAAAATTCAGGCTTTTACATGCTGACCCCAATATATATATAGAAATCCTATTTTCTGTCTTCGGGAACACAAAAGATGTTTAAAGTGACAGTTCACCCAAAAATGAAAATTCTGTCATCATTTATTCATCCATTTGTCGTTTCAAACATCTTCTACGGAAAAAAAAGAAGACATTCTGAAGAAATTCGGTGACCAAACAACGGCGGTACCCATTTACTTCTATTGTACGGACACAAAACCAGTGCAAGTGAATGGGTACCGCCGCTGTTTGGTTACCACCATTCTTCAAAATAGCTTTTTTTTTGTTCTGGAGAAGAAAGAAAGTCATACAGGTTTGAAATCACAAGAGGGTGAGTAAATGATCACAGAATATTCATTTTTGGGTGAACTATCCCTTAACAGAAAGCTAATGCTTCTTTCCATATAAGGAAAATGAATAGGGACTGCTCCGGTCACTCTCTAACACCTTACTCTAAATAACTCCTTTTCATTTCATGTAAAAACTTAATTCATATATCGTTAATTAATATATTCATGTATGAACAGAGGGAAGTATATAACATTTTTGGATCATTTTACATTTTTGGATGAACTGTTCCTTTAAGATTTCCCTGTCTCATTCATCCCCCTGGAGGAGAGAGTGCATTACGGCTAAATGTATTTGTGATGTGTGTCCTCTTCCCTGTTGTCTTCGTGGTATGTTGAAGGGACTCGTGCACTGTTACCCATTACTTTACATGTCACCTGAAGTTCTGATGAGTTACGTAAAATGGTTCACATGTTGTTTACACACGGGTTATGTTCTGTCTCTTTCCTCTGCTACCAAATAACTGTTCATTAAGTCCATTTGTTTACATTCTTTAATATAAGAACTAGGAGCTGTTTCTAAATGTAATGCTGGCAGGTAAAAGAAGAAAATTGAAAGATCTGTTAATGTTCCACATTCAACATCCTGTTCAACAGGACGGACTGTTTTTTTGCTATTCTGTTGAGGTGCCTCTGGAAACATGAGGAATTGTGAGAATTGGAGTTGTCTGCTCAATTTCCTGGGCCCAAGAATGGTGTTTACACTGGGAATGTAACTTGTTTTTAATATTGTTTACTCCATGCTAGACATGTTGCCATGTTTTTGTTTTTTCTTATGATTGCACAAATCTAAGCCCTTGATGGAAAAGCAAAATGAGCTCTCCTGATTGTATCTAGGCTTTCTAAAGGCATATCTTCTCATTTAATAGGGTTTCATTTTAATTATTTTGTTGCCAAGATGACATACTTGAGTGCACATTTTACATTAGCAATCCTTTATTGCCAAGGGCGATGTCTGAATGGATGCTTGCGGTGTACATCATCAAATGTGAAAACACGGGGTTCATGTTTGGCCCATTGCTGCTTTTTCTGTTGTATTGTTTATGTTTGTGTTATTTTTATGTCGTTGTGTTGTACAGCCTGTTACATAACACTCACATTACCTTCCTGGTTTGTAAGAAAATAAAAATGCAAAAAAAAAGAGACAGTTATGCACAACATATAGAATGTGTCCAGGTTTTTTACTACTTGGGTAAATCTAATGAAACTTTTGAAGAACAAGTTCATTTTCCCTAAAAAAGTACGTGCATAAAAATACACGAATTTAGTTGTGTTTAAAAAAGGTGTCAATTTTTAGGATAAATCTGTTACTGTAATGCAGAAAATGTTTTATGTCAAGACTTATGGATGTGACATTTTCAATCAAAACTTGAAATATTAAGTCTCAGAGAATATACTATTACAAGTATTGAACCTTCAGCTGTTTATATTTTACTACACCAGACGGTAGAAAAATATCGGTCTAGACACATCTTTAATTTGAAATGAAGGAAATAAACATGCGTGATGAATGTGACAAAAAAGGACAGATATTTTGAGAGACAACATACTTTGCAGGAATTTATGTGAAGTAAAGCGTACAAACCAGAAGCAAAAATTGAAAGGGATGGCTCCTCATAGAACAAGATTCATATTTTGATTCGCATGTGGCCATTTATGAGGAATATGGACTGTTATGGATATGACAAGGCCGCACTTATATGACTATGAGAAAATAACATGCTTTAAAAATAAAAAATACTTTTAAACCTAATTTAAATCATATTTAACTAAATATTGACATCTGAGCTTTAAAAAACAGTAATGTTATGATTTTTTTTTTAAATGCGGTCAAAATGACAGAAATAAGCTGCAAATGTACAAGTTGGTTGTAAAAGGACATGAAAATTTTTTTTAATTTTAATTTACAAAAAAAAAATCAAATTTTCCTGGCACCCAAGCAACCGGAAAATTACCGTATTATATTTTACTTTTCATTTGCATGGAGTTGCCCATTATACTTTATAAAATGTAACATGCTTAATGGTCCTAAAATAGGCTTCAGTTTCTTGATCCGGCATATTATTGGGTCCCTCCCCCTGTGGTAAATTGTTACCCTTATGAGACTCACCTGTAGAATTAATGAGAGTAATGTTTATAGTATCTTGTCAGCTGATCTCATAAACTCTCTCAAACAAGCATTCAGAATCCATGAAAAAAAAACTGTGAAAAAATGCAATTCCATTTTATTGGAGTTTTTTATTGGAGTAGGAAAGCCACTGACATGTTATTGCAGTGTTGCATATCAATGTCATCAAATTGGTAAAAATATCCTATGGCAATAACATATTAAGGCCGATAGTGTGTCTATCTTCGGTTGTTTGTAGATGGTTCCTCAATCTGTCATGTACACAAGCATACACACACATGAAACACACACAAAACTCACAAGAATACACTAGTCAAGAACACAGAGTGACTCTCAATAGAAAACAAGAGACGTCAACATTTAAATAAAGGTTTGCAAATTGAGAACCAGCAATTTGCATAAGGAACAAACATTTGATGTGTTTCTTGTCATTTGTGTCGATAATCCAAGGAAAGCTTTCTTGATTAAACAATGAAAACCCTTCATCAGGTTATACTTACCATTAAGACTTAAAACTCAAGATGTTCATCATCATGCTATGTGTCAGGATTTAAATGTCAATAAATAAATGGTAATTTTTCAGTTTTTTTCTCTAGAAACTGTCGCTTCCTTCAGACTTTAAAATAAAATAAATTAATATTCAATTTTTTATGCTGGTTTCAATAAATTATTTCCTGAACTTCGAATGAACTATAAAGACTTAAAAGTGAAAAATACTTCACATATAACCAGGAAATCCCATGACAAACCTTTGACCTCTGTAAACAGAAATCACGCACACACCACAGACCACATACGAATCTTGTAAAAAAAGCTGCGACTGGACAACGAATATGACAACTTCCTAAAGCACAACAAAAATAATACCTAAAACAGCAATCAGTCATTAAGCAAATCAATAAATAACATAGGCATATAAATAGACTAATAAATAAATAAAAATATATAAACAAGATCAGTATTGAACAGCCTTCAGTACTGAGAGTTTAGTAAGTGCTTCAAAATCTACAGTTGATTTTATTTTACAGTACGTACTGTAGTGAAGGCTGCTGCAGAGCGAGTGTGCTCAGTCGAACCACACACAGAGATAAAAACACATTAAAAATGGTTTGAAAAATAAATACACAGTGAACCAGCAGTTTCCTTACCATAAAGAAAAAATGCATTCTCCAGTGCCAAACCACTGGTTACCAGTCCTCACATTGACTATTACAAAACAACAGGTTGATCGGGACACTAACTGCTACGTGACTGTGACTGTTCCTGCAAAACAGACTGGCATCTGTGGAAGGAGGAGTGCTAAGAACATCTATCCACCAACGCTAAGAAACCTTCAGGCAAAGGAAGGCAGAGGTGATTCTTCCAAGGGCACCAAGAGAGCGTGCCAGGTGAAACACAACAGCAAAAAGCATGGAATGAACTCAAGAACCACAGAAATGGTGGGCTCTGAAGAAAGATCATTTTTTGGGTCCCCACGCAGATGTCTGTTTTGGTGCTACTCCGGATCCGAATGTAGGGAATTCTTCAGCACTGCTCATGTCAGGTGCCTGGAAGTCACAAAAAAGGGAAAATGGAACGATTATAAGGACACTGACAATGACCGACTGGTACATCTCAATTCTTTCTGATCTAATTCTTTCCATTAAACGAAAAAATCTTTAACAAGAATAAAACATTTGACAAAATGACAATTCCTCCTGATCAATATATTTTACACAATGGATTTATAACCTTGTTCCCCTGTGCATTCCACGGGGCGTCCCGCACAACAAAGCCTTTAGCCAGGACTCTGTTGTCATCGTCATTCCCTCCTATCCCCATCGCCTTAGATGGAGGCTTCATATAAGCTGCCATAGTCTCGGTCTCTGTGACGGTCAACATCTGAGAGAGAAGCTTTCAAAGTTTCAAAAGCAATAAACCGTAAATGTGTCCTATGGTGTGACTTAAAAACTCTCTTATGCTATTTTATATAGTAAATATAAATATGAATCATATGAAATTAATCTTAAATTTGTTTTCTCCATTTTTGCTGTCAAACCATAGGACACATGTACAGTATATTTGTCAACTGCCGACTATCCAAAAAACAATCTGCACTGGATTATACACTCACATATTCTTCCTCCAGATTGAGCACATGGTCAATGGCATTATCGACATTCTCAGGCAGACCTGTGACGGTAACCTTGTTTGGATCTTCAGAGCCTGGCTGAGGAAACCGTATATCAACCTGAAATCAAGGATATCATTCATAAGCCACATACTGTGAGATCCAACTATACATTCGTGTGTAATAAATGCCAATGTGATCCAAATTTGCCTTTTTAACCCTGCATAGTTTTGATGATTAAGCAGAACAAAGCATAGAAGAAAATCAACTTCACTATTAAGCATCACTATAAGCAGATACAACATCGCATCGTCGCGCTTACTTTGAACTCCTCCATGAGTTTCCGGATGGCCTTGCCACGAGCTCCGATGATGCGAGCGTGGACCCGCCGGTCCAGCCGGATGTCCACACTCACCATTTCCTGCAGGTTCGCCACCAGCTGTTCTATAGCCGCCCTGGCCTCGTTGGCATTTCTCTCATACCCGGAAATTACTATTACCTCCTAAAGAAAGAGATGCAGGTGGACAGATTTAAAGGCAGAGATAGAAATCAGACGTCAGGTATGACAGGCATGAGGTACAGAAAAAGCTGAAGAATGCAGAACTGGTTTGAGTGAAAGCACGAGGAAATGAATGGGAAATATTCTACCTTCAAGACACATTAGAGTGTTACTGGCATATACACACCTGTTGCTCATCACTCTTGTCAGGGAACTGCACATTGACATCAAAGTCTTTGCGGATTTGGGAGATGACGGTTCCTTTGCGGCCTATTATTTTCGGGTGGTATTTGGGGTCTACTGAGAGGGTCACCTTAAAGCTTCGCAAAGCCTTTAAACAATAAGATTTATGATTAAAATATCTTTTTCAGGTTTTTTGGCTGTAAATTGAAATTGTGTCTTGTAGTACCCGATCCTCCTGTTCGGCCTGCAGCTCTTTGACTCTCTCCAGCAGCCCATGTCTGGCCCGCTCCACACTAGTCACCTGACCTGTGATCTTTATGACATCTGACTGTTGCTCAGGCTGAGGAACCCAAATATTCACCTATGACATCACAACACAGACACACAAACTTCTAAAAGCAGCTTGAACGTTGATCTCCGGTTGTGTAATAAAAGTTCCGGATGACAAACCTCATAGTCCTCCATCATTTTCCTTATTCCGCTTCCTTTCTGTCCTATGATGTAACGGTGAAGGTCATAGGGAACCTCAACATCAATGGTCACAGGAACCAGAGCCTTCAGTGTAACAGGAAGAGAAAAGGAAAGTGGAAACAGAATGAAATCAATCCATACTTCGACAGAGGGAACAAGATAACCAAAGACGTACAAACAAATCCCTTACAAGCAAAGCTGCGTGAGCCAGCTCACACTTTTCCGTCCGGCCTGATATGGTGATAATGTCACACTTTCGAGGCACGATGTCAGTATCTCCGTTCTCTTGAGTCGCAGGTTCCTGAGCTGCCAGCCACAAAGAGAACAAGCACTGAGCTTGTCAAACTTGTCATCAATATATGGAACAAAAAAAAACTGTGTAGAGAAGAGACCTGCAGACTCATCTCTGTCTGGAAATTTGATCTGGACTTCATGTTCTCGTGTTATTTGCTGTATCTTGCAGCCTTTGGGTCCCATGATGGCTCTGTGGTACCGCTGGGGAATAACCACCTCCACGCTCACCTGTGACTCCTGTTGACACACCAGCACACAAAAAAAAATATTCTGTCATCGTTTATTCACTGTGTTATTCAAAACCTGTATATGACTCTTTAATCTGCGGAACACAAAAGAAGATATTTTGAGAAATGACTCCATACAATGGAAGGCAATGGGGATCTATCTATGTTGTACCCTCATCCTTCAAAACATCTTCTTTTGTGTTCTGCAGAAGAAAGTCATACAGGTTTGAAATGATATGAGAGTGAACAAATGATTTGATCAATCACAACACCTGCATAACAGTAAATTAAAGGATCAGAACTCCGATCAGTTTTTATTGCATTACTGCATTATTGTGGCGCCATCAGCCATAAATTTCCTGGGAATGCTTACAGAAACCATGCGTTTCCGCATCCCGACAAAACAACCAGGATTCTTCCTTAGAGTTAACCGAATCTGGATTTAAAACTCACCAGATCTCGAACAACCTCCTGAATGCGTTTCTTAGCAGCGTCCACACAATCTCTGGGTCCTTTGAGGGTGATGCTGTCGCTGTGCGTGCCAGTGCGTGGGAAGCTAACAGCCACGCCCCCGTACTCCTCCGCCAGCTCTCTCAGCACCTGCCCTCTGCGACAGACGAAGTGACGGTGATGACGGGGGTCCACAAGCATAGTGTCCTCAATGACATCATCCTGTTTCCGATGACATCATCAAGAGCAGGTACAGAATAAAAACAGGAAAAAGGCTTTTATCTATGAGGTAGAATTCAATCAGAGCAAGTGTTTTTTTTACACAGTTTGCTTTTTTGTCATACCAGGTTTTTGATGAGGATCTCCAGTTCTTTCTGGGCGAGCCGTACGGCTTCTTCTTTACCCATGATGGTAATACTCTCCTGTTCTGGCTCATCTGGCGAAGGGAAGATGATTCGTGCTCCGGTTCGGTCTCGCACACGACGGATATTAGCTCCCCCTCGGCCTATCAAGAACTTGTGGTACTCAGGTTTTGCCTGAAGCTCTACTGAGAAGTTGCTAACTTGCTGGTGGAAAAATAGACACATGTATAATTACAACAAAAACCTAATTTAAATGTGGTTATAGCGCTGATAATAAAGTCTAGCCTTTTTGTATTGGGGGTCCCTGTGTTGGCTTAAAGTCTGGATGGGGAGTCCCTAGATGACAAACGCCATGTAACATCATCCCACAATTCACCTTCTCCTCGGCCAGCTGCAGCAGCTGTCTCTTGGCTCTCTCCACTTCATCTGCAGGACCTCGGATGGTGACCTTGTCCAGCCCTGAGCCCTCTGCAGGAAAGTGGATGTGGACACCACCGCACTCTTCCATCACAGAGCGCACCAGACTGCCCTTCGATCCGATCAGAGAGTTATGCAGCTTGGCTGGTATGGAAACCTCTGTCTCCTTCAGGTTGGCCTGGGAAGATCAATCAAGAATATGAGAGAGAAGAAAATACAGAGGAATACAGAGAACCTCCAGCATTCTGTTTCTCTCACCAGCTCATTCTGTATGGCGAGGATTCGGTCTCGCGCAGCTTCACAGTTGCTTTTCTTCCCCGTGATCACAATCGTCTCAGAGTTGCTGTTCTCTGTCGGGAGGTCGATCTTTGTGTTGGTCTCCTCACGTATCTGTATAGAAACCCAACACATGATAAATGTCTCGCAATCATGCTACAAAACAGACACGTTGAGCAAAACATTTGAAAATATCCAAACCTTTTTGATGTTGGCACCTCCTTTGCCGATGATGTTTTTGTGGAATTGCTTGTGGATGGGTACGGATATTGAAAAGCTGTTTTCAACCTAAAAACAAGAGAAAAACAGACAAAAAAATTATCATTTTTTGTTTCATTCTGTGAACTAATAATAATATTTCTCCCAAATTTCAAATAAAAATATTGTTTCTATTTGCATTTATTTGCATAAAATAAAAACTGGACAAACAGGTCAAAATTACAGAAAATATGCTCTTTTTTTTCAGACCTCAAATACTGCATGAACAAGTTCATGTTTACTTTTTAAGCAATACAACAGAAATATAAGTATTTAATACTTTTTTTATGTGATAACCTTGATTTTTATCACAGTTTTCAAGTGTCTTCATGCTGTCAGTGTTTCACATTGCTGTTGGATGACTTTATGTGAGGTTTGATTTTGTTAAAATTCAACAGACATTTGACTTTAATGGCCACAATACATCTAGATGATCAGCTGTATATAATTATAAATTAGACGCAGAAAGCGGAAGTCATCAACATCTAATTATTGTTCTTCAAAACAGAAAGAGTTCCTTAACTACTGAACAAAAAAATAACTATGAGCCTAAGGCAAGGTGTGTGCATTTCATGACAGTCAGAGCAGCTAATATGTGTGAAATGTGTGAACATGCATTAGTCACTAAGCGCAGGTTTATTTCTGTAAACAAAATGGAAAATAACAGTAGTACCAGCTCAGCGATGAGTTTTTGTAGAAACTTTGCACACTTCTCAACTTCGTTTTTAGGCCCTCGGAGCTGCACGATGTCGCTTTTCTGTTGCTGGTCTGGAAAGATGATAATGACCTGCAAAAAATGAACCAAAGGCATCTAAAAAACGATTTACCAATGTGTACAATGAGCACACATGTCAAGAAACTGTAATAAAAAGAACTGAAACAAACACATTGTATAAAATAGAAAAAAGAACCTGTATGCACCTCAGGAAACTTGTCCCTCACTTCTTTGATCTTCTCTCCTTTCTGGCCAATGATGGTACGGTGAAACTTCTGCTCTATGATCATATCCTTCTTGCGTTCATTTTCCTAGAGTGCCACATATGCCAGAGGTGGAATTATGCCAAGCCAAAGCTTTCAAGTTGTTCCCAAATTGTGCATTATGTAGGGTAAGTCTCACCATACGCTGGGCCATGTCCATTAATTCCTTGCGCGCGAGCTGTACTCCCTGAGGATCGCCTTCTATCCGAACCAGCCCACAGCGATCAGAGTCCTGAGGAATCCTCACTGACACCTTATACTGCTCCTTTATCCGATTTACTGAAAGAACACCACGTGTTTCATTTATCAACTCATTTATTCATCTTCTCTGTTCAAAACGGCACTGATCCTATCAAAATCTATTTGTTTGGATGAATCTAAGTTAACATAATGAGATAAATAGAATAAAACTAATACAGTCTCTGTAGGGTTCTATGAAAATGTTGATACAGTGGAATATTTGAATAGGGAGTTTTACATTCTGCATGTTTCTATTGACACTGGCTGTAATTCAATAAGGCGTAAAACCACAATTTGACTATTCAATCAAAACTTTCTCTAGCTGTGTCACGAGCTCTAATTCGTTCAAAGCTACGGAAAGTGAAAGCAGTTCCAGATTAATCATATCAGAAGGGGTTTTAACTTACTGTTAGCCCCGTTTTTGCCAATGAGATGTCTGTGGAACCGCTGGTCAATATTAATCTCTGCATAGTCCATTTTTGCCATCTGAAGAGAGAAAATAGTATGTTTATACTTCTAAAATATAGTTTCAACCTGCAGACCAAACTTTAAAAACATGATTAAGTGAAACTATCAAAAAGCAGTTCTTATCCATTAATAATCCATTCTTAAAGGGATAGTTCACCCAAAAATCATAATTTACTTGCCCTCTTGTCATTTTACACTGGTATGACTTTCTTTCTTCTGCAGAACACAGAATAAGATATTTTGAAGAATGTCGGCAACTGAACAACAGCGGTACCCATAGAATTGCATTGGTTTTGTGTCCAAATAATACAAGTGAATGTGTACCGGCATTGTTCGGTTACAAACTTTCTTCAAAATATGTTCTTATGTGTTCTGCAGAAGAAAGAAAGTCAAACAGGTTCGAAATGTGAATGATGACAGAATTTTCATGTTCGGGTCAACTATCTCTTTAATGTAATGATTATTGATTAATATTGATGCGTATTGCGTTCTATGTTTTACTTGAACTGATATTAAATTATTTTATTTTTCTCTGACCAGGTCTTTGATGACGTCCTGTATCTGAGCTTGGGCTTGTTCCACCTCTTCTGTTGGTCCCTCCAGACTGATCCGTTCATCTCCATCAGTAAACTCTATATGCACCTAGTGATGTCATAAAATGACCCCCAAAAAGTGTACATTTTATTTTCAGGCTGGCGTTTAAATCTATGAACCCAACATTTCATATCAATTCTTTATTTAGAGGTGATTCACATTTACAAAAACATTGAATTAGTATATCCACAAATAACACTATATATTCTAAATATAATTATAGCTTAACATTGACAATATATTTTCACTACCTTAGGCAGTTGCTGTGTGATGCGGCTGATGTTCTGTCCTTTCTTGCCGATGATAAATCGATGAAGCCAGGGCGGAGCAATCACCTCTCCCACTATCACACTTTTAGCCTGCGAAACACACAGTGTCCTGTAAAAATCTGCCTATGCCGTGTTTCTCTTGAAATATTTAGCTCTAGCCTAATATTTTCAAACATGCATCTTACCTTAGCGTACACCTGTGTGAGGGCCGGACCCAGCTTATCAGGTTCCCCTCTGAGAATGATGGTCTCGGATGCTGAGTCTAGAGGAGGCATCTCCACCGACACCCCTGTGTTCTCCAAGATCTCCTGCAGGGTGTTGCCTTTCGGACCCACTATGTACTTATGTTGTGACTTCTTCACCTCCACTGAAATTGTGGTAGTTTTTCGTTTCTGGTTGTGGAGAGCAAGGAAGAGGTCAAAAATGTAATGACATGCAAGTTTCTCTGTTATATAATTGAAACAAGTACCGTTTCTTCATAGGTGGCTCGGATGTGTGCAATCGCCATGGCGACCGCTTCCTTCTCGCCGGTGATAACAATCTCATCTTTGGGCAGGCTAGGTGGTGGGATGCTTATACGAGCACCGGTTACTTGACTCAGCTCTTGAACGAGTCGATTATACGCACCGGCGATGAATGGATGAAAAGCTTTCTCAAAAGATATACGATCCACTGCACGCTTATCCTAAGACACACAATGAGGTTTCAAAAATGACACAGTGAAGATTATAGAATGTTTTAATCATTAGTACATCTAATAAAAATGCTCACCTGCTCTGCGGAGATGAGCTGGATTTCATGGCGAGCTTTCTCAATGCCCTCCTTGGTGCCAGTGATGCGGATGTTGGCGTTGGGATCGTCGGAGCGCGGAATGGTGATCTTGGTGGCTGTTCTTAGCTCCAGCTCCTGTAACTTTTCACCGTTCTTTCCGATCACAAACCGATGGTGTTCTTTCGGAATAATCACAGTCGCTGAGGCCTGCACGAAAAAATTCAGCTTTCAATATTGACTTTAGCTAACAGACATAAAAATTGCTTGAAGGGATAGTTCACCCAAAATTACAAACTATTTTATAATGTATTCACCCTCACGTGATTCCAAACCTGTATGACTTTCTTACTTCTGCAGAACACAAAAGAAGATATTTTGAAGAATGTTGGTAACCAAACAACATTAGACCCCATTGACTTCCATTGTATAGACACAAAACCACTGAGACATTTCACAAAATATCTTCCTTTGTCTTCCACAAAAAATACAGGCTTAAGACCACAAAAATCTCAAAAACAACTGATGACAGAATTTTCATCACAGAACCTTCCCTTTAAAAATATGACAGAACAAACAAGCACCTGAGTCTGCAATCGGGCTACAATCTCCTTCCTTGCTTTCATAACCGAGTCTAGTTTTCCGGTCACCATGATGGAAAGACCCTGGTCCTTTGCCAGAGAAAGCTCGATGTGTGCCCCAGTCTTCTGCATGATATCCAGGCACACCTTTGCCTCCTCACCCTCTCCGAACTGACTGTTGTCCTTATACCGTCGCTCTTCCAAAGGGACATGGAACACCTGATCAGAAGATAAGACTTGGGATGAGGAACACTCTTCCGTTCCTTTGGTCGCACAAACCATCAGCATAGGGGTCGTGTATGTTACCTGAGTGATGACAGATGCTTTGATAGGTCGGATTTTGCTCCAGGCACCTGCCGGCTCACCTGTCCTGTCTGTTGGAGCGCCCTTGTCTGGTAATGGGGGAAATGCCTCCAGATAAGTGGGAATATAAGCTTCATCCTCTGGCACGCCACCTAAGCAAAGCCGAAAACAAAAATAATAAGGAATTTAGAGATTGTGGTTCCACAGATTTCAATTAACAATTCACTTAATAATATTCAGTTTAGATATATATGTAATTATTTTCATAAGTGCTGTAAATTAAATCCTTTTAAATATGAATCTACAGTAGACACCATCTTTTGAACAACCAATCAGTTATTAAACAGATTTATACCTCACAATTCTTAAAGGGACAGTTCACCCAAAAATGAAACTTCTTTCAAAATGTACTACAGTTTGACTTTCTTTTCTGCAGAACACAAAAGATATTTCGAAGAATGTTTGTTAAACAAACAACACTGGACCCCACTGACTCTGGACACAAAGCCACTGAGAAGTTTCTCAAAATATCTTCTTTTGAGTTCCACAGAAGAAAGAGTCATTTACAGATTTTAAACGACATGAGTATGAATTAAAGATTAAATAATATATATTTCTAAGTGATTCCCTACAAATAACACAGCATGTTTCGAGGTCATTTTGAGGTGGACAATAACCTGTAAAATATGTTACAGCAACAAAAAAAAAAACTACTCTGAATGATCCAGTAGACATATTCAAATTAAGTTAGACTGATTCTTGAGTCTTTTGGACTGATTCAATCCAGCTCATAAGAGTAATTCGCTTGCAAGTACTCCATTGGTCATACTGTTTGTTTGTTGCTGCATTCAACGCTACAACTGGTTCTTGGTTCCCAAAACCCATATACAACCAGTTTTGAATACAAACTAGTGCTGTACACGTTAACGCATGCGATTTATTTTTTCAGATTAACCGCGTTAAAAATATTTAACGCCATTAACGCAACATCCGTTTTTTCTGTCATCATTGTCTAGCGTTACATTATGTAATCACGCTCTTATTCACATAAAGGCGATTTAAAATGGTTGTATTGACACATCCAGTATACACTCACCTAAAGGATTATTAGGAACACCTGTTCAATTTCCCATTAATGCAATTATGGTGATGGTGTGGGGGATGTTTTCTTGGCACACTTTAGGCCCCTTAGTGCCAATTGGGCATCGTTTAAATGCCACGGCCTACCTGAGCATTGTTCTGACCATGTCCATCCCTTTATGACCACCATGTACCCATCCTCTGATGGCTACTTCCAGCAGGATAATGCACCATGTCACAAAGCTCGAATCATTTCAAATTGGTTTCTTGAACATGACAATGAGTTCACTGTACTAAAATGGCCCCCACAGTCACCAGATCTCAACCCAATAGAGCATCTTTGGGATGTGGTGGAACGGGAGCTTCGTGCATCCCACAAATCTCCATCAACTGCAAGATGCTATCCTATCAATATGGGCCAACATTTCTAAAGAATGCTTTTAGCACCTTGTTGAATCAATGCCACGTAGAATTAAGGCAGTTCTGAAGGCGAAAGGGGGTCAAACACAGTATTAGTATGGTGTTTCTAATAATCCTTTAGGTGAGTGTAGATTGACAGCTTCTGACTGTGGAACATGGCTCTGCTCGGCACAACGCGGCAGCGGACCCGTTTGGTGAACACACGGGGTAAAGGCTGCGTCAGAATCTGTCAGACAGCGCACCTGTATTAAGTTCAATGAACAAAAACACGCAAGATTATGCCAGAGAGCACATTTTGTCTAGTGTTTTGCAAGCACAGTCTTCAACGAGTTAAATAATGTCTTAAATGAATGCAAAGAGTAGTGAAAATATGAAGCGCATCAGAACTGCTTAGTGCAGCAGCTCTTAAAGGGGCCGCGTGCTGCTGTGACTTATGTTGTCACAAATGTTAATCAAAGAACAAAAGAAAAGAAGAAATCAATGTGATTTTGTAGCTTTAATGAGAATTCTTCTTTATTTCATGTATTTAGCAGTAAAGACTGTAAAGTGTTTAAGAACTTTGTTAATTTTTTGTATAGGCCTTGTTTCCTACCCGTTAGACAGGCACATTATATTCATTATTATTATAATGAGTTTGATTAGTGGAAAAATAATATTTTTAATAAAGACATCAGTTGCAAAGCCAACAATATTAGAATTTTGGCTTTCATTGATAAAATGATGCTGTTAAAGAAATGTATTGTTTCTACATTCATTCGGAGATAAAAATGTGAAATGACTAGAATGTAAAAAGTATATTATAAAACATAAATGCTGTGTTGGATTAGTTAGTGAAAAAATGAATCGATTGACAGCACTAAAATAAACATGGAAAAAAAATGTGTGTGTCTAATTTCACTACATGTGTGCGATTAATCGCAATTAATCACACGAAAAGGGTGCGATTAATCGCGATTAAAAAAATTAAATCTATTGACAGCCCTAATAAAAACATGTATCTTCATAATAATCTCATAACTTTATATTCATTGTCAAAAAAACAAACCAGCATAAACATCTACTGCATAAACATGTGATGAAGATGGTGATGTTTTAACCACAGCCGCCATACCTGTGATCTTTATGTCCTTCAGCCCACTGCGGTGCTCCGCAAAACTCTCCTGAGTCAACACTGCCACAGAGCTCATGTTTCAAGACCTGATCCGCTATCCTGCAGAGACCAAGAGGATGTGGAGGGACATAAAGATAGAATCCAAACCCACGACTTTAAAGACATCTCACTGAAGAGAACAAAGCAGTCACAGTTTGATTACTTTGATTTGTTTGATAAAGTCAGGCTGTGTGCATGCTGAGTTCTGTATTCTCAGCGGTTCCTGAAGCCCAGCAGGGCCCGACACACACCGCCATCTCCCTGAGCCCAAGCGCTCCTCTTCCCACCTGAGCTCTCCAATTAAAAACCAAACACATGAACGCTGCAGCTGTGAATTCTACACGAAAGCCTGTGTGAAGACGACTACTGTAACCATTATTGTTCTGTATTAAAACCAAGTTGAACTGATAAAGTAGGATGATGTGACAATGAGACATTTTGCATAGCTGAATCAGAAAACCTTTCTCTGAACTGTACTGAAATGTATTGTAGCTTTATAGAGTGTAAAGTTAACCTTACATTTATTCATTTGGCAGACGATTTTATCCAAAGCGACTTACAAGAAGGAGAGAATATAACATTTTGTCCACACGCTAAGCAGTACCGTTAGTTTACAAGACCATGCTACTAGGAGGATTAAAGCTGGAGTACGCAGGGAGAGAATGAACAAGATTAGACATAGACAGATATTATAATTTATCAAGTTTCGTTCTTCTATGTTAAAGACTCCTCTATTTTTCTTTTTTATGTTTTCTTTTTTCCCTCTATTTTGTCAGAGAGACAGAAGCAAAAACTTAACAAAAGTTTAGCCGCATGTGGGTAGTTGATATATAATCCATAAATGTGGTTTGACAGCAAAAATTTAGAAAAAAACTAACAATGAAGATAAATCTCTCTTATGCTTGCTATTATAGATTATAAATATAAACTATTATAATATTTTATCAACAGTTTGTTTTCTAATTTGTACGGTATATGTGTCAACTACCCATGTACATCTATACACAAGTAAAGCAACTCACATCAAGTATTACAGGTCAGAAATGTATCCAAGTCATTCACTTTTACTTTGAATATGAGAAACATTATCTATGCATTCTTATATTGTTCTATGGTAACATCTTTCTTGTTAATATTATCGTTATTAGGTATTTTTCTTTGACCATCAAATGACTTGGTATCTAAATACATTTACATTATGGAAAGTTACCATCCTTTTCATCATACACAATATCGTGAGTAACTTTTGTTATGTCCTGACTCCTGCCTGTGTTTGAATGACTGAGCAACCCCCAGAATATATGAAAGCGACCTGCCCGCTGCTCACCGCACTTCCTTCAAGGCTTCAACCTTCTTTTTTGCCCCAAATGCCACTTCAAAATGAATTACATATTTAACCCACCTGCAAAAGAGTCGAAAACCAGAAAGTCCGTCCAGGTGGATGCTACCGAAAGCTCTTCAGTGTCGTTCTGTTTATTCAGCCCTGTGTGGGTGAGGTTTACAAAGAGAGATCACAGCCGAGCTGGTTACATATTTGACACACAAAAAACAGCATCTCACAGCAGGGACCTCTGAGGTTGACCAGGAAGGGGGGCAAAGACTCAGTGGTCTGTCCTGTGGGAAGCAATGGTGAGATGAAGTGCCAATGATAGCTTCAAGATCACTCTCAGGTGACTCCGTGTCTAATTGGTGTGTGGGTGTTTGTGAATACTGTAGTGAGGGCAAAAATACACACACGCTTTCTATTTACACACGGGATTCATTTTACAAATAACCTGTTAACGCTCATTGAGAGAACAAATCAACCGTTTAGTTGAATAATGCATGGAATATAATAAAGACGTAAGCAGCTAGGGTAAGATTTGTCAGTCGTTTATTGTGAAACTGACTAAAGCATCAAAAACTCAATGGGAATTCCAGAAGACAATACATTATAGTCAATCTGCAAGAATTACTGTGTTTACAAATGTCAACTGTGTGAAGGAAAACAAAGCCCATTCATAAATATAATTGGGGTTTTGACGTGTCATAATATATATTTATAAGAACCCTTGCACGATGTTTGCAAATAAATGTTTATTGCGTATTAAAAATGATACAAGTAAACAACAAAACAAACATATATCTATAAAATGCTTCAAGCATCCATCCATCTGCAAGCTCACTGCAGACCTCTAACGTAGAGTGTAAACAAATACAGGAGGTGTGCTAGCAACTCTCCCTCATAGATAACAGCGCGATCCGCATTTATAACCTCCATCGTATTAAGTATGTTGAAGACGGAACCATTATAGTAGTGTTAGTCTTACTGGTAATCGTTCAAGCTCGCAATATAGTATTATCCATTATAGGAGTTTAGCTGGCCAGCTAATCTAATCTGCTACATGAAGAGCTCGTTAGAATTACAGAGCTAATATCTGACTGATATGTCCTACATACAATAATCAGAGGACACGCAGTTAATAAATATATTGTCAAAAACACGTTGCGATAAGTAGCACATATTAAAAAGATAGAAAAGATGGCTCACCTTATCAAAGGAAAAAGCCTTGCCTAGCTCGTCTATGAACAGTAAACACTGCTGCGGAGAGTCGACTCGCCAAGTGACTCGAATCACTGTGTGAATCAACTGTGTCAGAAGATAATAAACATACATTTATGGCTTTAAGACAGATATTTATTTGGTCATCGAATATAAATGACAGAGCTCGATATTAATGATGTGAATTGTTCTTTTGTAAAATAATATTAAATAATAATAAATATTGTGTGACACGTGGTGTAAAAATTCATATTTATTAAACAAGTGTAGTTTTAGTTTTGCTTTCAAACGAGAATGATGCCAGACTTTGCCAGTTAATCTCTTTCAAAAAGACGAATACTTTTATTCAATATAGTTATTCACTATATCGTATTGACAGCATCTTAAAATAAATAATGCACGTAGGCGTTTTTAAAAATACAAGTTAACAATAATGACTAAACAACACAAGCAAACCTAAAATACAATTTGCATTCACGTATTTTAAAGTTATGTTATTACTTTAAATGTATTTCATGAGGCATTCTCATATGTGCAGGTACACGAGGATAGTGTCCGCTGGGTGGCAGCTCGCGCAAGCAGAGGGGAGTGGGAAGATTGGGATGGATGGGATGGGAGGAGGGGAGTGTTCACGAATCACGAATCACACTGTGCTTATCCGGCTGCTCAACACACACGCTCGCGGAAAACAAAGAAACAAGAGATGCGCGTGGATTTACCGGAGAGAACAACAAAAGACAAAGATGAGAATGAAGTTGGACTGTGGCGATCTTTTGCTGACATTTTAAGTGTATTGAAGCACAATTGTATGGGCGTGTGTAAAGCTGTCCACACACACACACTGCGTACATGTGCACCGGGATAGTTATCCCACGTTTTTTACGCTAATGTAATTGATTTATTTGTATGAAGAAGTTGCCCGGGACGATTATCAGAAGTCGCTTGTCTGTATGGATTATTTGGAGGAGTGAGGCGCCCGTTTGGTGACTGTGAGTATTTTGTATTATGCAAATAGTAATTGACTTTAGATTGACATAATTTAACATCCATTGTGAAAATAGTCGTGTGTGCAAATTTAGTAAATCAAATGATATTGGATTGAAAAATCTACAAAAAAACTAAACTTATTTAGTATGACGTGGTTTGGAACTTTATGTGTTATTTCACATTTATGACAGGCAGGCTATTATAACAGTGCTGGCAACACAAACAATTGTTGATTGTGGAGAACGTAGTAGAAATATTGACTTTATCAAAAATAAATATGTATTCTGACAGGTCACCATAAGCAATTAAAAAACGTGCTAATGAAAAACATGGAAATGAATTGAAAGTTGAATTATACTCATCATTCCGCATTTCACAAT
Source organism: Triplophysa siluroides (assembly GCA_006030095.1). Classification (NCBI taxonomy): domain Eukaryota; kingdom Metazoa; phylum Chordata; class Actinopteri; order Cypriniformes; family Nemacheilidae; genus Triplophysa; species Triplophysa siluroides. The sequence continues at coordinate 3,656,062 of VCII01000846.1, read as the reverse complement.
TACTTATACACACTGTATCTATTTTTATCACGAACCAGTGTGTTTTAAGACTTCACAACAGGAAAGGAGGATGTTTCCAGTCGATCCGAGACTGTTTATAAATTGGACAGGACGTATGTACACATTTTTAGTCAAACAAAAGTGTCCTGCAAGGGATACTTAGGTATGCTGTTGCATAAGAGGATGTTTATACTTTATTGATGTTTGAATTATGATAGGGAAATAAGAATTCAAATAAACAATCGCCCTTCTAATGGTAACCATTATAGCCTACTATTTCACCCCATGGGAAAGCATTTCATTCTCTCGTCCAAGAGAAACCAAGACCGGGGGATTTTCAGCCTTATAGGTTCAGATGATCAAAACAAAGCACTTGACAGACCTGCTGGGTCAGTTATGCGCTGTGAGTCAATGGGATTGAGTGACGCCAAAGTTCGGCTTGACTGTGGAATTGTTGAGACAGGAAGCCATAACAGGAACACCCTTTCCCCTCCAAGATTCTTAGATTATATTGACAAGCCAGGAATCCGAAATCTTTTGGAGAATATTAATTTCTAGTCCCGTCATACATACCGAAGACATGAGCGTGCTTCTGGAATTCAAAGGGTGAGAGTACATTTTGCTAGCTATGCTTCTTTGGAGTTTCAGTGAAGAACCAGTCCGATCGGAAGTTCAGCTTGTAATTTAAAGTCTGACCGATCCCTTCCAGGGCAAAGTCCGAGGCAGTCAAACACACTAAATTCCAGTGTGATATCACATGGTTTATTACTCAGGACAGAGATCACTTTGATGTTTTTTTAATGTTATTTAATGTAAAACTTACCAGCTGTACACCATCCTTACTTATATTGTACAGCTCAATGGACACGCCTAGAACCAAAGATTACCATTACAACAGATTTGGAGGAATGTGAAAATGAAAGAAAGTATGACCTATATATGACCTAATATGTTTTTAATGTTGGTTTATTCATGCAGGTTAAAAAATTTAATGCGCTCGGGGACCTAAGCGTAACATCGAAATCGATCAAGATGTCTTCTCCAGAGGCTCCACAGGTACCTCCAAAGCCTGAAGTTAAACAGAGACCTCCAGTTCCCACTAAGCCCTCCAATAACACAACAGACGCCTCACCCGCCGAGAACACAACCTCACCAAACTCTGGCAATGTAAAAAAGATAGTCAACATATTCAGCCAGCCAGAGTCTAAGATTCCAAGTGAAGGTACAGCAAAGATGACTACTTTGGACAAGAAACATCCGCAACCTCCTGTAGTAAAGCCGAGGCGCAAAACTAAATGCTCTTCGCAGACCGGCACTGACAGTGCACCTCCTCTGCCTCCAAAAACGAGGCAAAATCACAGTGGTCAGAAAGAGGAGGTGGAAAGCAAGGAGGGGGCTGAAGGAAGCAAGCAAGACATAGGCCTGGGTGCTGGAAACACTGATGGAGGCCGGTCAGGTACAGTACATTTTTACTCTCGTTCTCAGGAATCTGTTCGGGAATTTGCGTTTTGCCTGCATGCTTCTGTGGAATAGATAGGTTTTCTGGAATTTTGATTCTCAAATCTGATCTGCAGTTGATAACAGCCTGATATGCACACACGTTCAAATAAGCATTTTGACCGTAACAAAGGTCAATTTTCGTTGTATTTCTGTGATGTATTCATCTGAGTGAGGTCAAACTCTGTTGCTCTTTGCTAATGTTGGTAGTAATCTTGGAGGCATAGGAGGAAATGTTTCTTGGTATGCAAATTGCAGGTTTGCTTTTTTAAAATATAGTTTTGACGTCTTTAAAAGTGAGATATATTTGTGATGTACATGTTACATTTTTTCTAAATGTGAAGTCAAAATTATTTTCATTTACATTTTTATTCGATTTTTCGTCTACATAAAGCATCATTTAGGGATAGATAACACATCGGAGATCTTGTGTGTATTGTTGGCCAGTAAGTGGATAATCAGTTTTATCATGGGATTATGAAGTGTGTGTGGTGCGGTCCTCTGAACAGAAAGACAGATGGGGCGTGTGGAGGGGATAAAACAACCCCCATCGTCCTGAAAGCATTTAATTAAATCTGTAATGAAATGTAGGCGGATATTCGAGGACTTCGGAAGGAAAGTAATGTAAGAAAAGATTGTAAAAATGTCTGTAAGTTGTGTAAACCTGTTGTATTCTTGCATAATAAGCTGTCACTTGACATAATATTAATAATAATATAAAGCAGCTTTCCATTTGACAATTTCATCTTTAGTTTGATTTTAGCAGACCTGACCTGATACCTTCCTAATGTGATCACTTAAAAATAATAAAGTTAAAGAGCATGTCTTAGTTTTGAACATTGTCTGGAAGACTGGCTTCATCTTAATTAAACTGCTATTGGAGTGCATCCAATGAATTACATAACACTTCAGTATAACAAAAAATGTGGGAACTGAGGTAGTATGACACTTTTTGCAGAATGCTTGTTTTATTGATGTCATAAAAACCGACGCCCCAGCTATAATAGACCATATGATCTATCAAACGTTCTCATAGTGTAGTCTTGAGCCAACAGTGTCAACATTGCAGATCAGTCCGCTGAAATGGCCGAAGGGCTAAAACGAGCATTTAGCAAGATTAAGCAAAATGTATTTGACGCAGTGGAAGATCTGCGAGGTAAAGAGGGGGAGATGGGGCCGTCCGAGCACAGAGGGTCTGTGCACAGGTTGACAGCGCTGATAACAACAGGTTCAAAGACGGAGCCTAAATCTAAAAAGAAGCAAGGAAAAAAGAGAGAGGGTAATGAAAGATCTGTTATTACAAAAAAGTTTAACTTTAAAGAAACGATGGGACGTTGAATCATTATTGTTCAAATAAGGCAACAGCAAGCATCTATATTCTGCTGTGTATAAGTGATCAGTCTTTATTGCTGCCAGGTTTACTATGTGTCAAAGCTCTGATATATGTTTGGATCTGAGGGTAATGTTTGTTTAAAAAAAGAAATACGTAGGTAAGGGTAAGAAAGTCACTAAATCTCGAGAGAAAATGAAACCTGTACATTCACATTGAAATGAAATGTACTATTTTCGTTGAAACTGAACACTTCCGTGCAAAGTATAGGGTCACCTGACTTGAACGATCTTAAAATTCTTTTGTCAAAAAAAAATGTTGTCAAGGAAAATAATTTTAAGTGCACAGTCACCGTTGCACCACATGACATTTTTTTAAAGGCTTTGGCCAATTCATAGATTTACAAACAGTGAAATAACTTTGTTGAAAACTTTAATCTGCATTTATGTATACTCCACATTCCTAATGTTTAAATAACTGCAATAGTTATTATTGATTTGCATTTTATAATTGGTATTATGGAAATTCTTATTGACCCATTAACGTTATATTTGTTGCTATTTTTATGGTTAATGTTGTTATTATTATAAATGTGTATATTATTAATCTTGTTTCAGTTTTTCAAGGAAAATATTTTATTTTGAATTGCTACTGAAGTAGCATGTCAAACCGCTATTCTTGTAGTTACATTTGGGTCTAGTGTGACCATGGAATTAGTTAAAACCTTTGAGATATCCAAATAGGGGTGGAATCTCTAGAGCAGGGCAGAAGCTCAAAATGGGGCGTGACTTTTTAACATGTCCAATAGACAAGACACACCTAAATCCCCTGTCCAACCTTTTCCAAAGCTCAGCTTTTTGAAGGTACTGCCCACTTTTGGAGTCCACACCCCTGTTTACAGTTTTCCTGTTTCCAGTTATACTGTACCTACTTCCATGTTTATTTTTTTCCAGTGATACCTACTTATAAACGATTTATTTTTGAATGGTTGTTTATATCAGTTCGAGGGAGCAGTGTTTGATTTTCGGTTTGAAAAGCAGCATAAACAAGTTCATTTGAAATGACCATGTAAACCTAACCTCTTCCCATAACCTTCTATAGATCCTGATGGGAAAGAAAGTGGTAAACGGCGAGAAGACCGGGATTCAAGCCCTCTCCCTGAGCCTCAGTGTGAGAAGAACTGCGGCTGCGTGTGTCATCTACAGAGGCCTGGCATGAAACTCGTGTGGGTGCCTATAAGTGAAAAAGATGATGAAGAAGGAGAGGATGATGGGATTGGGCCAGATCCTGAGAAAGAGACCAGTGACACTGAGGATCTGAATGGAAAAGAAGAAGAACAGGACGAGCCAAATATGAAAGTGGAGTTTTTGAGCGAGTCCGTAGATAAGGCTGAGAACAACAGCGAGGAACCTCTAACTATTAAAGACAAGTTTCAAGAAACACGGAACTTCATAGAGCAGCAGCTGAGAAGAAAATCAGATCTTGGTCCTGAGTCGATGATCATCTCTGTTGTCCCGTTTCCCCAGACTCCTTTGAACGTCCCAAAAGCCCAATCTTTGGAAGAACCAGAAGAAGAATCCATCTATCAATCCAGCCTGGATGTGTGCCCTCTGTCAAGCCAAGACACTCCTCCAGCCATTCCTCCCCGAATGCCTTTAGATAATCGGTGTTCACCGGCTCGGCTCATTCTCCCCAAGCCTCTAGGGCGCCCTGCGTCCCCGCTGCTACCCTCTATTAAATGTAGCCCACCTGCCAGTCCTCCACCACAAAAACCTCCACCACCAACCAGGAACTATGAGAATGGAAGACGACCCAGCAATTATTCTTTGCAATCTATGGGTGGGTAAAGGAATCTGCATTTAGCGTAATGGAGTCTTTCATCATCGATCATGTCGTTCAAAACCTGTATGACTTTCTTGTGCAGAAAACAAAAAAGATTTAGAAGAACGTTGGTAACCAAACAACATTGCACTTAATTGACTTGCATTGTAGGAACTCAGAACACAGAGACATTTCTCGAAACATATTATTCTCGAGTCAAATACAGGTTTAGAAAGACATGAGGGTGAATAAATGATTAAATAAATTTCATTTTTTGGTGAACTATTCCTGTAAGATTCAGAGATTTGCTGAATATATCTGTACTGGTTTACAGTGGTATATTGTTGGTCTTCTTTCATCAACAGATGAGACTGACAGTGGAGGGGCTGATGGAGGAAAATCCTTTGAGCCGAAGTAATTATTTACCTTTCATCAATCAAAAGTTTATGATTTCTAAGCTTTAATACTGTATTCAACGTGTTTGTCTTTGCTGTATAATTTTATTTACAGACGTCAACGAGGTCTCCCACGTCGGAAACAATCTGATGATTCGGAAGGTGAGGTGGCTGATAGAATACATTTTTTAGACTGTATAAACTTCAATTTGAACAAACAAAAAAATAGTTAGTAAAACAGAAATTAAACTTAATTAAACAGTCATTGTGCCAAGAATGATCAATGTTATTGTAAAATTTTAGAGTGAGACCAAAAATATGACAAAAGTAGACCCTAATTTTGTTGTTCTGGTTTTAATGCAATCTATTCTGCTATGCGATTTAGCATTTTTTTTTAAACACGTCATAGGTTGTTGTATGAGAAGCCACATTGCAGGACTGTGTCTCAAAACCTCTGATTCTGGCAACATTTTATCAAAGTAAATATTTGAGAGCAATGGTTATTAGTTTGCTGTCAAAGGCTACAGATTTTACAGTCTTAATTTTTTCACCCCAAAATAAAAATGATGTCATCTTTACTCACCCTCGAGATGTTTCACATATGTATAAGTTTCTTTGTTTTGATAAACACAGTGAAAGATATTTGTAAGAATGCTTGTAACCAAACCATTGACCATTGACTACCATAGTAGGAAAAATGACGGTTGTCAAAAGTGCCCCAGAACTTTTTGCTTTCCTACATTATTCAAAATTTAAAAAAAATAAAAGGGGTCATATGGCACGAATATGTGTTTTTCTGTGTCTTTGGTGTGTTATAAGTTGCCCATGCATGTATTAGACACGTACAATTGTAAAAATGTTGGCATGAGTTGACTAAGTAAGGTGGGCGTACCTGTCAGTACAATTGCTTTGGAACCTGATGTTCCAAATATGGTAAGAGGCGTTACATTTCCGTCACACGCTTGTAGTATTCAACCAATCACTGCGCACTGGTTAACTGGCCAATCATAGCACACCTTGCTTTTCAGAGCGATAACCTTCGTAAAAAAAGCTTTGCAGGGCAAAGAGGAGATATAAACATGCATTGTATGTGGAAAATACACCGTTTTTTAACCTTAAATTGTGTATACACATTGCATTACATCTTAAACAAATGATAATGTTAGTTTTAGCCGTGTCATATGACCCCTTTAATACAGATTTAAAACAACTTGAGGGTGATTAAATGATGACAGAATTCTCAGACAGAAAATTGCAAAATTTCTCACCTTTAGAGCAAGAAAAGTTACACACTTATAATGTCTTTTTTATTACAATCTGATTTTTTATTATTTTGTGCCTTGCAGCCCTGTATCAGTTTTACACAAAAACCTACATATCAAAGGAGATCAGAAGGACCGTTTGTCGCAACATCAGTAAGACCAGCATAGACTTTCAGATGGACTCACTAAATACAGCTAACTCTGAGAAAGGAGCTGAAAGTGCCAGATCCAGTCCCGTTCCAACTACCAAGCAGACCAGTTTATGGCAGGACCTGCCAGAGGTACAAGACAGTGGTGTCCTGGAGACCTTAACCCCAGAAAAGCGCAAGTACCAAGAGGTGAGCAGAAACCTTCACCAAATGTGGAACTGAATCTTCTGTGAAGAACTAGTAATGATTTGTGATTCTTCAAGGCAACTTATTTTGAGTTAGTTCAGCAAATATCCATTTATAAGTGAAGATTTTGATCTAAAGAAATGAAATCGAAGACTACATTGTATTTAAAATATATATTTTTTTCTTTCAGAGCATGTTCGAAGTGATTGCGTCAGAAAGGTCATACTTGCGTTCTCTGCGTGTTCTTATCGAGCATTTTATGGAGTCAAGTGACTTGAGTAATACTCTTATTGTAATGGACAAAAAAACCCTTTTCTCAAACATTATCCGCATCAAGGAGGTCAGCGAGAGGTGAGCGTCCATGCGTGTCTGTGTTTGTATAGAAGAAAATACAGTTAAAAACAGCACTGCCTGAACCCAAGAAATAAACTACATATTTGTATTATACCATACAGTCTCTATAGAGTAAATCTGTGACATTACATAAAAATAAATGATTGTACTGCCATTTAAAAGCTTGCCAGATGTATCAATTCTGACGCAAGTTATCCATCAAGATTTGCTGAGAATGCATTTATGTAATGCAATTATCATTAGCATGCATTAGCATAAACTATGAAAAGTTGCAATGCCAGGAAAAGGATGATGAATGTATTATCATCAACTTTTAACAGTGTTATGCTCCAGAAATGTCATGTGGTGTGTAAAACAAGTCACAGCAGTCAAAAAATGCCTGTTTACAAGCATGTCTGTCTATTGTCTATTCACAATTTTCACAGATTTCTGACGGACCTGGAGGAGCGACTAGACGAGAGTATTATCATTTCAGACATCTGTGACATCATCCACTATCACGCCCAACATAATTTCCCTGCGTACATAGACTATGTACGAAATCAGGTTTATCAGGAGAAAATGTACTCCACTTTAATGTAAGAGAAATCATTCATTAATATGCATGATCGTGATCATTTGTACAGTTTTGTTTTTGTGATATAAGGAGCCAAAACAGACAATTGCCAGGTCACTTTCCCAGATCAGTCCAAAGTTTTTCGTGTCTCCAAACTATTGTATACCTTGTGTCTTCTAGCATCATTTTCTCAAATTCCTCTTTTTACATTGAGGACAATCAAGAGACTCAAACACAACTATTTCAATAGTCAACACCATTCATTTAAAGTCAGGTGGGTGTAAACTTCTGAAAATGGTTTTGGTGTAAATTGTTATTGTTTCATTTATACATCTTATTTTTTATATGTCCTTCAGAAGATTTAAAAATACATCAATGTTTTTCACAAAATTAAATATATATTATTTTACACCAAAACCATTTTCAGATGTTTACACCCACCTGACTTTAAATGAATGGTGTTGACTTTGTGGGCAGCACTGAATGTTTCTATCTATTTTAATAGTTGTGTATGAGTCTCTTGATCGTCCTCAATGTAAAAAGAGGAATCTCAACATCATACAGTTACTGCTGGACATGAGTCAAATATCCAGAAATGCTGAAAAAGCAAAGATTGTGGAGGACCTGTGTGATTGTTTTGAAGATCAGTGGACAGTGTAATGACTCATGACAAACTAGAAACCCTTAAACAACTATTATAAAACATAAAAACGGTCATTGATTGTTTAGGTAACATCATACCGCATTAAGAATCAGAGGTATGCAATTCTTTTGCCCTGGGCTGTTTTTAGAAATTCTGTTATTATACTTTAGTGTGAACCTTATGTTAACATTTCTTTAGTGAAATAACTTACCCAGGGCAGGACTAAATTAAATAAACCTTCATTTAAAAAAATCCAAAAGTTTCAGCTTTTTCCAGATTCTGCAAAGGGGTATGTAAACTTTTGAGCACAACTGTATGTTAAGCCACTCTCACTTCAATATCCATTTCTCCTCAGGCAAAGTAGCACCCAGTTTGCGGCTGTGATTACCCGACTGCAAGAGTCCCCTGAGTGTCAACGACTTCCCTTCATGTCCTTCCTATTGCTGCCCTTCCAGCGAATCACACGCATTAAAATGCTCATTGAGGTGGGTCCATATATTAAACAAACTTTTGTGATATCTTCCTCAGCAGACCCTTTTTAGTTCGGTTTTGTAATCGAAATGTTTAAAGTGACAGTTCACCCAAAAAGGAAAATTCTGTCATCATTTACTCACCCTCTGGTCATTTCAAAGCTGCATGACTTTTTTCTTTGCAGAACACAAAAGAAGAAACCGAACAGCGACGACACCCATTCACGTGCATTGGTTTTGTGTCCATACTATATAAGCGAATGGGTACCGCCACTGTTCGGTTACCAACATTCTTCAAAATATATTATTTTGTGTTCTGCGGAAGAAAGACATAAAAGTTTGAAATTGCATGTGGGTGAGTAAATTATGACAGAATTTCCATTTTTGGGTTAACTATGCCTTTAAAGGGATACTTCACCCAAAAATGAAGATTCTGTCATCATTAGCTCACCTTCGAGTTGTTCCAAGTGTGTATACTTTTCTTTGTTCTGATGAACACATTGAAATATATTTGGCATAAATAATGCTTATAACCAAACAAATCTCAACACCCACTGACTACGATAGTAGGAAAAAAACAATGGTACATTCTTTGTTCAACAGCACACAAAAAAATGATAAAGTAATTTTCCTACTGTGGTAGTCAACGGGTTTTGTGATCTGTATGGTTATAAGCATTATTCCAAATATCTTTCTCTGTGTTCATCAGAACAAAGAAATGTGTACAGATTCGGAACAACTCGAAGGTGAGTAAATGATGACAGCATTTTTGGGTGATGTATCCCTTTAACATGAACCACTTATAAAAATTGATGGGTTAAATTGTAACAGGTACTGGAATGGGCGTCTCACCTTTTGTTTAGAGAAGTTGTCACTTTGTTGATTGACAATATGATTTTAAGCAAAATTGATCATTTTATTGCTGCTTTTGAGGTTACATTTATTTGGCCACTGAGTGGAGTGGACAGACCTGCTTTAAAGAGGCTTTAACATTGAGATCAAAATAACATAATGTCATCGGATAAAATGATTAATATGTTACACACATAAAGAATCCCATAATCCATCAGTTATCTTCAAATCATCTAGATACTATAAATACATTTGAACAATTTGTTTTTATCAGAACATTTTGAAGAGAACGGCTGTGGGTACCGATGAGGAACAAACAGCATCTAAAGCTCTGGACTCAGTGTCTAAGGTAAACATCCCAAAATGACACGGTTAATCCCTGTTTTTTCCTATCCTTATAATGTCAATCCTAACCCACTGTTCCATACTCACATTACACTGGAGCCCATTGTTCCCAGAATATATTTTTAGAGAGGAAGGCTAGAGAAAAGCTGAGAATGCATGGAAGGGGAGGGGGCATTGGAAAACAAGATTCAATGTAGGTCAGTTAGCTGTATGACAATATATGTGTGGATTCAGTCAAAGTTATATAAGCTTGCTATCAGCCCCGGCTCCAGATAAGAGATGAAAGGTGGGCCAAGTGATTTTCCAGGTGGGCGGAGGGGGGGTAACTATATATATATTTGTATATATACTGTATACAAGTGAATGAGCTAAGACCAGGGTGGGGAACCTATTTTAACCAAAGAGCCATTTTTCTAGTTTTGGTTAATTCATTTTTGCAAAAGAGCCATTGCAAACTACTATTTTATATGTATATATAACATCTTTCAATGACTTCAGTACTAATAACTTGATTTATGTCCACAGACCACATTCTGATTTATGGTCCCTGTGGGGATCAATTGTTCTTTTCCTTCTATAAAATAACATGTCCACAGACAACTCAGAAACAGTGATACAAGTAAAATAGCCTGCTTGCTATTGTTTTATTATGAATTCAAAGATAACTAATAAAGTCAATCTTATAGCTTTGTGCTAAATTTAAAATAAGACTAACAAAGAATAAATTGCATCGTTTATGTGTTTCTTATTTAGGGCTGTCACAGTATTAGAGTATTAACATTTGATTATCACGACCAAAAGAAACAATATCTATTGAAAAAATAAATATTTATCACGATTGTTCAAAGCATAATTATAAGGATAACTCGTCTGATGTTTTCTCTCAATCCTTCCACACACAGATCATAGAAGAATGTAATACTCAGGTGGGAAAAATGAAGCAGGTGGAAGAACTCATCGAGATTAACAAGATACTGGAGTTCGACAAACTTAAGGTGAACAGTTGATTTTTGTTTCAGTTATCCTGTTGAAAGATAGATTTATATTAATGTGTATTTTGTCTCATTACCAGGCAGTACCAATAATCTCTCAAACGCGTTACCTGGAGAAACGCGGAGACTTTCAGGAAGTCAACAAAGGAGCAAAATTCTTGACCCTCCGTCCCAAATTTACTTCAGTCTACCTGTTTCTTTTCAACGACCTGCTTGTTTTTGCCAAGAAAAGGTAGAAGGCTGAAAAACTTGACTGTGTTTACTCAGGGTTTATCAGGATTACAAAACATCAGATCTAGATTCCATTTACTTTTAGGATAGGTGCTGTGTGTCATTTTTTGGAGGATCTATTGACAGAAATGCAATATAATATACATAACTATGTCTTCAGAGGTGTATAAAGTGTTATATTCGTATTACTTTAGAATGAGCTATTTCTATCTACACACACCACGGCACTGGTGGGACATGTTGTTTCTACAGTAGCCCTAAACAGACAAACTGCTCTACATAGCGCGTCTTGTAAATACTTGATCTCTTACGGCAAAGAAGCAAAAACTCACCACTAGATGCCACTAAATTTCATACACTGGACCTTTAGTTCTCCCACACATTTTGGGGAAACAATTTTTAAGTTTTGGCTTTTAGAAAAGACACATCGATGAACTGAATGAATAAGCGATCAGTGAGTGGTAGTCTTTCACTGCTAGGACACATTTTGCATTTTAACAAGAGTTTCTTCTCATGAATATTGATTATATAACCTAATTATTATTCAAGAGCTAAGCTGGTTTGTAATGATCCTTCCCACACACACATTTTTTACATTTTACATGTATCTATTGATCCATTACGACTCCTATGTTGCAATACAAATTGCAATAACAGAAATGACAGTGAAACAAAAGTAGAATATTTATGCATTAACAATTGTGAGTTGAAAAAACCAAAGAAATGGACCTTCAAACATTTATTGAAAGTAGCAAGGGACTACATAAAATCATGTATAAACATTTTCTTTTTGACAAACAAATACCTATAACCCTTTGGCATGCGTTTTACCCGCAGGTGATATAGTGTGCCTGTGTAAATTCAAGACTTTTGACTTATTTCTGCATCTCTTTCTCTGTGATGCAGTTCTGAGCGGTATGTGGTCCAAGATCATGCTCATCGCTCCCTGGTCCAGGTGCAGTCTATGGGGGAGGACGCATCTGTTCCCAGCCTGGAGAACTGCTTCGGTTTGACCCTTCTGGAGAATCACCAGGGACGCCATGTGGAGAGAGTTTTAAAAGCGCCCACGCAGTGAGTGCAATTACAAATCGACCATCACTTAATCATCCAATAAAACGTGTATATGCTAGTGTTTTTGTTTTAATGTTTATTTCTCTGTTACTTGTGATCCGGGTAATTTTGAACACTAAAATATTAGGATCAGCAATGAGAGGTGAAACTGCATGAGGATCTTCTACTGCCTGATGTTTCTTCTATTTCTCCAATCAGATCTGACCTACACAGGTGGCTGGCTGCATTCCCGAATCCCAACGATCCCAACAAGGATCAAGAGGAAGTCATATATGAGGACTGGGGTAAGTGAGGCTGTTTGTTTGTCTCAGTTGATCAGGGTTATGCATGTTTGTGTTTGTTCCTGTGTTCTTTAACATGTGGTTACATGTCTGTGTGTGTCTCAGATTGCCCTCAAGTGCAGTGTGTGGAGCAATACGTGGGAATCCAAGCAGATGAGTTAAATTTGGAACCCACAGAGATTGTTAATGTCATACGCAAAACAAATGAAGGTGAGTCACACTGTACCTGTCATTCACCACAAGCACATTTGTATGAAGGACCAAACTGGTATTAATTAAAATGTAATAAATAGGGAAATAAATAACGGACTTGATTTAACAAATATTTTTGTTACTTACAGTAAATAAAGTCATGATTATTTTACTGATCGTTAGCTACGCATAGGAATGTAAACGGAAATACTAAAATTATTAAATAAATATGAAAAAATATCTAAATAAATACATACAAAATACAAAAATAAATAAATAATTACATAAATAAATAAAATGTATCTGAAAATAATCAGGAAAAAGTTAATACTTCAATTCAGGATTACATTTATTAAAGAAATAGTATGCGATTTATCAAGAAATGTATATTCTATTCCATCGCTCATTTGTTTACTAATTTCACCTTGTCTTTAGGATGGTATGAGGGGATCTCCCTGTCTGATGGACAGAAAGGCTGGTTTCCAGTGGCGAACGTACTGGAAATCACCAATGAACACGTACGTCGACGCAACCTCAGAGAGCGATACCGTGTTATGCAGGCTGCCAGCGTCGTCAACAAGACTCGATCTTTACCTAAAGGAGCTACATCCTAACAGAATGGGAATTTCTAATATAGGAATAGTCTTTTAAACTCTGGAACTTTGATACAGATTCTGTATTTACGGAATGCGTAATGATGTGTTTCTTAAATCCTTTTTAGGATCAAAAATATAATTCTTTTGGGATTTTAAATTTGAAAACATGGAAAACACTCCATTGTACTGTATGGATTGAACCTTAGGCATATCAAAAACAAAACATTTTACTGTATTGCAAAACTACCCATTATGTTGCAATGTTCAGTTGTTTGTAATAGGATCCAAATATGGAATGTACATGGTTTAAAAATAAGTGTGTGTGCATGGGTGATGTTTATAGCAGTTCTTTTAACATAGTCAAACTACTGAGAATCCAGTAAATACAGAATAGGTAAGTGGTGCAGGATGACAAAAATATAACATGTTCTGTTTAAGATGTGTGGAACATTTTTAATAAACCTACATAGTCTTTGGTACTGGAAGCGATGAATGTGTACAATTTAGAATGTGTTGACTTTAAACACAAATGCTGCTGTGCTATAGGTACCTTGATATTGTTTTCATTTAGTAGCCTGTGCAGTTGGACCAAAAGACATAACCAACTCAACCAGAATAGTACTGTACATATATTGTTTTATATAGTAAGAGATAAGCAGCAAGATGAGTCATGATATGCACCACATGCTGTTGTGAGTTTTTAGACTATGACAGACTCCAGTGTGTGTAACTTAATCATTCTTAATGAAATACTCCATTAAAAACACCTTTTGTTATGCAACTTTGTGTGAGAGTTTGTGGGAATGTACATTAACCATTTGATTTTACGATGTGATATTATATACTGTCATTGGTCAGAGGTCTCGCTCTTTTCAGAGTTTTGAAGTTGACAAGGCCTGTGACGCCATCTAGCGGACAGAGTACATTTTTCAGTATGCACATTTCCAGTAAGGGTTATACTGGGGCTGCGTGCGTGCAAATACTCCCATTTGCGGTCTTTGCACTTGACAGCTTGACTACTTTCATGACGTATTTCCTGTTTTTGGACCAAGTGTTCTAGTGGGCGTGAAGATCCCAAGGCTGCGTCCAAATACCCCCACTTGTCTTAAAAATGCCAAAGGGCAGTGCGCTTAACGCACACTTAACCCACACTAGCTTGAACACGTGCGCTATTAAGGCTAAGCGTATCCCATCATGCATCATGTTCTTGATATGAATCATGAGACTTTTTGCTCGGGTCTCGCGAGATGTTGCGGAAAGCTTTCCTGTGTGTTATACTGCTACTTTTTATGGTTATATCTTTATTTATTCTATGTTTGGCTAACACGTGTCTTTTCTTTTGTTTTTTTGATACAAATACAAATAAAGCGCTATTAAAATAAATCTGACTTTACTATATAATTACACATTATATAATTTCGTAGTAAAACGTAGTGTTACATATTTTATTGGTGAAAACAGAGTTATGTATTTTGTAAAACTGCTTTTTATCTCATAATTAGAAACACAACATTAATTAACGTTATATCTTTGCACTTGCGAAGTGTGTCCCATCGGGTTAGAAATACTTACTGCTCACTTCTTGCTCACATCTTCTTACAAGAAGAACAAGGATGCGTCATGAAAGAAAGGGCAAGGGGATTGGGACGCAGCCCAAGTGAGCATGTTGTATTTACTATCCGATGGGATACACGTAGCAAGTGCAAACATGTAACGTTATTTAATGTGGTGTTTCTAATTATGTGATAAAAGCAGTTTTACAAAATACATAACTCTGGTGTTTTCACAAATAAAATGTTTAACACTACGCATACTACGAAATTATAAGTAATATCTAATTATATAGTCAAGTTAGATTTGTTTTTATAGCGCTTTATTTGTATTGTTTCAAAGCAGCTGTACCCAAAAAGCAAAGACAAGCGTTGGCGTCAAGTGTTAGAAAACGTAAACCGTGCTTTTATTTTGGTAGTTTTGTACTTCCGACATGTTGTACATGTCATAGTCGAGAGCAACCGCTAGAGGCAGCGTCGACCCAACTAACTTTTCGCTTGTGCGGAATTACTCTTGATCACCTGATAAACACAAAGATGGCAGGCCGGGTGAGTATTTCTTAAAGTTGCTTTGGAGTCGCGTTTTAATAACTTATAATTTAGGGACATATTTTAGCGTCCACAGATAAAAGTGCCATTCAAACGCACTGTGTTTGTGAGGGAGCTGTACACGTCATTCACACACAGCATACATACAGGACCGGAAGACCAGTCCAACATCACATCTTATGACCGTTTTAGAGGAAATACTTAACGAATACTTAAACACAACATTCACGGAGTTATTCACATGTGGAAATAGGAATCGTGCTTTATTTAAACGAACTTGAAAGCTGACTTTGACAAAGTGTGTAGTAATACTGTTGCTGCTGTCATAACACATAACGTTCATTGAATGAAAGAGTAAATGAGAGCTTACGCTTTGATAAAGGGATGCTTGTGAATTATGGGCAGCAGGACTGTTCCTGACAAACAGCAAGAAAATTGTTGAATAAACATATTCAACTCAAATAAAAACTCACGTTGGTTTGCTTTCCTCTGTCTTTCTTGTTTGTTAAACGGCCTGTAATTTGCCATTCAAAAAAAGAGACCTGAAGTCAAGTGCTGAAACGTCTGCGTGCTGGTCTTGTTTTTTTATTCACCTTTCTTCCTTTTGCACCATGCAGTTTAAAAACTAAAGTTAAACTTTGAAAACTAAGAAACTTGTTTACTTGTCATTGTATTATCAGCAAAATGATCAGCATAACAATGTAAGTGAAACATTTAAGAGGTTGGAACTTGAAATGCAGGAATGAGAACAAATGATTTGACCCGTATTTATATTTGCATTTGAGCCTAATTCAGACTGGCAGTAATCTAGTGAATTGTTGAATTGAACTGGGAATAATAATTGTATTCAGAATCGACTTCTGTTTTCTTCATCCTGCACAATCACTCAGAGAGACCTGGAATATTTAATCCATCTGAAATTTCATCTGCTGCGGTTTGCTATCACTTATCATCACTCCTGTGCTGATCTTGTTTCCCTTTCTTCTCCAAAGTCAATGCAAGTAGCGAGATGTCCGACAGATGAACTGTCTCTCACTAACTGTGTGGTTGCAAGTGAAAAGGACTTCAAATCTGGACAGTGAGTATTCAATATAATGAATCAGAAATAAGAGAAGTTTAACCAAGGTCCAAAATGAACGCCTGCCAAACAAAGTATCAGAGTCATTGCATGCGAGTTGGCTTTTGAAGCAAACGCTTCTCTCTACTCGCTTTTTTGTTTATCGGAAAGTTTTTTCTGCAGAGTTCCAAGTGGCCACACACATGAAGAAAAACAGGGAACCAAATAATGGTGTAAAATATATATAATATGTAATTCCGTAATTATATAGGAAAATATTTTTATATTTTAATTTTTCAAATAATATCTTTGTTTTCAGGCTGGTAAGAAATATTCATGCTTGGCACATTTTTTCGATTCACTCACCGTTGGCAGGTGTGGTGGCATGTTGATGTTGGACCTGGTTGTAACTCATAAAACCAAAAAAAATATTATGAACATACATGTGTCCAATCATCTGTTTTAATCCTTTTCTCTCAGGCATTTGATGATTAAAACTATGCCCACTCAGAAGTTTGTATTCACGGTGAAAACCCATTCAAGTTTGGTTCCTGGAACCATTGCCTTCAGTCTACCTCAGGTACACGCTTGTGTCATCACTCCCCAGTTTATATAATCATTTTAGTGTTATCAGTGGATATGTTATCCCCTTATACAATGTATTAGGGGTCCTGTTTCTGAGCTTTGATACAATTTGCTGTTGTCAGCTCTGCAGCATGCTGCTTTTTTAATGTCTTTCTTGCGTTGTTTTTACCTGCTTCTCCTTCGTCTGTTAACAGCGAGACTTCTCAGGTACATCAGTAACGTTCTCATATTGGTCTCATTTTATGGCACGGTGTGATATTGTACAATAAACATTAAACAAAAAAAGAGAACATAAATCAGAGCCAAGAAATACATTTAAACATTTTGCATCTTAAGGCTAAAATACACAAGACTTTTGCTCAGATTTTGCCCAGATTTTCAGTCTGGACTTGTTGCAGAAACTCTGTCTGCAGATTTGATCAGTTAGTGTGTTTCTATCTGAAACTTTCAAAAAGTCTGCAAGTGTATGATGTCTAGTTTTTTTAATGTATTGTAGTGTATTCCACCCATTAGACAACCAAATGCAGTATTAATGTGCTGTACAATAAGACCATCTATTAAGAGAAAATGATATCAATGTGTTTGTGCAACATTTAGCAATAGAATTACGCAAGTAATACCACATTTTCCATTGTTAAATGTCTAAATGTAGAAAATCTTCAATCTAAGTGTATTGCACCTGGAACATGATACAACTCTGATGAATTATACATGTAGGACTTCATGCAAGTTAATAAAGGTTCGATATGTTCTTTGTTTCTTAGAGGAAATGGGCTGGACTCTCACTTAACCAGGAGGTAGAAGGTACGGATACAATTTCATTGTACTTTTCACAAGTGAATGAAAACTTGACATGGTGGGTTGGAGAAATGAACTGTATAATGGAGCACAGATGCCTGGTAAAGCATCATTTAAGGTGTTATTTTGATCCAGAGTAGAAGTGAATTTGCTTCCGAAAGGATCGTTTTGCTCATATATCTGAACCTCTTAGCTATAGTTTCTTTACACTGACCAGAAACATAACAATCAGATATTCTACTATAGTCGTGATGTGTCAGTACTATCTCTCTGTTGTCTCATTTGCAGTCAGTGTGTATATCTTTGAACCGTCAAGACAGTATGTAGGAACCATGACGTTAGAGATTGACTTCCTGCAGAAGAAAAGCGTCGACAGCAACCCTTACGACTCGGATAAAATGGCCATCGAATATGTCCAGTTCTTCAACATGCAGGCCTTCAGCCAGGGCCAGCAGGTAAAAAAATTCAAACCTGTCAGGTTCAGTCATTTTTCTTTTAAATGAAATGTAAGTTTCGCTGGTGGTGCATGTAGCATCACATTTGCACACAAAGTCTTTCTCTCTTCATCAGTTGGTCTTAAGCTACTGTGACAAGCTCTTTGCGTTGATTATAAAAGACATTGAGGCCATGGATCCCAGCATCCTCAGTGGCGAGCAAAGCTCTAGTAAAAAACAAAAGGTATCTTTATATAAAACCATTTATATAAAAAAATAATTCAAATCGTTCATGTTCATTGTTTTCTCCAGCAATGTTTCTTGTCATTCTTTTTAATTTTTCAGATTCAGATCGGTCTGTTGCACGGCAACAGTCAGGTGATTTTTGAAAAGGCTGAAAGCTCATCTATCAATTTGATTGGTTAGTGTTGCTCGGCCACATATAAGCTCACACAGCCCCATTTCACACAAATGTCGTCTGAGTGTGATGTAAGAACCCAACTTTACCACAAGATGGCAGCCAAAACACATTGCTCTGCGAAACCTCACCATGTCTTCTCTAGATTAAATTAACATTGAATGAAAAGCAAGTCTGACTTTTCCCCCCTATTTCTTGTGTATTTTTTAACAATTGTATTTTGTTCGTGCTTCCCCAGGAAAAGCAAAGACTAGAGGTTCTCGCCAGTCCATCATTAACCCCGATTGGAACTTTGAGCGCATGGGCATTGGAGGGCTGGACAGGGAGTTTTCAGACATCTTCCGCCGGGCCTTTGCTTCTAGAGTCTTTCCTCCTGATATAGTTGAGCAGATGGGTGAGTCACCTTTGTCTGTTTTACATATTCCATCTCACTCTTTCAGTCACTCCCATGGTCTGTTCAATTTTTTCTTTTTAATTACAACAATTATAAGGTAATAAAGTATATAATTATAGAATACTAGAATAAATCAATGTAATTTTTATGATAAAGTTCTAGCATTTTTGTTGCAAGATGCCACTTGGTTTATCATTGTAATGCTATGACATTAAGATATTTTTAGGTTTGACTTGAGTGTCCAAATAATTGTTGGGGGGCCTCTGTATTTTTGCCTCTTTTCTTGCCTTTTCTTTTCTCTACATTTCACAAAATGGCCTGTCTGTGTTTTTACAACCACATCTCGCTCAGTTTAAATGGCCAGAAAGGCAAAAGCACAGCATGTTGTGGGTGACATGAATCACGGAATGCTGCAACTCCAACATGTAAGGAGAAAGAGAGAGGATAGAGCCAGAATAAATAAAAAGCAGCCAAAAGATTGGACTGACAGCTCTTAAAGAGTACATAACTAGGGATTTTTAAGGTCCTACTTTGGTTTATGGAGTGTCCAACAACAAGTTTATGTACATAGAAAGTGTAAAAAACACTATTATTTCATAATAATAGGCAGTTATTCCTACCTTACTTCTTGACTGACTTTCAAATGATTCGTTCCGCGATTCATCTTTCTAATCCCCTCCTTTCCGCTAGCCTAGTCTGTGATTGGTCAGATGGTCAAGTCTGCTGTGATTGGTCTACCGCGAATGGGGCTCACGAGTTACAGTGTTTGGGGAAGAAGAGTGAAGTTTTCGCGGGTAGTCCTAGCAAATCCGCGCGGTTCGCGAATCGGTCTAGGGACGACTCGTTTGCGTTATTCATTCACCTTTGGATTTACAACTTGGCAGACTGCTTACTTTCAAACACGGCTACATTACACACTGCATGAAAGGTAATTTTCATGATCTCATGTTATGTACTCTTTAAAGCAACATTACAGAACTTTTGCTTATGGTTCCCCCATGTGGTTGATAAGCGCAATTGTCTGTTATCAGTGTCGTAAATACTGTGGCTGTATAAGCTTCCCCGTGGGCAGCGCAATAAACATGAATTTGTTGACTAAGCAGAACCCTCAGTTACATCAGGTCACATCATAAACTGTGCGTGTATTAAATCACTTTTTTTGCTCCCTCGGGGTATACTTCTGGGCTATACTAATAGCTCAAACTACAAACCCGATTCCAAAAAAGTTGGGACACTGTACAAATTGAGAGTAAAAAAGGAATGGAATGATTTACAAATCTCATAAACTTATATTTTATTCACAATAGAATATAGATAACATATCAAATGTTGAAAGTGAGACATTTTGAAATGTCATGCCAAATATTGGCTCATTTTGGATTCATGAGAGCTACACATTCCAAAAAAGTTGGGACAGGTAGCAATAAGATGCCGGAAAAGTTAAATGTACATATAAGGAACAGCTGGAGGACCAATTTGCAACTTATTAGGTCTATTGGCAACATGATTGGGTATAAAAAGAGCCTCTCAGAGTGGCAGTGTCTCTCAGAAGTCAAGATGGGCAGAGGATCACCAATTCCCCCTTTGCTGTGGCGAAAAATAGTGGAGCAATATCAGAAAGGAGTTTCTCAGAGAAAAATGGCAAAGAGTTTGAAGTTATCATCATCTACAGTGCATAATATCATCCAAAGATTCAGAGAATCTGGAACAATCTCTGTGAGTAAGGGTCAAGGCCGTAAAACCCTACTGGATGCCCGTGATCTTCGGGCCCTTAGACGGCACTGCATCACATACAGGAATGCTACTGTAATGGAAATCACAACATGGGCTCAGGAATACTTCCAGAAAGCATTGTCGGTAAACACAATCCACTGTGCCATTCGCCGTTGCCGGCTAAAACTCTATAGGTCAAAAAAGAAGCCATATCTAAACATGATCCAGAAGCGCAGGCGATTTCTCTGGGCCAAGGCTCATTTAAAATGGACTGTGGCAAAGTGGAAACTGTTCTGTGGTCAGATTAATCAAAATTTGAAGTTCTTTTTGGAAAACTGGGACGCCATGTCATCCGGACTAAAGAGGACAAGGACAACCCAAGTTGTTATCAGCACTCAGTTCAGAAGCCTGCATCTCTGATGGTATGAAGTTGCATGAATGCGTGTGGCATGGGCATCTGGAAAGGCCCCATCAATGCTGAAAGGTATATCCAAGTTCTAGAACAACATATGCTCCCATTCAGACGTCGTCTCTTTCAGGGAAGACCTTGCATTTTCCAACATGACAAAGCCAGACCACATACTGCACCAATTACAACATCATGGCTGCGTAGAAGAAGGATCCAGGTACTGAAATGGCCAGTCTGCAGTCCAGATCTTTCACCCGTAGAAAACATTTGGCGCATCATAAAGAGGAAGATGCGACAAAGAAGACCTAAGACAGTTGAGCAACTAGAAGCCTGTATTAGACAAGAATGGGACAACATTCCTATTCCTAAACTTGAGCAACTTGTCTCCTCAGTCCCCAGACGTTTGCAGACTGTTATAAAAAGAAGAGGGGATGCCACACAGTGGTAAACATGGCCTTGTCCCAACTTTTTTGAGATGTGTTGATGCCATGAAATTTAAAATTAACTTATTTTTCCCTTAAAATGATACATTTTCTCAGTTTAAACATTTGATATGTCATCTATGTTGTATTCTGAATAAAATATTGAAATTTGTAGTTATATTTTCAGAAACACACTCGCGACCAGGCGTTGTGCTTTGTGAAATAGGTGCAATCACTAACTTACACTCAACTCGCTATAGGAATAGTGCCTAGCATAGTAACTATAGATACTGATAACATTAGTCTACATACATGAACTAAGGAATCAGCAACTTTTGACCATAAAACATTTATTGTGGTTTGGTAGTCTTCGTTTATAACTAATAAGCTCAAAATTACAGGACTCATATAAGCTAGTACTACAACCAGGCACTGCTAGTTAACAGACACTAAGAACAAGAAAAAAATATACACAGTCATTTATACAACTTTAAGCTCATATTACTAAGAGTTACTTAGTACCAAGCGCCTAAAAGAAGGATGCTTGTAGAAGAGAAGTTAAAGAAACAATATGGGTATTTAATCAGGAGTTGTCTGAAAAACTCTCGTGCCTAGAAAACAATTTGTGAACTCTTTGAAATGAAAATTGTTGCATTGCTTGTACAATGTCTAGTCCTTGTTTAATTCACAATGTGACTAAATAACTTTTTCTTTTTTAATATAAATAAGCATTTGTTCATGTTTACTATCTGGAGAAACACTAAGTAAAAACAAAATTCATGTCCAGACATCAGAAAATATAAGTCTATGCAGGAGTTTTCTATTTTAAAAGAAAGGAAAATTAAAGCATTATGGATGTGTCAAACAGAACTCTACAAAGCTGTTTCCGTACATTTTTGGTTGAAATAATGTACGTACACACGCACACAACAGACAGCCTTCAGTGTGTGAGAGAGATGACCTTTGTGGGTGGTGATGGCTGCAGGAGTTGGCCTCTGGCTCAAGCAGCTGGCTGCTCTAATGAGATGGCGGGCCTTGATAGCGCAAAGGTGAGCACCTAATTGGGGTCCGTTTTGGATGGCAGGTGCTGAAGGAAGGTATGCGCGCGTGTCTCTGAGTATGTTATTGTCCGATCCCTGGGTGGGAGTTTACACCCGTGCACCCAGTTTCTCCCAAAACTCCCACCACCTAAAGGTCATTTCACCCTGCTCGGCCACAATCTCATTCTTCTCCTGGACTCAAGCCCTCTCTCAACCCGAGTCTGTCATCGGCTGTAAATGGCCGTACTGATTCCCATCTCAGAGCTCCTGGTTATCTGGAGCCTTCCCGCTCTTTCCAAATGGCAGCCAACAGATGTTGCTAACCGAAAACCGCTCTTGGTTAATCCAAATGCCATTTATAATGAAA
Organism: Triplophysa siluroides; assembly: GCA_006030095.1. Classification (NCBI taxonomy): domain Eukaryota; kingdom Metazoa; phylum Chordata; class Actinopteri; order Cypriniformes; family Nemacheilidae; genus Triplophysa; species Triplophysa siluroides. The sequence continues at coordinate 3,633,103 of VCII01000846.1, read as the reverse complement.
AAGGCCCCTGTGTACACTGTATAGTATACCATTTTTGTGATTTGTCTAACGTTTCATGTTCTTTGGGAGGTCTCCAACCCAAAGGCAGCCTTTGTTTGTGCAGCAGATTTTGTCCTTACACCTCACAATCCTTTGCTCTGTCTGCAGGCTGTAAACACGTGAAGGGAGTCTTGTTGTTTGGGCCGCCCGGCTGTGGTAAAACCCTTATGGCGCGTCAGATCGGTAAGATGCTCAATTCCAGAGAGCCCAAGGTGGTCAACGGGCCAGAGGTCCTGAACAAATATGTGGGCGAGTCAGAGGCCAACATCAGAAAGCTGTTCGCGGATGCTGAGGAGGAACAGAAAAGGGTAAGACTGCAGGAAATTCTGCGGAAACCAAAATGATAAAATAATACACACTCACAGTTTGTGTAAAAAGACGATACAGACGTTTACGCACCTATATGTCATTCTGGCTCTTTGACTGAACCCACTGACATTCAACACTTGGAAGAAACCAGTTTGTGAATATCTAATGGCAGGGAAATTTTGGTTTGCAAAATTTCTTGTTTCTAGTTTTGAGCCCCTCAGGAACTCTTCAAATAACTCAAATGTACTTACCGAATTACTGCAAACACCCTTGTGTTTGCTTAAGAAAGTAATCATATTGTCTCAGATTTTTTTCCAAGGGTGTCATGAAGTGTTGGCAGTGAACTGCTGGCTCTTAGCCTCATTTTGTTGTGGTTGTAGACTCTGTGACTACATGACATTGAAGAGCTCTCTCATCACCTCTTAATGAGAGCGTTCGGCTATCTCCGACCCATCACCCCTTCTCACGGGAGGCCACGCACACTCATCGCTGCCTCCCATCTGCGCTAAATGTTACAGCGCAGCCCCTGACAGCTTCAGAGATGAAAACGATAAGCCTTAATTGTGGACCATTGTCACGGCGTTTACTCGGCGCTCGTGCGGTCACAGTCCATTCACCTGCCTGGCATTAAACCATAGCGAAAGAGTTGGTTGTGAAAGAGAGAAGCCATGATTTGGATTTTTCAGTTTTGTGGTCAACAACATCTTGGTCAGTGTGGGTAAACCGAAGCTGGTGCACTTCTGAAAAATACAATAATATCTTTGAAGAGATATACAAAATGCATTAAAGTTCAAAATCTTTCTCGTTCGAGGAAAATAGATAATAAAAAATATGTTGTACTCATGGGTAAGACACCCAAGGGAATGTGAACGGCCTTCCCCAAACCAGTTACTTACAGACTTTAGAAAATGGTGATATTGGGAGATGAAGAGGCTAAAAACATACTTCATGTTTCTTAAAGGAACAGTTCACCTCCCCTCAAACCGTTATTACTTTCGTTTTTCTGCAGAGCAAAAAAAAGGTATTTTAAAGAATGTTGGTAACCGAACAACGGCGGAACCCATTCACACTTGTATTGTACGGAGACAACTGAATGGGTACCACTGTTGTTCGGTTACCAACATTCTTAAAAATATATTTTTTTGTGTCATGCAGAAGAAAGAAAGTCATACGTGTTTGAAATGACAAGAGGGTGAGTAAATACAGCATACAAAGTATATCATAAAATAATATGACCTTTTTATTATTAAGCTCACACAGGTTTACACTTTCTCTCTTTTTGTTGGCTTTTGAAGTTGGGGGCTAACAGCGGACTGCACATTATCATTTTTGATGAGATCGATGCTATTTGCAAGCAACGTGGCAGCATGGCGGGCAGCACGGGGGTCCATGACACTGTAGTCAACCAGCTCCTGTCCAAGATTGATGTGTAGAGCAGCTTAACAACATCTTGGTCATTGGTAAGAACTTCCTTTGAGAGAGTAGTACTGTAAGGAATATATTGACATCCTATTTAGGGTACATTAACTCAACTTTGCACAAAAAAATTATAAACAATGTTGCATTATGCCGTATTTTGCCATGTCAGGCAATTAGTTGGTGATGTCACCTTGAAGGCGCATGCGCAAAACGTCACCATTTACACATGTTTGTAGGTTACACAGGGTCAAAAACAGTGTTGCCTGTGAAGAAACAGCTGAAACTTTTAAAGTATTCAGATTTTAGTTGAAAACTGTATTGTGTCAGCGGCCCCTTAGGCCCCCAATATTGTCATTAATTCTGCTTTTCGGTTGATCTGTACTTTATTTTAGGGATGACCAACAGGCCTGACCTGATCGACGAAGCACTCTTGAGGCCGGGTAGACTGGAGGTCAAAATGGAGATCGGTGAGAACAAGCCATCATGACTCATTTCATTAGAACACGTCAGCACACGCTGTTCTTCCACTTAATTATGTGCAAGTTCTTGTTCCTTTCCAGGCCTGCCTGATGAGACGGGCCGCGTTCAGATCCTCAACATCCACACGGCGAAGATGAAGCAGTCGGACAAGCTGGCCAAAGATGTCGACATCAAGGAGCTGGCTTCCGAAACCAAGAACTACAGCGGAGCTGAGCTGGAAGGTCTGGTTCGGGCTGCCCAGTCGACTGCTATGAATCGCCACATCAAGGTCTGGGGTTGTGTATATGAAGTATAACTGTACAAAAAGTACCAAAACCTTTAAATTCATGGGGAAGCATGTTTTGCATCGTATGACAATGTACTAAAATTAAGAGCCATATTAGTACTTATATATTCTGCTGGGAAGCTCAGCATGCCAAAGTGACGAAATTGGTTTATTCAATTCAATTGACATCAGATTACAGCAATATATGAGGACTGAGGTGTTTATGTGCATATATGAATACATTTGTGCTCGAAATGACAACCTCAAGTTATAAAACATTATTATATTATTATATAGATTCTAAAAAATTATTATAATATTATGGTACATATTAGTGTTGTCACGATACTGGAATTTCTAACTTCGATACGATACCTTGAAAAATATCGTACCATTTTCGATACCACGGAGAAAAAAACTGCCACAACATTAAGGGGGTAATTTTTTTTTATTATTATTTAAAGATAAATATAACAAGTCTAGAACATAACAATGAGGTATATTTTACATGAACAAAAATATCTTGAGGTCTTGAATGCACTTGTTCAATAGCCTAAAGTGCAAGTAAAAAAAAGTGAAAAATACTTCAAAACATGTATTAATCTTAGTTAAAAGTTAATTTAAACTAACATTTACTATACATGTACTAATTAAAATCCAAGTTCTATCTGTTAATATTTTTTTCATTGGACCAGAGCAAACATGATCCGTTGTATTTTTATTACATACTGTCATCAAAGATTAAAATATACTGTAGCAAATGCATTGCTCATCGTTCATAAATGCTGGTTAATACATAACATTATTTGATGAACAGATTTTAATGCCGGATTCACATATCACCGATCCACACACGCAAACGTGCATCACACGCGAAAACAATGCTCACTGGATCGACATGAAGACAAATTACAGAATTGAAGTAATCATTTTTTGAATTAAGTTAATGAAGCACAAGTTAATTTACATTTGACTACGGTTAAAGTATTTAAAGATTCACAGTTAAAGATTCCTCAGTCGGACTATATTAACTTTAAGAATTACGGTTAAAAAACGAGACAACACTCATATCAGCAACAATACTAGGCCATCTTGGTTAATGTTTCAGTGATGTTAAAATAATAACAGTTACCAATCTCTTGAAATGTTTTATATAGATCCGGGTGTCTGTCTTTCAGGTGCTTTGCTATATTAGTTGTTAGCGCCTTTTGTTAGCACTGCTCTGTAGCAACTCTCGCATATTGGCTTGTTTATGTCCTTCGGCTTTCCATGTTCATTTGCTTCATATCCAAAATATTTCCAGATAGCACTCCTGCTGTGTTCTTTATCAACCAAAGCCGGTTGCGGAAGCGCCGCACGCGCCATATTTATATTCACTTTTGCTATTTAACCAGAGCGAATGAGACGAGACACGTGACAGGCACTGCGGTCACGTGTGGTGTTTGTCAACGCGCCTTTGGAGATAAGTGAAAGTGACAGCTCGGCTAGGATCGGTGTATCGATACTTCGGGAAATTAGTATTGGTACCGTTCAGATATTTCAGTATCGATACTTATCGAAATATCGATATTTTTGACAACACTAGTACATATATATATACAGTGAGGAAAATAAGTATTTGAACACCCTGCTATTTTGCATGTTCTCCCACTTAGAAATCATGGAGGGGTCTGAAATTGTCATCGTAGGTGCATGTCCACTGTGAGAGACATAATCTAAAAATCAGAAATCACAATGTATGATTTTTTAACTATTTATTTGTATGATACAGCTGCAAATAAGTATTTGAACAGCTGTCTATCAGCTAGAATTCTGACCCTCAAAGACCTGTTAGTCTGCCTTTAAAATGTCCACCTCCACTCCATTTATTATCCTAAATTAGATGCATCTGTTTGAGGTCGTTAGCTGCATAAAGACACCTGTCCACCCCATACAATCAGTAAGAATCCAACTACTAACATGGCCAAGACCAAAGAGCTGTCCAAAAACACTAGAGACAAAATTGTACACCTCCACAAGGCTGGAAAGGGCTACGGGGAAATTGCCAAGCAGCTTGGTGAAAAAAGGTCCACTGTTGGAGCAATCATTAGAAAATGGAAGAAGCTAAACATGACTGTCAATCTCCCTCGGACTGGGGCTCCATGCAAGATATCACCTCGTGGGGTCTCAATGATCCTAAGAAAGGTGAGAAATCAGCCCAGAACTACACGGGAGGAGCTGGTCAATGACCTGAAAAGAGCTGGGACCACCGTTTCCAAGGTTACTGTTGGTAATACACTAAGACGTCATGGTTTGAAATCATGCATGGCATGGAAGGTTCCCCTGCTTAAACCAGCACATGTCCAGGCCCGTCTTAAGTTTGCCAATGACCATTTGGATGATCCAGAGGAGTCATGGGAGAAAGTCATGTGGTCAGATGAGACCAAAATAGAACTTTTTGGGCATAATTCCAATAAACGTGTTTGAAGGAAGAAGAATGATGAGTACCATCCCGAGAACACCATCCCTACTGTGAAGCATGGGGGTGGTAGCATCATGCTTTGGGGGTGTTTTTCTGCACATGGGACAGGGCGACTGCACTGTATTAAGGAGAGGATGACCGGGGCCATGTATTGTGAGATTTTGGGGAACAACCTCCTTCCCTCAGTTAGAGCATTGAAGATGGGTCGAGGCTGGGTCTTCCAACATGACAATGACCCGAAGCACACAGCCAGGATAACCAAGGAGTGGCTCTGTAAGAAGCATATCAAGGTTCTGGCGTGGCCTAGCCAGTCTCCAGACCTAAACCCAATAGAGAATCTTTGGAGGGAGCTCAAACTCCGTGTTTCTCAGCGACAGGCTAGAAACCTGACTGATCTAGAGAAGATCTGTGTGGAGGAGTGGGCCAAAATCCCTCCTGCATTGTGTGCAAACCTGGTGAAAAACTACAGGAAACGTTTGACCTCTGTAATTGCAAACAAAGGCTACTGTACCAAATATTAACTTTGATTTTCTCAGGTGTTCAAATACTTATTTGCAGCTGTATCATACAAATAAATAGTTAAAAAAAATCATACATTGTGATTTCTGGATTTTTTTTCCCGATTATGTCTCTCACAGTGGACATGCACCTACGATGACAATTTCAGACCCCTCCATGATTTCTAAGTGGGAGAACATGCAAAATAGCAGGGTGTTCAAATACTTATTTTCCTCACTGTATATGTATATATCATGCTTAAAAAACATCTGTGTTGGACTTAAACCAGAATCCCCAATAATAGTACTACTGATTTAAAGGGGTTATATGACACGGCTAAAAAGAACATTATGGTTTGTTTTAGATGTAATGCAATGTGTATACACGATTTAAGGTAAAAAAACGCTGTATTTTACACATACCGTTCATGTTGGTATCTCCTCTTTGCCCCGCCTCTCTGAAACGCGCAGATTTTTTACAAAGCTCATCGCTCTGAAAAGCGAGGTGTGCTATGATTGGCTAGTGCGTAGTGATTGGTCAAATACTGCAAGAGTGTGATGGAAATATAACGCCTCTGTTACACCTCATCAGGTTCCAAAGCAATTGTACTGACAGGTACGCCCACCTTTCTTGCGTATACATTTGGGCAGTCTTAGTCAACTCATACTACGAACTGACGTAGATTTGTGGGGGTGTGGTTACAAGAGGCGTTTCTGGCAGGTCTGGGTGAGCATTCGCTTTTAGATAGAATGCATCTTTTATTCCCGCACTTTCATTTTTGCAATTTTACATGTCTAGTACATGCATGGGCAACACACCAAAGACACAGAAAAACATATATTCGCGCCATATGACCCCTTTAAAACCAGTCAAAACGAAGGATTAGATCATTTAAATGTCTGCTTTCTATTTAAGATAAATTGTGTTTCAAAGAGTTTAAAACCCTTGAATCTAAATGTTGTCTCTCCTTATTTGTCTATCAGGTATACTTCTGATCTGCCTTAATCCATCTGCTAAATGTTTCTTGTCTTTAGGGAGTTACACTCGTTTAAATTATTTTAAGCTAAAACTAGCTACACTCAGCACTTTGTGTATGTGGGTTAACTTGGTTATAGTTTGGGGAAAAAACTGGGGTTCAGAAATAAACAGTTAGCTGCATTGGGGATGTTCCAGAATGATCTCAGTAGTAAACAGCAACACATTTTTTTCATTCATTTTGAAAATGCTTATTTTTAAGGGTAAAATGATTTTATTAACTTGACATATAACAACTGAAGTCCACTGAGTGTGGATCAGCTGGGCAAATGTGTGTGTGTTTAGGTGGCACAGCCCACACACTCCTAAATTTGAAGGTGTTGACACACAATGACTGGAGCTTACACAGGTGTAATAGGTCTCTCTCTCTGTTTCTCTCTCTCTTCCAGCTTGTCAATGTTTCTTATTGATTGAACTCTTATTGAGTTTGATGATAAATGTGTGTGTTGTTGTTGCTCCTGTAGGCTAGCACTCGGGTGGAGGTGGACACGGAAAAAGCTCACAGTCTCCTGGTTACAAGAAGTGACTTCTTGACCTCCTTGAACAATGATATTAAACCTGTAAGTACACTCTCCATGGTCGCCTGTAGAGTTGACAAAATTTGATATTATCTTTAAATCCTAAACAGACAAAAAACCTCTCATGTGTCCAGACTTTGGGCCCTATCTTACACCCGGCGCAAGTGCTTTTGCTAGTTTCAGCTAGTTTTTTGCTAGTAATTTTCCCGTTCTGCGCCGCATTTTTTAAATAGCAAATGCACTCGCGCTCATTTGTGCGCCCATGGGTGGGCAGAAAGGGTGTCTGTCTAAACATAATAAGAACTGTTTCATGGATAACTGAGCACAGTATACAGATTAAGAACATCTTGTTAACATTCCATTTAGAAATTCCCTTTCAAGTATTTGATAGCACAAACTTTGATTACGCTATATCCCGTAACATCATCATTATTTGAAGTACTTATTTTATCAAGTACTCATTTGATCTTGTAAACAGATGTATGTGCCTATATTTGCAGATTGAAGTCATTTTGGACCTCCTGTTATATTTGTGTGCAATATGCATTAGACTTTGTGCGAAAAGTATTTGTGAGTGTGCCAGTATTTGTAACCTCACCAAACGTAAACATTTTTCCTGTACAGGCCTTTGGTACAAATCAGGAGGATTACTCCAGTTACATCATGAACGGCATTGTGCAATGGAGCAACGATGTGTCTGATATACTAGGAGATGGAGAACTTCTGGTGCAACAGACTAAGAACAGTGAACGGACACCGCTCGTAACTGTGCTCCTGGAGGGCAAGTCTCATACACAGACACCTTCACATACAGACATACTCTATCCAAAACTAGTGAGCTGCCTTCATAGGCAAGGTTTTAAGGGATCATAGGCGTGCTCCGGTATTAAGGGTTTTCCAAAGCACGTGCATCATAGTAATACTGCACAGCAGAGCTCTAGAAGTATGGACTTTAACTGAGCATATGTAATGTTCTAACGGAGAAGACAATCCATGATGCATTGCATTGAACTCAGTGAAATATTTAAAGATGGAGCATGGAGCAAAAGAAACGTTGACTGTAAATACACTCACATAGTATTGATAAAATAGCTTAATGTAACAAATTATCTTGTTTTACCCTATTATACTATCGCATCATTGTCTGTGATGCTAACATCTAATTCTATTGAAACTAGTTGTTAGTTAAAGGGCTAGTTCACCCAAAAATAAAACTTCTGTCATCATTTACTCACCCTCTTGTCATTTCAAATCAGTATGACTTTCTTCCGCAGAACACAAAGGAAGATATTTTGAGGAATGTTGTTAACTGGCCCCCATTCACTTGCATTGGCTTTGTGGTTTGGTTACCAACTTCCTTCAAAATATCTTCTTTTGTGTTCTGCGGAAAATAGAAAGATGTTAAGGTTTGAAATGAAAAGAGGGTGAGTAATTGATGACATGAACTATTACTATTACTATTACTATTACTTCAAGTCTCTAAAGCTTTCCAAATTATGCACCTGATGAAAACCCTTCACCGTTAGTATGTTGCCGTAGAAGGCCGCTGCCTATGTAGACTGTCGGGGGAGCGATGTGGCCCCCTCAGCTTTGGAACAGATCCATACACACACATCCACACAGAAGTTGAGGGAATAACATTCCTCCCTGTTCATGTTCTCTCGTTCACACCATTAAACATGCATCATAATGCTGCAATCTGATATGACTGAGAGTGTGAACGATTTTCTCCCTCAGGGCCTCCACACAGTGGTAAGACCGCACTGGCAGCCAAGATAGCAGAAGACTCCCAGTTCCCCTTCATCAAGATCTGCTCGCCAGACAAAATGATCGGCTTTTCCGAGAACGCCAAGTGTCAGGCCATCAAGAAGGTAGCAACATTGTTTCTGTAGGTTAGGAAGTTTAGAGATCTGTGCGGCGGTAGCGGTGGACTTTAATAGTGGGTTTGTGGGTTTCATTGCTTTAGATATTTGAGGATGCCTACAAGTCCCAGCTGAGCTGCGTGGTGGTGGACGATATAGAACGTCTGTTGGGTAAGTCTGTTATCTGCTCGTATGTTATCATTATGGGCTGCTCTGCATTATGGGCTCCCAGCAGTGATTTAAAGCTAGGCTGGGAACTGCAGGAGAGAATACTACTTCTATTGATTTAAGAAAAACATACATCGTAATACAAATTAATAATACTCCTGCTCGACACTTGGGGATGCATCGCTGTTACAAACTGCGGGATAGCATAAATGATGGATATTGTATTACCCAAAACTCTTCTTTCCTTGTTTTTTTATTTCTCTGTTTCTCCCTAGATTTTGTTCCGATCGGTCCACGTTTCTCTAACCTGGTGCTGCAGGCTCTGCTGGTGTTATTTAAGAAACCTCCTCCTCGGGTGAGTACAGATTTTATTGACGCCTGCTGTAATACCGGCCACAGACAGGGGGCAGCACCACTTTGCCAGAAAATTCATCACTCACCCTGACTGCTATGGAGGACCTTACATCATACTTTATTCATAGACATTTAGGACTTGTTTTAGTCTTTGAGGCAAGGTTTAGTGGTATAATGTTTCTTTCAATTAGAGTAAGTGGAGCTGGCTAAAGTAAGCATTTCTATTATTGAGGTTTTTCAAAACGTATCCGTAAGCTTCAGCATAATTCGTTCTGCACTGTTTGATACAGACATAAATGATAATGTACTTTAAACCACATGGCTTGTTAAAGAGCTATTGTTCTATTGCTGTTCTAAGTGATCAGACTTATGATTCTTACCTGGCAAACTATAGTCTACGACTAACATTCTGTGGTCTCGCATTGAAGTGTATTGACCCCGAGTCATACCTAGGGCAATATAAAAATGAAGTTTATGATGTTGTTTTCATTTTTTAACATAAACTAGACTTGCATATAATGACAAGCCTCCACAGTGTAATTGTGCCGCAGCAGTTTAATGCATTTTTTTATAGCGTACAGGTCCCCCCAGCTACCGCTGTGTCGTCTTAGAATTTAATTTGAGAATGACACTGAGTCTGTATGTCAAACAGGAATAGGTGTTGTGGTGTGTTTGTAAGGTGTTTTGAATAGCCTTCGGATCAGGGCTGTATAGAGCAGCACACAGCAGGGAGTCGGTCTTGGGTGAATCGATAGAAAGGGTTTGTGAGAGAACCGGGACCTGGCAGGCCCGCTGCCTGTGTGGCACCTCATCTGCATGCGCTAGCATATACTCAGCGCCACAGGGGGGCGACCCATAATCCCCTGTGGTCGCTTGGGCCTCTGGGAATGGCCTACCTCTTTGCTTCACCTAGATAGCTCGCATCACAATCTCTGAATGACAGAGTTTTGACCTGCTGAGTATATTTGTATCGATTTAATCAAATAATAAATATGATATTGAGAGAGTTTTTGTTGACTTTACAGGGTCGCAAGTTATTGATTCTCGGCACTACCAGCAGGAAAGATGTTCTGCAGGAGATGGGCATGCTGGATTCTTTCAGCACTACCATTCACATCCCCAACATCTCTAGGGGAGAGCATCTCATGGAGGCCCTGGAGGTGTGTCTCTGAGAAACAAAGTATATAAATAATAAAAATCTATTGACTCGACAAGATATCAAAAAAAAGAATGTTCATGGGTTTCTATGGGTAGAGAAAGTATGTTATAGAGGAAAACATTAGAAGAATTGAACAGAGGTTTAAATTGTGTTCATCTTGGATCATAATTGATTGTATGTGTCTATTTGGTGGGGTTTAGCTTCTCGGGGGCTTTCAGGACAAAGAACGAGCAACTATCGCAGGAATGGTGAAAGGACAGGCCGTGTGGCTGGGCATCAAGAAGCTTCAGATGCTCATTGAGATGTCACTGCAGGTGAGACACAGATAAACCTCATTACGCTGCGGTTTGTCTAGACAACTCCCTGACTCACAGCTGTCCTACTAAATCAACTGTGGTTGAGTTGCTATCATAATAAATTATTTTGTGGCATCGTAATGAAAACAAGCCCGTCCAGATGTGCGCTCTCCAGAATTAATTTCTTGACACAAGCAAGTAAACAAAGTCAAAACTCTGCGGTCTTCATCTGCACATACTTTGGCTGCTGGTACGGATCGATGCAGGTGTGTGACCTGCTTCTGGAGTTGATTGAAGCCTTTCGTTTTCCTTACCAAAACAGACTGCTCTTAAAAATCATGCAGTCATACTTGCTGCCTAACGCTATTACATTAGCAGTTTACACATTAATACAATTAAATAGTCTGAATAATGACTTAAAAAAAAATACATTTAAACTCTCCCCTTGTCATCCGTTGGTAGTGCCACAGAAATGAGACATGCTTGGAAAAAATTATGAAAAGATTTGCAAACAATTATATATTGACAAATATAGTACGCTGAGTTCACGGAAAGGTTCTCATTTTTGTTCTCCATAGAAAATTTGATTTTTGTTGAACATAATCCTCCTACACTCTCAAACAACTTATATATCTGAATATAATCAAATAAAGGAACTCTTTACAATAAGGTTGTATTTGTTAACATCAGTAATGCATTAGCTAAGATGTAACTAACAATGAGCAATATAGTTTTTCAGCATTAGTTGGTTTTGTTTATTTTAGTTCATACAACAATAATTGTTCATGTTAACAGTTAAAACATAAACAATATTGAAAATGTGTTGGTAAATCCTATAATTAGCATGAACTAAGATCAATAAATGCTGTAGAAGTAATGTTTGTTCATGATAACAAATACAACCTTATTCAATCTTTAAAATAATGATATCAAGATCATATTTTTATGGAGGAAACGGTAAATCACAAAAAAATACTTTTTCACAGGCAGGGTCATTTATATGTTTTATATATGTAAATAACTACATATAATTAGCAATCATGTACCAGATTGAAAAACTGTTTTAGGGGGAATTGAAAGTGACTCTGTTAAAAACTCTGTTTAATGTATTTCAGTATACAATGCACTTGATTACGAAACCTGTTTTTGGAAAACATGTTTCGGTTGATTTTTGTGTTAATATTAGACTGTTTCTCTTAGTAGTGCACCACTGATCAGTGATAGTCTGATTGAATTAGTATTGAAGTCTTTGTCTTGTTTTCGTGATGGCATAATTGGAGTTGCAGCCGGGTTTAGGCTGGATGCTGTGTAATTGCTGTGGTATGCAGTAATGTGGCAGCGCTGAGCGCTTTCCCCTCAGAGAGGAATGAGGCTGAGTCTGCCGGGACATGCTGCACATAGCCGCACTTGCATTCGCCTCCCATTCCCTCTATGCTTTCTGTAGTTTCCACTTCTTCAACAGCCCCAGGCAAATGAAAGTTCAGTTTTTGCATACACCTTCATTAATTTTCCTCCCTCGTGCCTGACTTCTCCTGTTCAAAGCTTTCCTCCAAGGCCTGTCGAGTTCTAGTCTGTGACGGTGCATTAATAGCACAATTGATTAAAAGATTTTTCTCAAAACAAAAGTATACCTCAGTTGTCTGTCAGCTTTAATGCGCCGTGTTATCAGGTCCTCCGGACTGCTGGATTTATCACCAGTCTTGTCACTTCCCCTTCCCAACAGCCATTTACTGCCACCCCTCCACAGCTCCTCACAGACACACTCAGGGCCCCTCTGAGCCCTCCAGGCTTTACATAGCTGACAAGGGCTTTGTCTTTTTAACATCTCAGAACTTTGCAGAAAAGGGGGCTCAAAAGGTAGAGCAATGTAACCAAAAAGAATCTTTATCAGATCTGATTTCACTTGTTTAATCTTTTTTCAACTTTCCCCGGTGGGTATGTTACTACATGTGTGCTTTTTTTCTCAGATGCCTCTTGAATACAGAGTTAACAAGTTCTTGGCACTACTGAGAGAAGAAGGAGCGTAAGTCCATTTCTGGCTTCATATCTGTTTTTCCTGCATGTTGATTTGTTCCTTTAAATGTTTGTGTTTCTCTACAGATTTGGTTCTAATAAACATGTGGCCATATAGACTCGCTGTTCGGGAGGTTTGCCTGAACCAGGGATATTATGGTAGGATTGACTTGTAGACAACAAACTGCACATTTTTTACTTTTGTGTGTGTGATTTGATATTGTGCCTTGAGCGTCTTCATTGTTTAGACATGATCAAATAATGAAAAACTTAAAGACAACATGAAACAGCATTTTAACCCATTTACAGTGAAATTAAGTTGAAATATAGCAATATAACAATAGTGTTGAAGAAGCTTGGGCCGGCAATGATATTATTTCAACCACTCACGTTTGATTGGATTTTATAAAGTGATCTTATTCATTTTTCTACGCCCACACAGGAAAAAAGTTGTTTTTTAGGTGAAATGTATTTCCTATTATTTATAGTTTTTAAGAAAAATATATTTTGTATTGATGATGAGTCCAGGGACACTTTTGGATCAAGTATTTGATCATGTTACATTTTGTTGTGTTACCTTACAGAAACAGTTTCAAAGATGTCTGGAGAATTATGTGTACACTCGAGCGACAGAGAGAAAGCACGATCCAACAGCATCTTCCTTTCCCTCACTTTGCCTCTTTTGTATTATGTCCTGCATGTTTCTATGGCTACAAAATGATACTGTTTAACACTAGTTTTTGAATTCCTCAGTAGAAAAATAGCAAGTGTCCAAGGTGTCATTTTTGTACAGCATCTCAGGTTTGTTGAACGATATGAAGACCTGTGTAAGAAATACTACTTGCATGTATATGAAGACCTAATAGGGGGTTTTCAATATATGTGATATGATATGACAACATATATTTAAATTATTTTACATAAACCATTCCTGTCAATGCCTTAGTCTTGAAATCCTTTAATTTGCTGATTTTTGTCTGACCAAACCCTCTGCTTGTTTTTCTCTTTGTCAGTGTTGACTTCTTTTACCAACACGTGCCTGCCAATAACAATCGTGTAATGCTCACTGCCGTGCCTTTACATGGCAGTATATTATATCATTTTTTTTCTACTTTTATGTTTTTCTGAAGGTTTTTCTGACTCTTAGAGCACTTATTTTTTTATAAAAAGAAAATGTCAATCCTTACTATGTTTCTAAGCAGATTCCATTTGAAGAACATAAAGGCCTTAGATGCTAACAAAGGGGACAAGCATTGAAATAACAATGGCCTTAAGCATTGTGAGGAGGAAGTAAAACCTTGACCTTCCTCCCCTCTGCCAGTCTGCCCACCGTGCCAGGATGATGAAATGAATGCCACCGTGCCATGTACAGAAATGAATTAATACAAACATTTTATTCGTCTTAGAAGTATAAATTATCTGTAAAGATTCTCTAATTAAAATGAACTTATGAGATTTCAATAAAGGGTTGTTGTTGTGTTTTGTGGTGATTTGCTTATAAAGGATCTGCACTGATCTGAGATTGAAAACTATATACAGAAATCCTTTCCTTTAAAGTTGAATGAAGATTTGAGATAAAAATAGTCACTTCACAGCTATTTTAATAAGACAACATAATGAATTATAAAATATTAGTAAAAATTCAACCAAACATTTTAATGTGTGTCTTTTAAGTTTGACTTGTTTTTATACTACGACTAAAAGCGATTTGTTCCTGTTCGACTTCATTGGTCAATTAAGCAGGTAGGCGCTACGAAATATAGCCGCCATTGGTTGAATTTGGCAGAGGGCCGCTCTTGAGTTTTCTGATTGGCTTGCACGGGCACCGCGAATAGCGTCAGACGTTGGTCTGTCATGAGAAGCGAGTGTAGTTCTGAGGACAACTGTTTTTTCTCGAAATAAGCGTGGATTCATGAGATAATATGTTAACTATAACTATAAAATATTACTATGTGTCTTTACATATTCAGTTAATGAATTGCATTGAGGGTTTATGTAGTGTCACGAGCGTACGAGACGCGTATGACGTGTGAAAGTGGGTGCTACCGTGTTGAACCTTAATGGTTTTTGGTTTAATAATAAAACAATGCTTGTGAAAGTAAAGTATACTTTTTTTTAGTTGTGTCTGAGGTCCACGTGCTTGCCTCTGTCATTTACTGAAGGTATTTTAACCAGACAGGTCTGCTGGAAAGGATGTCACAATGATGTCAGCAGTTGAATAATAGAGTAGATGCAGACATGGGGGTGAGAGGGTTGCGTTCAAGTACATTGAACCATTTATTTAGCAGTGTGCCCGTGTCTGTAATTTGTTTTTGAAAAGTATTATTATGCATCTTGTATTGAAATAGATGAGACCAACATATCAATAGAGCAAGTCAGTTCAAAAGCAAAATCACGAGACAAGTTGTTCTTCAAATATATAATCTTAGTTCAGTCATACAGATATATACATTGTGTAATAAATAATATTTATAAAAACATAACATTTTCAGTTTATAAAATAAAAAGGGAATTATGAACTTTGTACAAAACTTTGGATATAGCGGAAGGAGAAATGGGAAAGGGAGCATAGATGCGGCCAGTGAGAAAGGGCTCCTCAAAGATTGGTGTGAATCTAGTCTAATGTCTGTCTTCAGCGTCGGGTAGTTAAATGTAATTAATGGGAAGCGCATAGAACTGTCAGGACATGTTGTATGGAAACCGCTGCGAGTCTGTTGCACTGTCGTGAAGCCAGACTCTCTTGCAGATCTTCCATTTATCATACAGACACACAAGCCCACATCGTTCTAAACAGCAGCTATGTGCCACCCCCTCCCTCCTTTATTTACCCCCTATTTCTTTCCTTAACTATTCTTTCTCCTCTTCATCACTTGTTCTCCGACTTCCACGTAACCTCCTTATCAGGAAAGTACTGAAACGGAGCCTTCACAGTCATACATGAGGAGCTTTATAAAAAATAATATGTTAAAAGTTATTGTAATCTCTAGAATTAGTATAATCATTAGTAGTTTGTAAGTGCAATTTTTTACTCATCGGGTGCACGTGAGACCAGTTTGTGTGTGTGTCATTAAATTCAGCTGTCACGCGTTTCACTGCTTTAGACCCAGCTGTCATGCACTCATCCAGGACAGAATCCGATGGCTTTGTATCTACATGTTCTGCACCTAAACAAAATACCAACATTCTGAAGGGGGACAGAGTTTTACCCACGGTGACTTCTCACCATTTTGCTTCACTGCCTGCAGCATCCTGTGCTTATGTATCGATTGCATCCCCTGTCCGCTATATAAAGCAGATAAACAGGAGTCTCAATGTAGCAAACAGTGTACAACATATATGGTAATATGGAATGTGATTTGCATTGTAGAATACAATAGATTCCATAAAACATGTTTCTCTTTTAGATTTAGAAGCGTGTCCGAGGGCTCATGTCATTTCTGTGCTTGCCTCTAGTACTTGCCCATGTGCAGATTGAGAAATCTCGGAGGCCATGGAGAAAGCATGGGCATTACATTGGATTCAGTAGTAGTACAGCAGAGCTTATGAGAGGGCGAGCATTCAGTAGTTAACCAGGACTTTCTTGTCCTGCTTTTTATGTCTTTCATACATGCTTAGTGTCAGTGTGTGTCAGTAAGCAGAGTGGACTGATCCTGTTTCAGCCTCTGGGCAATAGGGCGAGATGATCAGAGAGATGGTGTTACAGATAAAGGAGTCTGAATGATAACAGCGAATTGTGGGGAAGAGCCCAGGCTTTTTTTTCCCCCAAAGCAATGCGTGCCAGGATTCGGGAGAAGAATGACAGTAGTAAACATGACGATCACGGTGAGCATCGCCGATTTTGTCGCTTTTGGGACGTGGATATCAAAGGGCACATTAGTACAGAAGTGCCACTGTTATCTGTGTGTCGTGATCATACATCAGTGTGAGTGTGTGTAGGTTGTCTGAATTTGAGTGCCTCTCCATTTCTCTTTCTTTAATGTCCACAGGTCCCTTTCATCTCCACCCGCTGCTTTTATTTACACGTGTGCACGTCGTAGACTCTGACACACTCCTGGCAGCTGACGTAGCAGCACCAGTGAAAGATGCAGTGACATTTCTCTTTGCGTTTCTCTGTCCGTGTGTTATGGCCACGTCCGCAGCACAGTAAGTCGCAGCCCTCGATGCCATGCGACGACACGTTGCAGATGCGGTCGCGGGTGCCGAACGAGCCCGTTTCTGGGTTCGGCTCGCAAAAGTTCGGCGATCCCTCGTAGTACACCAGGTCTCTCTCTGTGGGGTGTTTGAAGAATGCATATTTCGCACGTAGAGTCTCCACCCAGCCCCGGGATTCCCGGTGTTTCTCCACCACCATCTCGGAGGCACTGTCATACTTGTCTTTAAGGTAGTCTCCTAACAGCCTGAAGTCAGGCTGTGCCCACCAGCAGGTCTTCACCTCACAGCTGCCTGAGAGTCCATGGCACTTACAGCGAAGGTGCATGTTTTCCAGGATGGTCTGGTGAAGAGAAAACATTGGACATTGTTAGTGGTTCATTGTTTTCAGCATGACGTTATAGAGTGTTTCAAGCTTTTAATCAAATAAATGTTAGTGATAACCCTATTTTCGGTGTTTGCCAAAATAATATGATGATTGTTGTTTCTTGTCAGCATACAATATTTATTTTTATTCAAGATGAGCACGTTATTTTCAGCATTTTTTTTTGTATGTTTCTACAAAAAAACAAATAGAACATTCTTCATAAGTGAGATTTAACAGAGCTATTTAAAATATGTGATGGGCTACATAAAAAATATTGACAATATATGCTGTCTTAGTTGCCTGTAATTGGGATAAACTAAACAGCAGTTTACTTTACATATATTTTGTGGCTGTATTGATTTAAAAACAAAATTATTGCGTACTTAAACATTGGCAGAGTAACAAAAACATGAACACCATTACAAGGTAAGCTAATAAAATACTTTCTTCATAATATAGATAAACCATCCTCTTACATATGTAACCCTGTACTACAAAACCAGTCATAAGTCTCATGGATATTTTTGTAGCAATAGCCAACAATACATTGTATGGGTCAAAATTAAAGACAAATTTCACTAGAATATTAAGTAAAGATTATGTTCCATGGAGATATTTTGTAAATTTCCTACCATAAATATTGCAAATATATAATTGCTGCAAAATCATGAACAAAAACTTGTTGATTGTCCTATCATACAAACCATACATCAATAGAAAGTTTATTTATTCAGCGTTCAGATGATGTATAGATCTCAATTTCAAAATATTTACCCTTATGACTGGTTTTGTGGTCCAAGGTCACATAAAACCTACATTAATTTGTAGCTACATAGAGGTCAGGAAAACCAACAACAGTATGTTTTCTGTTCCCCTGTTCTTCTTTGAGGTGCGATTCGATATAAATAAAATCTCCTCTAATTGGTCAATGACACGAGAGAGGCGTGAAAAGAAATACATCTTTTTATCTTCTGTGGGTGTGTCGCTAGCAGCTTGGCAGGTGGTTTTCACTTTCTGTGCTGCTTCTGTTCCGCCGTCATTGAAAATTAACTTGGAACTTGTGGTTACTCTATGAAACGGTCTTATGGTCTGTAACTTTTTTGTTCATGATCTCAGGCCACAGGTGTTGTTTGCCGCTGAGCATGCATACAGGCCCTTGCGGTTCTTTGTTAATTCTCCTCTGAAGTCCCGCTTAATGGAGTTTGCCAGTGGCACTCTACGCTTTTGTTTTGGTTTGTTTGCCTTAATTCTCTTACTATATTTAGCTGCAGAATTCCCCTGCTGCAGCGGAAGGCAGGTGTTTGAGGGACCCTGGGGGTGCTGGTTGGGGCCACTGACATCATGTTCCTAACTCTTCAGGCCCTGGGCGGATCCGTGGGCTGCGCTGAAAACAATGGCGCAGGTAAGGCAGCTGGGGTCCTTATAGTTCTCTCTACCTGCTCCTGTGGTCCCTTTTGATTCCTGTCGAGCACTGATCAAAGCAGCGGCCTATTGCAGTGTGGTCTCGCCTGTGGCCCCTTAAGCACCTTTAGTGCAAAAGACAGCAACTCTGAGTCATGACAGCGGCGGTGACGGGCTAAACCCTGAACCCCGGTGTTGTTCTTTCCTCCCTGCCTGCTTCAAACCATCAACCGAGTTTACGCTCTGTCACGGATTTAGTAGAGATGCCCGCTTTGGGAGGCGTGAAAGGATAAGGGAAGTAATTACCCAGTAATTTCTCATCAAAATACCAGTTATCAAGTCAGACGTCTTTGGGACAAGGGATCAGGAGATATTTGACAGACCTGCGGTGTATTAACTCCTTGTGTGAAGTGTGCGGTAAAGACCCACCCAGGAGCGACACAACAAGTACAGCTTTGTTCATTGTTTGGTTATCATGAACCTGCTGGTTTAAAGATGAAGTGTATTTCTGAGAAAGCTTTTTTATTTTAAGTTGTGCTGCTTCGGAAGTTACACACAGAAATCCGGTGGTGGGCATAATGTTCTGCTGTCAACTGTACACTGACCCTTGCGTATGCGTACGCGAAAAAAAGTGTACACATAATGCCTTCACTAGAATTATAGGGGACCGAGCCAAACCTGTTCACACCAGCTTTGGCATACTATGATGTGTACAATTATCGACGTAAATATTTTTTTTTAATTATGAATTGCATTCCAATTACTGTTTTTTTGAAAGAGCTGTTTCTTACCATCCGTCCTGCCTCATTGTTGTGCCTGTTCATGGCAGACCGAGCG
This sequence comes from Triplophysa siluroides, assembly GCA_006030095.1. Lineage (NCBI taxonomy): Eukaryota > Metazoa > Chordata > Actinopteri > Cypriniformes > Nemacheilidae > Triplophysa > Triplophysa siluroides. The sequence continues at coordinate 3,613,473 of VCII01000846.1, read as the reverse complement.
TCTGGTCGGTTCTCACGAGCGTCAGCAAACTCCCGTGACACGAGAACCCCAAACTCAGCATCCTCACTGCAGCCACCCCACTTCCATCCTTCACCCGGTGGGCCTTTATGGTGCGAGTCACAGCCACACATTGTGGACGTCCCCTCTGCACATGAGCGCGTGACCGCAAATGCCACTCCGGCTGATGCAATGGCATGGACAAATGCAGACTCTCTTGTAGCTAGAAAGAAGAGAATAATTAGCTCAATTCCATGGTCTATTTATCTAGACTTCCAGTGACTCCCTTAGGAGGCAACACCAAATTTGGCTACCTTTAAGATATGTTTGCCAAAATTCATGGCACATATTTTATGAAAAAGACAATCCCATAATGCTCTCTGATCTAAGATTGTCCATTATAAGTAATTTTCAATACACAAAATGAGCAAATAAAATAGTATAGTGAATTCGTAAAATGTCATTTTTGTGTGTGCTATATGTATTGATAGCACTTGAGATCGTTCCACGTTGTGCACTGTTTGTAAGGCACCCAGAGGCTTTGAAGAGCAATCGAAATCATTAATGTCTGAGGTTTCACGACAGTTAGTATGCTACCTTAGAAGGTAGATGCTTGTGTATACAGTGATACAGTAGATATTGAAATGGAGCTACAGTAAAGTCTATACTCAGGTCTATCTAAGGTATCAAGGAGTTCTCTCCCTTAACCTGCGGTCGCCCTGAAAGTCTCTCATGAATCTGTGCTGTGTCTTAAGGGCATGGGTAGTTTTTTGAGTTAGATATATTGATGAGATTGAGTGCAACGTCATATAGACAGCAATCTCTTTGACAGCACAGGGATGTGTGTAGTCTCAAAGGTGTGCTGGTTTCTCTCTCGATCGTGTTTCGGGAGTTCTCCCTCTTCATCTCCCACCTCTCTGAGCCCTGCGGCCACATGCGTTAAGGCCAGCAATAAGTCTGCGTGTTTGGTTTCGGAAGGCATGTGGTGAGAGATGGTGTTACGCCCGCTTTGAATGCAACAGATTATTATGTAACCAGACACCATCGTTTCACAATCGCAGCACACTTACTCGGCTCGCTCTCGGTGTCCCTTCACCTTCCCACAGGAGAAAGCGCAACTTAAACTTGCTTGTAAACCTTAAACATTTGTTTGGCTCTAATGACCGAGGTTCCCTGGGTCAGACCAAGTCTCTCAGGTACACAATTGGTTGTTTAATAGGCAGGTTACACTCGTCAACCACTGGATTAAAATAAAAGAGAATGTTACATGGCTTTACAACTGTGGTGGGAACGCATGAAATAAGTGCGTCGCAGTGTAATACAATTTTGGCGACAGATTCAATTTCACCTGAGACTGGTTTATGGCTTTTATTATTATAATTATAAAGACAAGTTTTCTTATGATATGAGTTTATTAAAAAAACATAAATTATTTCACTTCAAAAATCTTTATCAAATTAACACTTTGTACTTGTCGGACTGAAACTGAAATCTCTTTTTTAGTAAATCATTACTGTTGATCACCCTTCACGTTTTTCAGATTTGAGTTTTGCATAGGGATGCACGATATGTTATCAGCTAATCGGTTTCGGACAATAAGTGTTTATTTTTATCGGTATCAGGCCAAAATATTCAAGCCGATAAATTATGAATTATGATGATCATAAATGCTTTATTTTCCACATAGCGTGCATGCTTGTATCTCCTCTTTGCCCCACCTCTCTAAAACACGCAGATTTTTAATAAAGCTCATCGCTCTGAAAAGCGAGGTGTGCTATGATTGGCCAGTTAACCAGTGCATAGTGATTGGTTGAATACTGCAAGAATGTGGCGGAAATGTAATGCCTCTTACCATATCTTACCAAAGCAATTGTACTGACAGGTACGCCCACCTTTCTTGCGTATACATTTGGGCGGTCTTATAGAAATCATACCACAAACTGACGTGGATTTGTGGGGGTGTGTGTCTGGGTGAGCATTCACTTTTAGATGTAATGCATCCTTTGTTCCGACACTTTCATTTTTGCAATTTGACATGTCTAATACATGCGTGGGCAACTTGTAACACACTAAAGACACAGAAAAACACGTGTTCGTGACATATGACCCCTTTAAACATTTAGATACTGTATATCAACCAATATATCAGTTATCGGCTTCCAACGTTACAGAATGATCAGTTCTCGGCCAAAATGTATATATCGGTGCATCCCTAGTTTTGCAAATATTCGACCAATAATAAAAAATTATTTGTTATTATAATATATTATTAATATATTATTATTTTAACAAAAACCTTTGATTGAAATGTTTGCTTTTCTGAAAAACAGATTGCTTCAGTGACGTATGGGCCGTGGCTGACAGAATGTGTCCTCAAATGGACGCAGCCTTTGAAATGGAACACAGCTAGCGTATGTTGTGAAAGATTTTGGGTAATTTCGAGGGGAAAATGTGTGCTTTTTATTATTTGATTGAGTCATTTTGAGTCACAAATATTGCTAAAAGTCGTCAATTTTTTTTTTTAAATAGGCTGATTTGGTTTGAAATAAATGTAATGCAAAACAAATATTTTTGACTGCAAAATTTTCTGTTAATTTTGTTCAGTAACAGGTGTGTGACAGTAGATCAGCTGATAGGGTGCAGTCAAGTTCATGTCAACTCTACTGCACTTCATTTGTAGTATAATCGTGCATTAAGAATATTTTGGATGTCTGCTGTCATATAGCTTGACCTTATGAATTTGCAGACTCATGTTGCCACACATATTGCTTTATTCTTGCAGGAAGCTCATGTTCACAAACAGTCCTTTTTTAAAGGTTGTGTTTGGGTGCGCACCTCTCTGGGTTTGTGGCCAGAAGGAGGCCCAGTCGGTTCTGGCAGGCCCAGCTGAGTTCGCCACAACAGAGAACTGTGAGCTTTGGGCCCCAGGAGCCCTGGCCAAGGGCCAAGAGGAGCGCAGCTCCCGCTACCTGCTGGGTCCATGAATCCGCCTTTGTCCATGTGTTGTCACACTGTATTACCCACACAAAAGGGCCCAGCACCCCTCACCCCATAGCCCAGTTCAGTGCTGCCCAGAGCAGGGGCTGGCATTTCCAAAAGTAGCACCCCCCCTTCTGTGACACACATACACAAAACACACATACATCTCATACCAGCCACTATGCCAAAATATAACCTTTTATTGCAAAGAACCCCAGTCAGGAACCATCCATACTGATATTCCTCTCACTCAACCCTGTGGACCAATCCAAAGGCCCTTCTTCCTTATCTTTACCTCACAGGCCTACTTCATCCTTTGCCCATCGCCCCCTTCCCCCGCACCCTCTCTAGATCCCCATGCCTTCCACCTCTCTTCCTTCGTGATGGGGACGGATGGAGATTCCCTTTCAGCCTGCTTTCATGACACAGTCAAAAGGGCGTGTGAATGGGGCGTCCGTGGGAGCCGGGCGGTAAGAGGCACACAGGGATGGCTCATACTGGCCTTCATGCACAGTAGGGGTCGAAGTGAACCCTCTAGCCCTTTTCTGTTGCTTGTAATCTCATTTGGCCTGCCTTCCCTTTTTCTCTCTTTCTGTCTCCCACTCACTCAGTGCTTATTTCTGCCCAGGTTCTTCACTGGTTTTAAATGCATTGGGATCTTTACTAGTGATCTCTGTGAATAATTCTTGCCTACTGCCAACTCTCGTAAACGGATCCATACTGTAGTACTGTTGGTCTCAGAAGAGAAGTTGACCATTGGCATTACATTTGGTGCACATTGTAGCTTATTCTGGCTAAGATATTTTGCATGATTTTTTGGATGATCTATTGGACCTGTTTTCAGTGTTTACTTTGCAATTACTTGTTTATCAACTTAGATATTTTTATTCTACAACTTTATAAGTACAATTGATTACAATTTGTTTGTAGACAAACCTTATCTAGTTTATAGAAACATTTTCGTGTGTGCTGCTTAACCGTACCTTTATCAAGTACTGGACCAAATATGGCAAGATTGTCTTTGATAGTGGTGCAGTTCCATCTGCGGCCACGAAACTGGTGCTGACACTCCTGGATTCCCAGTTTGACTCCCTCTGCTACACTGGGCATGATCTCAATGTAATTGCGGCAGAAGCGCAGTTGTTTGGGCACCAGGCCGGGAATGGAGCCACACAAGATGGGTTGAGATCCTAGAGATGAGTACTGTTGCCCCAGGGCCAGGGACCTGAAACATAAGGGCAAGAAGGGATATGGATTAGAGCTACCCTGATCTCTGGGTACTCATTGGAGATCTAGGAATTTCTATAGATGGCTGTGATCTAGTAATGAAAGCTAATTACTGGAAATAATGTAGACAGAATTTAGCCAGAGATGTGTAAGCCATGTCTGGGCCCTACAATCTTAAAAATAAATGGGCTTAAAAGGTTCTTCACAGCGATACCATAGAAGGACCATTGGTAACACTTTACAATATGATGCTATTTGTTAACAATTAGTTAATGCATTAGCCAACATGAACTTACAATGAACAATAATTCATGCCGATTTCAGCATTTACTAATACATTATTGCCCTAGTTACTAATTTGTTCATTGTTTGGTTATCATGAACCTGTTTGGTTACTAATCACCTAATGAACGCCATAGAAAAATCACATGAATAAACATTAAAATTAATAGTAGAGCTATCTTTACATTGTCCTCCAATTTTAATGTATTATTAATAATACAAACACTTTTTATTTACCAGCTGTTTTCAAACTAAATAACGTTTTTCCATGATTTTCAAGTTAGTCAGCAGTAATAGTGGACACTAGACACTTTTCTGTAGTGTAATGTAAACAGGGCTCTCTAAATGACTCTTAGGGGAGATTTATTAACTTTGTGGGGACTCGCAGAAAGACTAAGTTATTACAAACCTATATTAAAGACAATGTAGAAAGAATATTTAACACAGAAGATAAATAAATATACTTAAACGTCAAGAGAACAGCTGTATATAACAGACATAAAATACACGATAATTAATACAACTGTATGAAAATTGCACATAGGCTATATGAAATGTATTCCGTATTCATCGATCATGTATTATACATTTGACATTGTATTTAAAACACTAAATGAATATACTGTTTCCTGTCATGGCACGTACCACCAGGGGTCTCTTCAAGTACCACTAGTGGTACGCGTATCGCAGTTTGAGAAGAGCATGGCGTGAGTAACGCCAAGGTCATGGGTACGATCCCAGGGATTGCACATACTTAGAAACAAATGTAAAGTTTAATGCAATTTATCGCTTCGGATAAAAGCGTCTGCCAAATGCATAAATGTAAGGCATCAAAGAACCTTTTGAAGCACCTTTTTTTATGAGTGTATGATGGCATTGATTCTAGCTTCTCAGTTAAATTCTTATTAATATTATAAATGATTAGAGTATTTTTTTGTGTGTTTTTGGATAACTATATATGTGTGCATCTGCAGGATTGCATCAGTGACTGATATCTGACAGCAGGCGTTCCCTTTGCTCCAAACAGTGAGCTGGCATCTGCCTAAACACGGTTTCAACAATACTTTATGGAAGTAAGCCCATTATGCTACTTCTGCCAGAAACTATTATACTTTCACATTAGTCACTATTTTAATTAGGTTCTTTTTTGCCCAAAATAACAACGAGAACACACATACTCGATTGTTGTGATGGCCTTGTTTTAACATGCTTACTGTTAGAATTGGTATATAAACAACTGCACCCTTATTTTTGTTGCATACAGTATTTATTACATTTTTGTGGGGGTGTTTCTCATTTATATATGCAGAACACAAATGTATTGATATATGCATGCAGAGATTTCCTTCTTGCTCTTTCTTGAGCTGTAGTATTGCAAGTCACATATTCAGTGTTATAAATCCTGTTTGGCATTTGGAAAAGTTTCAGTTCTAAAGCAAAGGAATCTATTAAGAGAACCACCCTCATTTTCTCACAGACTGTTCTATAAAACATACCTGAAGAAACATCTGAACCCATTGATTCCCAAAGACAAATATGTGTTATCTAAGTGTATCCTATCCACAAACATTGTTACAACCATTTAAGAATGTTTGTCATGAAATGGGTTCAGTACAAATTCTGTTTTTTATTATACAAGCAGTTTGTTGCTAAGTGATTTTACAAAAAGGGGAGATGCAACTGTGTTTCATGCATTCTGACTTATTTACAATGTTAAAGAGTACATAACATGAGATCATGAAAATTTCTTTCATGCCGTGTGTAATGTTGCCGTGTTTGAAGAACCGTCGCGGATGTACGTCACTACATATAGTCTCCGCCTACGCTTTGCTAGGACGTACTGCCCGCGAAAACTTCACTCTTCTCCCCATACATTGTAGCATGTGAGCCTCATTCGCGGTAGACCAATCACAGCAGACTAGACCATCTGACCAATCACATCAGACTAAGCTAGCGGAAAGGAGGGGATTAGACTTTTATTAGAATATTTAATGTCATAAATGTAAATTTATAAAGATATGCAGTCACTTTATGCTCCAAAATGCACAAGCACATAAAGTAATCTAAATAATTAGAATGTGTAAATGTCTTTTTAGCAAATTTGAAAACATGTATTTGCTAAATTGAAAACAAAATGAACACATATTAGGGCTATAGGTCTATACTACATTCAGCCATGGAAACAATTTAGAGACCATTTTCATTTAATCTTTTCAAGATGTATTGTGGCCATTCCAGTCCAGTTTCTGTTGATTGTCAACAAAATCAAACCTCAGGAGTGATAAAGTCATCCAACAGCAAGGTGAAAGACTGGCAGGATGACAATAATATTTTTTAACTTTTTCTACATGTACAAATCTTACTATTGTGTTGCTTAAAATTTTATATGAATATGAACTTTCTCCAGTTTTCATTTTCTGCAAATAATTGCAAATAGAAACAATATATTTTATTTGAAATTTGGAGAAATATTGTTAGTAGTTCACAGAATGAAACAAAAAATCCATGTACCTAAACACATACCTCTAAATAGTAAGTTCAGAAAAACAGAAAAAGTTTTTTGAAACGGTCTCTTACTTTTTGCAGCTGTATACTTAAATCAGATATAGTGACACGTTGATACCATAAAATCTTATTGGTGGAACAAAGTATGCAACAATGCGATAACTAACTTTCAATCAGGGGTATATTTTTCAGGGCTACATTTTTCCCAGGACCTTTTTCCGCGATACGAACTTTGAAGTGACAAACTGGGTAACAGCAACATAATTTAAGAGTGACATTTGGAGCTGTGCTTTTCGTAATTTTTCATGGATTTAGTGATAATGGAAATGTAGATGTACAAGTTATGCAATTAACAGAGCAAAATGAGGACTAAGAGACAAAGTCTCTCTCAACAACATGCAGTGCTACACTTTATTGTCTCTGAGAAAAGAACAGAACGCCACAGACAAAGACAAAAGTTAAATGCCAGGAACATTAACTTGTGTCTTTTAACACATTAATATACTGTAAGGTAGGAGTTAATTTAGTCCCCCCAAATGTCATCCCTGTAACAAAATTTGTTCCTGCGGTGAGACCATGACTAAAAGCGTACTTCCACCAGCAGTTATGAAACCATTTCCTTCTGTGTCACCCCTTAGTGTTCAAAGACTGTATGCGCACAAGTGTGTGTGTGTGTGTGTGTGTGTGTGTATGACAGCGAAAAGACACTGTATCCTTGCTCTCATGATGAGATATGCAGCTTGTCAGTCCTGGCATTTGACTGTCTCCTAGGCCAGTGCTTTACCTGGTTCCCCTTTTAGGCCAACAAAGGATCACAACTTTTAGAGATCAGCCAGTCACGATGACCTCAGGCCCCCCGCAGGGTGCAACCCTATCACAGCGCCAATCTCTCTGACAGATGAGTGTACAACTGCACCTCGTCCACACAAAAGCACCACCACTGAAGTCAGGAGAGAAGAATGCCCCTCCGAGGCTTCTTGGCTTTTCTTCTCTTCTCCTCTATCGCATCAGTCGCACATTCTCTCTGTGTTTGATGTTGTGTGAAACGAACACAGAGCTGGGAAATGTTAACGGGCTGCCAGGTATGAGGTGTGAGAGGTGGGTCTTTGTATCAGATGAACCAGGATGATTCTCAGGTGATCTTTGATGCTCTAGACCTGGTGGGTGAGTTATGACATCATCAAGCCGTTGTTGAGTTGACGTCATAAGGAGTTTTTGTATGTGAGCGATAGAGAAAGTGGATTAGTTTACATTTGCATAAAGGTTTAAGTGGCAGCACTGATTTACGTTACATGCCTATTCTTGTGTAAGCTTCATTGTATAATATACATTTTTTGGACATAAAGTCCAACATTAGGTGTGTAAAACATTTCTTTCTAACTCAAAACTATATCAAATTATATCGTTTACTATCATTATATTGAGTTATTGTAAATTATTAAATCATCCCTTAACCAAAAATTGTGAAAAAAACAAAGATGTTAGAGAAAATAAGTAGTGAAATAAAGAACAATTTTATTTTCAAATTCATGTATATAAGATTAAATGATTTCAGCCTGATCTACAACTCAATATATTTCTGTTAAGAGTGTTCAAGAAATCAATTTAAAGGGATTTCAGGATTTTTTTAATCGGAATTTTATATTTATTTTATATACACTGCTCAAAAAAAATCAGGGAACACCTAAATCACACTGTATTAGATCTCAATGGACAAAGGTTAAAACTCTTCACTTATATACTTTGCATAATATTTTGAGAACAAAATAATGTGACAATGGTCAATGAAAGACAAAATCATAAACTCATTCAGGGCAGGAATTACAGTAAAATCACTGTAATTTTTTTACACAATTCTGATTCAACTTGTTTGAATTTCATCACAGTAACTTATAGGGCCCTACCTGGCGCAAGGCGCAGGGCAAGTGTTTGTGCTAGCCCGACACAGTTATCATTTTCCCGTCCTGCGCCGCGTTGTTTAAATAGCAAATGCACTTGTGCTCAATTGTGCGCCCATGGGCGTGCTGTCCAAAAAAGAGGCGTTTTAATTGAATATTTTTTTCAGTTTAAAAAGAGCGCATTAGTAGAAATTGCGCCTCCGGGCATTTCCACAACGCGCTTTCACTTTATACTTATTACACAGAGGGAAGCGCAGCACCACACAAACATGCCAAATATAAAAAATAAATGGATTACAATGTAAAAGATTTTTATTGTGTAGATAAAGATAAAAATCCGGCTTGTCATGTAGATGATCTGCTCGCGCCCTTTAACCTCATGCACAAGCAGATGCGTTTCCTCTCTGGAGAAGCATCCAGTCTTTGCTCTTGCAAAAAAAATTATGTGAAAATAGTGAATCCGCCATGGCGCGACGCAACTGGCTCTTAAAGGGAATGAGAGATGACACTCTGATTGGTTTATTGCACATTACGCCCAAAAAACACCCATTAGTCATTTAGAGAATCGGGACAACCCATTTAGACCATGCGCCCGGGTGCGCCGACCATTTTCTCGTCGTTAAACTAGCAAAAGTGGATTCGAACAAACCCTGAGTGCACTTGCACCTTGCGCTTTGAACCATGCGCTTAGATCGTGAAAATAGGGCCCATAATGTTAGTCAGTAATGTGCATGGCCTCACGTGCCCGTATGAACTCCCAACAATGTCTGGGCACACTTCTGATGAGATGGCACATGGTGTCCTGTGGGATCTCCTCCCAGACTTGGATCTGAGCAAAAGTGAGCTCCTGGACAGTCTTTGGTGCTACTTGACGGCTTCGGATACATGAGGTCCTTGAGGTTCTCCACTGAATTTAGGTCTGGGGAACGTGAGGGCCAGTCAATGTCATTGATGCTTTCATCATCCAGCAACTGCCAACAGACTCTGGCCACATGAGGTCGGGCATTATCATGCACCAGGAGGACCAGCATGAGATTTGTCAATAGATCTGAGGATTTCTTCCCCATACTTCATAGACACGTGGAGGTCTGTAAGACCCTCTGAGAATTGGTCTATCCCAGACCACCCTTGCTGTTGCCTCTCCAGTGTACCTGTTGTCACATGCTGTGATGATCAGGGGTTCCCTTAATTTTTTGAGTGTATAAAGAAACATTTAAACTGGGTTAGGTAAATAGTAAGTGTGATATTATAAAGACAACATGTTGTTTCCAAACGTAAATAATTGGCTACACTTAAATAAACCATCAGTAAAGAGGAAATGGTTTCAATTCAAATGTATTTTTTACTGCAGCAACTTTCACAATGAATCCTTTTTCATAGGATTTTTACAAATACTGCCCTAAACTCAATTCAGTGTGATTAAGGAGATCGTAGTGAAGAAACGCAAGATGTATGCAGCACCAAAGGAGAGCTAAATGTTCAATAAATTTGAACCCTGTTGGTTGACATGTGGTAAGTGCGACAACGAAGTGCCAGTGCACTTGCAGACCGGGTTCGATTCCCGTCTCGAGTATACTTTGCCGGTCCCACTCCCCTGTCTCTATCCAATGTTTTCCTGTCTGTTCTCTATTGTTCTTTCAAATTAAAGGAAGAAAGCCCCTAAAATATATTTTTTTATAAATATGAACCCCTTATAAATAAATGCTTAAATTTAACATTCAGGTTTAGAGGACACTGATGTTAAAACACCAGTGCCTATGTTTATAATTGTATTGTATTGCTCTATTATGTTCCTACAGTCATGTAGTATCACACATTTTATAGTTAGTTGGTCATTGCATTACTTTATTATCTATTTGCATTTTCCTCCAGTGCCTGAATGAAACCCCTGCCCTCATGTAGTAGCTAACTGGAAGCAAAGGCTGTTTTACTGAGGAAGTGACATGATTACACATCTGCTTGCAGTGTAACTAAAGCACGTGCGGACCCATTGCCAACAAAACATAGGCATATGACTCAGTTTCACTTATGGCGTGCGGTTCATATCCGGTGGTCACGTAACGGTTTGTCATGTTCGGATTTTTTTTTTCAGAAACCTGTACGAACCTTGGGGCAGTGTATCGAGCACAGATTTTTGACAAGTTGACCATGTCTAGCATGAGAAGACGGCACGTTTAACATTGTGAATAGGTAAGTTAGCGTTTAGTTTGAGCACCAAGTTTTCAGGCTCAAGAAAGTGGATTGGTTTTGAGCAGGTTTCCGCTAACCTGCTACGGAATAGGTTTTATTCTGGGTTAGAGATCGCAAACCAAAACTGGACCAATCAGCTGTGAGAAAGTGACGTATATCTGAGGCAGTGAAGCCACCCCCTTCGTATCTCTCGCTCCAAATTAAAAAAAGTTTTGAATACATTTACATTTAGGCATTTGGCAGACGCTTTTATCCAAAGCGACTTACATTGCATTATCCTATACATTTTACACAGGTATTTGCAATCCCCTGGGATCGAACCCACAACCATTCGTTGTTAGCGCAATGCTCTTACCACAGAGCCACAGAAAAGCTGTGAGTAATAAGATGTTAGAGGGAAAATTTGACTTTCTTTTGCTGCTAAGTGTTTATTTGTATTGTATATTTACATGTATTGATTATAGTTCAAAAAGACATTCATATAATTATTATATGCGTTGATAATACATATATTTTTTCATTAATATTAAACATAGCATTTTAATTATTATAACTATATTCGTATAAAAACAAACTTTAATATATAAAGCATTTTGAAGTACTGAAGTATACGTATTATCTTTTGATCTTGTTGTTAACCTATATAAATCATTTAAATTCAGTTGATTCTGTATTGATATAGTCAGTAGCTGCCTTCTCAAACTTTCACTGCAACAGTGTTTATTCCGGCTTTGTCAATGTGTTTCAATTCATGACATTTTTTCATAATGATCTCGTAATCTTCAACAGAAAAGTGAATTGCGCTAATACTCGCGAGAAGTCAATCAAACTTATGATGCTTTCCATGTTCCGTGTGATTGGCTGTTTGCCGCACGTGTCACACTTTCAGGTGCACGCGCCTCACAAACTGTGGATCAAACCTAAGTTGACAGAGAAAGTTTATACCAAGTGTTTTGATACAGCTGAACCTGATCTAAACCAGATTGGGTTTGTCGGGTTTTGTCAACTCAAAACCTACTCAGCACTCAGTGTTTGTTCATCACGCTTCGTGCTACAGGCCACAGAAGTTCATGTTATGCACGAGGCAGAACCTCTTCATTAGATTTAAGTGTGTCTGATTAGGTCAATTACCAGACTGCGTTCTTTGATGTGGCATGCTTCCATTACATGCTTCATTTCACACCCAACGTTCTGTATAACGTTTGATTTTGATAAGCTGCAGTGAGTCTAAAGTAGATGAGAAGGTGTGTATGAACTCTACTCACCTGTGGGACAGTGTTGGGCAGTAACGCCTTACTGTGGTTTAATTATTTTTTTGGTAATTTAAAGCGTCATAAATTTTAAAATAGTAATTAGATTATAGTTCCAAGTCCATGTAACTATATGTTACAGCTGCGTTACATCGTTGCCGTTTTATAGTCTTATCAATTATATTGTAAAAGCGAAATAGCTTTTTCAAAGACTGGACGCCTGCCTGTCGCACCCGTGACGTCATCGAACTGAAACCTGTAAGCGCCTGCGTGGAAAGTACTACCAAAGCCACTACATGGATAGCATACCACCTTGAGCTAAAACTCCTAATGGCCAATGCTATCGCCGCGGTTTCAACGGATTGGACGGAACACAGGCAAGGAGACTAGATGCTGGTATATGATTGGCTGAGGTGTCTCTCGTGATCCATGTTAGCCTTTATCCTCCAATTGTTAGTATTACAAACCCATACATCTCCTTATAATAAGACAATCTTTGGTACTACCAGTGAAAACATACGCAGCATGGAGAGAGAAACAAATGCGTTCTGTAGCTGGAAATGCAATCATTATTTTGAGTTTATTTCTGTCAAAGGCAAGAACATTGCTGTGCGTTGTCGGTCATGTGGGGGTTAGCGAAACCCTCTCTCCTGCGAAAAACAACCCGAAAGGGTAGTACAGCATGGTTAAACTTCTCGAGACAGTAACGTTAACGGGCACAGAGCAATGAGTCAACTTGTACTGTCGAGTGCCAGGCTGGTATTAGCAACTTGTTATGTTTTGTCAGACTAGTTTTTGCTGCTCTAACGCTGTTATATTTATTAGATGATGAAGAAATCACCATAGAAATATGCAGAAGCACTAGATAAAATATACAAGTTTTAAGAAACTAAGGAGAGACTTTACATTATGGAGCATGCAGGAATAGAAATACTACAGATAACATATGAAAACGTTTTCAGTTAAAATGTCACAGAGTTTCATTATTATTATTATTTATGACAGGCATTATTATCGAATAAGCAAAACATTATTTATTAAAATAATTAAAGACAGGCTTAATTTAGTTTGTTGCGAGATTGTGCACTTCCCAATAAAGTTTAGTCATGAGAAGGCTAAAGAGGTTATTTTGTTTTTTGAGGGAT